>OZ037997.1:7521809-7636809 GCA_964035705.1 Porites rus | reverse complement strand
AGTGCTTATCGGCGACGGCTTTATTACGCTTTTGCATCTTGCCTATTCACGATGCTAAAACTGTCCGAGTGCAAAGTCCGGTCCCTCCTACTGGCAGGACTACAATAAGCAGAAACACTTGACAGGAGTAATATACCGCTCATTCTGTTGGTTCGCCTGGTTCCGGGAAGATCAATTAAGCCAGTGAAACTTGTATCAATTACGCGCAAACTTTATTGTCTGAGTACAAAGTTTCCCTTACTTTTGACACCAATAATAAAAAACAGTTACTAAGGTCTGGTCAAATTTTCGCCCAGTCATAACCGCTTTTAATTATAAGCAACTGAATGTGTTTGGAGACACAAAGCGTAATGAAATATAAGGGCCGGCATACGTAATTTCGAGAACAAAAATATTATCGCATCAGAGGCGCTGTTTAACTAATTACTCGATCTTGAGTCAGAACACAACAACACGCAAACTCAAGTTCCATTTGCACGAAACATTTCGTTAAATTTTGTCCTTACTTCCGATCTTTTATATAATTTATGTAAAAATAACTGCCACTTTTCAAATCCCGAATACTTCTTAGTGCCAGGAAGCAGTCCTCGATACTTTGTATTTTTAGCCTTAACCTTTCTTGCTTTCCTCTTAACTGATTGACAAAATTACCTTCTCATTTTAACAATGAAGGCAACATGTCTTTGATCTGAATTTTCTGGATCTGCCCTTAGGACTCGCAATATCTGATATTGCGTCAATGTGTTCATTGATGCTGAGCAACAAAGCGTGTAGCTTATACTATCTTCGGTTTGTTACCATTCCTGGGGGAGCGTATGGGGGAGGGGGGGATACTTCCCAGTAACAGGCCTAATGGGGATATACCGCTGGATGGGGTAGCTTTTCCTTCACGACTGGATTGACTATTATGTGGTTGCATTTTTAATGAAGTTGCTAGAATGGAGTCGCACTGATTTTCAGGATTTTCGGGGTGAGAAAAACTTATTAGGTAGGGATTACAAAATGGGAACATTCGTGGTTAAAGTGGTGACAGAAAAAGATTAAGTTGGGATTGCGGAAATTACATTTGTCCAAAAATCACTAAGATGGGCTAATTGACCACAGAATCGGCTGTAATGGGGGTGGGGTTGTGAGAAGAGAGTGGCCGGTCATACCCAATTGACCTAAGAACCTCCCCCGGTCACCATTAACCTTAACCGGCTATGATGCTAGAAATGTTCAAGTACAAAGGCCATCTTACTTTCGCTTTTGTAGTTTCACTCGATTAGAAAACAGGTGCAAAAAGTTCATGCGGCTAAAGATAACTGAATGCCACCTTATTAATTTTACGTAATAATCGCAGCTGATTAATGATCTTTCTAATCGTTAATCTTTCTTCAAAAGCGTTTGACAAAAGTTTCTGTCTTGTAAATGAAGGCAATATTCTTTGAATTTTCTAGATCCGCCCTTTGAAGCAACAAACTGATATGTAAAGTGTGTCAATATGCTAAAAAAATTCAAAACATTTATTTCTCCTCCGCTCGTCTCGTGCTTCTCCCAAAACGCAGCGTTCGCCTCGCTGAGCTCATAGAGCGCCTGTTATGCTGATTAACATAGCGTCGGTTTAAAATTTTATAAAGGCTATTTCCGCAAAAGTATTAATCAGGGTCGGCTTTGCTATACTTTTGTCGGCCTTGCATGTTTACGATACTAAGTAAAACTATCCGAGCGCAAAGTCCCTCCCACTCTTACATGACCTCAGTCAAGCAGAAACAGTTGAGGTACCGCTCATTCTGTTGGTTCACCTGTTCCTTTTAAATCGCGACCTAAAGTCCGAGTTCAAAGTTTCTCTTATACTTTTAACACCGATAAAAAAATATAGTTACTGCACTGGTCAAATTTCCGCGCGGTTAAAGAGGTGGCATGCAGAAAGTGACCATGTTGTGATTGCGGAAATTACATTAGCCCAAACGTGATTAAGATGGGTTCTGTAATTGGCCACACAATAGACTTTAATGGGGTATAAGGGGTTCTGAGAGGCCAGCAGCACACACCCAACAAGTAACTCCCATGGTCATCCTTAACCCATGATGCTAGAGAGTCCGAGTACAAAGGCCCTCTTACTTTCGACACTAGTGATGAACAAAAACAGTTGAGCTCATAGTGGTTTCACTCTATTTTAATCTTTCCTCTGTCATGTAAATGAAGGCAATTTTCTGTATGAAATTTCTAGATCCGCCCTTTGAAGCACACTGATATGTGAAGTGTGCCAATATGTCACAAAAGTCAAGAAGCTATTAGCACTAAAGCGTTCGAGACTTCTGCTCTACAGTATACTGCTCATGATGTTTTTTTGTCCCTTTTTTGTTTACGATGATAAAATGTCAGAATATAATAAAAGTTTCTCATGTTTCCAACTCTAAAATACAAAAACAAATAGTCATGGTGCGGCACTGGGTCAAATTTAAGCCCTGTGATTACTGCTTCTAATTAGCAAATTCATTTCGAGACAACGCCTATCGAAGAACAAAGTGCATTCACCAATAAACTCAAAGAGCCCGTTTTCATAGGCGTGATTTCAAAATTGGACGAGCGCGCAGCGCGAGTTCGATTTGAAATCACATTTCCAACCGGATAAACTGAGGCGAGCGTTTATATGAAAAAAAAGGTGATCCCTTTGCCCCAGTCAACAGCTCTCGACTCCTCGCCCATGCATTGATTTTCCCACCGTTGACCGAGTTGACATAGTTGAGCGAGTCAAAGTTTTTATCAATGGAGAAAACGTTGCACTGTTACAAGGGGGAACTTACCATCGAAAAAAGTTGAACAGGCTCACCCTTCTTGCCGAGCCGACTTTTTGTTTCTTAAGTAAACGGTTCGTCAAGTGTTGTATGGAAATGTAGGAAAAGCTTGCTCGACCATGGTAGTTTGAGTAGCTACAGTAGGTGAGTGACCCTTCTACTAAGGAAAAGTTTTCTCCATATAAACCGGACCTAAATATCCAATGGTGCATTGGAGGACATATTCTTTTTTCTAGTGAGCCTGAAACATGTATTCGTTAAGTTTATTGGAATGATTTCATTAGAAATATTACGAGAGCAAAACTCAAGAAACAAACTCAATTCCACCTCCGCCCCCTAAACGTTTGTTTAATTAAAATAGCATTTCTTTACTACACTACTCCGGAGTCGGAGTTTCTTCAAATAATTTTAAATTTTCTAATTCTTTCAGTTTCTTTTACTTTGAACTTCGAAATACTGAAATATTCGGAGGTAACTAAGCAGTCGTTTATATTTTTCCGAAAGTATATTTGTGAAATATACTCTCTCCAGTTATTTAATTAGAGCAAATTCCGCTCTAAATTTTCTTCTCATGAAAAGTTCGACGTTTGGCCTTTAGGCCTAAAAGAAAAAAAAAGTACTGTCTGCAGTTTGTACGTAAATGCGGTGTTCATTCATGCTGATTAATATAGCGTGCAGTTTAAACTTTTAAGGCAGTTACCGCAAAAGTGCTTATCAGCGTCGGCTTTATTTTGATTATGCTTTTGTCATTGCTTGTTAACGATGCCAAAACTGTCCGAGCGTTAAAGTCCCTCTCACTCTTGCACTGATAATAAGTAGAAACAGTTAAGTTACTGCTCATTCTGCTGGTCCATCTGGTGCTGGGAAGATCTCTAAGTTGATTTTGCATTCTGTTTTAAGGCGGTAAGTAGCCTGTATTTGTTAGAAGTTTCTAATACTATCGACTTTTCAAAGTTTCCCAGTATTTAATCTGATTCGATTAGAAATGCATTTTTATTTTTCATTTTCTTTAATTTTTGATTTTTGAAAATGAAATAAGAAATACAGCAACATAACAATTTTAGCAACATATTTTATATTTTTACATTTCTATGTACATATTTCTTTCTTTCTTTCTTAATGTTGATTTGTGGAAAACCTGCAAAATAGCTTTAGCTAAGTGTTTCTCCCACGTTAAATAAAGATTATGTTATGTTATGTTATGTTATGTTAACATAAAAAGAAGCATTATTAAAGACAGGCATCGCCGAATCCTGGTAAGCACTACGAGTAATTGCCCGAGACTCCAACTAAGCGAAGTTAGTGGCACAACGAACTGATTTAACATCGTGAATCCGACTTTGCGTTACCATTTAGTGCTGATTAGTTGACTGTGAATGGTTGGGGCTTGTGGCGAACAAGACGAGTATAGCAGTGAGTTTTCACAAACCGCAGAGCCTTAAAACGCTCTTCACGAATAAGCTGGCTTCAGTATAAATGCTAAGGAATTTAAAAGCGTTTTTATTTTTTTCACAGTGATTTCCTAGAAGTTTAATTGAGAAATATGATTTAATTAAGTAGTTTTGATTGATCTAAAATTTTTAGTATTTTCACGGTATAAAATAAATTTACACTCAAATGAAATGTTTCACTGACAGACTACTGAAGAGAAATTTTTTGCCAACGGATATTCATTTATCAATTCTGGGCCTTTTGCCAAAGAAAAGACAAAAACCGATTTAGTCCAAAGGGTTCTATACCACCCTCTTCTAGTGTAAGTAGCACCGAATTATTTACAAGGAACAGGAAAAATTAAATTTGTAATTATACTTGATAAAAGTAGAAGACAGTTGTCGAAACACATTTCGTAGTACGGTGAATAATTTCTTAGTAATTAAAACTGATTTTTGACAAAAGTTTCACTTTATATGTAAATGAAGGATCCGCCCCTTGGAGCCTAATATCCGATTGTTCGAGAAGAGTTTCATTAAGTTTTCACCTGTGAACAAATTTTAGGGTTATTGTATTGAAGTTATCAGAATTTCCCGGCGACAGTTTATTACAATAACTAGGATAACTTAAGAGGAATTATCCATGGAATAAGTCCTATATGAGGAATTCACTCTCCCACTTTTAATCCTTCGGCTTGTTCCAAAATATTAGAACACAGCAAAAACTCAAGGGAGGGGTGGCGGCGTAGCGGAGGGGGAGGGGGGGGGGGGGAGATCCAACCACGTTGCTTTCCACGATAGGGTTATGAGTTAGCTTGCAGGTGCGACATGAGGATAAATTTTGATCCAGCAGCCCTTCTCCTTGTAATAAGCATAGGCTTGGAAGTTCATTTTATTGTTTAAGTTACACTCACACCACATTTTTGTCCAACAGACATGAAGTTCACATTGGCGGTGGCCTTGCTGGTTCTTTGTATCGTGACTGTGTCCACTGGTCGTGTTTACCGTGAGAAAGTGCTCGATGACCGCAGGGCGGCCGAAAGAGACGAGTCTGAACTTTTCGTCAAGAGGTGCGTTAGTGATGGCGGATCATGTGACGATGATGGTAAATGCTGTTCAACCTGGTGTGACAATGCAGGAAAATGCACTCGCCCATGGGCCGATGATGAGCCAGGACGTATTCACCGTGAGAAAGTGCTCGATGACCGCAGCGCGGCCGAAAGAGACGAGTCTGGACTTTTCGTCAAGAGGTGCGTTAGTGATGGCGGATCATGTGACGATGATGGTAAATGCTGTTCAACCTGGTGTGACAATGCAGGCAAATGCACTCGCCCATGGGCCGACGATGAGCCAGGTCGTATTCACCGTGAGAAAGTGCTCGATGACCGCAGCGCGGCCGAAAGAGACGAGTCTGGACTTTTCGTCAAGAGGTGCGTTAGTGATGGCGGATCATGTGACGATGATGGTAAATGCTGTTCAACCTGGTGTAACAATGCAGGCAAATGCACTCGCCCATGGGCCGATGATGAGCCAGGACGTATTCACCGTGAGAAAGTGCTCGATGACCGCAGCGCGGTCGCTGATCGCTGATCATGACTCTGATGTACTGTTCCACTTTCAGTGACTATATAGCCAAACGTATTACGACTGGGTAAACAAGCACAACGCTAGCATTCTAATGTATCAACTACCGCCGATATAGATAAGACAAGATCACCTTAAAACTAACCAATCTGGGGATACTACAAAGCACTGAAATACATTTGTGAGCGCGTAACATACCGTAAGCGTAGAGTAAATGTGAAATAAAAGTGGGTAAAAAATGACTTGAATTGGCTATTTGATGTATCGTGGCCACAAAGCGCGCCGAGCTTACATAACGCGCAAACCAGATTAGTCTGAGGGCCCTCTCAGTTCATATGACCTGGTCAAATGAATTAGTGATCAGGTTAATCTACTTTTTCATAGGCACACTTTTTTTGTCATTTTCTTTTTTCCAAAGGTGGAAAAAAAAAAAAAAAAAACTCGGTAACTAAACCAGCCTTGCCCTTTCTTATTTTTGAACGTAGGAGACGCCCTAAGTTTTAAAGAAGCCGTGTGTTCGGAAGCAGTTCAGCTTGAAAAATTGAGCGAAGTGAAAAAAGAACAAACTATGAAAACTAAGTGCGGATGAAGAAAACTAAATCAATTAATTAATTACAGCTGAACCTTCATGTGCGACCAGCTCTCGTAAGCGACCATCTCTCCAAAATACCAAAAACTTTTCAATTAAAGCCTTAAATATGGAACCTTTTGTAAACAAGCACCTCTCGTAAGCAACCGTGACAACTTTTTGGGGTAACGTTTTCAATTATAATCATTTTCAAGCTCTTGCAAAGCGACCGGTTGACTCACTGCTTTCTCTCGTTAGCTGTATGTACCACGTTAGTCAAAGAATACGAGAAACGTAACAAACAGAACTCTACATCTCGCCCATCCGCCGTATGATAGGTCATATACAGGAATACCAGCTAGGGATCATAACTTAAGTATGTCATGTGTTCATTCATGGCTAAAAGCGTGACTAATAAACTATCATAGTACTTTCAAACTTCTGCTTTTCATCTTAAAGCTTTTGATGCTTTTGTATAGAGTTCATACCAGTTTGTGCCTTATTTTCGGTACTAAAAATGTCTGACTACAAAATCCTCTTACATTTGACACCAATAAAAGGAAACAGTTACTGAGGCACTGGTTAAAAATTCAGTCATACTTTATAGTGGCAGGAAGCAGTCCTCGATACCTTTTTTCAGTTAGCCTGAAACGTATATACCTACTATTTCATTAGAAATTAAGAGAGCAAAACTTAACTAGCAAACCTAATTTCCCCCCCGTCAAACGTTTTGCTTAATTAATTAAATGAACATTCTTTACTAGGAGTCGAGTTTCTTCAAATATATTCTAATAAGTTTTCAAACACTTTCACTTTCTTTCACTTTAAATTTTTTAAAAAAATGTATTACTCCTTTCTATTTTTCCGAAAGCATTTGTTAAAGTTACTTTCCCTCTAGTAACTTTAGGAAATTCCATGCTGATTAAATATAGCGTGCGGTTTAAACTTTAAGGGTAGTTCCCGCAAAAGTGCGTATCAGAGTCGGCTTTGTTTGTGCTTTTGTGTCCTGGTTGTTTACGATGCTAAAACTGTCCGAGCGCAAAGTTCCTCCCACTCGTGTATGACTACAATAAGTATAGAAACAGTTAAGTTACCGCCCATTCTTTTGGTTCGCTTGGTTTTGGGAAGACCGCTAAGTCGATTTTGCATCCTGTTTTAATGCGGTAAGTTATAACCTGCGCTTGTTAGAGGTTTCTAATACTCTCGACTTTTCAAAGTTTTCCAGTATAAATTTAAAGAAATCTGATTCGATTTGTGATGCATTTTTATTTAGTCCATTTAATGAAAATAAAATAAAAAACACAGACATGAAAAAAAAGAAAAAAAAAAAAAAAAAAGCATTATTAAAGATAGGCAGCGCAGAATCCTCGTAAGCCCACGTGTTACTCGAGACTTCAATGAGCTAAGTTGGTGGCTCAGGTCAATGAACTGATTCAACATCGTGAATCCGACTTTGCGATGTTTTACTATAAAGACAAAGATAAGTGGATTGCTTTAGTGCTGAGTAATTGAATTCTTGGGGCTTTTGATGAACAAGTTGAGTATAACAGTTAACGTTCTAACAAACCCGCGCAGAGCCTTAAAACACTCTTCACGAATAAGCTGTCTTCAGTATAAATGCTAATGAATTTATAAGCGTTTTTATTTTTTTCACAGTGATTTCCTGCAAGTTTAATTGAGAAAAATGGTTTTATTAAGTAGTTTTGATTGATCTAAAATTTTTAGTATTTTCACGGTATAAATTTACACTGAAATGAAATGTTTCACTGACAGACTTACTGAAGGGAATTATTTTGCTAAGATATTCATTTAGTAATTCTGGGTCCTTTGCCAATGAAAATGTAAACTGATTTAGTCCAAAAGAGGTCTATAACACCCTCTTCTAGTGTAAGTAGCACAGAAAACCGTAACCGGGATGTGGCAATTCTGCGGTAAACTGGTAAATCGCTTACCATTATGCTTTCGACACCCCAACCAGATTTTTCTGTCAAATGGTTAGCACCCACGGTGCTGGGATGTTCCTCGTGCTAGGATCCTCCTATCTCTTAGCTAGGAAGATTTTATTACTAGGAAGTTGCTAGTGCTGGGGCCAAATACAACCCTTTACATGTAAACTGAATACAGAAAACATTTGGCGCTAGGATGATCCGCCTTCTAAGATGTTCCTCCCTCCATGATCACAGCCCCTAAGGTATAGCCAGCCCTTAAATAACCTTTTGTTACCAACAGACATGAAATCTATATCGACGACAGCTTTGCATCATGGCTGCTGCAGCCAGGCGTATTCATAGTCAGGAGAAGCGTAATGACGAGGTTCAGCCAGCACTGGCCAAGAGGTGCAAATACTATTTTTGTTACTCGGAAAATAACTGCTGCCCGAATAACTGTTATTTTCCTCCTTTTCCTGGAATCGGGTTCTACGCTTACCTTAGGCCAGGATAACTATTCTAAGTGCGTACAAAGCACTGCTTATGTGTTAAAAATTGCCGCATACTAAGAAGATAACTTAAAACTAAGTGAGGAAACCATGAAATAAAAATAGAAAAATCAAAATGTAACAACATTATTAAACGATTGATACTAATATAAAGGACTAGTTAAATATATAAGCACAGCAAATGCAAAAGAAACTGAGCATGGACAACTGAAATTGAATAAAATATTTGCCTGAAAAGAGAAATTGTCTGTCTTTTCCTGTTCGTGTCAGTGATCCTCAGTACAAAGCCCGTCTTGGAAATATTACTCCCTTATAACCATTTAAGCCGCAAGATTATATTCACACACAAACTCTCCAAACTGATCTCCATACATTTCTTTTCAGACTGGTTAAGGGAATTTGGTTTAAGATCAAAGCGTTCTCCCTTAATAATTTATTAATTCTCATAGCCTTTTCTCTTGATGATCTGCTGATTTTTTTAGGAGAAAATTGATGTTGGTCACTCTTGGGACCTACAGGGATATCTATACTTTTTAAATTTTTATAGCGGAGCTCTCTCGCGAGCTGAGCTTGTTTAGCGGATGAAATAGGCTATTTGCACTAAGAGGTCATGTGACTTCATTTTTATGAAAACGAACAAAGTTATTTGCACTAAGAGGTCATGTGACATCATTTTTATGAAAACGAAAGTTATATGATTTTGCCTTCAAAAAACGATTAGTGGGTCATATCTTAAACAAAATAATAGTGATTTAGTTTTTCAAACC
Source organism: Porites rus (assembly GCA_964035705.1). Lineage (NCBI taxonomy): Eukaryota > Metazoa > Cnidaria > Anthozoa > Scleractinia > Poritidae > Porites > Porites rus. Next base: position 7,627,243 of record OZ037997.1, on the reverse strand, counting down.
TGCACCATTTTCTTAAAAAGAGTAAGTTCGTAGCTGGTCACGTGACCAAAATGTGATTTATAAAACTATGAATTACCTCTTTCTGAACAGAAATTTTACACTTCAACTTCAAGGAAATTGTTTAAAAGATGATGTGGTAACGTTTACAGCACATCTGAGCGTAACTATCAAACGTTTAACAAGATACAAGCAAAAAGTAGTTCTGGCCGCCATGTTGGAGGGCAAGAGTATGCCTTAAGTCGTTGCCTGATCATGTTTACAATTCCTATGTCCGCATAGTGTGCTTTCATCCAGAGTTCTCCTAATCCTATCTGTTCCAATCAGCTTTTGATTTTTTTTGCTCCAGAGAGCTTTATTTTCATTCCATTTAATGTCATTGTATGCTATTTGGGATAATTTGTTTTTATTTTTGGTTAAGGTTAACCAGAACTTAAAGTTCCTACCTTGCCAAGGTTTCAATTCTCATTGGAAACCTTCCTGTCTCAGCCCTGCATGCATTGTTATTGCAGTGCTTATTAACTCCCAGCAACCACTTTAGGAATTTATTTTGAACTAATTCTGCTGGATCCTTTTCTAACTGTCCCTTGCAATCAATCCCCATAATTCACTCGCATAGAAGAGTATGGGAGATATCAGTGCATCAAATAATTTCATCGTTTATTTTATATTTTCTCTGAAGTGGTTTCCCATCTCTTTTCTTAATTTATAGAGTGCTTTAGGTGCAAATTTCTTCTGCTCTTGGCTAGCGAGATGAAAGTTTCCAAAAGGACTCATTATGAGTCCAAGATATTTGTAGGATTTTACGTTTTCCAGTTCATCAACGCCGTATCTGAACAAGTAGTTGTTTAAAGTCTTACCACAGTTATTAAAAATGATAATTTTTGTCTAGTCAAATTTCCACTTAAATCGGCATTTTCACAGAAAGACTCCTGACCAGCTTATTAAGAATTATTTGAAGGCTTTTTGCTGATCTAGAGAAGATCACTAGATCGTCCGCATATAAGAGACAATGCATATAATAATCACTTAGCATAATGTCGGTTGAACTCGCCGTATTTAGGAATTTTGGTAGATCACTTAGATGGAAATTAAAAAGAGTAGGTGACAACATGCAACCTTGCTTTACCCCGGCATGACAAGTAAAGGATTCGGTTAATTTGTTATCAATTTTACAGTACATGGATATTAAATAAATAAATAAATTAAATAAATAAATTTACTAAATGCTCTTTAATGGCGTCAGTTCCGATTTTTATTACTTCATTTAATATATTATCGAAACCTGGAGATTTGTTTGCCTTCAGTTTGTTAATTGCAGCTTCGAACTCTTCATCAGTTATTGGATAATCAAGCTTAATCAACTGGGCCTTCCACTCTTTCGTTACTGTGGGTTTCCATATTCGTCTCCTGATCTATATCTAGTATATTATTGAGAGGGGTCGCATTCTTGTTGCTTAAAGTATTTATAAAACTGTTGCGTACTCACTGTTTCAGCTCCACTTGTTTTTCTTTTCCCTAAGTTAAAGATTTTTCCTGTTTGTCGCCAGGTCTCTTTGGAGTTCTGCATATCGATATTAGATATGCCTTTGCTGACAGACTCCCGTTTCTTCCGTCTACAGGTTTGTTTGAACTTCTTCTTTTTGTCGCGCAGGAGTTGTCTCAGTTCTGACTTATTAGTGTTGTTAGAAATTTTCTACCCAAGGGATTGCAAGTTTTCTTTTTCGCATTCCAGATCGAACCATTTGTTTTGTGATTTGCATTTAATTTTGCTGCTTCTCGCTTTCAAACCGGCTTCTTTGCATGCTTCTACTCAAGTTTCTCTAATTAATTCAGACGCAGTATCGATGCTATCATGTATTACAGCTGCTTCTAACCTGGATTGAACAGTTTGTGATTTGAGACCATCCTTAAGTCTGTCCTCAGACTTGATATTCCAGAAAAGCCTATTATATTCGGCCAAGATGAGTTCGGCTGATGTTTCAAAAGAATCTCGGTTAACAAAGTTAGCTTTTATCGCGAATGATAGGTGACAGTGATCCGATAAATGTGGCATTAATGGTCAACAATAAGATTTTGCACATTCCTTAGAATACTTTTTGATCCTATGACGTAATCAACAACACTGCTACCGTTATAATGAAAACAGGTCTTTTTATCTTCCAGGTCACCAACAATCCTTCCATTGAGAATTCGTAAATTTAACGCTGTGCATGTTTCTAACAAATTTCTACCCCTAGCGTTCACGGTACCTGAATCTTGTGACCGTCTGAAGCGTTGTTCGTCATTCTCGAAGTCCTCAGGGACATTCAGGAAAGCGTTGTCATCATCTAAGACTGTTTTCTGAATGTCACCCGTTCGTGCATTATAATCACCCTGAACAATTAGGTCACCCTTTTGTGAAAATAAAAACATTTCTTCTTCTAATTCCACAATTAAATCTTCGCTGCTATTTCTTTCATAGTTTGGTGGGCTTAACTAAACTGTTCCTAGGTATATATCCTTTTTTGAAAGTTGAAGTAAGTTTTATCAAGTTTACACCATATTATGTTTTTGTTTTCAGACAGGATGTAGGTGACTCCTTTAGCGAGTTTTTGATTTATATATACGGATAGTCCTCCGGAAGATCGGTTTCCCAATTAATTCCTACATTTCTTTTGTTTTATTCCCCCGGTGGGGGGTGGGGGGGGGCGGGGGGGGGAAGGGAGGGATAATTGGAGCAATCGCAGATGGGATCTTAGCATCTCCAAATGCCAGCATCTCAGCTTGTGAAATAAGGAACCGCACAAGAAATATAAAATCCCTTTTTATTTGCAAATCCCACTGCAATTATGTTTTAACTTACAAGGTATTTTATTTCGCATATTCTTTAACCATTACATTAAAACAATTTGTCTTTCGGGCTACACCGCTTAAAACTGAATAATTTAGTAGACATAGTCGCTTTGGTGTTCTATTTTACAACCTTCTGTTTTTAATAAATACAGATAATTTATATTTCACATTTTGATTCAAAGTGGTATCGCTGTTTAAACCTTGTTGTTCAGTACAATGTATGTACGCTCAATCGAAGAAGAACTGACTCCCATGCAAATGGATGCATATATTAAACGTGCTAACAGTTGTTTCCAAGTTTTCTGTGGCAGTTAATTAATTTCTCTTACAGCAGAACGCAACTTCCTTCGAAAAATGTAAGTTTGAAGATGTTTACCAAAACAACAGGCGTTGAACCTTCTTGTGGAGTGAAGCCTTCAACAACAAGTATCAAAGAGCCAAATCCTGTGACCGTTACGGAGGTTTTTCGCTTGTTTAAATCGGCGTGAAGAGGGTGTTTCAAAAGGCGACAATTATTTACGTTCTTTTGAGCGTAGTGGATTAGTAATGAATCATTGGATGTAATGACTAATTCATTGATGCTGAGATGTCTTAGACCTGTATATCTGTCTGGCCTAAATGAATTACTGCATAATCAAGGAAAAGACTTTCCATAAATCTCACTTTTGTTTTTGCAGACGTTCGTTATGATCCACAGAGAAGGTTTTTTCGTGCAAATACCTAAAAGGTGCTCGTTATACCAGCTAAAAAGTATTTTTCATCACTCACGTGATCTGGTTGAAAAGAGTTTCTGAGAGTTATTTGTGCAAAAATTTACCGTACAATAGATTAATGGAAGATAGCAGAGTTGTAAATTTTAGCTCTGGACTGGTGCGAAAAAACGTTTCCTGCAAGTTTGGCAGGATTCAAATCGAAAGGTGACGATTCATGCAGTTCACGGAATCCAACTCATACGTGCTCAGATTGGTTGAGGCCCTCGCTGGACAAGGCCCCGCCCTTGCACTTCTGAGGGGACAGGGTGGGGAGGTGTCTATAACGCCATAGACCCAACTGAGATTGAAATCCTTATCCGGTGTTACTTGTATTCCGCGAAGCTGCCACGTACGAGAACAGGCAGAGTACGGCATAGCAAATCTGATTGCACTGAAAATAAAGCCAATACGTACTATTTAGAGAGAGAATTATTAAGGAACCACGACTGTGGGGGGGGGGGGGGGGGGGGTCCAAACCTCCCGTCCCCCGCCCCTGTTTTCTTGGCTTCCTCATTTTAGCCCTTTTTCGATTGCGAAATATTTAGCATCGTTGGGTAATTGGCCCCTATTTCCTCCGCTTCCCACCCTTTTAGAAATTCCACCTCCCGCCCTTTTCGCTTCCGCTTCCCATACCCCTCCTGCCCCATTATCCAAGGCTGCTTTCCCCTTTCTTGCTGCACAGAACAAACAAGGAGCGCGCTGAGGTAAGGGATCGGGGGTCGGAAGAAAACGAGTTTTTCTCCCCCAACCCCAGGGCTCCCAAGAGAGCTTGCGTAATCGGCACCAAATTTCTCCTTGTAATAATTCTGCTTTACAAAACAAAGTCGGTACATTATCACAGTAGATGGATTTAATGGATCTCCCCGCCACTTCTATAGGAAATGTATAGGGATAACAAAGCGAAATTTTAATTTTGATACTAGGGTTAAGTATGACTAATCGGTAACCAAGAGTCAACTAAGAAGCACGAGTAGCATTTCAAAAAACGTACGTACCATCTGTGAGCCAAATCTGTGCTGAATTGTTTCTTGCGTGGCTGGCACTGCAAGAATAAATGTTTCAGCATAATGTCACATTAATCCAAAGTTTACAATACTATTTACATAGCTGGTAGAGAAGACCAATCCGATCAGAGGTTGCTTTCTCAAGATATTACCCGGTGTTAAAACAGTGAAACAGTGTCGCCAAATACTTACCAAATTCTTCCAACAGAAACACGCCTCCCTGCGTAGAACAGTTCCTGATGTGACTTAAGTCAATGTGAACCTAACAAATAACAAGATCAGTTACCATGTGAACACCACTGTCCCAAGAGGTAAAGACCAATGCCTCTGTCTCCAGGTAATCTACTCTTATACAGTAAGTGATATTTTTCATTTACGAAGAAAGCAAAGGTAAAGAAAAATAAAAAAGAAGTTATTCAAGAGCCTGATTTCTACAGCTACCTACCAGGAAGCCACTCTGCTAGAAATGCCTTTTTTTCACTTGTTCGATTTTGGCTTTCTCGAGAAGACTCTGCACGAATCTAGTAAGATCCTTGTTGAGCATGCGCTGGTGTTGCTGGGATACAGTTTCGAACCCAGGCTCAATAGCCGTGCGTCTCGCACGGAGGGCTCAGATATGGCCATCGGTTTATCAAAAACCGAACACACGCACTCGGAAAAACAGTAGGCAACTTCAAAGGCCAGAGCCGTCTTTCCTCCTTCTTCTCATTCAGGAACATGGAAAAAAGAAGACCCTAGGTGGTGGGAGGGGGGGGGGGGGGGAGGGGCTTGGTGGGGTTTGGGAAGGGACCAAGTAGATAAAAGATATAAAGAATAATCAACCTACTCTTCTCGTGGCAAACTTCAGGCCGATTCCCTCCAGTGTAACTTGTAGAAAACCACCTTCATTGGTGCTTAGATCCTAAAAGGAAATAAATGTAGTCGTGGTATCGTATCTTGGTTTAAAACGTGGACAATGCAAGGTAGTGCAGTTACTGACCTTAACAGGAAATTCTCCTCCTAGCTGCACACCTGCAAAATAATAGACATCATAATAAATTAGCGTTAATTATACGGACTCGCCAAGTGGCGAATCCGGGGGAGGGGCCCGGGGGGCCCGGCTCCCCCTTATTCTTAGCCCAAACTGAGGCCCGAAAGGCAGAAAAAAATTTTTTTTTGGAGACTGGGCCCCCACCTTATCTTAAGGTCTGGATGACCGGACCCCCCCCCCCCCCCCCTATCTCAAGGTCTGGATCCGGCACTGTTCCACTCTTCATTATCGCAGTCTACATCGTTACGTCTTATTAGTGTCTTTGTCAGGCTGGCAGGCGGCGATCAGAATTAAGAGCAACACTTGGAACAAGAGAGAGTAACCGTGGTTGTTTACCCATTTACAGAAAAGTTTCCATAGGAAAGTAAATGGAACGTAGCCTCCCACACAGGCGTTTTTAGGGGAGCTCGTTTTTCATTTGTTTGTTTGTGGGGAGGGATGAAAAACGAGCTCCCCTAAAAACGCCTGCGTAGGAGGCTAAATGGAACGCGGCTTTCTGGAAAATTTCTGGGAGCAAGGGAACATCTGACAAGGTAGTCCTGTTCTTCCGGACGGAATGTTACAAACGGAAAACTGTGTTCCATTTCTTCAAGGCCACGTTGATACCAGTGTCAGGCCTTCGCAATCGTTTTACGGTAAATGGAACTGATTGTGCAAATGGTAAACGCGATTCCGGAACGAAATTTACCAGTCCTGAATTTTGCGTACCATTTGCCCAAACGGTGGACCAACTGGTTTGCCCATGCAAGTGGTAAACGACCGCTAAGTTACTTTACGAACTGTCTAAGACCCTTAACAAATAATCTCAGAGAATGCCATGGCTGACACCCCCCCCCCCCCCCCCCACCCCCCTAGATAACATGTTCCCTCTATATTCTTTGGGAATCGAAGGTCTACCCACGATTAACAGTAACAAAGCGTCACAGATCGTGGGGTCACGCTAACTAACGAATGACAAAGGACATAGTACGGTAATTCACGAGGATCATGGTCAACCAGTCTTACGTTACAGACAAGGCGGGTAATGAAAACACAAGCTGTAAAGGAATGACAACAACACAACAAAACAAATTTACGCTACAACACAAAGGTCCACGAGTAATTTGATATCTACTCAATCTGCAAGGGAAAGAAGTTTAACGAAAATCAGTACACAAGTAGACAAACACAAAGCAAATAAGCATAGATGTACAAAATGACATAAATTACGCACGAATAGATAGCGTTGCCATCAGATACACAAGCGTGGCAACACTATTTCAAATACATGGATGTAAACAAAAAAATTACCACAAACAAGAAGCTGTACACAACAATTATGGGGAACGTATTCACCACAGACAATGAAAAGTCGTGAGAAAACAAACAAACAAAAAAACAAAAACAGAAACGAACAAACAAAACTTCTCGTTGTGAAAGAATGAAAGATGGTAAATTTTAAGGTAGGTGAAACAAATGTGAAAATGAAGTAGCCAGCATGTCACAAGCGTAGGACAAAGAAAAATTCTGAGTCCCCGACAGGATTCGAACCTATGACCTCCCAAACACCGGGCGGGCGTTCTATCCACTTAAGCTACGGAGAACTCATGGAAACCATACACTAGGTTCTCGTTGTTACAATTCAACACAGAGGGATTTATTCGTTTGCACTTAACCTTGTGTCAAAAAATGACCATATTGTCTCACTAACCTGATCCTTTGTCGTTCAGCCTGTTAGCTGCTCTCTGCAAACTTTCCTTGATACAGTAATACAAAGCTTTGCACTGCGTAAATAGAATAAACAAATAGTTAACAACTCCGTTGCTTGGTGAAGGTGAGTGCCGGGATGTCCAGGGGCTTCCACTTTTGGCAAAGCCAGTCCCTAGACAGAGTTATGCCCCCACGGCTGGTAAGCCCGCGCCTTCCAACCATGAACCCCCACGCCAATGGAACCAGGCACCCGTCACACTGATTTATCAGAGGGGGAGGGATGGGGGTAAAAGAATGATCCAAAGGCTAAATGAAGAGACAGGCCGCCAGGAAACGCTGTACTAAGCACATGGAGATGATGCAAGCAAGCCTGACCGCGCTTGAACCAACGCAATGACCGCTGACCAACGGCTGCGCTCCTAGTTATTAACTGTGTTAAATTTCATTTAACTACATAATAATGGCCAAATAAATTAATCAACAATCACTAGACAAATCAATTGCTCACAAAAAAACTCCAGGGCATGGGCATGAGAGAGAGGATAAAGGAGAGCTCGGGATTCAAGGACGCGGATCACTACGAAGACCGAGATTTGACTGCAAATTTTTTTTTCGCGTTTTCCCAGAAGGCCTCATTTCACTTTTTTTTTAACCAGAAAACTGCGCACGAGTTATTTTAGGGGTTTAAGACCTTCCCGATCCCGAAATGATAAAACTTTTAACATTCGATAACTTGTTCTCGCCTCTACAGCACTCTCGCTAAAACCGTAGTAGAGTAGCCTCCCTGCAGACGTCCTTTGGGGTTTGTCAACCCCAAAGGACGTCTGCAGGGAGGCTAGTGGTAGAATGACGACGGCTAACACGTTTTCCCGCCAAAATGACGCTGGTTCCCGTTGTCGTCTTCGGCTTGGAATCTAAAGCTCTCTATTATCCGAGGGGGATCAGACCAACCTTTTTGGTGCAGAACTTATTCAGAATAGTCTCTTCCTTTTGCCTGCACCATAGACATAGTACTTTAGTTTTGGGAGCGTAAGTGATGTTCACTATTTTCTCGTACCACCATCCTTCCACGATCGTCCCTGTTCCAGTTCTTAGCAGGATACAATCGTCACATACCTATGCATAAAAAGAGTGCTGGAGTTAAGCATTACTTGGCTACGACAGGAGTTCATAACCCGGAGCAAGCAACTCCTTACTACCCGGTAGCCCTATATCACGGCGTTTTTATAGAAGGATGATTGGGAGGAGATGTAGTTACGTCACGTTGCTCTATCTACGAGCGCATTTGAAGAATAAGGTATGAAAATGGAAAACAAATCGTCACTAAAGTAAAATGTCAAAATATTGTTTCCAGGGCTGGAGGTTTTGCTGACAAGTTTGTGGTACTTCAAAGATATTCTGAATTCAAGCCAAAATCGTTTTACAAATAAACTGGTCGGTGAAACTGCCGTGACACGAGGACACGGAAGTTGATAGCACGGGGTTATGGGCTCCTGGCTATGATAAACAAATATCAATTTCATCCTACTGAGAGAAAATTCCTATAACTTTACGATTGTTACTTAATTATGTCAAAATATGCTCCCGCAGTGACTGGAGTTGAGAGTATCAATAAATATAGGAGAGGTGTCCTCCGGAACATTTTCTAAATCCCTCGTATTCGTGTTAATTAGCAAAAACGCATTTCGCAGCGTTTTTAGTCGTGGATATTCCTGGATGTGTTGTATTCAATTTCCTCTCTGGCCAGGGTCAAACGTCGCCCTTCACATACGACGAACCTGATGCTGAAGAGTAATATCTGTTGATTGTGCTCATTAGCATTAGGTTCGTCACTAGACTGTTCACAGTCCCTTATTTTTTTTCGTAAGATCGTTGGGATCGAGCACCTACCTTAACGGGCGTCCTTCTTGGTTTCAAATGTACCGACTCTAACATGGGAAGAGTATCAAATCTACTTAGGAGGCGGAGGTTGGTTTGGGAGGAGACGTGAGAATTAGAGGAACCCTCTATTTATCTCGCCCCCATTCTCCCACCGCTACAAACCCCGGGGCTTACCCCCTCGGTACATTTGAAAGCATGGACATCCGTAACAGTAACCGCTCGATCCCGACGACTTAAGGAAAAAATTGGGGACTGTAAACAGTCTAGTTCCGCCGTCACATGTACAGTTCGACGTTTAGCCCTGGCCTTAGTTGTTGGGTTATGTGTGTCTTTGACTGAGAGCCTGCCTTTGACTTCGGTCATAGTATCGGAAATTTGCATCTGTCTATGCCCCTTAGTCCAACATGGTGACAATATTACTTGCCTTTAATATTTATGTGGGTTTCAAAAGAGCTTTCGCCTTGAAACAATGTATAAAAGTCCAATATCAGGAAGACAAAAGAGTAACTAAATTTGCCATCATTTTGAAATAAGGTGTATTATTAGAATTGCGGTAGCTAGGCGATCGTTTTTATACCATGGAAGTACGGTTTTCAATAATTGCAATTGTACACAAAAATTACAAATGTTACAAACTATTGTATATATTTTTTTTCAAAACGTTGGCGTTTTTAAATTTAAATTTAAAAAAAAAACCACATACACAAATGCAAACGGGGTCGTAAATTACATAAATGAGAATTGTCTTCTTGTCTTCTTATAGACGTATTATCAACACTGAAGTATTCTTTTTTCAGGAAGCCTTTGCAGCTCCAAATACTTCAGTAATTATTCAAAAACAAAGAACCCTTCTAATAACCTTCAATCAAACTATGCTCGATGACAAACTAAAACTTGCCGAGAAAATGGCAGAGGAAAGAAGTCAACGAAAAAAAAAAAACAATTATTTTTTTAAATTTCTTCAAAACGTTTATTCCATATTAGATTTAGAATTTACGAAAAGCATAATTATATCCACCCTTCTGTGGTGTAGCCTGCGAACAGCAAACGCGCCACCGGAAATGCGTCTGCTCGCGCGACCGGAGATATGCCTGCTGTTCGCAGGCTATCCGCGGTGCGGCGCATCCTCGAAGACCCAGGGGCAGTCATTCGGGTCGGGAGAAAGGGCGCGACGAAAGTTTTTAAGTACGGGCGAAAGAGCCTCTGGGTACCGACTCTCACCGAGCTATTTCCAATAATTCAAGCGGATGCCGGCTTCTGGTTGGGCACAAAAAATGCTTTGTATTATTGTGCCCAATCGGCGCACAGTTTCTCCTGAGTTCTTTTCGTGAGTTCGTACACGACGGCTATTGTCGGATCACGGCTTGTCTGGCTCATGCACCAAAGAAATGCACGCAGTCAGGAAACTTTCAGTTTGATATCAAATCCCTATCTGATTTCAAAATACTGTCTACCCGAAAACTAAAGACGCTTTTCCACAAAGACAAGCTTGAGCTTACAACAGGTATTCCCGCTTGCATCGGTCACGTCTTGCGTAAATATTAGGGAATTTTTGAAAGATACCACGACGTCTGACAACCACGAAAACGTCGCATGGAAAAGGGAATTCGCATTTTTTCAGTTTCTATCGTGATTATTCCAACTCGCTTACTTTGTCAAATGCAAGCGAACTCTTCTGGAGCAGAATTTCCATCAACCATATCCAAGTTCATGAAGAGAATCAATTTTGTCATTCCTTGTTTACGCCCTTCACCAAACATGAAATTAGGCATTTTCACGGGTAGTCGTGCATTTGACGGCAAAGAAATGTACAAAAAAGCATGGTGCACGTGCAAAGTTGTTGTTTTGCCTTGTCAAGCTATTGCTTATTTGACTTCTCGTCGCCACCGCATCTTTAACTTCCTATTATTTACGATATATTTTGATGACTCTAAAACAGAATATTCTTGGGGCAAATTGAATTGCTCCTGCTGTTAGCATTCCAAACGTTTTTTCGACTCATCAGTAGTTCCTTCGTTTCTGGTTAGGAAAGTAGAAAATAACGGTTTCCCTTGCTCGCACGAGCTTTGCCGTGAACGAACCAGGCAAGTATGGCAAGACAATAGCCGTCGTGTACGAACTCACGAAAAGAACTCAGGAGAAATTGTTCGCCGATTGGGCACAATAATACAAAGCATTTTTTGTGCCCAATCAGGAGCCGGCATCCGCTTGGATTTTTGGAAATAGCTCGGTGAGAGTCGGTACCCAGGGGCTCTTTCGCCCGTGCTTAAAAACTTTCGTCGCGCCCTTTCTCCCGACCCACTAGGGAGAATACTTCATAGTAATAGGTGTCACCCTCTTAAAATAAAGGTTATTATTGACCCGACTGACTGCCCCTGGGTCTCCGAGGATGGGTGCGGCGATGAATTGAGACCTACCTCCATGAAAAACACATCTCCATTCATAGAATCTCCAGAATGTACGACGAACGAATGCTTCATCACCTGTCGGCTACCAGCTGGTTTGAGATCAATATCATTTCCATTCTGATCAAAGAAAAACGGGCATATCAATTAGCTTCTCCTACAGACTGCGAGTAGTCTCTCTTTTTCTTCAGATTTAGTGAGAGCAATGAACGCGCGCGGGAGCGGCGAAGCCGCGAGACGCGCGAAACGAGGGCCATCAGTCACGCGCGTGGCCATTTGCCTGTCTCGCGTTTGCTAGACAGACTACAGAAAAAAGCGAGACTGCTCGTAGTCTACTTCTCCTAACACTTAACGCAACGGTACTGATCAATATCGAATTTCTCCTTGCTGTAATAGTCATTTACCATTCAGTTAGGTAATGGGAGGTAAGCATGTGATCAAACGTTTGCCTCGATATTTAGGCAACTCTCCACGGCAATAAATATTGATTTTTCAAATCAACATATTTTTAACAAAAAAAGGGCATTTCAACGTCAATTTTAAATTTTTTTATGGAAAGAGCATCGAGATCATCAAGTTCATGGCTGGCTTTCTTTCGTCAATTTGAGAAACTAAACGAGACCTTCACACAACAGAGAAGCACTATCGATCGGAATTCCGGCGGAATCAGAACTCTTCGAAGAGTGGGATTTAACCTGCTTTTTTAGGCACTAAAAACATCTCTAAATCTAATTAATCTTCCCAATGCCCAGACGACTTCGAAAGCAGATTTCAAAGAAGAATTCTAACGTATAGAGAACCAGCAATTTTCCATCAAGTGTTAGCACGTTGATACACAGTAATCGACCATTATAATCTAAATTAGAGCTAGCCTTAAAATTACCAGCTATCATACTCCAGAGACGCGACTGGAATTGAACTTATCTACGACGGCTATCTATTTTACATTACAAATTATGGGCTTTTATAATAGTGACAGCATGATTAATGAAAAATATTAGAAGCATTGTTTAGTAATTTACCCCACAGCTCTGCAAATGCTGAGGACCTCTGTTTAAAATCAAGCTTAAACAAGCCCACATTTTGAGTAGTCGTTGAACCAGCGACTATTCTTTCTGTTTGAATTCAATTAAAAAAAACACCCTTCCCGATGTCCCTGTACCTTCTTTTGTAAAGCTTTAAACAATTCTTGATTCCCTGATGGTCAAGAAGGAGCTAAAACAAAAGCTTTGTCAAAGATATTTCCTGATCACTTACGTTCCCATGGAGATGATCTAATTTTAAATATTTTCTCCTTTCACAGGCCAAGGAGCGAACACCATATTTGTCAAATATATACTTTCAAGTAAGATAAATCAGTTTTCAAACAGAAAGTTAGCCAAATTTGTTTTGTTATCCATCAACGCATACTTAAAAAAAATCAAACATTATATAATCAGACATCTCACAATTATTTTTTTTTTTGACAATAATTGCTAATCAATCGAAGGAAGTCTGTCCTTCAGACGTTTTATTTGTCCATTCCCCCCAGAAACTCTACAAGTTCTCGCGCGAAGCGAGAAAGACCATGAAGCTCAATTGCCCACGTTACCCCCTTGCGCTGCCGATCGCTACGCGCCACCCCCGGTTTTTTATGTTTATTCGGCCCTTCGACGATTTTCGAGAATTGAAAGATTTTTTTACGAAGCATTTTTTTACGAAGCTATAAATACTCAAACAAAAACGTTTGCGGGACACTACTCGCCTTCCTGGAAATGACTTTGGGGAATACCATCCTATATGTAAGAAATCGCTTTGTCAATAGCGAGATTCAGTATAACAGAGTTTAACCTGAAAATTTTACCGTTAAAACGCATTTATTTTGAAGCCATTAGAGCCCTTTTCTGGTCACTGTATGGCTATTAAGCAGTGGACCTGCACCGTTCTAAACCTCTTATTTCACTGTTCCATTGTTTTCAGGGATAGGGGCACTGTTATGTGACAATCCCTATTGTTTTCCCAGCTAATCAAAAACAATCGCACAAATAGGTGCGGGATCGCCCCTATTAAGAGCTAATAAGCCGTTTACAGGTCGTACACTTTGCGACCTTCGGATCCAGATGCGAAATATTACCTTCCGAAGTTCGGTCATGCAGGTTCGGGGGGTGTTCAGTTTCCCAGTATAATGATCCAAACTAACTCACCAGGTTACTGAGGTTGTCAAGCAAATCATTTACTTGCTGGCTGTGCAGTAGGCCCACGTGAGACTTCCCTAACAGCCTGCGAACTTTCTTTCTCAAAGCATCCTTCTCAACATTCAGAGCTAACATGAATGCAACCAGGTTGTACAAGAGTGTGGCTAGAAGTCGATCCTCGTCTGCCTCCAGTCGCTTCTTCTCCGCAGGACCCATTTAGCTGTACCTAAGCAAGCAAAACAAGGTAATCAGCTCACCCATAATGTCATGTGCCAGAGGATTTCAACTTGAAACTCAAATTTTAGAGCTACAATAAACGTCCTCACAATTATACACTATGCCCAAGGGAATTCAAGTGGTTGAAACAAGAGTTTCTCATCTCATTGCTAATTTTTTTTTGCGGTTGTTCAAGCGTTGGATAGCGCTATCCAAAGGATAAGTCTAAGGGAAACCAATCGCGTTATCCACTATATATACTGACTGTATATTTCAACTGTAAGTACTTTCCTTAATATATCTCGCAAGTTGCTAGAGTGCCTCCTCGGGATTTCGCCTTCTGGGCGAAATCCCTGCGAGGGGGCAATTAAAGCAAATTCTCTTCGTTCTGAGTTTTCAAGAAAAATAAAAAGAGCAGAAAACAGTATCTGCGGGGTGTCAACTTTGTGTTCATTTATGCTGATTAACTTAGCATGCAGTTTAAACTTCTAAAGGTAGTTTCCGCAAAAGTGCTTCTCAGCGTCGACTATATTATGCTTTTAATTGTACTATTTACGATGCTAAAACTTTCCGAGCGCAAAGCCCCGTCCCTCCCACTCTTGCAGGACTACAATAAGCAGGAACAGTTGACAGAGGTAATATACCACTAATCCCGCTGCAATTGGTTCACCTGGTCCTGGGAAGATCTGGAACTTGTATGTCTTACGCACAAACAAAAAGTGTCTGAGTACAAAGTTTCCCGGTGACACCAATAAAAAAAAAAGGGTTACTAAGGTACTGGTCAAATTTTCGCCCAATTATAACCGCTTTTAATTATAAACAGCTGAATGTTTTTGGAGACACAAAGCGTATAGACTACTAGTAGTCCCCGTTTTTCCTCAGGGATAGTAAAGCGAGCGAAACGCGAGCGCACGTGGTAATCACCCCACGCGAGAAAGGCTATCCCTGAGGAAAAATGGGGACTACTCGTAGTCTGCAAAGCGTGATGAAATTGAAGGACCGGCACACGAAATTTCGAAAACAAAAAGAGTATCACATCAGAGGCGCTAGGTAACCAATTACTCGATCTTGAGCCAGAACATAACAACACGCAAACTCAAGTTCCATTTGCACGAAACATTTCGTTAAATTTCATATTTTTTTACTTGTCCTCACTTCCGATTTTTTTTATATATAAATATATAAAACTGCCACTTTCCAAATTCATACTTGATAGTGGCAGGAAGCAGTCCTCGATACTTTGTATTTTTAACCCTGACCTTTCTTGCTTTCCTCTTAAATATAAGTGCTTGACAAAAATGACCTTCTCATTTTAACGATGAAGGCAACATCTCTCTGATTTGAATTTTCTGGATCTGCCCTTAGGACTCACAATATCTGATATTGCGTCAATGTGTTCATTGATGATGAGCAACAAATCATGCGGCTTATACTATCTTTGGTTTGTTACCATTCCTTGCGGAGTGGATGGAGGGCGGGGGGGGGGGGATACTTCCCAGTAATAGGCCGAATGGGAATGTGCCGCTGGATGGGGTAGCATTTTTTATTCAAAGAGGTGACAGAAAGTGATTAAGTTGGGATTGCGGGAATTACATTGGCCCAAAAGTGACTAAGATTGGCTAATTGACCACAGAATCGACTATAAAGAGTAGGGGTTGTGAGAGGCCAGTGGTAGTCAATACCCAATTGACCCAAGTACCTCCCCCCCCGGTCACCATTAACCTTAACCGGCTATAATGCTAGAAATGTCTAAGAACAAAGGCCATCTTACTTTCGCCTATAGTAGTTTCACTCCATTTGAAAACATGTGCGAAAATTTCATGCGGCTTAACATAACGGAATGCTACAGTTTTAATTTTACTTAATAATCGCAGCTGATTAATCCTTCTAATCGTCAATCTTTCCTCAAAAGTGTTTGACAAAAGTTTCTGTCTTGTAAATGAAGGCAATATTCTCTATGAATTTTCTAGATCCGCCCTTTGAAGCACACTGATATGTAAAGCGTGTCAATACGTTAAAAAAATTCAACGAGCTAAGCACTGAAGCGTTCGAACCTTCTACTGAAAAATTCTCTAGGGTATGAAGGTCACCTTACCTCGAACGATTCTTTACTAAGAGTCGCCAGTTTCTTGAAATTATTCATACTACGTTTTCGTTTTCGAATTCTTTCATTTTGAACCTCAAAATACAAATATTTACTGCTACCCAATCATTAGCTATTTTATGAAAGCAAATTCTCTTTGTTCTGAATTTTCTTGAAGAAAACGAAGAGAATAAAAAGTATCAGTTTTTTTTTCTGCGGTTTGTCAAGGCGGTGTTCATGCATGCAGTTTAAAATTTTAAGGTAGTTCCTGCGAACGTGGTTATCAGCGTCGGCTTTGTTATACTTTTTAGTGTCGGCCTTGCATGTTTACGATACTAAGTAAAACTGTCCGAAAGCAAAGTCCCTCCCACTCTTGCATGACCTCAGTCAAGCAGAAACAGTTGAGGCACCGCTCATTCTGTTGGTTCACTGGTCCTGGGAAGAACGATAAAAATATAAAGTACTAGTCAAATTTCCGCGCGGTTTAAGAGGAGACAGAAATTAAGTGACCAAGTTGGGATCGTGGAACTAGTACATTAGCCCAAACGTGACTAAGTTGGGTTCTATAATTGGCCACAGAATAGACTTTAATGGGGTTGTTGTTCTGAGAGGCCAGCAGCACATACCCAACAAGTAACTCCCATGGTGACCCTTAATCATGTCTGAGTAAAGGCCCTCTTACTTTTTTTTCGACACTAGTGATAAACAAAAACAGTTGAGGCTTACAGTATTCTCACTCCATTTTTACCTATCTTCAAAAGTGTTTGACAAGAATTTCTGTCAGGTAAATGAAGGCAATTTTCTGTCTGAATGAATTTTCTGATATGTAACAGTGTCTCAAAACATTAAAAAATTCAACAAGCTAAGCACTGAAGCGTTCGAAACCTCTCCTCTTGAGCATATTGCTTTATGATGCTTTTTTATCCCTTTTTTACGATGACAAAATGTCAGAATATAAAATCTCTTATATTTCCAACTCTAAAATAAAAAAAACAAATAGGCATGGCGGGTCACCGTGTCAAATTTAAGCCCAGTCATTACTGCTTCTAATTAGCAAATTCATTAAGTGACAACGCCTACTAATTAGAACAAGGTACACTCACCTATAGAGTGATTTTACCTGAACCGTGAAACAGATAGTAACAACTAGTGCAAAACATCTACAAATAAACAAAAGAAGACAATAGAATTAGTGTATAATGGTGCGAAGTATTCTACTACCTAATTTACGGGTTAAGTAAAATCACTCTAAACTCCAAAGCCCAGTTTATATGGAGAAACGTTTTTTGCGGAAAAGATGGTCACATTCCCAGCCTGGTAAACTTAAGCGAGTGTTTATATGAGAAAAAAAGGTGACCCCTTTGCCTCAGGCAACACTCGCCCATGCATGCACTCATTATTTTTCTCACTCGAGTTGACACTGCCGGTGAAGTCAACTGATTATACCTTATGCTCAATTACGCCTTTGTAATTTGCTTGTTTACGATGGTAAAACTGTTCGAGCGCAAACTCCCTCCCACTATTGTATGACTATAAAAAGTAAAAACAGTTAAACACTTGCAGACAATTGAATTGCGATAAAGTTTACAAATGCAATAATTCACAACTAACTCTGAAGAAGGCTGCTCATAATATACAATTTTAAAACTGATATAAAAGCTGACAAAATCAAAAGCATGCGTTAAGTTTCTATTTGTACATTAAGAAACAAATCACTGATCACTTCTAGTTCTCAAGAATTGTAAACATAACTTAATGGACAACTGTCCTTATGTCTTTAAGTTATACACTTTGCACTGATGTATTCTTTCAGAGAGTAGTTTGGCTAAAATTTACTCGGAAGTAGTTTGTTCAGACTGTGCGATGCATGATTAGCGCATATTTCGTCGAACAACTCGCCGCAATTTCCCCTATTCTATCATACAATTTTGAAAGTCCTGACAGCTCTTAAGAGCCTTAGCATATGATAGCTCAGGGCTAATCTTAATAGCACGTTTTGCAGTCTTTCTAGGTCTTCGCTTAGATAACTTGGTAGAGCACGATGAAAAACTGGGCTGCCGAACTCCAAAGTAAAACGAGCGTATGATGTAAAATAGAATTGGCACTCTTGTAGCAACATGCGATTTCTTAAGCCGGGTCTTAGAAAACAAAATCTTGTTAAAACCTTACTAATTCTCAGTGATTGCCAGTGTTGGTTCACCTGGTCCTGGGAAGATCAATTAAGCGTAAAACTAGTATGTTTTACGCGCAAACTAAAAATCAGTGTCCGAGTACAAAGTTTTCCTTACTTTTAACACTAATTAAAAAAAAATAGTCACTTATGGGCCGGTCAAATTTTTGCCCAGTCATTATAACCACTTTTAATTAATACTGAATTTGTTTAGAGACAACGCGTAATGAAATGTAAGGTCAGGCACACGAAATTTCGAAAACAAACAGATTAGCGCATTAGTAAGGCGCTATTTAGTGATCAATTACCCTTGAGTCAGAACATAACAACGCGGCAAACTCAGTTCTATTTGCACGAAACATTACGTTAAATTTTATGAACACTTTTCTTACTGTTTTGTGTTTGTTTTCGTTAAGATTAATAATTTTCACATTCTTTTACTTGTCCTTACTTCCGATCTTTTAATACATAAAATGAAATATAACTGCCACTTTTCAAATTCGTACTTAGTACTTCTTCATAGTGACAGAAAGCAGTGCTCGATACTTTTTATTTTCAGCCTTAACCTTTCTTGCTTTCCTCTTTTAAAAGTGTTTGACAAAAATTACCTAGTTCTCATTTTAACAATGAGGGCAACATCTCTGTGATCTGAATTTTCTGGATCTGCCCTATAATTAGGAGCACAATATCTGATACTGCGTCAATGTGTTCGTTGATGCTGAGCAACAAAGCGTGCGGCTTATCATGCTATCCTTGGTTGGTTACCATTCCTTGGGAAGCGAATAGAGGGGGGATACCTCCCAGTAATAGAATAATGGGGATGTGTCGCTGGATGGGGTAGCATGTTTTTCAATACTAGTTGACTATGATGTAGTAGCATTTTTAATGAAGTTAACGTTGCTAGAATAGAGCCGCATATTTTCAGGACCTTGGGGGTAAGAAAAACTTGGTAAGTAGGGATTAAAAAATTTGAACATTTGCGGATAAAGAGGTGACAGAAAGTGATTAAGTTGGGATTGCAGAAATTACACAGAATCGCAGTAATGGGGTTGACGTTGTGAGAGGCCAGTGGTAGTCAATACCCAACTGACCCAAGTACCTCCCCAAGTACCTCCTCCCCCGGTCACCATTAACCTCAACCGGCTATAATGCTAGAAATGTCTAAGAACAAAGACCATCTTACTTTCGCTCATAGTAGTTTTACTCCATTTGAAAACATGTGCGAAAATTCCATGCCCCTAAAGATAACTGAATGCAACATTTTTAATTTTACTTATAATAATCGCAGCTGATTAATCTTTCTGATCGTTAATCTTTCTTCAAAAGTGTTTGACAAAAGTTTCTGTCTTGTAAATGAAGGTAATATTCTCTGAATTTTGTAGATCCGCCCTTTGAAGCACACTGATATGTAAAGTGTGTCAATATGTTAAAAAAATTCAACGAGAAGCACTGAAGCGTTCGAAACTTCTGTTGAAAGGGAAATCACATTAGCCCAAACGTGACTAAGTTGGGTTCTACAATTGGCCACAGAATAGACTTTAATGGGGTTGTTGTTCTGAGAGGCCAGCAGCACATACCCAACAAGTAACTCCCTTTGTCTCCCTTAACCATGTCTGAGTAAAGGCCCTCTTACTTTCGACTAGTGGTAAACAAAAACAGTTGAACTTACAGTAATCTCACTCCATTTTTAACCGTTCTTCAAAAGTGTTTGACAAAAATTTCTGTCAGGTAAATGAAGGCAATTTTCTGTCTGAATGAATTTTCTGGATCCGCCCTTTCAAGAGAGCACTGATATGTAACAGTGTGTCAAAATGTTAAAAAATTCAACAAGCTAAGTACTGAAGCGTTAGAAACCTCTCCTCTTGAGCATATTGCTTTATGATGCTTTTTTATCCCTTTTTTACGATGATAAAATGTTAGAATATAAAGTCTCTCATATTTCCATCTCTAAAATACAAAAACAAATAGGCATGGCGGGGCACCGGGTCAAATTTAAGCACAGTCTTACTGCTTTTAATTAGCAAACTCATTAAGTGACAACGCCTACTGAAGAACAATTAGGTACACTCACCTATAGAGTGATTTTACCTGAACCGTGAAACAGATAGTAACAACTAGTGCAAAACATCTACAAATATAAAACAAAAGAAGACAATAGAATCAGTGCATAATAGTGCGTAGTATTCTACTACCTAGTCTACGGGTTAAGTAAAATCACTGTAAACTCCAAGGCCCAGTTTATGTAGAGAAAAGTTTTCTGCGGAAAAGACGGTCACATTTCCAGCCTGGTAAACTCAAGCGAGTGTTTATATGAGAAAAAAGGTCACCCCTTTGCCTCAGGCAACACTCGCCCATGCATGCACTCATTCTCTCACCTTGATCGAGTTGACACGGCTGGTGGAGTCAACTGATTATACCTTACGCTCAATTATGCCTTTGTATCTTGCTTGTTTACGATAGTAAAACTGTTCGAGCGCAAACTCCCTCCCACTATTGTATGACTATAATATTAAGTAGAAACGCTTACTGAGTTGCTGCTCATTCTGCTGGTCCACCTGGTGCTGGGAAGATCTCTAAGTCGACTTTGCGTTCTGTTTTAAAGTGGTAAGTAACCTGTACGTGTTTGAAGTTTCTAATGCTATCCACATTTCAAAATTTCCCAGTATTTAAAGAAATTAATAGATAGTTGTGAAACAAAAGTGGCTAAAGAATGACAAGAATTGGCTATTTGATGTAACGTTGCCACAACGCGCGCCGTGCTCTTGATCGCTTGCTTCTTTTTTTTTTTTTGAACCATGAGAAACTTTAGCCATAGCCAGAAATCCCATACAACATGGCTGCAAAAATGGCTACGAGCATACGCTTACTTAAAGTTGTATCCATCTCGCGTGTTTGTTTTTCTCAAGCATGTATTTGTATACACCAGAAATCAACCCTCAACCATCTCGAAAAAACGTGAGAAGACCTCGAACTGATCGGCACAACGATCGAAAAGCTCGGTCATTGGATGTCCTACCAATTTTATCATAGATTAACTGTCAAAAATTGTGTAATAATCATTTACCGTTAAGTTTAAAGTTTTCCAATATTGACCTGCATCAGACATGAGAGCACAAATGAACGGTGCCGCAACACCGTACGTGAAGGATCTTCTTTTACCACGAATACCGTTAGCCAGAGGGATAAAAAACCGTATACCGTGGGGCTAGATGATACCGCAATACCGCATATTAAAATGTCAAAAATCAAAATTACCAAAAGAACCGCTTGAAAACAAGCTCAATAACGCAATACCCCTATCCCCCCCCCCCCCCCCTCATTAACGCTAGAAATTCTTTTCAACCTTGGAGAATTTACTCGGTAGAGACATCGTTAGTGATATGCTATTATTCTCATATTCTCATGAAGGCTGCAGTAATCAGGGAATTCATTTATGGCCAGGAGCGAAGGAGCTTTTTCTTTCTTTTTCGATTCTTTTATCCGCCACATTGAAAACCAAAATTTACAAGCCCTCGGGTCAGTCAAGCCGCTGACTGTCTAGAATTTCTGGCTATGCTCTTTTCCAGCGTTAAGGAAACGTTCCAGGTGAGAATAAGTAGTTTAGAAACTTCGCAATACTCAGCGAGATAATCGGTGCTGCCAAATAAACTAAACGTGCATTAAACTTGTCAATACCAGCAGATTTATTTGAACTGATTTTCCTCAAAATGCTAATTATTTGAGAAACGGTAATATCTTGAAGAGTGAATAAAGTTAGTCAACCTGGACAAGTCCGTATCATTATAAATCCATTTTAAGTTTATCCTAAGTTTATCGGCGATTGTCGACAAAATGCGTGTTCACTAGGATCATCAATCACTTTGTCGTCCACTACAAGGCTGCTAACACAGGAATTTTTTTGCTGATCCATTCAACAATTTAATTTTTTTCAATGTTGACCTGTTTCCAAAAAAGGAATGACAAAAATCACGTGCACATTTAGCTCTACGCAACAAGATAGCTATTTTATTTGAAATTCTGACTCTACGGTAGTTCACAAACGTCCCTCAACAGACTGACTACATTAACAACCGGTTATAATTACATTACCATGATTACATAGTAATAGTGTCAGCAAGACGGAATTGGCAATCGACCCCGAGGGGGAGGGGGACACCTGGGAATTCTTGGTGGGGGTGTGCCGCCCGGTTCTTCAAATCCTGACCCTATTTTAGATAAAAAAATGTCATTTTCCACACCCTTTTTCAGACCTGGCCTCTAAAATCCATACCCGTTTTCAGACCTGGTCTATGGGAAATTATGTCATCATAACTTAGATTAGAACGCGGCTGAACGCCAAATAAAAGATTTCTTAAAATCAGCTTCCAATTCGTATATCACTATTTTATTTGGAATTGGAACGACAAATATGTTCAAACACTCCCGTAGTACCCCAGGGAGTTGACATACACTTTTTAGCGAGCAATCGCAATCGTATCGTTGAAATACTGTTTTGTTAGTTTTGTCACGGTTAATATATTTTCTTATTAAAAAAGTGTTTGCAGTTTAATGCTCATAGTTTTATAGCGGAGCTCTGGCGCGCGAAGCGCGCCTGCGGAGCACCATGGGTAAGTAAATCTACCCATCCCAGAAAATTTGGTAATCACGTGACCGTACACCGCCCTCAGCCCGCCCGTCCGTCCGCACCACAGGGAAACCAGTGTTTAATCCTCACACTTTCTAGCCAGTTTGGGAGCACAGGAAGACTGATATTGCACACATATATTGCACATCAGTGCTGTGATCAATTGACAGCTGTCAAAACAAAGTATCCGCTGACCAGTATCACCTGACCGTATCGTGGGCTCAGGTGTCGACCCATGGAGGTCGAATATCTTTTTGAAGTTATCCGCTGACAAGTTACTAGTTTTCAAATGATCGCAGGCTCAAGTTTATTTTTTTTTAATTCATATGAAATATGTTGTGTTTTGTACGTGCCGCACAATTAAAATTTTGATTTCAAACTGACCTCGGAAGCTAAAATTCAGCCAGTTTTTACAGGCAGGGAAGACATGCCAGTTGCTTTTGACTTTTCTCACCAAGGTCACGCGTTGGTCACGCTCTACGTCCAATTATTATGCTCTGATTGGTCAAAATTTGACAGGTGAGCTCATGCGGAAAATTTATGCAGCATCTTGAAACTTGTTTACTTTGCTGAAGTTGACAGAGTTTTCTGTCAACTTGTGATGTTTTTAACTGTCTTTTTCCACTGAAAGTACAAAATGAAATTCAGCTGCTATCAAGAGTCTTCTGTTATTCATGGCTAGTTTGGTTACTGGGGTTTTGGTTGAAAAATACGTCGCTTGTCAAAGTCGGAAATCCGATTTCGGATGGCATCGTTTTCGTTTCACCTTGCTTGATGCGTAAGAGGGTTGAAAAGTCTGAAGCGATTCTGGCCTTACTTGATAGTTTTCAGTGCATCTCGAATGGTAAGCCTGAGAAATTATTGTATTTGACGTTTGTCTTTTAAATCTAATTTAATGAAGTCGAGCGTAGTTTATGCGGCTATTTAGTTTATGCACGTTTTTAATTGTAAGATTTGAGACAATGATCTGACCGAGTATTAGGTTTGATTATAAGCTTATAGAACTTTAAAAAGCCTTTAGACATTTTCTCACCGCAAATAGAAAGAACACGTTCCAAAGAATATTTAGTTATAATTGTGGCTGTAAAAGAAAGCTTTGAGCGATTTTCTTGCCTCGAGTTCATCTTTGGAAAAGCAAACACCGGGCAGCCGGCTTACCGAATGAAAAACATAAACAAGGATTTTCAGAGACACTTTAATACTTGTCTTTGTGAATGAAAATTGTTGTCTCTGTATATGTTTCACCGAATTATTTTCGTTTTATTGATCGTTAGTAGTCTCTTTTGCAATTTTTATCGCTGTGCCGTTTGTTTTCCGTCGCTCATGAACATCTCTTGCATGCTGGAGTACTCAAAATGCCGCACTTATCAAACGCTTTTGACGATTACACATCGTTATAAAACCATTAAATAAAAAATAAACCTAATAAATTCTTTATTATGTTGCAGCGTATAACTCTTAAACAGTCGATTTTGGCACTTGTCAAAAGTGAGAACCGGCTAGCCGTATAGGTGATTTTGGTAATTTTTTTAACGGTTTCGCTAAAACCCACACGTGCTTCGATCGTCCTGAATATTGAGTGAGTGCAATTTGTATTGCAAACTTGTGAAATACTGCATTCTGTTCGAGGTCTGTATGATAAAAACAGCGCCTCTTGTTACTGTTTCACCTCAGATGTGATGTATAAAAAGTATAAAAGGTTGGGTTACACGTCCCCAGACTTGTTGGCAAGATTTTGTAAAGTAAACTGGTCGAACGAATTCGGCCTGATTTGTTTTCCAAGAATTTGTTTTCCAGGCCTAATCTACTGTGATCAAGAGCCCGCGCTCTTAAATGTGATCGAAGATGATTGCTATTTTTTGGGTGTACATATAAGGCTATCAACTCGATGTAAGATTAAGTTCACTCTTATCTTGGACTGTTTGCAAATTACTTTTCTCTAAAATCACTTAACCTTTCCCTCAAAAGTCACATGAATGTGCTCTAAAGTTAACTGAATTGTGGAAAATAAGTTTATTGTTTGATTTAAATTATAAATTCGAGTTAATATATAGGAGCTTCGCTTTTAGCCCTGGCTAAATCTATATATTATGTAAATGAAAGATCCGACCTTGGAGCACAATATCTGATAGTTCGAAACCTTTTTAGGGAGACTGAAATAGATATCTGATAGATCCGTTTTTTAATTTACTATAGCTACGGCAAATCAATCAAGAGTTGTGAATGTCGTTGACATGACGCGAAAAATAGAAACATAAGAAATTGAATGTTTGTCCTTGTTTATTCATCATACTATCTGAAGTTAACATACGCGGGCACTAACGTGAATCCTTAGATTGTCTTAAATACCCCCAAAAATCCTAAACTTAAATCAAGCCATCCCGCAAAAATTACTTGCCAAATTTTCCTACCCAAATAAAATCCCGGAATCGAAAATTTCAAACCCAAAAAAATCCTTGGATCATCCCCGTCACTTTGAATCCGGAGGTTGCGAGTTAGACTAAGATATATTTCCAAGACAAAACAGACTTTATTAATCTTTTGAGTACTCCATTTTTTCTAGACGAAATGAAGTCTCAAACACTTCTGCTGATCGCTATTGTTGCCGCTTTTGTCGTTGCCTCGGAGTCTGATATCTTAAGTGGAGGAGGGTGTCCAAAGTGCTACAGGAAGGATTCCTCAGGACAATGCAGGAAAATTTTTGGGTGTTCCAGGAAAAGAGAATTTTTGAAGAAATTCTACGAGATGCTGCAAGACATGCCAAGTAACAATATGGAAGAGTTAGAAGACTACATACCGGAAGACTATTAGCTTCAGAACCTCTGGGTCTGTCGGTGCTGCACGTATATAATTTAGCAACTTGTAGCGTAAATCGTTCCGTATTCACGGTGTAATGTAATGGTTTGAGTTACTCGTAGGTGCGGAGTGTGGTCCTGTGAATTTAACTATTCTTTTACAGTGGTTGACTTTTCACAGTTTGTCTCCTTAATGGAATTTTAAAGTGAATAGGGAACAATGTAGGTGCAAAACTGAACGTTGCAGCAATAAAATCGGTTTACTCTGTGAAGTCATTACCTTCTTTCGTGCAATATCCGTTTGAACCAAGAGAGAATGAGCTCATTCTATCTTGACTGAACCAATCATTATAGAGGCCCATACCCTGGGTGTCAGAGACTTTTCATGGGCGGTTTCCGGTTTCGGTCAATTCTAAAAAGCGGGAAAAGATTTTCTTGCGGCCTTTCGCTGCTCGGGCTTTCGGTCTTCTAAGACGTGCCAGCCTGACAAAGCTTCTCGCCACAGGTAAGAAAAATCCTCCGGAACCCAGGATTAAGAGGCCCAGGAAAGGGTGGGAAAACTCGCCTGTGCTAGAACTCTTTTTGTTCACCATGTTCCAACAAACCTTTTAAAATCGCTCAAGTCTTGTTTTTGGCAATGTTGAATTAATGCAAATATGCATTCTTTCCCGGCTCTGAGAAGTAGTTTACAAACACAAGGAATGCATGTCGTTTATAACGAAGTATCATATCGACTTTGAAGGGTGGGGTGGCTCGCTCAACGTACATCTTCTTTAGGTTGTTCAGGAAGAGACATAAGAAACTGGAGAAAGCAGGGTTCAAATTAAGGAAAATAAAGTACCTGCTCGGTTTTTTGAGCTATTCTGTTTTCAAAACTGTCACTAACCACGTAAAATCCGAAAACGCGCCATAAAGGGAATATGACAAAATATGGGCTGGACTGGATTCGGATGAAACATGAATTGGATTAATAAAACATGGATAAGTAAAACAAGTTAACTAATCCATGTTTTATTAATCCATACTAGTACTACTTCATATTTTATCAATCCATGTTTCATTAATCAATGTTCTAGTCCACTCCATGCTTTGTTAACAATCCAGCTAGTCCAACCCATGTTGTATCGACTATGAGGAAACCAGGAAAAGCGTAACAAATTTTATCTTTTGCTGAACTTTGGACTGGGCCGCGATTACAGCTCAGAACTGAACCCCCAAAGGAGGCCGGGTTGTAAAGAAAAAAAAGCCCCCATCCCAATCTTTTACACCAAGGTACCCTAAGGAGATATAGGATATCTCCCGGAGGAAATGGTAGCGACCTCGGCTCAAGGAGATTTTTATCTACTATCCGTTTCGCGCCACTCATTCCACTATTTGAACGCCTTCGGCAGGCAAGGAACGGTACACACCCAATGATTCACCCAATGATTCACTTTAGAATATAAAGAAAGCCTTCTAATGCTTGCTAGTGTTTCCTAAACTACTTTAATTTTGTTAAGAAAAAAGGTTATGTGTAATTAACGCCCAGCAATTTTACTCTCCACCAACTGAACACCCTCGGCAGGCAGGGAGGGGTACGAATCCCGAAGGATTCAATTTAATTAAAACAAAAGCCTTCTAAGCTACAGTTTTCTACAACACTTTTGTTAATAAATATGCAAATGAAAATTTGTATTCAACACTCAGCAATTTAAAATTATTGAATAAGGTGGACCTTGGGTACTTACCATTTATATGCGATAACCGGAAATTCCAGTTGGAAAATCAAATGGTTCGCGCCATTCCGTTTGGGACGCTTCAGATAACATGGGCTATGATTTGAGGCGATGCAATTTTTCTACTCTTTGTTGTCTGTTTAGCTGATTAGGATTTTCTTCATAGCGGGTCGTTTTCTCACCACGTCAAATTTTATAGTTTTACGTTTATGTCGCACCATGTAAAGGAATTCCGATTCCGGAATCCAGTAAATTTTTGCTGCAGACTCTGGAAAATCCGGAATACAGCTCTAGGAATCCGGAATCCCACTAACGATTGGAATCCGGAATCCAAGTTCCACTGACAAACAATCCGGAATCCAGTGCCTGGAATTTCTCATATTTCCATTTCTAAAATACCAAAACAAATAGCCATGGGGCGGCACCGGGTCAAATTTAAGCCCAGTGATTATTGCTTCTCATGAATCAGCAAATTCATTTAGAGACAACGCCTGTTTAAGAACAAAATAAAGAACACCTCACCTATAAACCCCAAGGTCACTTTTATATGGAGAAAAGTTTTCTGGGGAAAGACGGTCACATTCTAAGTTGGGTTAAACTTAAGCGAGCGTTTATATGAGAAAAAGATGACCCCTTTGCCCCAGTCAACAGCTCTCGACCCCTCACCCGTGCATTGATTTTCCCACCGTTGACCGAGGCGCGAGTTGACATGGCTGAGCGAGTCAAAGTTTTTATCAATGGATCATGGAGAAAACGTTGCACTGCTACGAGGGTCAACCTACCATCGAAAAAAGTTGAACAGGCTCACTCTTCTTCCGAGCCGACCTTTTGCTTGTTATGTAAACGGTTCGCTAAGTTTTGTATGGAAATGTAGGAAAAGCTGGCTCGCTCATGGTAGTTTGAGTAACTACAGTAGGTGAGTGACCCTAATTATTTTCTCTGAAGTGGTTTCCCATCTCTTTTCGTAATTTAAAGAGTGCTTTAAGTGTAACTTTCTTCAGCTCTTGCCTAGCGAGATTAAAGTTTCCAAAAGGACTCATTATGAGTCCAAGACATTTGTAGGATTTGACGTTTTCCAGTTCATCAACGCCGTATCTGAACGAGTAGTCGGTTTAAAGTCTTACATCATAATTTTTGTCTTGTCTAAATTTACACTTAATCGGCATTTTCACAGAAAGATTCCAGCTTATTAAGAATTATTTGAAGGCTTTTTGCTGATCTAGAGAAGATCACTAGACCGTCCGCATGTAAGAGACGATTTATATGTTTATCACTTAGCATAATGTCGGTTGAACGCGGCGTATTTAGGAATTTTGGTAGATCACTTAGGGCCTGTTTACATGGAGTGGGGGACCCCGGTCTAGTGGGGTAAGTTTCTTTTGTTTTCACGCTCTGGGAGACACAAAACAAAAGAAACTTACCCCACTAGACCAGGGTCCCCCACTCCATGTAAACAGGGTCTTAGATAGAAATTAAAAAGAGTATGTGACAACATGCAACCTTGCTTTACCCCGGCATGACAAGTAAAAGATTCGGTTAATTTGTTAATCAATTTTAATTGCCGATTTATCATTTGAGTACATGGATATTAAAACGTCTAGGATTTATTCGATTAAACAAATTTACTAATTGCTCTTTAATGGCGTCAGTTCCGATTTTTATTACTTCATTTAATATGTTATCGAAACCTGGAGATTTGTTTGCCTTCAGTTTGTTAATTGTAGCTTCGAACTCTTCATCAGTTATTGGATAGTCAAGCTTAATCAACTGGGCCTTCCACTCTTTCGTTACTGTGGGTTTCCATATTCGTCTCCTGATCTATATCTAGTATATTATTGAGAGGGGTCGCATTCTGTTGCTTAAAGTATTTATAAAACTGTTGCGTACTCACTGTTTCAGCTCCACTTGTTTTTCTTTTTCCTAAGTTAAAGATTTTTCCTGTTTGTCGCCAGGTCTCTTTGGAGTTCTGCATATCGATATTAGACATGCCTTTGCTGATAGACTCCCGTTTCTTCCGTCTACAGGTTTGTTTGAACTTCTTCTTTTTGTCGCGCAGGAGTTGTCTCAGTTCTGACTTATTAGTGTTGTTAGAAATTTTCTACCCAAGGGATTGCAAGTTTTCTTTTTCGCATTCCAGATCGAACCATTTGTTTTGTGATTTGCATTTAATTTTGCTGCTTCTCGCTTTCAATCCGGCTTCTTTGCATGCTTCTACCCAAGTTTCCCTAATTAATTCAGACGCAGTATCGATGCTATCATGTATTACAGCTGCTTCTAACCTGGATTGAACAGTTTGTGATTTGAGACCATCCTTAAGTCTGTCCTCAGACTTGATATTCCAGAAAAGCCTATTATATTCGGCCAAGATGAGTTCGGCTGATGTTTCAAAAGAATCTCGGTTAACAAAGTTAGCTTTTATCGCGAATGATAGGTGACAGTGATCCGATAAATGTGGCATTAATGGTCAACAATAAGATTTTGCACATTCCTTAGAATACTTTTTGATCCTATGACGTAATCAACAACACTGCTACCGTTATAATGAAAACAGGTCTTTTTATCTTCCAGGTCACCAACAATCCTTCCATTGAGAATTCGTAAATTTAACGCTGTGCATGTTTCTAACAAATTTCTACCCCTAGCGTTCACGGTACCTGAATCTTGTGACCGTCTGAAGCGTTGTTCGTCATTCTCGAAGTCCTCAGGGACATTCAGGAAAGCGTTGTCATCATCTAAGACTGTTTTCTGAATGTCACCCGTTCGTGCATTATAATCACCCTGAACAATTAGGTCACCCTTTTGTGAAAATAAAAACATTTCTTCTTCTAATTCCACAATTAAATCTTCGCTGCTATTTCTTTCATAGTTTGGTGGGCTTAACTAAACTGTTCCTAGGTATATATCCTTTTTTGAAAGTTGAAGTAAGTTTTATCAAGTTTACACCATATTATGTTTTTGTTTTCAGACAGGATGTAGGTGACTCCTTTAGCGAGTTTTTGATTTATATATACGGATAGTCCTCCGGAAGATCGGTTTCCCAATTGATTCCTACATTTCTTTTGTTTTATTCCCCCGGTGGGGGGTGGGGGGGGGGGGAGGGGGGGCGAAGGGAGGGATAACTGGAGCAATCGCAGATGGGATCTTAGCATCTCCAAATGCCAGCATCTCAGCTTGTGAAATAAGGAACCGCACAAGAAATATAAAATCCCTTTTTATTTGCAAATCCCACTGCAATTATGTTTTAACTTACAAGGTATTTTATTTCGCATATTCTTTAACCATTACATTAAAACAATTTGTCTTTCGGGCTACACCGCTTAAAACTGAATAATTTAGTAGACATAGTCGCTTTGGTGTTCTATTTTACAACCTTCTGTTTTTAATAAATACAGATAATTTATATTTCACATTTTGATTCAAAGTGGTATCGCTGTTTAAACCTTGTTGTTCAGTACAATGTATGTACGCTCAATCGAAGAAGAACTGACTCCCATGCAAATGGATGCATATATTAAACGTGCTAACAGTTGTTTCCAAGTTTTCTGTGGCAGTTAATTAATTTCTCTTACAGCAGAACGCAACTTCCTTCGAAAAATGTAAGTTTGAAGATGTTTACCAAAACAACAGGCGTTGAACCTTCTTGTGGAGTGAAGCCTTCAACAACAAGTATCAAAGAGCCAAATCCTGTGACCGGTACGGAGGTTTTTCGCTTGTTTAAATCGGCGTGAAGAGGGTGTTTAAAAAGGCGACAATTATTTACGTTCTTTTGAGCGTAGTGGATTAGTAATGAATCATTGGATGTAATGACTAATTCATTGATGCTGAGATGTCTTAGACCTGTATATCTGCCTGGCCTAAATGAATTACTGCATAATCAAGGAAAAGACTTTCCATAAATCTCACTTTTGTTTTTGCAGACGTTCGTTATGATCCACAGAGAAGGTTTTTTCGTGCAAATACCTAAAAGGTGCTCGTTATACCAGCTAAAAAGTATTTTTCATCACTCACGTGATCTGGTTGAAAAGAGTTTCTGAGAGTTATTTGTGCAAACATTTACCGTACAATAGATTAATGGAAGATAGCAGAGTTGTAAATTTTAGCTCTGGACTGGTGCGAAAAAACGTTTCCTGCAAGTTTGGCAGGATTCAAATCGAAAGGTGACGATTCATGCAGTTCACGGAATCCAACTCATACGTGCTCAGATTGGTTGAGGCCCTCGCTGGAAAAGGCCCCGCCCTTGCACTTCTGAGGGGACAGGGTGGGGAGGTGTCTATAACGCCATAGACCCAACTGAGATTGAAATCCTTATCCGGTGTTACTTGTATTCCGCGAAGCTGCCACGTACGAGAACAGGCAGAGTACGGCATAGCAAATCTGATTGCACTGAAAATAAAGCCAATACGTACTATTTAGAGAGAGAATTATTAAGGAAACACGACTGTGGGGTGGGGAGGGGGGGGTGGGGGGGGGGGGTGGTCCAAACCTCCCGTCCCCCGCCCCTGTTTTCTCGGCTTCCTCATTTTAGCCCTTTTTCGATTGCGAAATATTTAGCATCGTTGGGTAATTGGCCCCTATTTCCTCCGCTTCCCACCCTTTTAGAAATTCCACCTCCTGCCCTTTTCGCTTCCGCTTCCCATACCCCTCCTGCCCCAATTGTCCCAGGCCGCTTTCCCCTTTCTTGCTGCACAGAACAACAAGGAGCGCGCTGGGGTAAGGGATCGGGGGTCGGAAGAAAACGAGTTTTTCTCCCCCGACCCCAGGGCTCCCAAGAGAGCTTGCTCGCAGGCTATTAAGCGTAATCGGCACCAAATTTCTCCTTGTAATAATTCTGCTTTACAAAACAAAGTCGGTACATAATCACAGTAGATGAATTTAATGGATACTTCAATATCTCCCCGCCACTTCTATAGGAAATGTATAGGGATAACAAAGCGGAATTTTAATTTTGATACTAGGGTTAAGTATGACTAATCGGTAACCAAGAGTCAACTAAGAAGCACGAGTAGCATTTCAAAAAACGTACGTACCATCTGTGAGCCAAATCTGTGCTGAATTGTTTCTTGCGTGGCTGGCACTGCAAGAATAAATGTTTCAGCATAATGTCACATTAATCCAAAGTTTACAATACTATTTACATAGCTGGTAGAGAAGACCAATCCGATCAGAGGTTGCTTTCTTAAGATATTACCCAGTGTTAAAACAGTGAAACAGTGTCGCCAAGTACTTACCAAATTCTTCCAACAGAAACACGCCTCCCTGCGTAGAACAGTTCCTGATGTGACTTAAGTCAATGTGAACCTAACAAATAACAAGATCAGTTACCATGTGAACACCACTGTCCCAAGAGGTAAAGACCAATGCCTCTGTCTCCAGGTAATCTACTCTTATACAGTTAGTGATATTTTTCATTTACGAAGAAAGCAAAGGTAAATAAAAATAAAAAAGAAGTTATTCAAGAGCCTGATTTCTACAGCTACCTACCAGGAAGCCACTCTGCTAGCAATGCCTTTTTTTCACTTGTTCGATTTTGGCTTTCTCGAGAAGACTCTGCATGAATCTAGTAAGATCCTTGTTGAGCATGCGCTGGTGTTGCTGGGATACAGTTTCGAACCCAGGCTCAACAGCCGTGCGTCTGGCACGGAGGGCTCAGATACGGTATGGCCATCGGTTTATCAAAAACCGAATGCTCACACTCGGAAAAACAGTAGGCAACTTCAAAGGCTTAAAGCGATTTAGGTAGAGCTTTCTTTCCTCCTCCTCATTCGGGAACAATATATAAAAAAGACCTGGGGGTGGGGATGGGGGTGGGGGGGGGGACAAGTAGCAAAATAAATAAATAAATAAATAATAATAATAAAGAATAATCAACCTACTCTTCTCGTGGCAAACTTCAGGCCGATTCCCTCCAGTGTAACTTGTAGAAAACCACCTTCATTGGTGCTTAGATCCTAGAAGGAAATAATAGATCGTTAGAAAATGAAGTCGTGGTATTGTATCATAGTTTGAAACGTGGACAATGCAAGGTGCAAGGTAGTGTAGTTACTGACCTTAACAGGAAATTCTCCTCCTAGCTGTACACCTGCAAAACATTAAACATGATAATAAATTAGCGTTAATTATACGGACTCGCCAAGTGCAAGCCATTTCACGGTAACGGATCCACGGGAGGGGGGAGGGGTCCGGGGGGACCCGCCTTCCCCTTATTCTTGGACCAAACTGAGGGCCGAACGGCAGAGAAAATGTTTTTGGAGACTGGCGCTCCCCTTTATCTTAAGGTCTGGACTAAGCGGACCCCCCCCCCCCCCCCCCCCCCCTCTTATCTCAAGGTCTGGATCCGGCACTGTTTCACTCTTCATTATCGCAGTCTACATCGTTATACGTCTTATTAGTGTCTTTGTCAGGCTGGCAGGCGGTGATCAAAATGAAGAGCAAGACTTGGAACAAGAGAGAGTAACCGTGGTTGTTTAGCCATTTACAGAAAAGTTTCCATTGGAAAGTAAATGGAACGCGGCTATCTGGGTCGTTCCAGCGGAAAATTTCTGGGAGCAATGGAACATCTGAAAAGGTAGTCCTGTTCTTCCGGACGAAAAGTTCCCAACGGAAAACTGTGTTCCATTTCTTCAAGGCCACGTTGATACCAGTGTCAGGCCTTCGCGGTCGTTTTACGGCAAATGGAACTGATTGTGCAAATGGTAAACGCGATTCCAGGACAAAATTTACCAGTCCTGAATTTTGCGAACCATTTATAAATACCCAAACAGTGAACCGACCGGTTTGCCCACGTAAAGGGTAAACAACCGCTAAGTTACTCTACGAACTATCTAAGACCCTTAGCAAATAATCTCAGAGAGTGCCATGGCTGACACCACCCCCACCCCCCTAGATAACATGTTCCATCAATCTGGGGATCGAAGGTCTACCTACGGTTAACGCTAACAAAGCGTCACAGATCGTGGGTTCACGCTAACTAACGAATGACAAAGGACATAGTACACTAATGCACGAGGATAATAGTCAACCAGTCTTACGTTACAGACACGGTGCGTAATGAAAACACAAGCTGTAAAGGAATGCCAACAACACAACAAAACAATATACGCTACAACACAAAGGTCCACAAGTAATTTGGTATCTACTCAATCTGCAAGGGAGAGAAGTTTAAGAAAAATCAGTACACAAGTAGACAAACACAACGCAAATAAGCATAGAAGTACAAAATGACATAAATTACGCAAACAGATACCATTGTCAAATCAGATACACAAGCGTGGTATCACTATTTCAAATAAATAATGGATGTAACGCTAGAGACATACAAGATTCATTATTTGTTGATAAACAAAAAAAATTACTACAAACAAGAAGCTGTACACAACAATTATGGGGAACGTATTCACCACAGACAATGAAAAGTCGTGAAACAAACAAACAAACAAAAACAGAAACAAACAAACAAAACTTCTCGTTGTTACAATTCAACACAGTGAGATTTATTCTCTGTCAAAAAATGACCATATTGTCTCACTAACCTGATCCTTTGTCGTTCAGCCTGTCTGCTGCTCTCTGCAAACTTTCCTTGATACAGTAATACAAAGCTTTGCACTGCGTAAATAGAATAAACAAATAGTTAACAACTCCGTTGCTTGGTGAAGGTGAGTGCCCGGGATGTCCAGGGGCTTCCACTTTTGGCAAAGCCAGCCCCTAGACAGAGTTATGCCCCCACGGCTGGTAAACCCGCGCCTTCCAGCCATGAACCCCCACGCCAATGGAACCAGGCACCCGTCACACTGATTTAACAGGGGGGGAGGGATGGGGGTAAAAGAATGATCCAAAGGCTAAATGAAGAGACAGGCCGCCAGGAAACGCTGTACTAAGCACATGGAGATGATGCAAGCAAGCCTGACCGCGCTTGAACCAACGCAATGACCGCTGACCAACGGCTGCGCTCCTAGTTATTAACTGTGTTAAATTTCATTTAACTACATAATAATGGCCAAATAAATTGATCAACAATCACTAGACAACTCAATTGCTCACGAAAAAATTCCAGGGCATGGGCATGAGCGAGAAGATAAAGGAGAGCTCGGGATTCAAGGACGCGGATGACTACGAAGACCGAAATTTGACTTCAATTTTTTTTTCGTGTTTTCCCAGAAGGCTTCATTTCACCTCTTTTTTTAACCAGAAAAGTGAGCACGGGTTATTTTAGGGGTTTAAGCCCCTTTCCGATCGCGAAATGATAAAACTTTTAACATTCGATGACTTGTTCTCGCCACTACAGCACTCTCGCTAAAACCCGTAGTAGAGTAGCCTCCCCGAAGACGTCCTTTGGGGTTTGTCAACTCCAAAGGACGTCTGCAGGGAGGCTAGTGGTAGAATGACGACGGCTATCACGTTTTCCCGCCAAAATGACGCTGGTTCCCGTTGTCGTCTTCGGCTTGGAATCTAAAGCTCTCTATTATCCGAGGGGGATCAGACCAACCTTTTTGGTGCAGAACTTATTCAGAATGGTCCCTTCCTTTTGCCTGCACCATAGACATAGTACTTTAGTTTTGGGAGCGTAAGTGATGTTCACTATTTTCTCGTACCACCATCTTTCCACGATCGTCCCTGTTCCAGTTCTTAGCAGGATACAATCGTCACATACCTATGCATAAAAAGAGTGCTGGAGTTAAGCATTACTTGGCTACGACAGGAGTTCATAACCCGGAGCAAGCAACTCCTTACTACCCGGTAGCCCTATATCACGGCGTTTTTATAGAAGGATGATTGGGAGGAGATGTAGTTACGTCACGTTGCTCTATCTACGAGCGCATTTGAAGAATAAGGTATGAAAATGGAAAACAAATCGTCACTAAAGTAAAATGTCAAAATATTGTTTCCAGGGCTGGAGGTTTTGCTGACAAGTTTGTGGTACTTCAAAGATATTCTGAATTCAAGCCAAAATCGTTTTACAAATAAACTGGTCGGTGAAACTGCCGTGACACGAGGACACGGAAGTTGATAGCACGGGGTTATGGGCTCCTGGCTATGATAAACAAATATCATTTTCATCCTACTGAGAGAAAATTCCTATAACTTTACGATTGTTACTTAATTATGTCAAAATATGCTCCCGCAGTGACTGGAGTTGAGAGTATCAATAAATATAGGAGAGGTGTCCTCCGGAACGTTTTCTAAATCCCTCGTATTCGTGTTAATTAGCAAAAACGCATTTCGCAGCGTTTTTAGTCGTGGATATTCCTGGATGTGTTGTATTCAATTTCCTCTCTGGCCAGGGTCAAACGTCGCCCTTCACATACGACGAACCTGATGCTGAAGAGTAATATCTGTTGATTGTGCTCATTAGCATTAGGTTCGTCACTAGACTGTTCACAGTCCCTTATTTTTTTTCGTAAGATCGTTGGGATCGAGCACCTACCTTAACGGGCGTCCTTCTTGGTTTCAAATGTACCGACACTAACATGGGAAGAGTATCAAATCTACTTAGGAGGCGGAGGTTGGTTTGGGAGGAGACGTGAAAAATAGAGGAACCCTCTATTTATCTCGCCCCCATTCTCCCACCGCTACAAACCCCGGGGTTTACCCCCTCGGTACATTTGAAAGCATGGACATCCGTAACAGTAACCGCTCGATCCCGACGACTTAACGAAAAAATTGGGGACTGTAAACAGTCTAGTTCCGCCGTCACATGTACAGTTCGACGTTTAGCCCTGGCCTTAGTTGTTGGGTTATGTGCGTCTTTGACTGAGAGCCTGCCTTTGACTTCGGTCATAGTATCGGAAATTTGCATCTGTCTATGCCCCTTAGTCCAACATGGTGACAATATTACTTGCCTTTAATATTTATGTGGGTTTCAAAAGAGCTTTCGCCTTGAAACAATGTATAAAAGTCCAATATCAGGAAGACAAAAGAGTAACTAAATTTGCCATCATTTTGAAATAAGGTGTATTATTAGAATTGCGGTAGCTAGGCGATCGTTTTTATACCATGGAAGTACGGTTTTCAAAAATTGCAATTGTACACAAAAATTACAAATGTTACAAACTATTGTATATATTTTTTTTCAAAACGTTGGCGTTTTTAAATTTAAATTAAAA
Organism: Porites rus; assembly: GCA_964035705.1. Lineage (NCBI taxonomy): Eukaryota > Metazoa > Cnidaria > Anthozoa > Scleractinia > Poritidae > Porites > Porites rus. The sequence goes on along the minus strand of OZ037997.1, from coordinate 7,589,773 downwards.
AAAAAAAAACACATACACAAATGCAAACGGGGTCGTAAATTACATAAATGAGAATTGTCTTCTTGTCTTCTTATAGACGTATTATCAACACTGAAGTATTCTTTTTTCAGGAAGCCTTTGCAGTTCCAAATACTTCAGTAATTATTCAAAAACAAAGAACCCTTCTAATAACCTTCAATCAAACTATGCTCGATGACAAACTAAAACTTGCCGAGAAAATGGCAGAGGAAAGAAGTCAACGAAAAAAAAAAAACAATTATTTTTTTAAATTTCTTCAAAACGTTTATTCCATATTAGATTTAGAATTTACGAAAAGCATAATTATATCCACCCTTCTGTGGTGTAGCCTTCGAACAGCAAACGCGCCACCGGAAATGCGTCTGCTCGCGCGACCGGAGATACGCCTGCTGTTCGCAGGCTATCCGCGGTGCGGCGCATCCTCGGAGACCCAGGGGCAGTCATTCGGGTCGGGAGAAAGGGCGCGACGAAATTTTTTAAGTACGGGCGAAAGAGCCTCTGGGTACCGACTCTCACCGAGCTATTTCCAATAATTCAAGCGGATGCCGGCTCCTGATTGGGCACAAAAAATGCTTTGTATTATTGTGCCCAATCGGCGCACAGTTTCTCCTGAGTTCTTTTCGTGAGTTCGTACACGACGGCTATTGTTTCGATCACGGCTTGTCTGGCTCATGCACCAAAGAAATGCACGCAGTCAGGAAACTTTCAGTTTGATATCAAATCCCTATCTGATTTCAAAATACTGTCTACCCGAAAACTAAAGACGCTTTTCCACAAAGACAAGCTTGAGCTTACAACAGGTATTCCCGCTTGCATCGGTCACGTCTTGCGTAAATATTAGGGAATTTTTGAAAGATACCACGACGTCTGACAACCACGAAAACGTCGCATGGAAAAGGGAATTCACATTTTTTCAGTTTCTATCGTGATTATTCCAACTCGCTTACTTTGTCAAATGCAAGCGAACTCTTCTGGAGCAGAATTTCCATCAACCATATCCAAGTTCATGAAGAGAATCAATTTTGTCATTCCTTGTTTACGCCCTTCACCAAACATGAAATTAGGCATTTTCACGGGTAGTCGTGCATTTGACGGCAAAGAAATGTACAAAAAAGCATGGTGCACGTGCAAAGTTGTTGTTTTGCCTTGTCAAGCTATTGCTTATTTGACTTCTCGTCGTCACCGCATCTTTAACTTCCTATTATTTACGATATATTTTGATGACTCTAAAACAGAATATTCTTGGGGCAAATTGAATTGCTCCTGCTGTTAGCATTCCAAACGTTTTTTCGACTCATCAGTAGTTCCTTCGTTTCTGGTTAGGAAAGTAGAAAATAACGGTTTCCCTTGCTCGCACGAGCTTTGCCGTGAACGAACCGGGCAAGTATGGCAAGACAATAGCCGTCGTGTACGAACTCACGAAAAGAACTCAGGAGAAATTGTTCGCCGATTGGGCACAATAATACAAAGCATATTTTGTGCCCAATCAGGAGCCGGCATCCGCTTGAATTTTTGGAAATAGCTCGGTGAGAGTCGGTACCCAGGGGCTCTTTCGCCCGTGCTTAAAAACTTTCGTCGCGCCCTTTCTCCCGACCCACTAGGGAGAATACTTCATAGTAATAGGTGTCACTCTCTTAAAATAAAGGTTATTATTGACCCGACTGACTGCCCCTGGGTCTCCGAGGATGGGTGCGGCGATGAATTGAGACCTACCTCCATGAAAAACACATCTCCATTCATAGAATCTCCAGAATGTACGACGAACGAATGCTTCATCACCTGTCGGCTACCAGCTGGTTTGAGATCAATATAATTTCCATTCTGATCAAAGAAAAACGGGCATATCAATTAGCTTCTCCTACAGACTGCGAGTAGTCTCTCTTTTTCTTCAGATTTAGTGAGAGCAATGAACGCGCGCGGGAGCGGCGAAGCCGCGAGACGCGCGAAACGAGGGCCATCAGTCACGCGCGTGGCCATTTGCCTGTCTCGCGTTTGCTAGACAGACTACAGAAAAAAGCGAGACTGCTCGTAGTCTACTTCTCCTAACACTTTACGCAACGGTACTGATCAATATCGAATTTCTCCTTGCTGTAATAGTCATTTACCATTCAGTTAGGTAATGGGAGGTAAGCATGTGATCAAACGTTTGCCTCGATATTTAGGCAACTCTCCACGGCAATAAATATTGATTTTTCAAATCAACATATTTTTAACAAAAAAAGGGCATTTCAACGTCAATTTTAAATTTTTTTATGGAAAGAGCATCGAGATCATCAAGTTCATGGCTGGCTTTCTTTCGTCAATTTGAGAAACTAAACGAGACCTTCACACAACAGAGAAGCACTATCGATCGGAATTCCGGCGGAATCAGAACTCTTCGAAGAGTGGGATTTAACCTGCTTTTTTAGGCACTAAAAACATCTCTAAATCTAATTAATCTTCCCAATGCCCAGACGACTTCGAAAGCAGATTTCAAAGAAGAATTCTAACGTATAGAGAACCAGCAATTTTCCATCAAGTGTTAGCACGTTGATACACAGTAATCGACCATTATAATCTAAATTAGAGCTAGCCTTAAAATTACCAGCTATCATACTCCAGAGACGCGACTGGAATTGAACTTATCTACGACGGCTATCTATTTTACATTACAAATTATGGGGTTTTATAATAGTGACAGCATGATTAATGAGAAATATTAGAAGCATTGTTTAGTAATTTACCCCACAGCTCTGCAAATGCTGAGGACCTCTGTTTAAAATCAAGCTTAAACAAGCCCACATGTTGAGTAGTCGTTGAACCAGCGACTATTCTTTCTGTTTGAATTCAATTAAAAAAACACCCTTCCCGATGTCCCTGTACCTTCTTTTGTAAAGCTTTAAACAATTCTTGATTCCCTGATTGTCAAGAAGGAGCTAAAACAAAAGCTTTGTCAAAGATATTTCCTGATCACTTACGTTCCCATGGAGATGATCTAATTTTAAATATTTTCTCCTTGCACAGGCCAAGGAGCGAACACCATATTTGTCAAATATATACTTTCAAGTAAGATAAATCAGTTTTCAAACAGAAAGTTAGCCAAATTTGTTTTGTTATCCATCAACGCATACTTAAAAAAAATCAAACATTATATAATCAGACATCTCACAATTATTTTTTTTTTGACAATAATTGCTAATCAATCGAAGGAAGTCTGTCCTTCAGACGTTTTATTTGTCCATTCCCCCCAGAAACTCTACAAGTTCTCGCGCGAAGCGAGAAAGACCCTGAAGCTCAATTGCCCACGTTACCCCCTTGCGCTGCCGATCGCTACGCGCCACCCCCGGTTTTTATGTTTATTCGGCCCTTCGACGATTTTCGAGAATTGAAAGATTTTTTTACGAAGCATTTTTTTACGAAGCTATAAATACTCAAACAAAAACGTTTGCGGGACACTACTCGCCTTCCTGGAAATGACTTTGGGGAATACCATCCTATATGTAAGCAATCGCTCTGTCAATAGCGAGATTCAGTATAACAGAGTTTAACCTGAAAATTTTACCGTTAAAACGCATTTATTTTGAAGCCATTAGAGCCCTTTTCTGGTCACTGTATGGCTATTAAGCAGTGGACCTGCACCGTTCTAAACCTCTTATTTCACTGTTCCATTGTTTTCAGGGATAGGGGCACTGTTATGTGACAATCCCTATTGTTTTCCCAGCTAATCAAAAACAATCGCACAAATAGGTGCGGGATCGCCCCTATTAAGAGCTAATAAGCCGTTTACAGGTCGTACACTTTGCGACCTTCGGATCCAGATGCGAAATATTACCTTCCGAAGTTCGGTCATGCAGGTTCGGGGGGTTTTTAGTTTCCCAGTATAATGATCCAAACTAACTCACCAGGTTACTGAGGTTGTCAAGCAAATCATTTACTTGCTGGCTGTGCAGTAGGCCCACATGAGACTTCCCTAACAGCCTGCGAACTTTCTTTCTCAAAGCATCCTTCTCAACATTCAGAGCTAACATGAATGCAACCAGGTTGTACAAGAGTGTGGCTAGAAGTCGATCCTCGTCTGCCTCCAGTCGCTTCTTCTCCGCAGGACCCAAGGAGCTGTACCTAAGCAAGCAAAACAAGGTAATCAGCTCACCCATAATGTCATGTGCCAGAGGATTTCTAGTTGAAACTCAAATTTTAGAGCTACAATAAACGTCCTCACAATTATACACTATGCCCAAGGGAATTCAAGTGGTTGAAACAAGAGTTTCTCATCTCATTGCTAATTTTTTTTTGCGGTTGTTCAAGCGTTGGATAGCGCTATCCAAAGGATAAGTCTAAGGGAAAACAATCGCGTTATCCACTATATATACTGACTGTATATTTCAACTGTAAGTACTTTCCTTAATATATCTCGCAAGTTACTAGAGTGCCTCCTCGGGATTTCGCCTTCTGGGCGAAATCCCTGCGAGGGGGCAATTAAAGCAAATTCTCTTCGTTCTGAGTTTTCAAGAAAAATAAAAAGAGCAGAAAACAGTATCTGCGGGGTGTCAACTTTGTGTTCATTTATGCTGATTAACTTAGCATGCAGTTTAAACTTCTAAAGGTAGTTTCCGCAAAAGTGCTTCTCAGCGTCGACTATATTATGCTTTTAATTGTACTATTTACGATGCTAAAACTTTCCGAGCGCAAAGCCCCGTCCCTCCCACTCTTGCAGGACTACAATAAGCAGGAACAGTTGACAGAGGTAATATACCACTAATCCCGCTGCAATTGGTTCACCTGGTCCTGGGAAGATCTGGAACTTGTATGTCTTACGCACAAACAAAAAGTGTCTGAGTACAAAGTTTCCCGGTGACACCAATAAAAAAAAAACGGTTACTAAGGTACTGGTCAAATTTTCGCCCAATTATAACCGCTTTTAATTATAAGCAGCTGAATGTTTTTGGAGACACAAAGCGTATAGACTACTAGTAGTCCCCGTTTTTCCTCAGGGATAGTAAAGCGAGCGAAACGCGAGCGCACGTGAAAATCACCCCACGCGAGAAAGCAATCCCTGAGGAAAAATGGGGACTACTCGTGGTCTGCAAAGCGTGATGAAATAGACCTATTCGGCTAACTCAATGTTGTACCCAATTCAAACCCTTTGGGAATAAAACGTTTTGTTTCAGGAATTTCCATATCATTTAAATGTGAATGCCACATTATAATGCAAATACAATACACAAAGAATCTTATCCCCGGGAGATCTGAATTGGGTACAACATTGAGTTAGCCGAATAGGTCTATTGAAGGACCGGCACACGAAATTTCGAAAACAAAAAGAGTATCACATCAGAGGCGCTAGGTAACCAATTACTCGATCTTGAGCCAGAACATAACAACACGCAAACTCAAGTTCCATTTGCACGAAACATTTCGTTAAATTTCATATTTTTTTACTTGTCCTCACTTCCGATTTTTTTTATATATAAATATATATAACTGCCACTTTCCAAATTCATACTTGATAGTGGCAGGAAGCAGTCCTCGATACTTTGTATTTTTAACCTTGACCTTTCTTGCTTTCCTCTTAAATATAAGTGCTTGACAAAAATGACCTTCTCATTTTAACGATGAAGGCAACATCTCTCTGATTTGAATTTTCTGGATCTGCCCTTAGGACTCACAATATCTGATATTGCGTCAATGCGTTCATTGATGCTGAGCAACAAATCATGCGGCTTATACTATCTTCGGTTTGTTACCATTCCTTGCGGAGTGGATGGAGGGCGGGGAGGGGGGGATACTTCCCAGTAATAGGCCGAATGGGAATGTGCCGCTGGATGGGGTAGCATTTTTTATTCAAAGAGGTGACAGAAAGTGATTAAGTTGGGATTGCGGGAATTACATTGGCCCAAAAGTGACTAAGATTGGCTAATTGACCACAGAATCGACTATAAAGAGTAGGGGTTGTGAGAGGCCAGTGGTAGTCAATACCCAATTGACCCAAGTACCTCCCCCCCGGTCACCATTAACCTTAACCGGCTATAATGCTAGAAATGTCTAAGAACAAAGGCCATCTTATTTTCGCCTATAGTAGTTTCACTCCATTTGAAAACATGTGCGAAAATTTCATGCGGCTTAACATAACGGAATGCTACAGTTTTAATTTTACTTAATAATCGCAGCTGATTAATCTTTCTAATCGTCAATCTTTCCTCAAAAGTGTTTGACAAAAGTTTCTGTCTTGTAAATGAAGGCAATATTCTCTATGAATTTTCTAGATCCGCCCTTTGAAGCACACTGATATGTAAAGCGTGTCAATACGTTAAAAAAATTCAACGAGCTAAGCACTGAAGCGTTCGAACCTTCTACTGAAAAATTCTCTAGGGTATGAAGGTCACCTTACCTCGAACGATTCTTTACTAAGAGTCGCCAGTTTCTTGAAATTATTCATACTACGTTTTCGTTTTCGAATTCTTTCATTTTGAACCTCAAAATACAAATATTTACTGCTACCCAATCATTAGCTATTTTATGAAAGCAAATTCTCTTTGTTCTGAATTTTCTTGAAGAAAACGAAGAGAATAAAAAGTATCAGTTTTTTTTTCTGCGGTTTGTCAAGGCGGTGTTCATGCATGCAGTTTAAAATTTTAAGGTAGTTCCTGCGAACGTGGTTATCAGCGTCGGCTTTGTTATACTTTTTAGTGTCAGCCTTGCATGTTTACGATACTAAGTAAAACTGTCTGAAAGCAAAGTCCCTCCCACTCTTGCATGACCTCAGTCAAGCAGAAACAGTTGAGGCACCGCTCATTCTGTTGGTTCACTGGTCCTGGGAAGAACGATAAAAATATAAAGTACTAGTCAAATTTCCGCGCGGTTTAAGAGGAGACAGAAATTAAGTGACCAAGTTGGGATCGTGGAACTAGTACATTAGCCCAAACGTGACTAAGTTGGGTTCTATAATTGGCCACAGAATAGACTTTAATGGGGTTGTTGTTCTGAGAGGCCAGCAGCACATACCCAACAAGTAACTCCCATGGTGACCCTTAATCATGTCTGAGTAAAGGCCCTCTCACTTTTTTTTCGACACTAGTGATAAACAAAAACAGTTGAGGCTTACAGTAATCTCACTCCATTTTTACCTATCTTCAAAAGTGTTTGACAAGAATTTCTGTCAGGTAAATGAAGGCAATTTTCTGTCTGAATGAATTTTCTGGATCCGCCCTTTCAAGAGCGCACTGATATGTAACAGTGTCTCAAAACATTAAAAAATTCAACAAGCTAAGCACTGAAGCGTTCGAAACCTCTCCTCTTGAGCATATTGCTTTATGATGCTTTTTTATCCCTTTTTTACGATGATAAAATGTCAGAATATAAAATCTCTCATATTTCCAACTCTAAAATAAAAAAAACAAATAGGCATGGCGGGGCACCGTGTCAAATTTAAGCCCAGTCATTACTGCTTCTAATTAGCAAATTCATTAAGTGACAACGCCTACTAATTAGAACAAGGTACACTCACCTATAGAGTGATTTTACCTGAACTGTGAAACAGATAGTAACAACTAGTGCAAAACATCTACAAATAAACAAAAGAAGACAATAGAATTAGTGTATAATGGTGCGAAGTATTCTACTACCTAATTTACGGGTTAAGTAAAATCACTCTAAACTCCAAAGCCCAGTTTATATGGAGAAACGTTTTTTGCGGAAAAGATGGTCACATTCCCAGCCTGGTAAACTTAAGCGAGTGTTTATATGAGAAAAAAAGGTGACCCCTTTGCCTCAGGCAACACTCGCCCATGCATGCACTCATTATTTTTCTCACCTTGATCGAGTTGACACTGCTGGTGAAGTCAACTGATTATACCTTATGCTCAATTACGCCTTTGTAACTTGCTTGTTTACGATGGTAAAACTGTTCGAGCGCAAACTCCCTCCCACTATTGTATGACTATAAAAAGTAAAAACAGTTAAACACTTGCAGACAATTGAATTGCGATAAAGTTTACAAATGCAATAATTCACAACTAACTCTGAAGAAGGCTGCTCATAATATACAATTTTAAAACTGATATAAAAGCTGACAAAATTAAAAGCATGCGTTAAGTTTCTATTTGTACATTAAGAAACAAATCACTGATCACTTCTTGTTCTCAAGAATTGTAAACATAACTTAATGGACAACTGTCCTTATGTCTTTAAGTTATACACTTTGCACTGATGTATTCTTTCAGAGAGTAGTTTGGCTAAAATTTACTCGGAAGTAGTTTGTTCAGACTGTGCGATGCATGATTAGCGCATATTTCGTCGAACAACTCGCCGCAATTTCCCCTATTCTATCATACAATTTTGAAAGTCCTGACAGCTCTTAAGAGCCTTAGCATATGATAGCTCAGGGCTAATCTTAATAGCACGTTTTGCAGTCTTTCTAGGTCTTCGCTTAGATAACTTGGTAGAGCACGATGAAAAACTGGGCTGCCGAACTCCAAAGTAAAACGAGCGTATGATGTAAAATAGAATTGGCACTCTTGTAGCAACATGCGATTTCTTAAGCCGGGTCTTAGAAAACAAAATCTTGTTAAAACCTTACTAATTCTCAGTGATTTCCAGTGTTGGTTCACCTGGTCCTGGGAAGATCAATTAAGCGTAAAACTAGTATGTTTTACGCGCAAACTAAAAATCAGTGTCCGAGTACAAAGTTTTCCTTACTTTTAACACTAATTAAAAAAAAAATAGTCACTTATGGGCCGGTCAAATTTTTGCCCAGTCATTATAACCACTTTTAATTAATACTGAATTTGTTTAGAGACAACGCGTAATGAAATGTAAGGTCAGGCACACGAAATTTCGAAAACAAACAGATTAGCGCATTAGTAAGGGGCTATTTAGTGATCAATTACCCTTGAGTCAGAACATAACAACGCGGCAAACTCAGTTCTATTTGCACGAAACATTACGTTAAATTTTATGAACACTTTTCTTACTGTTTTGTGTTTGTTTTCGTTAAGATTAATAATTTTCACATTCTTTTACTTGTCCTTACTTCCGATCTTTTAATACATAAAATGAAATATAACTGCCACTTTTCAAATTCGTACTTAGTACTTCTTCATAGTGACAGAAAGCAGTGCTCGATACTTTTTATTTTCAGCCTTAACCTTTCTTGCTTTCCTCTTTTAAAAGTGTTTGACAAAAATTACCTAGTTCTCATTTTAACAATGAGGGCAACATCTCTGTGATCTGAATTTTCTGGATCTGTCCTATAATTAGGAGCACAATATCTGATACTGCGTCAATGTGTTCGTTGATGCTGAGCAACAAAGCGTGCGGCTTATCATGCTATCCTTGGTTGGTTACCATTCCTTGGGAAGCGAATGGAGGGGGGATACCTCCCAGTAATAGGCTAATGGAGATATGCCGCTGGATGGGGTAGCATGTTTTTCAATACTAGTTGACTATGATGTAGTAGCATTTTTAATGAAGTTAACGTTGCTAGAATAGAGCCGCATATTTTCAGGACCTTGGGGGTAAGAAAAACTTGGTAAGTAGGGATTAAAAAATTTGAACATTTGCGGATAAAGAGGTGACAGAAAGTGATTAAGTTGGGATTGCAGAAATTACACAGAATCGCAGTAATGGGGTTGACGTTGTGAGAGGCCAGTGGTAGTCAATACCCAACTGACCCAAGTACCTCCCCAAGTACCTCCTCCCCCGGTCACCATTAACCTCAACCGGCTATAATGCTAGAAATGTGTAAGAACAAAGACCATCTTACTTTCGCTCATAGTAGTTTTACTCCATTTGAAAACATGTGCGAAAATTCCATGCCCCTAAAGATAACTGAATGCAACATTTTTAATTTTACTTATAATAATCGCAGCTGATTAATCTTTCTGATCGTTAATCTTTCTTCAAAAGTGTTTGACAAAAGTTTCTGTCTTGTAAATGAAGGCAATATTCTCTGAATTTTGTAGATCCGCCCTTTGAGGCACACTGATATGTAAAGTGTGTCAATATGTTAAAAAAATTCAACGAGAAGCACTGAAGCGTTCGAAACTTCTGTTGAAAGGGAAATCACATTAGCCCAAACGTGACTAAGTTGGGTTCTACAATTGGCCACAGAATAGACTTTAATGGGGTTGTTGTTCTGAGAGGCCAGCAGCACATACCCAACAAGTAACTCCCTTTGTCTCCCTTAACCATGTCTGAGTAAAGGCCCTCTTACTTTCGACTAGTGGTAAACAAAAACAGTTGAACTTACAGTAATCTCACTCCATTTTTAACCTTTCTTCAAAAGTGTTTGACAAAAATTTCTGTCAGGTAAATGAAGGCAATTTTCTGTCTGAATGAATTTTCTGGATCCGCCCTTTCAAGAGCGCACTGATATGTAACAGTGTGTCAAAATGTTAAAAAATTCAACAAGCTAAGTACTGAAGCGTTAGAAACCTCTCCTCTTGAGCATATTGCTTTATGATGCTTTTTTATCCCTTTTTTACGATGATGAAATGTTAGAATATAAAGTCTCTCATATTTCCATCTCTAAAATACAAAAACAAATAGGCATGGCGGGGCACCGGGTCAAATTTAAGCACAGTCTTACTGCTTTTAATTAGCAAACTCATTAAGTGACAACGCCTACTGAAGAACAATTAGGTACACTCACCTATAGAGTGATTTTACCTGAACCGTGAAACAGATAGTAACAACTAGTGCAAAACATCTACAAATATAAAACAAAAGAAGACAATAGAATCAGTGCATAATAGTGCGTAGTATTCTACTACCTAGTCTACGGGTTAAGTAAAATCACTGTAAACTCCAAGGCCCAGTTTACGTAGAGAAAAGTTTTCTGCGGAAAAGACGGTCACATTTCCAGCCTGGTAAACTCAAGCGAGTGTTTATATGAGAAAAAAGGTCACCCCTTTGCCTCAGGCAACACTCGCCCATGCATGCACTCATTCTCTCACCTTGATCGAGTTGACACGGCTGGTGGAGTCAACTGATTATACCTTACGCTCAATTATGCCTTTGTATCTTGCTTGTTTACGATAGTAAAACTGTTCGAGCGCAAACTCCCTCCCACTATTGTATGACTATAATATTAAGTAGAAACGCTTACTGAGTTGCTGCTCATTCTGCTGGTCCACCTGGTGCTGGGAAGATCTCTAAGTCGACTTTGCGTTCTGTTTTAAAGTGGTAAGTAACCTGTACGTGTTTGAAGTTTCTAATGCTATCCACATTTCAAAATTTCCCAGTATTTAAAGAAATTAATAGATAGTTGTGAAACAAAAGTGGCTAAAGAATGACAAGAATTGGCTATTTGATGTAACGTTGCCACAACGCGCGCCGTGCTCTTGATCGCTTGCTTCTTTTTTTTTTTTTGAACCATGAGAAACTTTAGCCATAGCCAGAAATCCCATACAACATGGCTGCAAAAATGGCTACGAGCATACGCTTACTTAAAGTTGTATCCATCTCGCGTGTTTGTTTTTCTCAAGCATGTATTTGTATACACCAGAAATCAACCCTCAACCATCTCGAAAAAACGTGAGAAGACCTCGAACTGATCGGCACAACGATCGAAAAGCTCGGTCATTGGATGTCCTACCAATTTTATCATAGATTAACTGTCAAAAATTGTGTAATAATCATTTACCGTTAAGTTTAAAGTTTTCCAATATTGACCTGCATCAGACATGAGAGCACAAATGAACGGTGCCGCAACACCGTACGTGAAGGATCTTCTTTTACCACGAATACCGTTAGCCAGAGGGATAAAAAACCGTATACCGTGGGGCTAGATGATACCGCAATACCGCATATTAAAATGTCAAAAATCAAAATTACCAAAAGAACCGCTTGAAAACAAGCTCAATAACGCAATACCCCTATCCCCCCCCCCCCCCCCCTCATTAACGCTAGAAATTCTTTTCAACCTTGGAGAATTTACTCGGTAGAGACATCGTTAGTGATATGCTATTATTCTCATATTCTCATGAAGGCTGCAGTAATCAGGGAATTCATTTATGGCCAGGAGCGAAGGAGCTTTTTCTTTCTTTTTCGATTCTTTTATCCGCCACATTGAAAACCAAAATTTACAAGCCCTCGGGTCAGTCAAGCCGCTGACTGTCTAGAATTTCTGGCTATGCTCTTTTCCAGCGTTAAGGAAACGTTCCAGGTGAGAATAAGTAGTTTAGAAACTTCGCAATACTCAGCGAGATAATCGGTGCTGCCAAATAAACTAAACGTGCATTAAACTTGTCAATACCAGCAGATTTATTTGAACTGATTTTCCTCAAAATGCTAATTATTTGAGAAACGGTAATATCTTGAAGAGTGAATAAAGTTAGTCAACCTGGACAAGTCCGTATCATTATAAATCCATTTTAAGTTTATCCTAAGTTTATCGGCGATTGTCGACAAAATGCGTGTTCACTAGGATCATCAATCACTTTGTCGTCCACTACAAGGCTGCTAACACAGGAATTTTTTTGCTGATCCATTCAACAATTTAATTTTTTTCAATGTTGACCTGTTTCCAAAAAAGGAATGACAAAAATCACGTGCACATTTAGCTCTACGCAACAAGATAGCTATTTTATTTGAAATTCTGACTCTACGGTAGTTCACAAACGTCCCTCAACAGACTGACTACATTAACAACCGGTTATAATTACATTACCATGATTACATAGTAATAGTGTCAGCAAGACGGAATTGGCAATCGACCCCGAGGGGGAGGGGGACACCTGGGAATTCTTGGTGGGGGTGTGCCGCCCGGTTCTTCAAATCCTGACCCTATTTTAGATAAAAAAATGTCATTTTCCACACCCTTTTTCAGACCTGGCCTCTAAAATCCATACCCGTTTTCAGACCTGGTCTATGGGAAATTATGTCATCATAACTTAGATTAGAACGCGGCTGAACGCCAAATAAAAGATTTCTTAAAATCAGCTTCCAATTCGTATATCACTATTTTATTTGGAATTGGAACGACAAATATGTTCAAACACTCCCGTAGTACCCCAGGGAGTTGACATACACTTTTTAGCGAGCAATCGCAATCGTATCGTTGAAATACTGTTTTGTTAGTTTTGTCACGGTTAATATATTTTCTTATTAAAAAAGTGTTTGCAGTTTAATGCTCATAGTTTTATAGCGGAGCTCTGGCGCGCGAAGCGCGCCTGCGGAGCACCATGGGTAAGTAAATCTACCCATCCCAAAAAATTTGGTAATCACGTGACCGTACACCGCCCTCAGCCCGCCCGTCCGTCCGCACCACAGGGAAACCAGTGTTTAATCCTCACACTTTCTAGCCAGTTTGGGAGCACAGGAAGACTGATATTGCACACATATATTGCACATCAGTGCTGTGATCAATTGACAGCTGTCAAAACAAAGTATCCGCTGACCAGTATCACCTGACCGTATCGTGGGCTCAGGTGTCGACCCATGGAGGTCGAATATCTTTTTGAAGTTATCCGCTGACAAGTTACTAGTTTTCAAATGATCGCAGGCTCAAGTTTATTTTTTTTTAATTCATATGAAATATGTTGTGTTTTGTACGTGCCGCACAATTAAAATTTTGATTTCAAACTGACCTCGGAAGCTAAAATTCAGCCAGTTTTTACAGGCAGGGAAGACATGCCAGTTGCTTTTGACTTTTCTCACCAAGGTCACGCGTTGGTCACGCTCTACGTCCAATTGTTATGCTCTGATTGGTCAAAATTTGACAGGTGAGCTCATGCGGAAAATTTATGCAGCATCTTGAAACTTGTTTACTTTGCTGAAGTTGACAGAGTTTTCTGTCAACTTGTGATGTTTTTAACTGTCTTTTTCCACTGAATGTACAAAATGAAATTCAGCTGCTATCAAGAGTCTTCTGTTATTCATGGCTAGTTTGGTTACTGGGGTTTTGGTTGAAAAATACGTCGCTTGTCAAAGTCGGAAATCCGATTTCGGATGGCATCGTTTTCGTTTCACCTTGCTTGATGCGTAAGAGGGTTGAAAAGTCTGAAGCGATTCTGGCCTTACTTGATAGTTTTCAGTGCATCTCGAATGGTAAGCCTGAGAAATTATTGTATTTGACGTTTGTCTTTTAAATCTAATTTAATGAAGTCGAGCGTAGTTTATGCGGCTATTTAGTTTATGCACGTTTTTAATTGTAAGATTTGAGACAATGATCTGACCGAGTATTAGGTTTGATTATAAGCTTATAGAACTTTAAAAAGCCTTTAGACATTTTCTCACCGCAAATAGAAAGAACACGTTCCAAAGAATATTCAGTTATAATTGTGGCTGTAAAAGAAAGCTTTGAGCGATTTTCTTGCCTCGAGTTCATCTTTGGAAAAGCAAACACCGGGCAGCCGGCTTACCGAATGAAAAACATAAACAAGGATTTTCAGAGACACTTTAATACTTGTCTTTGTGAATGAAAATTGTTGTCTCTGTATATGTTTCACCGAATTATTTTCGTTTTATTGATCGTTAGTAGTCTCTTTTGCAATTTTTATCGCTGTGCCGTTTGTTTTCCGTCGCTCATGAACATCTCTTGCATGCTGGAGTACTCAAAATGCCGCACTTATCAAACGCTTTTGACGATTACACATCGTTATAAAACCATTAAATAAAAAATAAACCTAATAAATTCTTTATTATGTTGCAGCGTATAACTCTTAAACAGTCGATTTTGGCACTTGTCAAAAGTGAGAACCGGCTAGCCGTATAGGTGATTTTGGTAATTTTTTTAACGGTTTCGCTAAAACCCACACGTGCTTCGATCGTCCTGAATATTGAGTGAGTGCAATTTGTATTGCAAACTTGTGAAATACTGCATTCTGTTCGAGGTCTGTATGATAAAAACAGCGCCTCTTGTTACTGTTTCACCTCAGATGTGATGTATAAAAAGTATAAAAGGTTGGGTTACACGTCCCCAGACTTGTTGGCAAGATTTTGTAAAGTAAACTGGTCGAACGAATTCGGCCTGATTTGTTTTCCAAGAATTTGTTTTCCAGGCCTAATCTACTGTGATCAAGAGCCCGCGCTCTTAAATGTGATCGAAGATGATTGCTATTTTTTGGGTGTACATATAAGGCTATCAACTCGATGTAAGATTAAGTTCACTCTTATCTTGGACTGTTTGCAAATTACTTTTCTCTAAAATCACTTAACCTTTCCCTCAAAAGTCACATGAATGTGCTCTAAAGTTAACTGAATTGTGGAAAATAAGTTTATTGTTTGATTTAAATTATAAATTCGAGTTAATATATAGGAGCTTCGCTTTTAGCCCTGGCTAAATCTATATATTATGTAAATGAAAGATCCGACCTTGGAGCACAATATCTGATAGTTCGAAACCTTTTTAGGGAGACTGAAATAGATATCTGATAGATCCGTTTTTTAATTTACTATAGCTACGGCAAATCAATCAAGAGTTGTGAATGTCGTTGACATGACGCGAAAAATAGAAACATAAGAAATTGAATGTTTGTCCTTGTTTATTCATCATACTATCTGAAGTTAACATACGCGGGCACTAACGTGAATCCTTAGATTGTCTTAAATACCCCCAAAAATCCTAAACTTAAATCAAGCCATCCCGCAAAAATTACTTGCCAAATTTTCCTACCCAAATAAAATCCCGGAATCGAAAATTTCAAACCCAAAAAAATCCTTGGATCATCCCCGTCACTTTGAATCCGGAGGTTGCGAGTTAGACTAAGATATATTTCCAAGACAAAACAGACTTTATTAATCTTTTGAGTACTCCATTTTTTCTAGACGAAATGAAGTCTCAAACACTTCTGCTGATCGCTATTGTTGCCGCTTTTGTCGTTGCCTCGGAGTCTGATATCTTAAGTGGAGGAGGGTGTCCAAAGTGCTACAGGAAGGATTCCTCAGGACAATGCAGGAAAATTTTTGGGTGTTCCAGGAAAAGAGAATTTTTGAAGAAATTCTACGAGATGCTGCAAGACATGCCAAGTAACAATATGGAAGAGTTAGAAGACTACATACCGGAAGACTATTAGCTTCAGAACCTCTGGGTCTGTCGGTGCTGCACGTATATAATTTAGCAACTTGTAGCGTAAATCGTTCCGTATTCACGGTGTAATGTAATGGTTTGAGTTACTCGTAGGTGCGGAGTGTGGTCCTGTGAATTTAACTATTTTTTTACAGTGGTTGACTTTTCACAGTTTGTCTCCTTAATGGAATTTTAAAGTGAATAGGGAACAATGTAGGTGCAAAACTGAACGTTGCAGCAATAAAATCAGTTTACTCTGTGAAGTCATTACCTTCTTTCGTGCAATATCCGTTTGAACCAAGAGAGAATGAGCTCATTCTATCTTGACTGAACCAATCATTATAGAGGCCCATACCCTGGGTGTCAGAGACTTTTCATGGGCGGTTTCCGGTTTCGGTCAATTCTAAAAAGCGGGAAAAGATTTTCTTGCGGCCTTTCGCTGCTCGGGCTTTCGGTCTTCTAAGACGTGCCAGCCTGACAAAGCTTCTCGCCACAGGTAAGAAAAATCCTCCGGAACCCAGGATTAAGAGGCCCAGGAAAGGGTGGGAAAACTCGCCTGTGCTAGAACTCTTTTTGTTCACCATGTTCCAACAAACCTTTTAAAATCGCTCAAGTCTTGTTTTTGGCAATGTTGAATTAATGCAAATATGCATTCTTTCCCGGCTCTGAGAAGTAGTTTACAAACACAAGGAATGCATGTCGTTTATAACGAAGTATCATATCGACTTTGAAGGGTGGGGTGGCTCGCTCAACGTACATCTTCTTTAGGTTGTTCAGGAAGAGACATAAGAAACTGGAGAAAGCAGGGTTCAAATTAAGGAAAATAAAGTACCTGCTCGGTTTTTTGAGCTATTCTGTTTTCAAAACTGTCACTAACCACGTAAAATCCGAAAACGCGCCATAAAGGGAATATGACAAAATATGGGCTGGACTGGATTCGGATGAAACATGAATTGGATTAATAAAACATGGATAAGTAAAACAAGTTAACTAATCCATGTTTTATTAATCCATACTAGTACTACTTCATATTTTATCAATCCATGTTTCATTAATCAATGTTCTAGTCCACTCCATGCTTTGTTAACAATCCAGCTAGTCCAACCCATGTTGTATCGACTATGAGGAAACCAGAAAAAGCGTAACAAATTTTATCTTTTGCTGAACTTTGGACTGAGCCGCGATTACAGCTCAGAACTGAACCCCCAAAGGAGGCCGGGTTGTAAAGAAAAAAAAGCCCCCATCCCAATCTTTTACACCAAGGTACCCTAAGGAGATATAGGATATCTCCCGGAGGAAATGGTAGCGACCTCGGCTCAAGGAGATTTTTATCTACTATCCGTTTCGCGCCACTCATTCCACTATTTGAACGCCTTCGGCAGGCAAGGAACGGTACACACCCAATGATTCACCCAATGATTCACTTTAGAATATAAAGAAAGCCTTCTAATGCTTGCTAGTGTTTCCTAAACTACTTTAATTTTGTTAAGAAAAAAGGTTATGTGTAATTAACGCCCAACAATTTTACTCTCCACCAACTGAACACCCTCGGCAGGCAGGGAGGGGTACGAATCCCGAAGGATTCAATTTAATTAAAACAAAAGCCTTCTAATGCTTGCTACAGTTTTCTACAACAACACTTTTGTTAATAAATATGCAAATGAAAATTTGTATTCAACATCAGCAATTTAAAATTATTGAATAAGGTGGACCTTGGGTACTTACCATTTATATGCGATAACCGGAAATTCCAGTTGGAAAATCAAATGGTTCGCGCCATTCCGTTTGGGACGCTTCAGATAACACGGGCTATGATTTGAGGCGATGCAATTTTTCTACTCTTTGTTGTCTGTTTAGCTGATTAGGATTTTCTTCATAGCGGGTCGTTTTCTCACCACGTCAAATTTTATAGTTTTACGTTTACGTCGCACCATGTAAAGGAATTCCGATTCCGGAATCCAGTAAATTTTTGCTGCAGACTCTGGAAAATCCGGAATACAGCTCTAGGAATCCGGAATCCCACTAACGATTGGAATCCGGAATCCAAGTTCCACTGACAAACAATCCGGAATCCAGTGCCTGGAATTTCTCATATTTCCATTTCTAAAATACCAAAACAAATAGCCATGTGGCGGCACCGGGTCAAATTTAAGCCCAGTGATTATTGCTTCTCATGAATCAGCAAATTCATTTAGAGACAACGCCTGTTTAAGAACAAAATAAAGAACACCTCACCTATAAACCCCAAGGTCACTTTTATATGGAGAAAAGTTTTCTGGGGAAAGACGGTCACATTCTAAGTCGGGTTAAACTTAAGCGAGCGTTTATATGAGAAAAAGATGACCCCTTTGCCCCAGTCAACAGCTCTCGACCCCTCACCCGTGCATTGATTTTCCCACCGTTGACCGAGGCGCGAGTTGACATGGCTGAGCGAGTCAAAGTTTTTATCAATGGATCATGGAGAAAACGTTGCACTGCTACGAGGGTCAACCTACCATCGAAAAAAGTTGAACAGGCTCACTCTTCTTCCGAGCCGACCTTTTGCTTGTTATGTAAACGGTTCGCTAAGTTTTGTATGGAAATGTAGGAAAAGCTGGCTCGCTCATGGTAGTTTGAGTAACTACAGTAGGTGAGTGACCCTAATTATTTTCTCTGAAGTGGTTTCCCATCTCTTTTCGTAATTTAAAGAGTGCTTTAAGTGTAACTTTCTTCAGCTCTTGCCTAGCGAGATTAAAGTTTCCAAAAGGACTCATTATGAGTCCAAGACATTTGTAGGATTTGACGTTTTCCAGTTCATCAACGCCGTATCTGAACGAGTAGTCGGTTTAAAGTCTTACATCATAATTTTTGTCTTGTCTAAATTTACACTTAATCGGCATTTTCACAGAAAGATTCCAGCTTATTAAGAATTATTTGAAGGCTTTTTGCTGATCTAGAGAAGATCACTAGATCGTCCGCATGTAAGAGACGATTTATATGTTTATCACTTAGCATAATGTCGGTTGAACGCGGCGTATTTAGGAATTTTGGTAGATCACTTAGGGCCTGTTTACATGGAGTGGGGGACCCCGGTCTAGTGGGGTAAGTTTCTTTTGTTTTCACGCTCTGGGAGACACAAAACAAAAGAAACTTACCCCACTAGACCAGGGTCCCCCACTCCATGTAAACAGGGTCTTAGATAGAAATTAAAAAGAGTATGTCACAACATGCAACCTTGCTTTACCCCGGCATGACAAGTAAAAGATTCGGTTAATTTGTTAATCAATTTTAATTGCCGATTTATCATTTGAGTACATGGATATTAAAACGTCTAGGATTTATTCGATTAAATAAATTTACTAAATGCCCTTTAATGGCGTCACTTCCGATTTTTATTACTTCATTTAATATATTATCGAAACCTGGAGATTTGTTTGCCTTTAGTTTGTTAATTGCAGCTTCGAACTCTTCATCAGTTATTGGATAATCAATTGGGCCTTCCACTCTTTCGTTACTGTGGGTTTCCATATTCGTCTCCTGATCTATATCTAGTATATTATTGAGAGGGGTCGCATTCTTGTTGCTTAAAGTATTTATAAAACTGTTGCGTACTCACTGTTTCAGCTCCACTTGTTTTTCTTTTCCCTAAGTTAAAGATTTTTCCTGTTTGTCGCCAGGTCTCTTTGGAGTTCTGCATATCGATATTAGACATGCCTTTGCTGACAGACTCCCGTTTCTTCCGTCTACAGGTTTGTTTGAACTTCTTCTTTTTGTCGCGCAGGAGTTGTCTCAGTTCTGACTTATTAGTGTTGTTAGAAATTTTCTACCCAAGGGATTGCAAGTTTTCTTTTTCGCATTCCAGATCGAACCATTTGTTTTGTGATTTGCATTTAATTTTGCTGCTTCTCGCTTTCAAACCGGCTTCTTTGCATGCTTCTACTCAAGTTTCTCTAATTAATTCAGACGCAGTATCGATGCTATCATGTATTACAGCTGCTTCTAACCTGGATTGAACAGTTTGTGATTTGAGACCATCCTTAAGTCTGTCCTCAGACTTGATATTCCAGAAAAGCCTATTATATTCGGCCAAGATGAGTTCGGCTGATGTTTCAAAAGAATCTCGGTTAACAAAGTTAGCTTTTATCGCGAATGATAGGTGACAGTGATCCGATAAATGTGGCATTAATGGTCAACAATAAGATTTTGCACATTCCTTAGAATACTTTTTGATCCTATGACGTAATCAACAACACTGCTACCGTTATAATGAAAACAGGTCTTTTTATCTTCCAGGTCACCAACAATCCTTCCATTGAGAATTCGTAAATTTAACGCTGTGTATGTTTCTAACAAATTTCTACCCCTAGCGTTCACGGTACCTGAATCTTGTGACCGTCTGAAGCGTTGTTCGTCATTCTCGAAGTCCTCAGGGACATTCAGGAAAGCGTTGTCATCATCTAAGACTGTTTTCTGAATGTCACCCGTTCGTGCATTATAATCACCCTGAACAATTAGGTCACCCTTTTGTGAAAATAAAAACATTTCTTCTTCTAATTCCACAATTAAATCTTCGCTGCTATTTCTTTCATAGTTTGGTGGGCTTAACTAAACTGTTCCTAGGTATATATCCTTTTTTGAAAGTTGAAGTAAGTTTTATCAAGTTTACACCATATTATGTTTTTGTTTTCAGACAGGATGTAGGTGACTCCTTTAGCGAGTTTTTGATTTATATATACGGATAGTCCTCCGGAAGATCGGTTTCCCAATTAATTCCTACATTTCTTTTGTTTTATTCCCCCGGTGGGGGGTTGGGGGGGGGGGGGGGGGGAAGGGAGGGATAATTGGAGCAATCGCAGATGGGATCTTAGCATCTCCAAATGCCACCATCTCAGCTTGTGAAATAAGGAACCGCACAAGAAATATAAAATCCCTTTTTATTTGCAAATCCCACTGCAATTATGTTTTAACTTACAAGGTGTTTTATTTCGCATATTCTTTAACCATTACATTAAAACAATTTGTCTTTCGGGCTACACCGCTTAAAACTGAATAATTTAGTAGACATAGTCGCTTTGGTGTTCTATTTTACAACCTTCTGTTTTTAATAAATACAGATAATTTATATTTCACATTTTGATTCAAAGTGGTATCGCTGTTTAAACCTTGTTGTTCAGTACAATGTATGTACGCTCAATCGAAGAAGAACTGACTCCCATGCAAATGGATGCATATATTAAACGTGCTAACAGTTGTTTCCAAGTTTTCTGTGGCAGTTAATTAATTTCTCTTACAGCAGAACGCAACTTCCTTCGAAAAATGTAAGTTTGAAGATGTTTACCAAAACAACAGGCGTTGAACCTTCTTGTGGAGTGAAGCCTTCAACAACAAGTATCAAAGAGCCAAATCCTGTGACCGTTACGGAGGTTTTTCGCTTGTTTAAATCGGCGTGAAGAGGGTGTTTCAAAAGGCGACAATTATTTACGTTCTTTTGAGCGTAGTGGATTAGTAATGAATCATTGGATGTAATGACTAATTCATTGATGCTGAGATGTCTTAGACCTGTATATCTGTCTGGCCTAAATGAATTACTGCATAATCAAGGAAAAGACTTTCCATAAATCTCACTTTTGTTTTTGCAGACGTTCGTTATGATCCACAGAGAAGGTTTTTTCGTGCAAATACCTAAAAGGTGCTCGTTATACCAGCTAAAAAGTATTTTTCATCACTCACGTGATCTGGTTGAAAAGAGTTTCTGAGAGTTATTTGTGCAAACATTTACCGTACAATAGATTAATGGAAGATAGCAGAGTTGTAAATTTTAGCTCTGGACTGGTGCGAAAAAACGTTTCCTGCAAGTTTGGCAGGATTCAAATCGAAAGGTGACGATTCATGCAGTTCACGGAATCCAACTCATACGTGCTCAGATTGGTTGAGGCCCTCGCTGGACAAGGCCCCGCCCTTGCACTTCTGAGGGGACAGGGTGGGGAGGTGTCTATAACGCCATAGACCCAACTGAGATTGAAATCCTTATCCGGTGTTACTTGTATTCCGCGAAGCTGCCACGTACGAGAACAGGCAGAGTACGGCATAGCAAATCTGATTGCACTGAAAATAAAGCCAATACGTACTATTTAGAGAGAGAATTATTAAGGAACCACGACTGTGGGGGGGGGGGGGGGGGTCCAAACCTCCCGTCCCCCGCCCCTGTTTTCTTGGCTTCCTCATTTTAGCCCTTTTTCGATTGCGAAATATTTAGCATCGTTGGGTAATTGGCCCCTATTTCCTCCGCTTCCCACCCTTTTAGAAATTCCACCTCCCGCCCTTTTCGCTTCCGCTTCCCATACCCCTCCTGCCCCATTATCCAAGGCTGCTTTCCCCTTTCTTGCTGCACAGAACAAACAAGGAGCGCGCTGAGGTAAGGGATCGGGGGTCGGAAGAAAACGAGTTTTTCTCCCCCAACCCCAGGGCTCCCAAGAGAGCTTGCGTAATCGGCACCAAATTTCTCCTTGTAATAATTCTGCTTTACAAAACAAAGTCGGTACATTATCACAGTAGATGGATTTAATGGATCTCCCCGCCACTTCTATAGGAAATGTATAGGGATAACAAAGCGAAATTTTAATTTTGATACTAGGGTTAAGTATGACTAATCGGTAACCAAGAGTCAACTAAGAAGCACGAGTAGCATTTCAAAAAACGTACGTACCATCTGTGAGCCAAATCTGTGCTGAATTGTTTCTTGCGTGGCTGGCACTGCAAGAATAAATGTTTCAGCATAATGTCACATTAATCCAAAGTTTACAATACTATTTACATAGCTGGTAGAGAAGACCAATCCGATCAGAGGTTGCTTTCTCAAGATATCACCCGGTGTTAAAACAGTGAAACAGTGTCGCCAAATACTTACCAAATTCTTCCAACAGAAACACGCCTCCCTGCGTAGAACAGTTCCTGATGTGACTTAAGTCAATGTGAACCTAACAAATAACAAGATCAGTTACCATGTGAACACCACTGTCCCAAGAGATAAAGACCAATGCCTCTGTCTCCAGGTAATCTACTCTTATACAGTAAGTGATATTTTTCATTTACGAAGAAAGCAAAGGTAAAGAAAAATAAAAAAGAAGTTATTCAAGAGCCTGATTTCTACAGCTACCTACCAGGAAGCCACTCTGCTAGAAATGCCTTTTTATCACTTGTTCGATTTTGGCTTTCTCGAGAAGACTCTGCAGGAATCTAGTAAGATCCTTGTTGAGCATGCGCTGGTGTTGCTGGGATACAGTTTCGAACCCAGGCTCAATAGCCGTGCGTCTCGCACGGAGGGCTCAGATATGGCCATCGGTTTATCAAAAACCGAATACACGCACTCGGAAAAACAGTAGGCAACTTCAAAGGCCAGAGCCGTCTTTCCTCCTTCTTCTCATTCAGGAACATGGAAAAAAGAAGACCCTAGGTGGTGGGAGGGGGGGGGGGGGGGGGGAGGGGCTTGGTGGGGTTTGGGAAGGGACCAAGTAGATAAAAGATATAAAGAATAATCAACCTACTCTTCTCGTGGCAAACTTCAGGCCGATTCCCTCCAGTGTAACTTGTAGAAAACCACCTTCATTGGTGCTTAGATCCTAAAAGGAAATAAATGAAGTCGTGGTATCGTATCTTGGTTTAAAACGTGGACAATGCAAGGTAGTGCAGTTACTGACCTTAACAGGAAATTCTCCTCCTAGCTGCACACCTGCAAAACAATAGACATCATAATAAATTAGCGTTAATTATACGGACTCGCCAAGTGGCGAATCCGGGGGAGGGGCCCGGGGGGCCCGGCTCCCCCTTATTCTTAGCCCAAACTGAGGCCCGAAAGGCAGAAAAAAATTTTTTTTGGAGACTGGGCCCCCACCTTATCTTAAGGTCTGGATGACCGGACCCCCCCCCCCCCCCCCCTATCTCAAGGTCTGGATCCGGCACTGTTGCACTCTTCATTATCGCAGTCTACATCGTTACGTCTTATTAGTGTCTTTGTCAGGCTGGCAGGCGGCGATCAGAATTAAGAGCAACACTTGGAACAAGAGAGAGTAACCGTGGTTGTTTACCCATTTACAGAAAAGTTTCCATAGGAAAGTAAATGGAACGTAGCCTCCCACACAGGCGTTTTTAGGGGAGCTCGTTTTTCATTTGTTTGTTTGTGGGGAGGGATGAAAAACGAGCTCCCCTAAAAACGCCTGCGTAGGAGGCTAAATGGAACGCGGCTTTCTGGAAAATTTCTGGGAGCAAGGGAACATCTGACAAGGTAGTCCTGTTCTTCCGGACGGAATGTTACAAACGGAAAACTGTGTTCCATTTCTTCAAGGCCACGTTGATACCAGTGTCAGGCCTTCGCAATCGTTTTACGGTAAATGGAACTGATTGTGCAAATGGTAAACGCGATTCCGGAACGAAATTTACCAGTCCTGAATTTTGCGTACCATTTGCCCAAATGGTGTACCGACTGGTTTGCCCATGCAAGTGGTAAACGACCGCTAAGTTACTTTACGAACTATCTAAGACCCTTAGCAAATAATCTCAGAGAATGCCATGGCTGACACCCCCCCCCCCCACCCCCCTAGATAACATGTTCCCTCTATATTCTTTGGGAATCGAAGGTCTACCCACGATTAACAGTAACAAAGCGTCACAGATCGTGGGGTCACGCTAACTAACGAATGACAAAGGACATACTACGGTAATTCACGAGGATAATGGTCAACCAGTCTTACGTTACAGACAAGGCGGGTAATGAAAACACAAGCTGTAAAGGAATGACAACAACACAACAAAACAAATTTACGCTACAACACAAAGGTCCACGAGTAATTTGATATCTACTCAATCTGCAAGGGAAAGAAGTTTAACGAAAATCAGTACACAAGTAGACAAACACAAAGCAAATAAGCATAGACGTACAAAATGACATAAATTACGCACGAATAGATAGCGTTGCCATCAAATACACAAGCGTGGCAACACTATTTCAAATACATGGATGTAAACAAAAAAATTACCACAAACAAGAAGCTGTACACAACAATTATGGGGAACGTATTCACCACAGACAATGAAAAGTCGTGAGAAAACAAACAAACAAAAAAACAAAAACAGAAACGAACAAACAAAACTTCTCGTTGTGAAAGAATGAAAGATGGTAAATTTTAAGGTAGGTGAAACAAATGTGAAAATGAAGTAGCCAGCATGTCACAAGCGTAGGACAAAGAAAAATTCTGAGTCCCCGACAGGATTCGAACCTATGACCTCCCAAACACCGGGCGGGCGTTCTATCCACTTAAGCTACGGAGAACTCATGGAAACCATACACTAGGTTCTCGTTGTTACAATTCAACACAGAGAGATTTATTCGTTTGCACTTAACCTTGTGTCAAAAAATGACCATATTGTCTCACTAACCTGATCCTTTGTCGTTCAGCCTGTTAGCTGCTCTCTGCAAACTTTCCTTGATACAGTAATACAAAGCTTTGCACTGCGTAAATAGAATAAACAAATAGTTAACAACTCCGTTGCTTGGTGAAGGTGAGTGCCCGGGATGTCCAGGGGCTTCCACTTTTGGCAAAGCCAGTCCCTAGACAGAGTTATGCCCCCACGGCTGGTAAGCCCGCGCCTTCCAACCATGAACCCCCACGCCAATGGAACCAGGCACCCGTCACACTGATTTATCAGAGAGGGAGGGATGGGGGTAAAAGAATGATCCAAAGGCTAAATGAAGAGACAGGCCGCCAGGAAACGCTGTACTAAGCACATGGAGATGATGCAAGCAAGCCTGACCGCGCTTGAACCAACGCAATGACCGCTGACCAACGGCTGCGCTCCTAGTTATTAACTGTGTTAAATTTCATTTAACTACATAATAATGGCCAAATAAATTAATCAACAATCACTAGACAACTCAATTGCTCACGAAAAAATTCCAGGGCATGGGCATGAGCGAGAAGATAAAGGAGAGCTCGGGATTCAAGGACGCGGATGACTACGAAGACCGAAATTTGACTTCAATTTTTTTTTCCGTGTTTTCCCAGAAGGCTTCATTTCACCTCTTTTTTTAACCAGAAAAGTGAGCACGGGTTATTTTAGGGGTTTAAGCCCCTTTCCGATCGCGAAATGATAAAACTTTTAACATTCGATGACTTGTTCTCGCCACTACAGCACTCTCGCTAAAACCCGTGGTAGAATGACGACGGCTATCACGTTTTCCCGCCAAAATGACGCTGGTTCCCGTAGTCGTTTTCGGCTTGGAATCTAAAGCTCTCTATTATCCGAGGGGGATGAGACCAACCTTTTTGGTGCAGAACTTGTTTAGAATGGTCTCTTCCTTTTGCCTGCACCATAGACATAGTACTTTAGTTTTGGGAGCGTAAGTGATGTTCACTATTTTCTCGTACCACCATCTTTCCACGATCGTCCCTGTTCCAGTTCTTAGCAGGATACAATCGTCACATACCTATGCATAAAAAGAGTGCTGGGGTTAAGCATTACTTGGCTACGACAGGAACTCATAGCCCGGAGCAAACAACTCTCTTACTACCCGGTAGCCTTATATCACGGCGTTTTTATGGAAGGATGATAGGGAGGAGATGTAGTTACGTCACGTTGCTCTATCTACGAGCGCATTCGAAGTATAAGGTATGAAAATGGAAAACAAAACGTCACTAAAGTAAAATGTCAAAATATTGTTTCCAGGGCTGGAGGTTTTGCTGACTAGTTTCTAGTCAAAGATATTCTGAATTCAAGCCAAAATCGTTCTACAAATAAACTGGTCGGTGAAAATGCCGTGACATGAGTACACGGAAGTTGATAGCTAGCGGTTGTGGGCTCCTGGCTATGATAAACAAATATTAATTTCATCCTAGAGAGAGAAAATTCCTATAATTTTACGATTGTTACTTAATTATGTCAAAATATGCTCCCGCAGTGACTGGAGTTGAGAGTATCAATAAATATAGGAGAGGTGTCCTCCGGAGCGTTTTCTAAATCCCTCGTATTCGTGTTAATTAGCAAAAACGCATTTCGCAGCGTTTTTAGTCGTGGCTGTTCCTGGATGTGTTGTATTCAATTTCCTCCCTGGCCAGGGTCAAACGTCGCACTTCACATACGACGAACCTGATGCTCAAGAGTAATATCTGTTGATTGCGCTCATTAGCTTTACGTTCGTCACTAGACTGTTCACAGTCCCTTATTTTTTCGTAAGATCGTTGGAATCGCGCACCAACCTTAACGGGCGTCCATCTTAGTCTCAAATGTACCGACTCTAACATGCGAAGAGTATCAAATCTACTTAGGAGGCGGAGGTTGGTTTGGGAGGAGGCGTGAAAAATAGAGGAACCCTCTATTTATCTCGCCCCCCTTCTCCCACCGCTACAAACCCCGCTGCCTACCCCCTCGGTACATTTGAAAGCATGGGCATCCGTAACCGCTCGATCCCGACGACTTAACGAAAAAATTGGGGACTGTAAACAGTCTAGTTCCGCCGTCACATGTACAGTTCGACGTTTAGCCCTGGCCTTAGTTGCTGGGTTATGTGCGTCTTTGACTGAGAGCCTGTCTTTGACTTCGGTCATAGTATCGGAAATTTGCATCTGTCTATGCTTCTTTGTCCAAAATGAAGACAATATTACTTTCCTTTAATATTTATGTGGGTTA
This sequence comes from Porites rus, assembly GCA_964035705.1. Lineage (NCBI taxonomy): Eukaryota > Metazoa > Cnidaria > Anthozoa > Scleractinia > Poritidae > Porites > Porites rus. The sequence continues at coordinate 7,562,112 of OZ037997.1, read as the reverse complement.
GCTCTCTTTGCGGCGATTAATTAAATCTAAAGATTTCAAAAGAGCTTTTGCCTCGAAACAAAGTATAAAGGACCAATATCAGGAAGACAAAAGAGTAACTAAATTTACCATCATTTTGAAACAAGGTGTATTATTAGAATTGCCGTAGCTAGGCGATGGTTTTTATACCATGGAAGTACGGTTTTCAATAATTGTAATTGTACACAAAAATGACAAATGTTACAAACTATTGTACATATTTTTTGGCAAAATGTAGGCATTTTTAAATTTAAATTAAAAAAAAAAAAACACATACACAAATGCAAATGGGGTCGTAAATTACATAAATGAGAATTGTCTTCTTGTCTTCTTATAGGTGTATTATCAACACTGAAGTATTCTTTTTTCAGGAAGCCTTTGCAGCTCCAAATACTTCAGTAATTACTCAAAAACAAAGAACCCTTCTAATAACCTTCAATCAAACTATGCTCGATGACAAACTAAAACTTGCCGGGAAAATGGCAGAGGAAAGAACTCAACGGAAAATTATTTTTTTAAATTTCTTCAAAACGTCTATTCCATATTAGATTTAGAATTTACGAATAGCATAATTATATCCACCCTTCCGTGGTGTAGCCTGAGAACAGCAGACGCGCGACCGGAAATGCGTCTGCTCGCGAGACCGGAAATACGTCTGCTGTTCGCAGGCTATCCGCGGTGCGGCGATGAATTGAGACCTACCTCCATGAAAAACACATCTCCATTCATAGAATCTCCAGAATGTACAACGAACGAATGCTTCATCACCTGTCGGCTACCAGCTGGTTTGAGATCAATATCATTTCCATTCTGATCAAAGAAAAACGGGCATATCAATTAGCTTCTCCTACAGACTGCGAGTAGTCTCTCTTTTTCTTCAGATTTAGTGAGAGCAATGCACGCGCGAAACGAGGGTCATCAGTCACGCGCGTGGCCATTTGCCTGTCTCGCGTTTCGCTCGACAGACTACAGAAAAAAGCGAGACTGATCGTAGTCTACTTCTCCTAACACTTTACGCAACGGTGCTGATCAATATCGAATTTCTCCTTGTTGTAATAGTCATTTACCATTCAGTTAGGTAATGGGAGGTAAGCATGTAATCAAACGTTTCCCTCGATATTTAGGCAACTCTCCACGGCAATAAATATTGATTTTTCAAATCAACATGTTTTTAACAAAAAAAGGACATTTCAACGTCAATTTTAATTTTTTTTATGGAAAAAGCATCGAGATCATCAAGTTCATGGCTGGCTTTCTTTCGTCAATTTGAGAAACTAAACGAGACCTACACACCACAGAGAAACACTATCGATCGGAATTCAGAATCAAAACTTTTCTAAGAGTGGGATTTAACCTGCTTTTTTAGGCATTAAAAACATCTCTAAATCTAATTAATCTTCCCAATGCCCAAACGACTTCGAAAGCAGATTTTAAAGAAGAATTCTAACGTGTAGAAAACCAGCAATTTTCCATCAAGTGTTAGCACGTTGATACCCAGTAATCGACCATTATAATCTAAATTAGAGCTAACCTTAAAATTACCAGCTATCATACACCAGAGACGCGACTGGAATTGAACTTATCTACGACGGCTATCTATTTTACATTACAAATTATGGGGTTTTATAATAGTGAAAGCATGATTAATGAGAAATATTAGAAGCATTGTTTAGTAATTTACCCCACAGCTCTGCAAATGCTGAGGACTTCTGTTTAAAATCAAGCTTAAACAAGCCCACATGTTGAGTAGTCGTTGAACCAGCGACTATTATTTCTGTTTGAATTCAATTAAAAAAACACCCTTCCCGATGTCCATGTACCTCCTTTTGTAAAGCTTTAAACAATTCTTGATTCCCTGATTATCAAGAAGGAGCTAAAACAAAAGCTTTGTCAAAGATATTTCCTGATCACTTACGTTCCCATGGAGATGATCTAATTTTAAATATTTTCTCCTGTCACAGGCCAAGGAGCGAACACCATATTTGACAAATATATACTTTCAAGTAAGATAAATCAGTTTTCAAACAGAAAGTTAGCCAAATTTGTTGTGTTATCCATTAACGCATACTTAAAAAAATCAAACATTATCTCACAATTATTATTTTTTTTGACAATAATTACTAATCAATCGAAGGAAATCTGTCCTTCAGACGTTTTATTTGTCCATTCTCCCCAGAAACTCTACAAGTCCTCGCGCGAAGCGCGAGAAAGACCCTGAAGCTTAATTGCCCACGTCACCCTCTCGCGCTGCCGATCGCTACGCCCCCCCGGTTTTTATGTTTATTCGGCCCTTCGACGATTTTCGAGAATTGAAAGGTATAAAAGCAGAAGTCTTAAGCGAAACATTTTTTTACGAAGCTATAAATACTCAAACAAAAACGTTTGCGGCACACTACTCGCCTTCCTGGAAATGACTTTGGGTAATACCATCCTTTATGTAAGAAATCGCTTTGTCCATAGCGAAGATTCAGTATAACAGAGTTTAACCCATTCGCTCCTGAAAATTTTACCGTTAAAACGCATTTTGAAGCCATTAGAGCCCTTTTCTATTCACTGTATGGCTATTAAGCAGTGGACCCGCACCGTTCTAAACCTCTTATTTCACTGGTCCCCTTTAATCTACATTTCCATTGTTTTCAGGGATAGGGGCATTGTTATGTGACAGTCCCTATTGTTTTCCCAGCTAATCAAAAACAATCTCACAAATAGGTGCGGGATCGCCCCTATCAAGGGCTAATAAGCCGTTTACAGGTCGTACACTTTGCAAACTTCAGATCCAGATGCGAAATATTACCTTCCGAAGTTCGGTCATGCAGGTTCGGGGGGTGTTCAGTTTCCCAGCATAATGATCCAAACTAACTCACCAGGTTACTGAGATTGTCAAGCAAATCATTTACTTGCTGGCTGTGCAGTAGGCCCACGTGAGACTTCCCTAACAGCCTGCGAACTTTCTTTCTCAAAGCATCCTTGTCAACATTCAGAGCTAACATGAATGCAACCAGGTTGTACAAAAGTGTGGCTAGAAGTCGATCCTCGTCTGCCTCCAGTCGCTTCTTCTCCGCAGGACCCAAGGAGCTGTACCTAAGCGAGCAAAAAAAGTAATCAGCTCGCCCATACTGGGACTGTGCCAGAGGATTTCAACTTGAAACTCAAATTTTAGAGCTACCATAAATGTCTTCACAATTATACAGTATGCCCAAAGGAATGAAAGTGGTTGAAACAAGACTTTCTCATCTCATTGCCAATTTTTTTTTGCGGTTGTTTATGCGTTGGATAGCGCTCTCCAACGGATAAGTCTAAGGGAAACCAATTGCGTTATCCACTAGACAGAGATATATCCAGTAGAGAGCGTTATCCACCTCATTACCGATTAACTACTCGTAATCTAACGGCAGAAAAGCTCTTAGACTGTCAATCCCTTCTTACCAGCCAGTGTGTTCTGCATTATACTGAATAATTTCATTTTCTTACCCTCCATATTCATCATTTTGATCACAGGCCATGATTTGTCTCCACAAAAATGTGAACCTAATTAGGACCTTAAAAAGCCTAGTTTCTCAAGAAATACCCCAAAAATAAAGAACCTTTTCACTCTTAGTTGGAGAAGTGTACGTTCTTTTTACCGCCTGAGGTCAACCTTGTACCCAGTCTTCTCTTCTCGTTCCAGGGGACGAGTACGAGGAGAGAACACTGGGAACGGGTTTGACCTCACTCTGAAATGTGAATGTCTCGTGCAGTGAAAGATACCGTAGACTGCGAACGCAGACGTGCTCCCGGTCGTCGCTTCTCTCCACCCGAAAGGCAACGTCTGCGAACCCGAGCCGCCAAACGATTTCTGTGACGTAGGACATTATTAGCCAATCACAGTTTAGCTCTTAAAGACCAAGAACTACCTCGCGAGAATTCTCGCAAGATTCGTGCGCGATGGGTATGTTTACAATACAAGTCGAAAATGAAACGACGAAGCGTTTACGAAAGTTAGTTTTCGGGTGGAGAGAAGCGACGGTCGGAAATACATCCGCGTTCGCAAGCTAAAGATACCGCCGCACCTGTCAATCATTTCAACAGGCCCCTGATCCATACCAACTGCATCTCTCTCAGTCGCTACAGAATCAAGGAACAAATTTTCCCAGAAATCCATGTTATCCCACAGAGGTGACCTCTCATTTAACAGTCCCTCGAATAAGTAGCGGCGTCCTGTAGTTCTTCTCCCCTCCTCCCCCTCCACGGGGAAAATGTCACCATTGTAGTAACGATAGCCTGTACGGAAAACCAGAAAAAAATTAGCAAACAACTTTTTCCACTAATGAATGTTTGGATCCCGAAATCCTAATCTCCAGGTAGCTATTACGTATGCAAAGCTGTTATGTAGCCAGCTTTGTTTGGACTTCCATAAAGAATGAATGGAATGTACAGAACGCAATCTGATCACGTGCGTTTGGACCTTCTATCACTCGATCGTTATCTGATCACGCATGTCTTGACCATAAGCACGTGAAACATACGCAAAGAACACATCACAGCGCTGCAGCAAAAGCATTTTGACTTTCGATCGTTGTCGCCCGCACTATAACCTTTGGCTATTATTATTAGTTGTTGTTGTTACCGTCATCATCATCATCATCATCATCATCATCATCATCATCATCATCATCATCATCATCATCATCATCATCATCATCATCATCATCATCATCATCATCATCATCATCATCATCATCATCATCATCATCATCATCATCATCATCATCATCATCATCATCATCATCATCATCATCATCATCATCATCATCATCATCATCATCATCATCATCATCATCATCATCATCATCATCATCATCATCATCATCATCATCATCATCATCATCATCATCATCATCATCATCATCATCATCATCATCATCATCATCATCATCATCATCATCATCATCATCATCATCATCATCATCATCATCATCATCATCATCATCATCATCATCATCATCATCATCATCATCATCATCATCATCATCATCATCATCATCATCATCATCATCATCATCATCATCATCATCATCATCATCATCATCATCATCATCATCATCATCATCATTACGACTATTACTTTTCAGGGGAGCGAGGGGAAGGTTTGACCGCAAAAAATATTGAAGAGACAATTTCATGTAATTTGCCAAAGGTTATTAAACTACGATAATCACTTGGCGTTATTTCTTACCTTGGTTTAAATTGCTTTTTCTCAGCAAGGCACTTGGAGGGATGGAAGACGAAGCCTGGCTCAAGCGGTCAAATGAGCCGCGTCGTGTCACGGTACTGTCTAACTTCATGTGAGCAAGCGCTGGACTCTTGCATCTTTCCTGCCGACGTTTTTCTTCCATGCTCGCTCTAGCCATTTCCTGATAAATAAGGTTGAGTTATTATTTGTAAATGAATTCTTAAACACGAGGTTTAAGGTTGTTTTTATTAGTTAAGTTACACGATGGCGACTGATGGAGTTACAGGATCTCTTGAAAACCTAAGTAGAGAAATAAATCACCGCTAATACAATGTAAGATGTATGCGACGGCCATACAGTGACCGACGAATTCGTGTTGGCCACCACTGGGGCTCCAATAGTCAACACAGAATTAACTTTAATGGCTATTAAATGAATTTAAATTAGCTCTGAACCACGCCGCTTCACCATTGCTTTCAAAGGACAGTCAATGTTTTACAATTTACTTTTTCCAGGAATTTTAATATTGGATACTAGCTACTGCTAAGTTTTGATTTATCTAACCCTGATGGTTACCTCAAACTATTTAAGTCAGCAAATGAATCAGCGTTTAAAATGGGCATTCTCAACCCTTTAAACCCTAACATCAAAATTCAAATTCTCATTTGTTATCCCTATACGTTTTCAATAGAAGTAGTGGGGAGAATTTGATGAAGTATCAATTAGATTCATCTTGTGATCATATCCTTAATTCTCATGACCACTGTGTTTTATAAAGCAGTGACATAACAAGGAGAAATTTGATGCTGATCACTCTAAGGGTTAACCTATTTCCACTGATACAGAGACAGAAGCCTTCAAATGCCCACCCTGCGAAAAGAGCCTCCCTTTGTCTTCTTCTTTACCCACTCCAAGAGGAAAAAAGGAGGCTGTGCCTGAATCGTGTCAAAAGTGCAAGTTGCAGCAGCCCAAACTTCTGTATCAGTCAATATTGTTTCCTTTCGTCAAACTCGTTTTTTTGAGTGCGAGCATCTGTTTATTAATAAACCGATGGTCAAAACTATATCACGTCCACGGCTATTAGGTATGGAATTGAACCTGTATAAAACTATATCACGTCCACGGCTATTAGGTATGGAATTGAACCTGTATCCTAGCAACAAGCAGCGCATGCCCAGCAAAGATCTAACGCGATACATAAAGAGTCTTTGTCGAGTACGCCAAAATCGCGTAAGCAAAAGAAAGGAGCTACTAACAGGGTGCCAAACGCCTGGGCCGGGTTGTTCAAAGCTGGGTTAAGATTATCCAGGGTTAGTGCGAAATTTGAATAGAGATATGAAAGGTTAAAACGTAATTCAGTTTAATTCTTTTTGTCAACGAGTAGATGATTGGATGCACTTAAAAATAACACCGAAAATTATCCAGGAAAATGCTTTTGAAAAAAGAAACAAAAACCCGGGTTAAATTTTGACCCTGGGTTAAGCTCTAATCAGCCTTCAAACTACTGGGCCCAGCACATTTTATCCTAATTTTACAGCACGTCAGAAGATTTCCCTCCTCTTATTTTCTGCTTTAAGTTTAACCTACCAGAGTCCTAGCTTGGTCAATGGATCTACTTCTTTTGTCTTTCAGGACTCGTCCTCTTCTACTCAACAGGGCAGCGACATCACTGTTCGAACGCGTCAGCGGTTCATGCGTTACACGTGTATTGTTACTGCTGTGCGATACTGAGGACATGATGGTGTCTATTTCACTGTTTGTGTCGCTCATTTCACCATGACCACTATCTTCATCAAGTTTGCCATTTAGCATGGCATGTCTTTTGCCTGCAAGACAATTGCTGGTTTTCATTGTCACGCCAAAATAAATCAAAATAAAAATCAAAACCGTTCAATAGATAAAGTCCAGAATCTGGGAAATGAAAGGAGTTACATAAACAAAGACCCTCGCCAAGATTCAGGTCAGAGGAATATTTCGTATACGAGATATCCGCAGAAATGTTTTACCCAAACTCTTAGAGATTTGTATGGAGACGCCATGCTAGTTCTCACCTGGATGAGCTCCAACATGGCAGACGGAAACCAACAGAAACATCTGTTACCGAGTTTTGCTACAAAAGCGTGAATTTATTCTTCGAGAAACTAATGAACATTAAAGTAATACTTTTTCTAATACATGAACTGTTTAGAGAGCAAAATTTCCTGAAATAAGTCGTTTTCTTAACCTCCATGAAAGCTCTCCTGCCCGTCATGTAAATGCCGCGTCACGCAAAAACTTAGAAATTCAAGCGTACTCTATGACAAAACCAAGAACCCTTTCGAAGCGAAAATTTGTATGAAAATTCGTTTCCAGCTGCTCTAATGCAACGTGAAAGTAAAATCTCGGTCGGATCGATAGTTTTTTAGTTTGAATTTTGGTGACGTCATGTGAAAACCAACAATTAAATAATTTTAAGTTAAGTTGAACTCAAACTATAGAAGGCAACATAACAGGGCAAGCTACGTTGCGGACGATGATGCGGTGATGATAATGATGATAATGATGGGTAGTGGTGGTGGTGGTGGTGACAAGAGCGGCTCCTGGTGATTATGAAGATGATGATAGTGCGGGTGGTTGTTGTGTGGACGATGACGATGACGATAAAGATGGTGGATGATGATGGTCATAGTGGAGACCTTTACTCTCGAGGACACAAGCGAATACGAGGACGAGATTAAACTTAAGGTTATTTCGCGTCTCCTCGTAAAATACACCCCAGAAAAGCTCAACTGTACTTTTTTATCAGAATAGTTAGTAAGGTTATTTTTATTGACAGAATAGTTAGTAAGGTTATTTTTATTGACGGAGTTTAAGCCCCCTCCCGATCACAAAATGATAAAACTTCTACCATTTGATAACTTCTTTTCGCCACTACGACATTCTTGCTTAAGCTCATAGTAGAATGACGACGGCTATCACGTTTTCCCACCAAAATGACGCAGATATAAGAGCGCGCACTACTTAGTATTGAGGAAACTTTGTCCTTGTACCCGTCCGCGTCTTAGAATCTAAAGGTCTCTAGTGGTGATGATGACGACAGCGATGACGAAGGCACTGATGGCAATAACCATGGAAATGTAGATGATGATGGTGATGGCGGAGATGCTGATGTTGGTGATGAATCATGTGATGAGGATAACAGTCAGGACAATTAAAATGACAGAAAACACAGTTAATCAAATAAGGATTACTGACCTGTCTCGGCAACCCAGGAACGAACTGACGCCATGTCGCGAGAGTGGTCAGACAAATTAGAGATCGTGCTGTCACTGTTAGAGACAATTGACATATCATCATCGTCACGCAATCTTGCTATCTCATCCTTAATGTCACGCCCATGATAATGAGTGTGGGCAATTTCAAGGAATTGGAACGCAGAGGCAATGCCTTTCACATCCTCATTTTCCACACTGACTTCGAAGCCATACACTGCGGCTTTTAGGACCTCAAGCATCCCTTTATAGACACTTCGAGAAACACGCTAAAATACAAACAAAAGAGTTAGATGTGTGTTAAGACGATCACTGTTAAATAGATAGCTTATCAATAGGAGACCTTTGAGGATGTCCAGCATACCTGTAATCTATAAACAAACGTATATGCATAGTGTACATAGTTCAGACCCGGTTAAAGGCCCCAAACTCTAACAATACATGGGACAGTTATTAATGCACTGCAGTTGTTGGCCGTGATTCGGACGTAAAAAAGACAATCAAAATTGATACAGTTGAAGAAGTGGAAGTCAGTTCACGCCGCCACCAAAGAGACATAAGAATTTGCTCGGATTAAAGGGGTGACCCACCCCCGTTCAAAGGGCTTTTCCCAGTTTCTAGGGGAAATGCCCCTGGGCGAGGTTGGAGGTTGAGAGTGGCCCTATTAACGTGATATGAATACATCTTGGTACGAGCGGTCGTATTAACGTGGTGAATTTATAAAGCAATATAGGATTTCATAAAAATGATCGTTGAACGCATAAACGAGTTGACCGCATTAATAGAATGTTCTTACACGAAAATAAATGGGCATTTTTGCTGAAAGGAATCAAAGTGGTCGTAATATCAAGGTGTGTTAACTGACACCACCTAAAAATGACCTCATTATAAAAAGGGGACAATTTTATCATTCTGTCATGTTTAATGCAATTGACAGCATCTGCAGAATTTAAACGAAGATGTAGCTTGAAACGAGGAACAAGGACCAATTAACACGAAGACTAAAGAATCATTTTAGAGTAAGGCGAATTCACCCTCCTACCCCTCTCCACCCCCTCCACAAATGACAATTGGTAACAAGTATATCTCCACAGGAATAGTGGCGTTGCCGCGTTCATGGTAATATATGACAGAACTGTCTTAGACAGTACCATATGTTCAGCGGCAAATCCAGACACTGCCATTGTTCACAATGAAAGCGTCCACAGGCCAACATCACGACAATGTCACAATTTTCCTCCAACTACCAAAATTCAATGCGTTTTCCTTTCTCTGTATACAAGGCTCGAAATAATTTCCGGAGAGCCTTCAGACACGATGACCGGCCAATTTCATTTTAGCTCGGTCACTTATCGTTTCTAGCCGGTCAAATTTTAACTCATAAAACAAGGGCCCATGAACCAAAAATGGCTTTATATATTTCAAAAAACAGATATGGTTTCAGATATTTCACGGGTTCGCGGGGCCGCGAAATTTGTTAGAAATCCTATCTAATACATGTCGATACAACATAATTGAAACTTATCTCGGCTATTGGGGCTGTTTATTGCCGTCACGTTCATCCCCACGAGCGAACAACGTTCCAAAACTACCAGGCATAAGTTATGTTGGGAACAACTGGGCACTAGTCATGATGTTTTAAAAAGCTTTGCCATTGGCTCATTTCTCGCGCGCTTTGTAGTTAAAATAGCAAGTGATTATCTCTGTTAAAAAACTTTAAACACGCTCGTCAAATCAGCGCAAAATCGATCGATTTGTAGCGAAATTTGTCCAGAAAATTCCACGAAATCGGCCGCTTTTACCTATTATTTTTCGGCGAAGTTAGTCTCGAAAATTTCCGCGAAATTCCCGCGATATCGGCCGATTTTTTCGCGAATCTCTCTAAAAATCCCGCGAAACTTGACTTTTTTTCTCCGCGACCGATCAGACGCCCTGTGTTGCTTCACTCATAAAAGTGAAAATATTGTTAATTTTGTGACCGAAAGCGCGTGAACCCTAATGTCTGTTTCAATGCGCGAATTGTAAACAACGTTTTCACCCAGGATTTCAGATCAACGTTTCGCAATGCACAGCGACTCGCTACATACTTATAACAACTGTAACAACTGATTTCATTTTCAATACGATCGATTGTGACCAGTCAACATGACCGGCAAGACGAAAAGTTGACTGGTCAACTTCCCAATCAGTCCGGTCATTGTCCGTTGACCGGCCGTTATTTCGAGCCCTGATAGTATATCATTATTTTTTAATCCAACAAAGTGAAATAAAGATCTTCAAAAAGGCGAATTTTGATAGTTATTAAAAAAATGACATTACTGTAACCAAGCAGACATTAGAGTCAAATTTAGACCTCAGCAATGTGGCTCCTATAGATTTGGTTCTATATTAAAGGGAAAATTTGAGTTCTAATATATTCCCTCAAATATTTATTACATTTGTAATATTTATTTATTATATTTATATTATAAATTTTAACATTGTAAAAACACTGATAATAAGTTCGGTGAACATTTACTCCTAGCGTTTGCAAGGGTCTTTTTATTCAGAGTGCAATGAAGCTCTCCAAACGCGCAGAAAATCCAAACTCTACGATGACGAGTCACTACCCAGATATGGGCAGTGACTCTTATTAGTTGAGGGAAATTTCCTTCAATCAGTCAGACGCGCTACCCAGATCTGGGTAGTGATGCGTCATCAGTATGGAATTTATGCGCTCGTTTCTCAAACGCCATCTCGCGGGGGATTCAGTGGCAACGTCGTAAAAAGGCTTTTTCCTCAGGCTATTTGCTAACGAAACATTAGATGAATGATTCAAGCAATGTCCCACGCCCTGAAAACAATACAAGATGTGTTTTCACAGGTAACTGAAAATCGAGTTCCCTGAGAGCCTCGTGACTATTACAATGGTTAATGTTTATAGGTACTGGATCTTTTACAAAAGTCTTTAGTCTAGCTTTCCTCATGCTATAAAGGAATTGTTACGTAAATCGTGCGTTTGCGATTCCTAACCGATTTAACCTCTCAACTGTCATAGTTCACCAGTCAACTTGCAGCATCATAAGGGGGCACTAACGCAAGCAAATACATGAAACAATAGGACCTATTTTAGAAGGAAATCACGTTGTCATGGTGACCGAGCAAGCAGAAGGCTGACCTACCTTTGCTTCAGAGACCGGAGACTGGTTCAAGTCAGTCCCAGAGCCCCAAGTGGAAGAAGAAGAAGAAGACGGCGAAGACCATCCGAGAGAGAGTGAGGACAAGCTGTTCCACCAGAGTTTAGGCTGTGGCATACAGAGCATAGTGAAGAGAGTGCTTAGTAACAATAAAGTGCAAAAGGTGACAGCTCAGCAGAGTGCAATTGTCCATATTCTAAGGAGTGTAGAATGGTCTTGGCCTTTCTTAAAGATTGTCTAATTACCACAAGGTTTTTAGTATGGCTTTAGTCAACGTATCCAAAAGGTTACCAAATAACACAGACAGATAAACCCTACGAAGCGGCCACTAGCTTCTTTTATGCATTAAACAGCAAGTTATCATGGGGTATAAACCCAAATCAGAAAGTCAGACCCCTAATTAGCCTGAGAATACAAGCGACACTTGTCGACGCCACCACTGGCTTTCCCGCGAAATGAGGCTAGAGGAATGAGCGCAGAAATTCCAAACTGATGACGTGTCACTTCCCAGATCTGCTAGTGCTTCCGATTGGTCATGGCGTGTGGGAAATTTGCTTCTTCCATACAGAATCTCTACCCAGATCTGGGTAGGACGCGTCATCAGTATGGAATTTCCGTGCTCGTTACTCAAACGTCATTTCGCGGAAAACCAGTTGCGACGTCGCAAAATGTTGGCTGTGTCTCAGGTTAACCCCCAGTAAGAGCTTGATTGTGAAGCGAAAGACTGGAAGTGAAGAAAACTGATAACGGCAACAGATGAACACGAAGGTGACATCAAAAAGTAACAACAAACTGAGATGTTTTTTATGTTATGTTTCTTTTTTAACTTATAAAGATTTGGAAAATGTGATTGAAAGTATTCAGCATTTGACACCATTCTACACCCCTTAAAAGAACTGAACAGTGTATAATTTATTTAAAAAAATTATTATGCACGATTAACTAGTGTCATTTAAGTTTAAAAACTTTCCTATTAATGTCTTGTGTATTTATTTATTTTTTTAAAAAGATATTTAATTTTGTGAGTTTAACTTAAAATTACTGATCCTTGACAAACAAAAAGATAAATAGATAATAAAGAGAGAAAGAAAACGATGAAAAGATAGCTTGGCTGATTAGCAACATGAAGAACAGAAAAAAGATACTAGTAAAAAAGTAAAGAGAAACCAAAATAAACACCAGCAAAAGAGGAATTCAAGTTGTAAAGGCGGTGAAAAAGGAAAAAGAAACAACAAATTCAAAAGACAAACTAAAACGGTCAAAAAAACTACAAAACAGTATGTTGCTGTTACTCTGTTTACATCATGTTTACATGTCCAATATTGTAAAAGACTTACGGTACTTTAGAGTTCAAATGAATGTTTAAAAAATAGTTAAATTTAACTACAATAACGATTACTAACAACAGTACTAGATGCCTCTTGTTTTGAGTCTAAGCCAGTAGTGGAATGGCCCTGTTTATACTGTGCCAGAAGGAATGATGGAGGAATTATGCTACTGATGAGCTGCATGGTAAGAAATAACACTTAATGGAACAATCATAAAACAACAGAAAATGTTGTGAGTACAATAAAAAAAAGACAAAGTACATACATCTGTAGCAAAAAAAATTATCTAAAGCACTTGTAAAGCTGTAGCTATACCCTCGCTTGCATAGCAACAACAGTCAATTATCAGACAATGTACCATTCACAATTTTCCCAAGGACATGTAGCCTCCCATGTGGAAACTCTAACCCTTTAACCCAAACATCAACATGCATCTTCTCCACACTGTTCTTCATACATTCCTTATGGGACTGCTTGAGAGAATCTTGTTCTAACATCACAACATTTTTTCTTTGGTGATCATTTCATTAATTCTCATGACACATCTGTTTGGTCAGGCAGTGTTAATGTTGGGAGAAATTGGATGTGGGTCACTAGTGGGGCTTAATTAGTTAAGGGTTTTGTCATGCATTCCTTCCCCACACTGGAGAGGATTGTGTGACCAGACGTCTTCATGGAGGGCTAATACACGTAGTAACTAGACAAATCAAATACTTTAGACTATCATTTTATAGATGAAGATTAATTTTGTACAGTAATAAACAAATTAAAAGTCAACGTAATGTACTGAATGTCTGACAATGCTTTTGGTTGGACATGTGTCCTTACGAAAAGGAGAAACTTTATTTTGCTGCCTCAACACACACATGATCTTTATTAATTACAAGAAGTCAAGCATAGATTATGGGATGAGACATAAGGTGGGGCATGGTGTTTGTCAGAGAAAGATTTGCTGTACGTGTATGATTAAGATCGTATTAAAAGTGAGATCTCTGACAGTGGAAAAGCATTTAGTATTGAGAAATTCTGGCAGTGAAAGACTAGTGTCAAACTTTTACACAAGGTTTTAGTCAGAAGTTGCTTTGACATTTTATACACACGCCCAGTGGAACACACACAATATGCCCTACAAGACACCTGGTGGGATGTGTAATTTACATGTTCTGGCCAAATACCTGGAACATGAAGCAGCCCATAACAGGATTAAATACCAACTGGTAGGAGGCAGTCAGTTGGCCATACAAGCGTGGCTGAGGATATTAACTCAAGATGACTGAGAACAATCCAGAAAGTGGCTAGAGTAGGATTTGAACCCAGGAACACTGGATTGCAAGTCCGATGCACTAGCCACTCAACAACATACGCTGCCTCCTATTTTAAATCATCACCACTCAAGACTTACCATGTCATCGACGGCATCTGTATTGGTGTCTGCAGAAGGGGCATTGTAGAGACGACTGGCCACCATGGCTCTAAGGGACTCATCACACATCAACTTACGAAGCCTCTTTGTTGCAAGCCAACCAACACCATCTCCTTTCAGAACACTGCGGACAACTTCCTTCAGAAACTGTTGATTGTCACTGTCAAAATATTTCCATTGGTTAATTTATTACAATTTTTAATGAAGGGTTCATGTAAATTTTGAGAGTTCTTTCAAACAAATTTCATTCTGCCATACAGTTACAGTGTAGATACAATGTAATACTAAACATGACCATTTTAATAAAACTTTCATACAGAGTTTATGACATTAATAAGGAGCTTAGCACAAAATACCAATAACTGACAAAAAAATGCTGTGTCGAACATTTTCCCACAGAAATATATATTTTGGTGTACTGTCATGTGTTCCTATAATTCACAAAAATCCATACACAAATAACCAATCAGTTTAATTACATGTAAAAAGACATTTTTTTTAAAGACACAGGTACTGATCTGACTTGTCACTCAAAGATTAAACTTGTCACTTTACAGTACAAACGGACCAAAAACGGTTTAGCAAACAGACCAAAAACATTCATAAATTTGACGGGTGTTTCCTGAGAGGTCAAAGTTCAAGCAATTTTTAAAGTGTTTACATTTTTTGTTGTTGTATAGTTGAACCTTAAATATTATTGGTCCATTTGCAAAAAAACTTGAAAATCTTTTGGTTTCAGAAAACGTTGTGATAAGACAATCCTTCTTCCATGTGTCCTGGTTTGAGCTTACACACCTTATTAGAGCACATTCATGTATTAGTAAATGCCAGACTGAAATTGCAGAGTGACTGCTTGAAAATACATGACTTCTGTCATACCTTTGAATTGCTTTTTCAGTGGATGTTTGTTTTGTCAATAGCTGTCTTCCTGGTACTTTATCTCCAGGCACTGTTGGCTTTTGTCTGATTCCTAAGGAAACCGCAAATACACAAGTACTGAGTAAAGTCAGGTAAACTTATTTTAAAATAACATGTCAACAAAATGTAATTCACTTATTTACTTACTTATAAATTTATTTTTTGATTGCAAAATATTTTAGCAATACCAAATGTAATACCAGAATAGACTAGGGCAGAATTCAGAAGCACATTTTAGATCTTCAAGTACATGTAAAGGAGTGCATCCAAATATTGGTCAGGAACCCAATTATCGAAAATGGCCCCGATTAAAGATTTTATTTTTCCAATCAGGTTCAGAATTGGTACCTTTGCTGATTCAACGGGGCCAAATACATTTCGATGTTGATATGTGTCATCATTGTATTAAATTGTCTGATATAAAAAGCCACCTTTAAAGTGGGGGCCCACTCATCAAGACCCTAAGATAAGAGGCTGGGAAGCCTGGCCTTGAAAATAATTTTTTTGACCTTGTTTGCCCTTAAAAAGTAAGGTAGGCCTAGGGTATCCTACTTTCTGGTTCCAGGGGTGTGTCACTTACAAGCGCAAAGGGTGAAGGTTGTCCACTACCCCAACAAATTTATGCATGACAATGTATTGTATTGTTCACTTCACAATACTGTACAAAAGTATAACAATAAAGAACGAAGCAAAACAGTGAGAAATTAATTTAACAAATTTAGCCAATTTCTGGCCCTAGAGATAAGACTTCAGGATTTCCCGCCATGTCTCCTAAATCTATATGTACTATACCACTCGTGGTTCTGGTGATTTCACCAATATAGACCACGTGTGACTTAATACCGTTCTTTTACAGTACAGCGTCCATTGGCGTGGTACTCTTCCAAATTTCTCACACAAACAGAGAGAATCAGCTAAAACCTCCGATCACTTTGCTGAGCAAGAACGCATTGAGCTGAGCCGGCAGGTCACGCAATCTCACATGATCCCCACATGATGTAATGATGAGGCAGAATTTAACAAAGGCATGCACAAATTTGTCGCAGTATTTGACAAGTATGAGGAGGGAATGCTGTTTCACTGAAATGATGAATTGAAGTTGCTGTGAAATCTGGGGTGCTTATCATTATACACAAAACCACCCAGGTGGAAATCTTGTGCATAAACATAAAACCATAAAATTTCACCTGGTGCGAGGGTGATCCACTACAAGAGGAATATCTAACTGAAAAAGGTGGAAAAATTGCATCATCTCAAAACACAGCCCATATATTTTTTCTGAAGCTTCCCAATTCAAACAGAAGGTGCGAACCATTTGATTTTGCAACCAGAATTTCTGGTTTTCCCATGTAAATGGTAAGAACCCCTGGTCTTTGGGGTTTCCCACATGCTGGTCTCAAGGGAGTTCCAGGTTGTCTTCCCTGGAGACACATCCTGTAAAAATTTATTGTTCTTACCTGGGAGGGGGAAAAGGGGGGATTTTTCTTCTTGGGGGGATAGTTTGTCTGAAACTGAACTGGGTGACACTCGCTTTGCAAAGCCATTCATTGGGGGTTTGTCTCCAGCTTCCTGCTTTGTCATACTCGTAGTGGACTTTTTGAAACTGTTCCACAAGCCTACAAAATACCAAAATGAGAAGTTTATATGGTGTATGGCTCAGCAAAGCTGTTGAATTTCTCACACTGAGAAACACCACTTTTCAACTACAAGTAGCAAAAACCCCTTAATAAAAGCCACATCTTCATACTTTATAGTCAGTACTTACTTTGTTATTCTTAATTTCAATAAAGTAGTTCAGTAGGCTAATAACTTTATCACATGAAAGCCATTTCAAATACATACTGCAGTCAAGTTCTATTAGAGTGACCATCAAAATACAATTGTAATTATTTTTACAAATCTCCACCTAATTAAAATACCATTTAGAATCTGAATCAAAAGAGACAATAACAGAGAAATTATTAAGTGATAGGGCTTTGGGCTGACACAAAAAGCTATGCAACATAGTAATCTGTATGAACATCTATCTGCTACGTGACTCTCCACTTTAGAGATTGGCGCGGCCCAGCATCACTCTGTTACAGGAACTGCGCCAAAATCACTGTTCTTATTTGTGAACAGAAACCCTATCTGGTGAACAAAGCCTTAGTTTTATGTCTGAGTGAATAACACCTTACCTAGGATGGCTTCAGTGCTGTTTATAAGCATGTTTTGTTTATCAGACATCACAGTGTTTCCAGATGAGTTGGACTGATCTGACATTCCAGACACGAACGTGTTTTCACTCTCAGCTTCTGAGGCATGTTTCCGTCTTGCAAGTTGAGGAGTGGGTGGATTAGACACAGAATACATGAAGTCTTCACTGTCGTCACCATTAATGGAGCAAGAATCCCCACTGCTGATTGAAAAAGCTGCTGAATCTGGTGTGCCTGCATCAAAATGCTCCGGCCTTGAGGGTGAAAATATAATCAAATTAATTAATACAATTAATTCTGGTTTGAAATTTTCGAAATTCCAATGCCCAGCGGAAGAGTACATTCTGGTTATACCGACCCAACCCAAGCCACTACCCGTTTGGTCATGATCGCCAGTGGTAACAGGGACAACAATAATTTTGTCAAATGTAAAGGCCGGGAGATTTCGGTTCGACTGACCTAAATGAGCAGACTGGTCAAAGTGGAAAACTTTCAAAGGTGGTCCCAAGTATTCTGGTCAGACGGAACCAAAATGGTCTGTTCCATTTGATTTCTAATTAAAATTTCCAGAATTTTGGGATGAATGGAAAAGTGCCCCTGAACTCACGATAAATAGATCATCATAAATTACTCATGGTTTCTGCAGTTGCTCCAAACACAGGCTTAAGAATTAAAAAGGATTAAAAAAAAATTAAACAGGATTGAAAATAGATACCTTGATCCTCCATTATTGATTACTGAAATATCCAACATGTTTCCCCTCACCGCTGGTACATGTAAGCTTGGGAGAGAAAAAGATGCTTGCAATTCTGGCATTGGAGAAGATGCCCTCACAGGTGCAAATGGGGGTGCATGAGGTCCAAGAGGCGTGGCTCCATTGATTTCACCACTTTTCATTTTTTGCACAAGGTCACCGACAGAGCTATGGCAACTGCTACTGTCATCATCCTCATCGTTGTTAGGGATGATTTCTTCTTCGTCAAATATCAAGCTTGGTTCATAGTCAACATCAATCCAAGGTTCTCTGCAAATCTTTGATTGTGAATCAAAAACTTGGTAGACAACAGGTTCCAAGTCCCCTGCAAACCATTTGGCCTTGTCTCCAATAATTTGTGGGTCATGAATGCCTTGAGGGGAAAAAAGTTGCTTTATGTACAATGTACTAAGGTACTGATATTAAAGAAAACTTGAAGAAGCAAGAAATACTTTTGGAAACCAAATCTAAACTTGCCAAAGAGAGCTTCTGTTAATATTACTTGAAAAAATGGCCAGCATACACATTTTTTGCTGACAGATAACAAAACTTGCAGAAGTCAGGAATGTTATGTAATAAAATATTGAAAAAGTACTGTAATATTTTTTGTGGGAGACCAGTGATTTCGTAACCTCTGCATCCTGCTTCCCTGACGCATAAAAATCCCCAAAGACGCAAAATAAATCATGGCATGCACCCCGTAGGATGTAAAATTGGTCGATCGATCCGGGAATATCCTATCTGGGTGATTTCTTATTTAACGACTGTTGTTAAACTAGGCATATTTCTTTTAGTCTTTGTTGTGCTTTAAAATATAAGGACTCTAAATTACTTTCAGTATACTGTATGCTACTTAATTCAGAGTTTTGGAGTCTGTCTTCAGATAAACTGTCTGGATACATAAAGGTCCAAGCATTTTGGACTCATTGTATTTTCAGCTGGGACTCCTTTGTTCTGGACTGGGACTCCTGATTTTTCCCCAGCAGTCCCAGAACTCACCATACCTTTTTGTAGCAAAATCACTGCAGATTGTATACTCTTCCCTTTTTAACAATTGTCTGAAGAATTAAACAAAACAATAACTTACAATAATTTACCTTTAAGGATCTTGGTAAAAACTGTGTTGGATGGGTAGATCAACCACTCTCCATAATATTCGAGTGACTAAAACACCAACAAAAAATCATTATGATAATCATTCCTGTACATGAATTAATTATTTACAACTGTAATGTGGCTAAATTGTAATTTAGGCAAGGTTAAGCTCGAGACAACACTAGCGGTTCAGCAGTTGAGCCCCAGGTAGGCAGGCTTGTGCAGGGTGGTTGCTGGGACTACAGGGGCTTACATGTGATTGCATATCTGAGCTGTGCTTTGTTGCTTTGTTGATCTTTGCGGATCATTACAAGTCATGACCTGTGATATCTGCTGGTTTTTGCTCCCAATCCTCCCACCCTTGGATAGGTATTAAAGTACAGGTTTTGTTAAGTATTCTGCTGAACTCTTTTCATTGTGACGGTGCCGGGTGGTTGGCACTCACTTGGTTGCCATGGTTACCTCCAAGGCAATGTTCTCCTTTTGCACTATAGGCCCTTCCACTTTTAAGGCACCTGCTCCCAAGTTCATCTTGTTGATGGGTTTAATGTAGTTTATGTGCATGATACAGCTGCAGTATTATATACATTGTTGTATGCCCTCAATCAGGTAAACAATGACTGATTTTATTGTTAAGCACAATATTCATGGGTAGTGGGATTAAGAAGGTCAGTGAATTAACCTCAAAGGATTGTCACTAAGATTAATTTAAAGTTTCCAGGTAATACAATTAGAAGGTAGGGGTTTGAAGACTTAAGAAATATTGTGTTGCTCCAGAAGATATCCACACTCCCCTACAGAAGGGATTGGATATTCCTGGGGGGTGGGGGGTTCTCAAAGGCCTAAAATCTTAAGTAAATGTATGAAGCTTGACTGGAATTTCCAGAGAGGTGGGGGGGGGGGGTCTAAGGAAAAATCACTTCCATGGGGGAGGTATGGATATTTTTGGGAACCACACATTTTTGGTATTATCTTCCTCTTTTTATTCCTTTGAAAGTAGCTAATGGCCAATTGCTGATAGTAGCTGGGAGAAACCTCCTCTAGCCTGCAGCCCTTACAAATCATAGCTACCCATTAGAGGAACCCATATGATTCCCATAATAAGGCATGTAAACAGATCTGTTCACCTGAGGCCTAAATGGGAGGTTGGGGGATTACATTCCTGCTACCCTTATGCTGCTATTGCACAGGTCCATTCCAATAATTTATTGACATAAGCTAAGTTTCCCTGGAAAAAAAAGAAAATCAATTGAAAAAAATAATAATAATAAAATTCACCTGAGTCTCTGAAAGCCTTAGAACAAACTCTGACAGCTCTGGCCTTGATCGCAGGAAATGACCTGTCTGAATTGCTACCACAGGGCGAGAAAAGAGTCTCAGTGTCCTTGTATGTTCCTTAATACCTCCAAGAACGTTTGGCGAGGAAAAGAATTTGACCATTGCCACTCTAACTGCAATGTCTACTGCATCTACATCATTGCCGTACACAAGCGACCCAGACAAGCCATTTGTATCACCAGGGGTCAAGGGTTCAACATCATCAAGAGGGGCTGAATCATCAAGATTTGTCACAGTTTGAGGTGGCATGCTGAGAGCTTGAAGAGCCTAGGATGGGAAAAAAACAGTTAAACTGTGGTTAAAATTACGATAGATATGTAGCTTAACCCCTTCACTGCCAAATGTGGCTAAAGGCAAAATTCGATAGAAAATCCCAAACTTCATTTTGTAAAAGTTTGAAAAACAAGGAGCTCCACGTGAAAGTACAGATTGAGAGGTTTCATTTGAATGGTCACACCATAGGATTTCATCCACAGACTCAAAAATTAGAGCTACCTTACAAAACTCCATTATTCACTCTGGCAGTGAAAGGGTTAAAGA
Organism: Porites rus; assembly: GCA_964035705.1. Classification (NCBI taxonomy): domain Eukaryota; kingdom Metazoa; phylum Cnidaria; class Anthozoa; order Scleractinia; family Poritidae; genus Porites; species Porites rus. Next base: position 7,540,864 of record OZ037997.1, on the reverse strand, counting down.
TAAGCTTCCAGATAATAATAATGTGCAAAAAGTGATTGCACAAACAAAATCAAAACCTTCTAGAAGTACATGTACATCTCCTTAAAAACAAAACTAACCATTTTCAGGTTTCTGATCAGTATTGCTCCTTCCCGTTGAGGTAATGGAGGCAGCTCATCTGCCGTCATTGGAACTGTAATCTGACAAAGAGCATTAATAATGATTTTTACAAAATTAAAATCCTGTGCTACAACAACAACAACAACAACAACAACAACACTTTATTCACATTTCCATTACAGGGTTTGTCAAACTCATTGAATAATTAGTAACTTAACACGTAGAATATTCAATTACAATTTGAACTAAATATTATTACATAAAAGGAAATGCCTAGCGGCTAGATAACTGTAAGGTTTTCGAGCTAGCAACTAGTTCTTTGAAAGTAGTGTCGAATGTACAGGACATCACAATAACTAGACATATACAAAACATCTTAAGACACACACCATAAAAAAAAAATTTAGTGACAGTTATTGATTGTTTAATAACATTGATATTAGATGGACCATTTACTATGTCATATGCAAGCATTATGGATTTAAAGCAACATTCAGCCTTAATAAGATGCATGATACACTAGTCTAGACACAATCTTTAATTAGGGGCTGTGTCACAATGATATTACTGTTTTCAGTCCATCCTGCTCTGAGGTCATACCCATACACAAAATGATCTGTAGAGTTTATATGAAGTAGATAAAAAACAAATTTATTAATTTTCTTAATAATTACTTTGATTTTTCAGTGTTCCCCCTAAATTTTAGCTCAGCAGGTAAGGGACCATTCGCAGCCAGTTAAAGGCAAAAAATATGCACCAGAGGTGCACTTTCCTTGGAGGGGAGGAGTGGGGGGTAGTGGGGTGAGGGATATGGCCCCACCCTTGCATGGAAATTTAGGAGCTAAGTTCTTTGATACGCCATTCCCTCATTTTTAAAACCTACTGGCCAAAAAACTCTGAAAATTACCCTCTCCATGTATAAGCCCCTCCAAAAATAAGCCCCCCAAACTTGTAACGCCAATTTAACACCTTGGTCCGTTAAATCGCCACTCAGAATACCGTATTTATTTGAATAAGCGCCCAACCTCAAATTAGTGCCCACCTCGAATAAGCACCCACCCCACCTCCCCTCCCCTTCCCACTCAAACTCAAAAAAGCGCCCACCCACCTTCTTCCTCCCAATAAGAGACTTCCACAAAGACCAGGTTTTCTTCAGAGTATTATACAAAAACCTTGTTTTGTTACACATGCGCGTTTTGTTATTACCATTAATTATTTTTATTGTTTTGTTGCAAAAGAAACATACTACACTTGCTGAAAATGGTGAAAATTCAATAAGCGCCCAGCTCAAAAAAGCGTCCACTCTCAAGATCCAAAAATTTAATAACTGCCCAGGGCAGTTAATCGAATAAATATGGTATAAGCTCCTGAGGGCTTATGCTTGGAAATTGTCCTCAAATACAAAAAACAAAGAAACAAAGCAAAAACAGTACGGTAACCTGTAATTGTTTTTATTTGCCAAAGAAATATTATGTGTGCCAAAAAGATTGCAGTCAAAAAGTGTTACAGTTAATTGCTGTTTGCATAGTTCACTCTTCACTCTTGGCTTGGGTTTCTTTTACAGGAATTTCGCTAAGATTCGTTTTTTTTGTGTGAACAGAGTTCCGTACTTTATGTGTTTTAAGTTTGAAGGGTTGAGTATCAAAAAGATCTACGTCGATCCTCATGGCAAGTTCAGAAAGTAAAAACTTCATGCAAATTACTGACACAAATTTCCTTCCTACTACAAGTTAGTCCAATCGATTTTGAGATGTAAGTTTCCCTCCAAGTTGGCTGGCTACAGTGGAAGCCCCTCCAGGGGTATCCCAGGCACCGACCTTCCACTTAACCCTTTAAGCCCCAAGATTCACATACAAATTCTCCAGACTAATCTCCATACATTTCTTTTAAGAATAGTTGAGAGAATTTGGTTTCAGACTAAAGCATTCTTCCTTTGTTAATCAATTTAGTAATTCACATAGCCTTTAGGTCTTGATGATCTGCTGATGTTGTTAGGAGAAAATTGATGTTGGACACTCTTGGGACCTAAAGGGTTAAGCCAGGCAGTTGGTTAATAGATACTTACATATCATGATATAGCCCCTTTAAAAGCTTAATTGTTATGAGTTGCCTACCTTGTTAGAATCCAGATCCACAACCCAAACATCAGCTGGTACTTGAAATCCTTCAGCTTTGTATCGAAAGAAACTCGCAGGAACACCAATCACAAATGGTGTGGGAGCCAACAACAGCTGCTCAGCACTATTCATGCATGTTGGCAGCAAGGGAATCACAGGAAACATGTACTCCAGAGGGTACAAGAGAGACGTCAGAGCAATCACACTCATAGTTAATGCATTATAGTCTCTTGACTGAACAACAACCTGAGAAAGACAAAATGAGCATTAACTACATGTACATGCACCATTATGGCCCTAGCTTTGCAGCTACTTCACCTGGGCCCAACTGGTCAAAGGCCAATTAGCGCTTAACCGGGGGTTACATTTAAATCTAACCCGTGTTTCTTTTTCTTGTGTTCAAAAGCATTAATTCTCGGACAATTTTCTCCACTATTTTTAGAGCTTATTGTAGACAAAAATAATTAAAACTGAAATGCTTTTTTCGCTTTCAAATCTGAATTCAAATCTTGCAGTAACCCTGGTTTATTTTAACCCACCTTTGAACAAATCGGCCCTGGTATAAAACTGCCAAGCTGGAGTGCATTAGGGACACAGTGAGAGATGACAAACAAAAGGCTTCCTTCATTTAAAAATGGTAATATCCTTTGTTTGTCTTGTTCATCCCATTGAATCTTTTGCTCATCAGCATGGCTGGCGGTTTTGTACCACGTGAGTGACTTGAGTGGCAAAATGGCCTATTAAAACTGCAACAATCTAACAGAAGACCCAGTAAGTCCTCGATTGCTGCAGCTTAACTTCCCAATTACTAGACCAGAGGTTTGATCAGTGAATTATAAAAAGATATAAGAACTTGATCTTGCATTTTTCCGCTTGCTAGTAGAGTCTGTTTTATTTGTAATTTTAACGAGAAGTAGACTCCGCCATCTGTAGCTGCTGTGTCCACAATCGTAGGAAAAAATAAATAAAACCAGTGCATGTATATGACACCTGTTTTATTGGTATGCTTAGCATGCATGCTGTATGGATTACATGCTAACGAAATACTTTTAACCCTTACAGATAATATGTACTTCTTTTGATGTCTATAAATGTAATTTATGAGCCATCAACAAACAATTCACCAATAGGGTTTAAGTTTCATTAATTGACAATTCCCAATTTGCATTCGACCACCTGTTTGTACCAGGACCGTAACTTTTACTTTGATGTACATGTAGGCAAGGAAATAAGGTACTATTTTTCTTAACTTGTGCTATTGTAGCTAGTAACATTTTTCTACCAAATTGCCATACAAAATCCCTTGCAACCTGGCCCTCAACAACATCGACATACTGTAACAAAATTAAAGGATACCCAATAAAGAATTAAGATTATCCATCCATTTCCATGCAGACTATAGTACTGGCATTAAATCAACACAGAACAACCATTCACCATAGGTTTCATTGCCTTTCAGTTCGTCAGTTGCATAAAGGAAGTTAAGATTCATAGCAAACCTTCTGCAATGGTTTGTTTGAAAGGCAGTGGTGTCACCCAGTAGTGTGTTTGCCCCTAGTTAGTGAATTAACCCCTGCAAATTTGCCCCATAGATGAAATGCTTTTCAAAACCTAACCTGGTTAAAAGAGTTTGGAAGGCTAATTTTAAGAGCAACTAGGGTCAATTCAGACTTTCATGAAGTCTTTTGGAGTAGTGCGGTTTTGTGTAATAAAAATGTTGCTCACTTGGGTCGCTTATAACACTGGCTTTAGTTTTACTGACAAAATTTTACCCTGTATTATTAATGATGGAAAAGGTAAACTTGGTGTCTCAACTTGAGAGTTCAACTAGCCCCAAAAGCTTTTTGACTAGCAGAATTGATTTTCACAGTTCCGTTATTCGAATTCCTCAAAAAACATCACTTGCCCGTCAGGCAAGTTAAAAACAGAATTCACTAGCCCGATAGCAAAATCCACTAGCCCCGGGCTATCGGACACTACTTTCTTTGCATGTTGCATCTCAGAAGTGGAAGCAATAGATTCCTTCATGCAATTTTACTTTTTAAAAGTGAACAAAATTCAAACAACTTTGTACCGCACAACAGTATTACTCTTTTGTACGCCAAACAGTCATATGGGAAGTTTCAAAAGCTGTTATCAACCTTAAGATTGAGAATTTTATTTCTTAGAAATCACCTTGGCTGAAAAATTATTATTTATCCATTTATTTTTATCTTACAACAGATCATCATATCACAATCTTTAAGTCTTCAAAACTCAGAAAAAAGGTATTACAGTTTTCCCACATTATTTTTTGGTATTCACTAGCAAGTAAATGGTGGTTTTTATTGTAACAGATTGCAGCATTACTTTTTAAAAAATATATAAATAAAAATTTTATCCTTCGTCATCATCTAAAAAAAAGCCATTACAGTGCACATAAAGCACACTTGCAATATTGATTAAATACTGAAAGTACTTATTACTTCCTAGCAGATCTGCATTTTTTTTGTGCTATGCACGGCTAAAAATTCTTTTAACCCGCCTTTCAATGTTTAATTCAACAGCAGAAAATAACCTTACACGATTTTAATACATTTAAAATTCTGCAAGATCAATATATTCTTAGCTATGCCATGTCAACAAATGCAGCGGTCCCGAACGAATGTAAACATTCATTACAATCTTTCAAGACAAGGCAGGTGTAAATGAAATCATTTTCACGCAAAAAGAAATGTGTAAAAAAGGGAAAATATCGATAACAGTTGTGCTTCTCACCGCAATATGGATATAAGCTTCTTTCGAAAAAACCCAGACGGTTCAAAGAAACACGCTTCTTGTTTACAAAATCTTTCTTTGCTCTGAGCTTATCACTTAGCTACCCCAAGGGAATAACAAAACGCGTGTTAACCAGTTTAAATTCATTTTCTCTTAGTTTGGTCTCCATTTAAGTAAAAAAAAACGCCAAAAATAAAAACGATGGCAAAGAACAGAATTTAAATATTGTAAAATCACATGAAAATTACTCTGTACACCTGCTGGTGCGGCAGGACATTTCGTGGAAGCTTGTTTGTTTTCAATCGAGTGAGACTTACATAAGATTACATGTAGCTTACCTTGTGTTCCAGTAAAATACACGTTAAAACTTTCAGACATGTCTCCACACCAAGAAGCTCCAAAGGAATATGAATTGGAAAATCTATAAGTGGAAACCGGTTCGATTCAGGGGCAGCAAAAATTAATGGAGGGTAGGTAGACGGAGAGTGAAGTTGAACTTCCACGCGTGTTCGTCCTGACACGGGAGCTTGTGCAAGCAACAATCGCTGAATCCACGTTTCTACTTCATCCATATCGCCGGCCAAATGGCTTGTTTTCTGGTCCTCGGTACATGTAAACACGGACCAGCTATTCAAGCCTGGTAGAAGGTTGTCGTTTTTGTCCAATCTCCCGGTAATTCCCGTCCTCGAGTCGATCATCTTGCGAAGGAAAAATAGGCACTCCCTGAACGTCGGAAAGAATGGATGATGCGATATGATGCACAAGGATGTCAAACTCATGCAGAAATCTCGTCTGTGTCGAGACCTCTTCCGCACAGTTAGAATTCTTTCCCTGCAATCGTTTCTGTCCTTGGGAATAAAGTTCGAACAAGGTCGAAACACATTAACACAAATTCCATAACGAACCTTACCAGAATCTTTCTCAGTCAACGTAAACGCGAACGAGTTCGCTTCGCGCAAAGAAAACTTTTTCGCTACAGTACTGCATCCTTCCGGTTGGCAAAAGAAAACTACGTCTCCAGGTAGAACGAAGTCTTTATGATCCTTTTGCGGAAACCGCCGTAAAAGCACCGGAGTCTCAGTTGAGTCGACGGTCGGTTTCCGTACGCCAACAACAACAAGGTAGTCTATGAGCCTAGATTGAGTGGACGCGGATCCAGAGCCCATTATTTGAATTTTAACCACCGAATAAAACCCAACAAGATTGATTCAAGAACAAGAACTCCGTGACGGTCATTTCCAAAGCTAATCAATGCATAACAATCGTGTCGACAGTTGCACAGTAAGCACCGGCAGGCGTGAGTATTTTCCGCACTGTTTTATTCCTCACGCGTGATAACGCGATACCCCGCATGTTGTGACGTCACGATCAATTTGTGCATAAATATTTCATTCATCCATTCACTTTTACTTCACTTTTCACACCAGGTGTACGCTGTTTTGCATGCTTCAATAACTAAATCATTTCATTTCTCATGTTAATTCGGTTTGCTGAGAACATTTTTTTTCAGAAAAATCGAAGCTGTGTCACGAAATTTTTCAAAATGGCAGACAGTGGTGGGAAAAGTTTCAATAATACAGAAAACACAACAGGAGGAACGGCCGTGGACAAACTTAAGGAAGGCTGAAACCAGGATTATAATTGTGGTTTTTGAAAACTTGTAAGCCTAATGAGTTTTCTTCAAACTTCATTTAACTCGAAAAAAAAACCGGAAAAGCCGGTTTTGCCATCCGGTTGTTTATAAGGGAAGACACTTCTCCAAGATGTTAGAGGCAGGGGGGGGGGGGGGGGGGGAGGGCGTGGAGATTTAAAGGAAGATTGGTTAGGGCTCTGCTACTTAAACCCTTCGATCGTTCTAACCCTCTTTAAGGCAAAATGTATTAAAATAGTAATCCCGTTTTTTAACATTTCACTATTTAGCGTCTTAAAAGACGCTAAATAGTGAAAATGAATACTTTTTTCAAGATTGAAGTTCCCATAAACTTATACCATGCAGAGCGGCACATCAGCCCGAGTGAGGCTGTATGGAAGCGAAGAAACAATGCAGACAACTATGAAAGTGTTCTGAGTATTTTTTTTCTGTCTTTTTCCGTTTTCTTCTTTTATTCAACAGGCATGATGTGTAACATGTAAAAGATCAATCTTGATCTATGACGTCAAAACATTATTTCGTATCAAACAATAGAACTACTTGTGTCATAATCTCAAAATACAGTGAGAAATATCAGGAGTTACAGGAACTGATAAATAGATTTTTCAAAAATAAAATTATTTCGTAAAGGGATAACATTGACAATAAAGTTTAATTAAATAAAACTTAAATTCAGATAATTTTAAAAAATAATAACAAAAACTTAAACTTATGATATAGATTTCACTAAAACCATAATTTTTTCCCGAGTTTTGTGGCTCATACGGGCTCACAGCCACTTTGTGATTGTTGTTTCGATAACGTTTGATATACTATGTACTTGGAAGACATATTATTTTTTGGACATGAAGCTGTGATAAATTTCTTTTAAAAAGGAAATTTGTCATCGGGCCAAGTGAAGCTGTCGCCATGGAAACTACACACCCCTAGAACCTTATTAAACTGCTATTAAACCGGTTTATTAGTGAAATGCATCTCGCGCAGAAGAATCTATACCATACCATAAAAATAGTGCGCTAGTACGTAAGAACAATAGTTGCCAGCGCTATATTCGCTAGTACGTTGGTACACAGGACATGTCAGTTGTTGGGTCATTTTATAGTCGGTAAAAAAAGTGCGTACGCTAGTGCTGATGACTAAGCAAAAAAGTACAAAAAGACACAATCTCGTTCCCAGAGGCCGCGATCCTTTTGGTCAGCGTTGCCCGTTCAGGTTGACAAAGCAACGCGGACTCTGGGAACGAGATTGAAAAAGACATTCCTAAAACAGGCAGCATATGGTCGTCCAGAGTCAAAACACCGGCAAAATAGAATTGCACAGAAATTTCTATAGCTAGAAAAAGGCTTGGCTTCAAGATGAAGACTGGTCAGTCTATTAATCTTCGATTTTGGGATCGAGTTTTCTGTCAGAATTCGCTTCGATTTCGTGTTGGTTTGGCCTGACGCTCACAAAGGTTTCGAAGTTTATTGAGAAAATTATGAAAAATCCCTTCGAAAAAGGCTTGCCCTTGACCGAAAAGACGACCATTTCATGACGCCGTTTCGAATGCATTTGCGTTGCTTTGAGTTCATTCTAGATACCAGCTGAGATACTCATTAACAGGCTTTATAACATTTTCGGGAAAACATTTCTTGTGTATACTTCTAGCCTAGTCAATAGGCCTCATTATTTGCTATATTTCAGATGTTTGATAAGCTATAAAGAGAAGAGTAAGAAAAACCCTTTTTTAAGTAGAAAAATTAATAGAGAGCGAAACATTTCATCTAAATGAACAAGTTTATAACCAGTCATCTTCCGTTCACATGACATACAATTCATCTGTTAGCCCTTTTGGGCCCTTTCACAGACCAAAATGACAGCTTTCTCTACCCTTTATATAATTCAACAAGTGAAATCCCCACCCTTTCATATACCTCGTATAGGCCATCATAGGGAGTACTCTCCCCCCCCCCCCCCCCGCCCCCGAGTATCTAAGACACGTCTTCTCTGAGCCGGAAAGTAAAAGTGTATGCTTGAATTGTTGAGCACTTGACAGTCCGAGTGGTGGCACTTTTGGGAAACAGTGTAAACCGTGATGACTAATGATCTCATTACTCCCAAATCACATCAACTTATTTTTTCCCCATGTAAGTAAATCTGGAATCCGTAATTGAATGTGGAATTGTGGATTGTGGAATCCGGAATCCTGGGCTTGGAAATCAGGAGTTGAGCCCAAGGAATCCGGAGTCTGAAATCCTGGAATCTAGAATCCAAGCTCCACTGACAAAGGATGGAATCCAGTACCAGGAATCTGGAATTCACGGCGAGGAATCGAGGATGTAAAACCGTCTTGGATTCCCTTTTAATACATGGGGCGACTTATTATCATTTTTAGATTAAACAATGGATGCAAAGTTCCTGATCCTAATGGTGTTCCTGATGGCGGGATTTTTTTTGTGTATAAATGCTTTGCCTCCAAAGCCATTTTACCAAGGTAAGCATTAACCTCTCAACATAGACTTCGACTTTTGTAGGCTTCGATGCCACTTTCGCGTCTTCCTTAAACATGCGTCCCCCGGCATTCCAATTCAAAAAGTACAAAAAAAATCGCGATCCCATTGAACACCACATACCCCTATAGATATTCTTAGGGAGTTTCTCTCTGCTGTCAGTATAAAAGAAGAGAAAAGTGGATGTCAGACGGTCCTTCTCATCCATTATAATGAGAAACTTTTGCCGAGTATCTAATTTAAATTTAAATTAAACTAATTCAAAAATTATAATATGGTGAATTTTAGAGACGAAATTTTCTTCGGGTTTGTAATGCCTAATTCTCTAAAACGTCCAACTTTACTTTATTGAAATTCGCCAAGGTGACTCAACACGCGTCACTATGACAGGGGATGAAACAGGTCTTATGTACCTCCCAAATTGATATCATCCCCTTCATTACCCACCCAGGCCATGAAAAATTGTACCACACCACCGGGGTCTCTACTCTTTACGAACAGCAGCGTGGGTCCTTTTACGTCCCAGAAGGATCAGTAAACTGAAAGAGCTGTGAGACGGGGCCTACGGTTTTTTGTCTTATCCGACAAGACTATTTACGAAGGTTATTTTATAACATAATCAAAAGAGGACAACTTTTACACGGCCAATTTTGCTAAAAGATAGCAGGGGAATAACGTGAGTACTGTCATCTGATCGCGCTTTGGCGCACTAAGTCAGTGGGGCAGGAACACGTGACGAACCCCCACGAACGTCTGGGGAGAGTGAAAACTCGGGATCTTTACTAAATTTAAGGCGTCCTTTTTGGACGTATTGACGGATTTTCATTAACTGGTCCCAGTCAAACCTTGTAAGGATATATTGTGCATATTAATGAAGACCAAGGTAAAAGAACAAGGTTTACCTATTTACTCGAAGAAGCACCTCAGCACTCATTAAATTCTTTGCGCTTATATTCGAGGGCGGCGGCGTTTATTTTAAAAGTTGGATGCGACAAAGAATTGCACGTATTAACTACGGTCTATTTCTTTAAACTAACAAAATTAACGTCTTGTTTTTGACTATAGCAGGGCCGTGGCGCTTATTAACTTTTTCTACCAAATGCGGCACTTATTTTCCTCCCAAATGCTTATTGGAGTAAATACGGTATGCCGGCAGTAGTTGAAACACATGCTTTTCCCTAAAATAATTATTTCCAGGGTAAAGTCCTGGGGACGACGTCATGGTAACTAATACTCACAACAGCCAATTCGTTTTTTCTTAATTTCTTTAGTAGACGGAGTTGGAATGAGCGCCAATCCGATTGGTCCATGTTATTGCTTTGGTGTGGAGGGGACTTACTATTAAAATAATTGTCCGCCAGGCTGGTTGCCCTGTGGGTCCCCAGTACAGTCTCGACAGTGCTGTGTTTAGAAGAAATTAATTCAGCACACGCAGTCCGGACGATAAATTTAGCCAATGACGACACGACGACGCGTAAAAACGAAACCGCCAACATTGCTTAACGTATATTATTATTACAGTCAAGCCAGGCCAAGCGTGCCCCCCGAAATTCCATTAATGAATTTGTTATTCGAAAGTTGAATCCCTTGGTAGATGTAGATTTCAGATTCACCTCTGCATTCTTGCATTCTCACGCTAGGCAGTTGTGAAATTTCTGCAAACTCAGTTTTCCTGAATTTGATGTAAATGTCTTTGAAGAAATTTTATTCATTCAAACATTTTCAATCTGACCAAATACAGAGAAGATCTCGTAAAATATTCACTGCTTATTATGCATGCAGGAATGCCGATTTGAATTTGACACTAAAAACGGATTCATTTTCCAATTAATCAATTCATTAATAGAATCTTAAGGGGGGTACGCTTGACCTACCTTGACTGTAAAATGAAATAAAGGATCGATAAACTAGTTGTTATAACGCTCGCGAATAATTGTTTTATCACTGATTCAGAATCACTGAGCGATCTGCCATTTTCACGTCACAGCGATCACAAGAAGGAGAAAACTATGGTGTCATTTACACATGAGCAGAATATTATTTTCTGCTTTCTGCCAAACTTGAAATTGAAGAAAATTTCAGGAATTATTCGCGACAAGTGAAAATTTTTAATATTTTCACGTGAATTCATTTTGGAAGGGGGGATAGAGTGGTTTTCGTTTGAGTGTCGTAAAACCAAAACCAAAGTAATTACTCTGGCCAATCACATAGGACACAGACAATACATTGAACCAATCAAAACTCGAAGTAATTACATGTGGCTGACGCAAAGCGCGGGAAAATGCATGCGAGCGCGTCACAATTGGCTTTGGTTTTACTTCTGATTGGATGAAAAGGTGGCGCGAATCTTTTAAGCCAATCGCATCCTGTAGAAAGTGCAAAACCAATTACTTTTCGACACTCAAATGAAAACCGCTCTAATGAGGATTCCTCAACTCATTTAGTTCTCGCAATCGCTGATGATGATGATGATGATGATGATGATGATGATGATGATGATGATGATGATGATGATGATAACTTAACAGTGGAGGGAATGGGGAGGGGGCGGTATTAAAAACTTTTTTTTAGCTTATCATAATCTAAATATCTAGAAGTCACTTCAATTACGCCGAGTTGGTATTCCCTAGAAGACCCTTGACCCTCATGCGTAGAGATCTGTTTTCTCGTCTCTTCGGGTTTTTCCCAGTATTGTCAAAGGGGAAATGAAAGGGTGTCATTTAAATTCTGCGATTATTCTAGTCATGTTACTTTTCGTTTTTTGTTTTTACTTATTGAACGGGTTAATTTGGCCATTTTTGGCATTTCGTACCTAACCTAATACGATTGACCGGTGATAAGCAAGCGGAACTGAGGGAATAGAGAGACGAGATGCGCAATTTTAGCAGCAAGCTATTACTGAGGCTCTGCTAGGGTAGGAGGGTTCCATGTCGCTCGTCTGAATTTTAAAACGTCTCGTGTCGGTTTTTTAACTGCTTCACGTCGCTCTCGGAAATTGAACGAAAATTCTTTGTCTTTGTCGGAATATTAGAAAAGAGGGATAGCGATGCGTTGTAAAGAAACCATTACAGTTCTGCAATTTTTCAGTTAACATTTCGCGTATCGAACACCCAACATCAACATTCACAATTACGTGATCCATGTTCAACATTTTAAGACCTAACTGACCTAAAATGCAATCAAGGCTGAAAAAGTCACGTTACGGTAGTAAAATGATATTAAGGTAGAAAATGTTACCTCACGGTAGTAAAATGATATCAAGGAAGAAAACGCTATATCACGGAAGTAAAATGATATCAAGGTAGAAAAGGTCACACCACGGCAGGAACGTGATATCAAGGTGAAAAATAAACATGCGATGGTTGGTGGACTCTAATCACAGCTCATTTTACAGGACACGTTAGACGCCACATTAAACATCACGTTGACGATAACAAATATTTTGAAACAAACTGCGCGCCATATACAGCTGCTAATGGAGTTGGCTACTCGCCTTTGGAAAGCTAGACTGACACGCATGTTCCTTCTTCCCAAGTTTTAAGATTATTTAACTGATCGGCATTTCAATTGTTACTGTGTATTCTTGTGTTGTTTATCATTGGTAAAATATTGCGGAGTATAATTTCGTACTAATAAATCAGAGAAGACAAAAATATACTGTTGTTACTTGCAACACGTTTAGAAGAAGGCGTTTGGTGTTAAATAACAGTGAAAACGCTGTTGTGGGTATTTTAGACCGTGCAATCAGAAATGGGGAGTTTAAGCAGTAGAGAGCTGAAGCTCCAAGTAATCGGCTCCTGGCAACGACGACGGCGACGTCAACGAGAAGAGCAAAAAAATAAAAAGTCTAGATTGCCAAAACAACAACTGTGCACGTGCATGATCACGCTCAGTTTGCACATTTCTCTGCTGTCACTGCACGTATACGACTGACGTGAAAATGCCTAAATTCACTTTTTGTGGAGAACTTGAACACAAGACAACAGCTTTATTTTTCTTTCCCTGAATTTCGATACAGTCTTTAAGTTCAACTCCAGAAAAAATTGCCAACATTTGACGAATTTTAATAACGAGATGGAAAAAGCGCGACAAAGTTTGAAGCCGCGCGACGTCACCTTTTAAGTGACGTTTTCGTAGCCGTCGCCGTCGTTGTTGCTTAAGCTCCTTTAAAAAGTGACGTCGCGCTGATTCAAACTTTATTGCGCTTATTTCATCTCGTTATTAAAATTCGTCAAATGTTGGCAATTTTTTCTGGAATCGAACTCTAAAAGACTGTATCGAAGTTCAGGAAAAGAAAAAGAAAGTAGTCTTGTGCTCACGTCCTCCACAAAACGCGAAATTACGCATTTTCGCGTCGTAGTCGTGTAGTGATGGCAAAGAAGTGTACAAAAAAGCGTGATGCACGTGCAGAGCTGTTGTTTTGCCAATCTGAGCCAATTGCTGTTTTGTCGTTCTAGTTGACGTCGCTGTCGTCGTTGCTTAAGTTTCCTATTAATATCTCTTGGCACTTTTTTCTGGAGTCGAATTCTAAAAGACTGTACTGAAGTTCAGGAAAAGAAAACGAAAGTAGTCTTCTGTTTAAGTCCTCCACAAAACGCGAAATTACGCATTTTCACGTCGTAGTCGTGCAGTGACGGAAAAGATACGTACAAACAAACGTGATGTACGTGCAGAGCTGTTGTTTTGCCAATCTGAGCCAATTGCTGTTTTGTCGTTCTAGTTGACGTCGCTGTCGTCGTTACTTAAACTCCCTGTTGACGTCTCTGTCATCGTTGCCTAAGTTCCCTATTAATTTAATATCTTTGTAAGGTGATCGCGTGCCAAATTATTTCGGACCTTATAAATTCGATCTTTTAAGGCCCGATCAAAGCACTCTTCACAAGAAACCAAGAAAAGGCAGGTAAGTGTTCCCCGCATTAAGTTTGAAGACGGTACTCAGCGTGAGAAAGGTACTGTAAATGATCTAATAAACACCCGGGGCGTTTATTTAATTTTAGGGGTCCAAGAGGGGGCGTTTAATAGATGGGAGGCGTTTAGAGAGGCGTTTATTCTCGTAACTTATTTTAATGAACTCAACGTAACTGTATACAGTATGCTTTCGGCTAAAAACGTTTTTGTGTTAACAGAATCTTGACTGCGGGCTGACGGCTTATCTAGAAATTGAGCATGACATAATACACAAACTGATGTAAATCAAGCAATGAAATTAATAAATTGATTGATTTTGCTCTATTTCGCCATTTCCTAGTATTTGGGGGCAATTTTCAAGGGGGGCGTTTATTAGACAGGGGGCGTTTATAAGGGGGGCGTTTATTAGATAAGAGGCGTTTATTTGAGAGTGGGCGTTTATTAGATCGTTTACGGTGTATAACATTCTTATGACATAAAGAAAGTTAGCATAAGCATTATCAGAGTAAGGAAGTTAGCTGGGTCTGTGTTTAGCGGTGATTTCCGTTGCCAAGCTGTACTTTACTAACACATTTTAGTCGCACGAAGGTTCCCATTTTTAGAAACTTACTTCTTATGATGTGTGATAAGCTGTTTACAATTAATGTATTGTTAAATGCGAAACAAATCCCCATTATTCGAGGAAAAGGGGAAGCATTTAATCGCCTCCATGTCCCGATGTTGGTTCATATAAGTCAATTCAAAACGCGCCTATCCCCTCCCCCCCCCCCCCCAGCGCATTTGTCAGGAAGTAATATGGTCCACAAAGGAATTTTGAAAGCTGAACAAGGTGGCTTCAGAAAAATGCATGGCACATCATCTTCACATTAAAAATGCTAATTGACAAGTACGTGAAATCTAAAGCACAGAATCACCGAAATTTACTCTTTTCATGCTTCGTCGATTTGGAAAAGCATTCGACTGTATACCTCGACAGAAACTATTCAACAAACTAAGAAAGAAGGTGTCCAAGGACATTTCTTAGACGTTTTAATATCCATGTACTCAAATGATAAATCGGCAGTTAAAATTGATGACAAATTAACCGATCCTTTACTTATCATGCCGGGATAAAGCAAGGTTGTATGTTGTCACCTACTCTTTTTAATTTCTATCTAAGTGATCTACCAAAATTCCTAAATAGGGTGAGTTAAACCGACATTATGCTAAGTGATAATTATATGCATTGTCTCTTATATGCGGACGATCTAGTGATTTTCTCTAGATCAGCAAAAAGCCTTCACATGATCCTTGATAAGCTGGAATCTTTCTGTGAAAATGCCGATTTAAGTGTAAATTTAGACAAGACAAAAAATTATGATTTTTAATAACTGTGGTAAGTCTTTAAACAACTACTCGTTCAGATACGACGCTGATGAACTGGAAAACGTCAAATCCTACAAATATCTTGGACTAATAATGAGTCCTTAATATGAAAACTTTAATCTCGCTAGGCAAGAGTTGAAGAATGTTGCACTCAAAGCTCTCTATAAATTACGAAAAGAGATGGGAAACCACTTTTGACAAAATATAAAAATAAAATTAACGATGAAGTTATTTGATGCACTGATATCTCCCATGCGAGTAAAGTATGGGGGATTGATTGCAATGCGGGACAATTAGAAAAGGATCCAGCAGAATTAGTTTCAAATAAATTCTTGAAGTGGTTGCTGGGAGTTAATAAATACCGCAATAACAATGCATGCAGGGCTGAGATAGGAAGGTTTCCAATGAGAATTGAAGCCCAACTTTAGAAACCTAAAGTTCTGGTTAACCTTAACCAAAAATGAAAACAAATTATCTCAAATAGCATACAATGACATTAAATGGGATGAAAATAAAGGTTTCTGCACAGGCGGCCCAAACTCACGTTACGAGGGAAGGGTGTAATGTAATTTACATACCATAGGTGACGCGCCGGTGTCGCGTTACAGACGACCGTTGAAAATATAAGAGACTTTGTATGAGAAATATATTACTGAAATCTGCGAACGCTAAATAACGCTAAACCTTACTTTTTCTTAAATGAAATGAATAAAAAAGACTTACCTGCAATGCCAAGATTCCACCGCGTTTTGGTGTCTGTTTGTCGTTTTACTGATTTTTTTGGCTTTATTGGGTAACCGCTGTTACTCCTTTCATAAATTCGTATTGCGGGCGCAAACAATAGAAACGTCATCATTACCTACCGATTCCTCGTAGCCTGAGCATCAGGCGTTTCTAGGGAAAACGGGAAAGATGGATGCGAAAATCTAAAATCTCCCCTCCCGTAGCCCCTTAGGAAGGCCTGATACTTAGGCTAATTCCTCGCGGCCGTAAGTACTTTCCTTAATACATGCGCGAGTTACCAGAATGCCTCCTCGGGATTTCGTTTTCTGGGGAGGGGGGGGGGGGGGGGGGGGGTAATAAACTTGAATAAAATACAAAAATAATGAAAGGCATAAAGATTCATCATGATGGCCTTTAAAACAAAAGGTCTGCAAATTCTTTGCATTCGTCACGGAAGTTAAGGGCTGTCTCAATGAAAATTGAGCGCCAAAAGAACATGCTGGTTGAAACAAATCTCTCGAAAGAGAAAAATTAATTCTAAAAAACAAAAGGCCCTCAAATGCGTTGCATTCCTCACGGGAGGTAATGGAACTGCGTAGAACACGATGGGTCTGATAAAAGTTTTGAGAACAGAGCCGGCTATTCTTTGATAAGCTACCGCATAATGTTCAATTTAAAAAAAGGAAAAGAGAACACTGAAAACTCTGGTTCTGAGTCGAGAATCAAACACGCTACCTCAGTTTAATAAATGGAGCTGTGAAGAACAAGCTGGTTCTGACGAAAAGTTCTTGATCAGCTGCTTTAAACGCAATTTATAAAGCATAACCAGAACACTTATAGCCCTTTCAAACTAAAAATCGTAATGCTTGCTCACCTGTTAGGTCCTCTTGGAGAGATAAAGAACAGCTGTACACTGAATCACCCAACTTCTAACCACGTAGCCTGCGTAGCAAGCGTTTCCAGTGGAGTTATAGCGCGAAAGGTGGAGCCGGAGCAAAAAAAATGAATGGGGGAGGGGAAAAGAGGAAACGCTTGCCCGCAAACCCCACGATTCTGGAAAACGCCCCTTGATATTCCATGGTTCGGTTCATTTGTAAATTGACAGCTTGTCAAGATAGATAACGAATAGATTACCAGATTTGAAAAATCTTCCCCAACACAAGCTCCACGCGATTGCAAAACTGTAATATAAAAGAAGCTTTACGATAAAAGAAGGTTGAAACTCTAAGCGATTGCTGCGAAATTTCTTGTTCTTTACAGTTAAGTTAAACTGTTTGAACGTTATGTGGCTTTATCTCATCTAAAAACTTGTCAAAACGTCGCAAAGAAATGATTTGTCCGGCTACGAGTTTTGCAGAGCGGTGCCTTTCTATAGGCTAGCCAGTGTCGAAAAGTTCTCTTCAATACATGGCGCTCAATTTCCAATCACTTGTCCATGGGGCCTCTAGCTAGTGTCTAGTACCGATGTTCTGATTTACGTTAATGTTATCTCCAAAAAACAGTCCATTTTTTCCAGTCAGATACGCACGCCGTCATTCCCAATAAATTGGTTTTCACTAGTCTCCACTGCTCGACCTCCAATTATACTTTTGATTGAAGAGACTCAGATCTGGTAAACCTTCGCACAAACATGATTCAAATAAATATCAGACCAAAGCATTTGTAATCCTCGACCACAAATAAGATCAGACCAGATCTGCGACGCACGTAAACAAAACATACTTGGTTTATTTGATGTTTCGAGTGCTATTTAATCAACACTACCAGCACCGCGCCAATCAAAAGCTGCCTTCGTGGGCAAACGCAGTTTTTTAAAATCGTGGGGTTTGCGGGCAAGCGTTTCCTTCTCTCCCCTCCCCCTTCCCCGTCATTCCTTTTTTTTTTTTGCTCTCGTCCCAACGTTCTCGACGAACTCGCGCGGAAACGCTTGCCACGCAGGCTACTAACCACGACCATAACGTCAGTCAGTCACGACCATAACATCAGTGGTCTTACTTACACCCAAATATGTTCAAAAATGTAAATTTTAGAGGGTTACGCAGAATTTGAGAGTTTTTGCCTACATTGCGCGGCATTATGAATCTGTCGCCGAGGCAACCTCGAGTCTTGTCTTTGACATGCACTCCCCCCAAATAAAAACTTTCAAAGCGCCATTTACTGATAAAAAAATCACTTTTTTCTTTAGATCAAATAATGGATGCAAAGGTTCTTGTGGTGTTCTTGATAGTGTCAGTTCTTGCTTTATCTACAGCAAAGAAAGGTAGGCATTTACGAAGAATTGGTGGCAATACTTTCATGAGCTCATACATTCTTTATAAACTTTGGGGTTTTTCAAAGAGAATCCTCCAAACAATGATTTTTCTCTGTTCTGGACAGAATTTGAACCTAAGCACCAAGTCAATAAACACTGTATGGCTCATTGCCTGCCATAGTACGTTTTCGTCTTTTTGTGAAATCATAACGCCATCAAGCACGTGACCACAGTTGAAAAACCCTTTTAAAAAAATGCTAAGGATGTTGAATTATTTCTGCTTTGTAATTCAAATGATCGCAGGAGTTGAAATAACACTTCTCTCCGGGGTCTACAAAGGATTATAGAAACATTTTTCTAACTAAACTAGAATTGGAGTCAGAACTGGGCAGATTCCTCATGCAAATGCCGAATCCCGATGGTCGTCAAAAAAATATACTTTTTGTCCTGATAATCACGACGTTATATATTTTGAAATTGGCAGTCCTGTTACCAAGAGTAAGACTGGTTGGTGGACGTTGGAGGGGAGAAGGAAGAGTGGAGATTTTCTTCAATGGCAAAGTGGGAACTGTTTGTGATGATGACTGGGATATAAATGATGCTCGCGTAGTTTGTCGCCAACTGGGATTTCCCGATGCTGTTAGTGCTCCGGGCTCTGCGCACTTTGGTGCTGGAAACGGTCAGATTTGGCTGGA
>OZ037997.1:7491809-7516809 GCA_964035705.1 Porites rus | reverse complement strand
GTTTAGTGTCTCAAGGTTTCTTCTCTCCCGTTCGCCCTCTGGTAGGTACATGCTTACTTGTTCTTCCTGCGAAGAGCT
Organism: Porites rus; assembly: GCA_964035705.1. Taxonomy (NCBI): domain Eukaryota; kingdom Metazoa; phylum Cnidaria; class Anthozoa; order Scleractinia; family Poritidae; genus Porites; species Porites rus. Next base: position 7,516,731 of record OZ037997.1, on the reverse strand, counting down.
GCTAGGGACAGAAAAAGCTGATCCAACGGATAAACGATAGTGTGTCGAAATGCGTGGTGGACGTAATTGCCTAGGTAAAGACTTTGGTGTTGAAGCGAATGCAGCTAGTTTCGTCACTTGCTCTTCATGTCTCTCAATAGCTGGGGTGGCTGGAGCATCAACAATTAGAGTTCGGCATGAGCTGCAAATGGCTGAAATGGTACAAGGAAAAGGATGATCAGAACACACGGAATGAAGCAAATGATACCTGTTCAAGCAAATAGTAGTTCAGTTCGCATTACAGAAAACCTTCTACTGCGCTTACAAATTATGATCGGTTTTCGGGCTTGAAAACAATTTAAAAAAGTAACTTTATTTTCTCGGTGAAAGAGCTGGTTGTTCATAAAAAATAGTGTTTTAGTATATGCGTTAATTGGGGTAGCGAATGCAAGGTACATCCGCCTGTCGTTAAGTTTTGATTACTAATCGTATAAGAATGGCAATAAAAGTTAGTTAATATGTCATTACAATGATCTTCCTTACCAGTTAGAGTTTTTTTTTTTTTTTAAAAAAAGGGGGAAAGTACAAGAATTTGCTTGGAAGAACAGTGCCACCCCTGGGTATCATGGACAGAAATAAGAAAACATAGATACAGTATATATTTACCAGAGCCTATAGCAACGACAACGCCAGTGTTCCTGTAGATTCTCTCCGCCAAGAATTTGCTCACACGCCTCTTGCGGGTGAATGCTTTAGACACCTTTTTTACACGCGATGGTGCTTTTTCTTCATGGCATGGATGACAACATTTATCCTACAGCACAATTCGCCAGTTAACAACATACCGTGTCTAACATAAGTAATTCAGGATTGAGGGGTGTAACGATTTCACTAGAATGTGTCCCCCTCCACCCACTACCCCCTCCCACATACACACACAGGTAGAGAGCCAGAAATCTACTATCTAGGGAAAAGCTTGAGTGAAGAAAGTGTTAGGTGAGTAATGCATTAGCATCACTAGGGAAGAAATGTTTCATTAAGAGCCTGCAACTAAAAAAAACCAACAACAACCAAACGTAATTTGCGCGATAAAGAACAATCAGCTCTGCTCGGAAATGACAGGGTTGTAACCTGGGATTTTAAGCTGTATTTCTATGAACTGAACCTTCAAAGGGCCTGCCTAAAAAGGTGGGTTTCCTGTGGTATGTTATAATGCCAGATAAGACTCACGCATTGATCAATCCTTTAAAAATCTCTATTCATTACCTTTGCTTTATAAAGCGTAGTAAGTTGAAACCGATGTTTTGGGCACACGGTCATCCTTCCAACATCTACCTGGTCAATTGCTCTTCCGGAACGATTCAGGATCAGTTCCCATTCAAGGACACACGTGGACTCATTGCCTATGCATTAGCACGCAGTTTAATTAGTTTAGATCTTCGAAGCAAATCCCATAACACAAACTAATTCGGCAGTTTTTGAGACAATATAAGGACTTCTTAACGATGCGAAGCAGAGAGTCCATATACTGGAAAACATTCTCTACGTATACCATGGTGTCATTATCAAGTCGTAATACCGTCTCAAAATCGCATGTAGTTTCTTTTTATCGTGATTCATCTATTTTTTGTAGAAAAAAATGTTTAATCAATTAGTTGAGATTCAGAATACAATGATAAATCTGAGATAGGTTTTAAACTGGGTATAAGATGCCTAAAATTATACCGCCTCTATTTACATACTAAAATAACTAATTATAAGTAATTAAAAAATGTATCCCAATAATTTTTGTTACCAAGAAAGTTATCCGTGAAACAAGACATTTTCTCGCTCAAAATGTCAATTTCATCGAAAAGCTTCGATGCAGCATGTTTGCAAAGATTTTTCAAGTTCACTTATCTTAGACGAAACTGGCAAATATAGGAAACCGGTAGGGTTTCACGCTCGAATTGTGATTACGTGATAAGCGTCTGCACAGGTAAAGCTGAATGTAAACAAACAGAGCGAGCAGAAGAAAAACAGCCTTCAACTTCAAGTTATTCTTATCGTTGTTTTTGGTTATAGAGATTGCTGCAATAAAATAACTGCGCTCTTACCTTTCAAAGTTAGAATTTTAGTCAACCCCTTTGCCCTTCCTGTGAACAATTTGTTGAATGTTTGTTTCTCTTCGCAAGAATCAAGTAAATTACCTCGGGAAATCTTCAATCAGTCATAAGCAAACAATTTGAGACGACAATATCGTAAAATATCGTGGTCTCTCTTCAATAGAAAAGAGTCCACTGGATCGCGACAAAAGCCATTTGTGCGCGTGTATGATCTCTAACAGATATTTTGAATCACCTGTAGGTTTGGTATGACCAGGTCTTCCTCTTGCCCCGGACGCACCTGACCCCTTGTACTTTTCCTTCAACCATTCGGTCATATCATTCTCGCAGGAAAATAAAGGAACCATTCCTGTTTCGTGCGGAGCCCATGCGGTGGCACCGCACTGATCACTTACCCCTCCAAAGGAACAAAGTGCCATCGTGAAATTTCCCTTGAATTTCTTACACCTGATAAAACATACCCGCGAAACGGAAGAAGAACGTGACCTCGGTCCAGTCCCACTCTCTCCTAAGTCCAAAATGGCGGGCCAGTTGATTTTGCATCATCTCAACGCCCTGGCCTCGTTTGGTTATTGTATTTAGCAACACAAGTTTTTTGTTTTACTATCCAGCTCTCCTAACTGTGCATTCCTTCTTGACGGATGGTTTCATTTACTCCGCTCTAGAGGACTCTGAAATAACGGGTCACATCGACACTGCTATAAACTGCAGCTCGTATATCTCTACGTATATAACTATGTATGCATGGTCATGCTCCTTTACTGGTGGGTATTTACAAGAAATGTTCAGGCTGTTAACAGACATAGATTATATGCTAACGAATGCTTTCGTTAAGCTAACTTTGTCTTGTAATCATAATAATAATCAGGCCTGACAAAATATAGAGACTTTCCATACTTGGAGCAACGGAGAAGAATTATGACTTGAAACTGAATATTAATCAATGAAAAATTCAAGCATCGTTTAGAAAGATCGTTATATCGAGGTAAGGCCTTCATCATTTGTGCTATTTGATGGGTACTAGGTTTTCAAAGTACAAATTAACCCTTGTTTTGCTAAATCAGGGTATTTGTTGTGCTAATCAAAGGCCTTTAAGAGCAGTTGTAAGGTAAGAATCAGAGTATTTCTAAACAATTAAACTGATTTGGCTTTAACAATTCATTTTCACTGACCAAATACAGAATCAGGGCTTCATGTCAACAATTTGGTGTGTTTATGGCATGAATTATGCTCAAAATTCCATTTTGCATGACCTTATAGAGGCATGGAGCGTTTGTGACAAAAATTCAACAAACCGTGATAAGCCAAATTTTTCTCAACTGATTTTGATAATTGGGTCACTAAAGTAAATAGTGGTTTAGGTACGGATGTTATGCAAGAAGGCAGGTAGATACACTGATTTTTTGAAAAATGGCAATTTTGGGTTGTAATTTTGACATTAATTTTGGCCAAACTCTAGCCCCAGGCTCCTCTCTGTCTAATACCTTGAGGGCAAAGTTACATGCATGAAATGAAAGCTCTATTATAGTAACGTTCATAGTCAAATTCATTTGGCAGCACAATTTACCAGTTGGGTTTTATGGCACTTTCAAAATGACCCCTGAAAGGATGGATTTTTTGTGCTCAAAGGGCAAAAAATGAGACCCCCCCTGAAACTCTAAAACTTAAAGTCAGAGAAGTGAGCCAGATTGGCTTTTGAAATATCTCATGGCAACCAACTTCTGTGCCAAGTTTCAGCCAAATCGGTTGACCACAAGTTTTGACCCCTGGAACACTTTCTCAGACAATGACACTTAATTGTGAGGGTTCCTGTGCACTCAAGAAGCTACAACGTAAAAAAATAAAATGAATCAAATTCTCATGCTGGCCAATTGTCTTGGTCCCTTTTAGAATTAAGACTGGTTGGCGGAAACTGGAAAGGAGAAGGAAGAGTGGAGATATTCCACAAGGGAAACTGGGGAACTGTTTGTGATGATGGCTGGGATATGAAGGATGCTCTCGTAGTTTGTCGCCAACTGGGATTTCCTTTTGCTGCTAGTGCTCCGGGCTCTGTGCACTTTGGTGCTGGAAGCGGTCGGATTTGGCTGGACGATGTCTATTGTTCCGGCATTGAAAGTTCAATTGTGGATTGTCCGCACAGAGGATGGGGTGTAGGGGATTGTGATCACAGTGAAGATGCCTCGGTGATTTGTTCAGGTAACCCTTTATCATCAAGTGCCAGTTTATCTGTTGTTAATGTTTTATAAGTTAATGTGTTGTTGTTTGAAATTCATTACATATAAGTTTAGGCTGGCATACGATGGTTCTATATTTTGTTCATAGATCAGCCAGGTAAGTTGATAGAGGGTGCCAATGGGGTTAGCAGTTAACTGATATTTGGCCAAAAAATCAGTAGTTAACTGACAATTGGCCAAAAAAGTTAGTAGTTAAGTGATACTGAAATGCAAAATTAACAGTTAAGTGATATTCTATTAATTTTACTAAATACGATCGTTGATGTTAATGAAAGTAACAAAGTTTTCCAAACACAAATGCTGTTTTCTGACTCTTTTGTGTCCCGCTGATAACCCGGTGGCACATTCACTGATATTACTATAAAATTATGCAAAAGGCACCAGGGTAGTACCGGGCAACAGAAATTAAGGGTCGGTCATAGGGCTGTTCGTAGACAGCTCAAAGCTCAACGAATAATTCGTCCTCTAATATTAACAAGATTTCTGCGTTCAGAAAAAGGAAATACTGATATCACGGACCCAAAAGATCGTCAAGTTAAACATTACTACCCAGAGAAAAAAGCTGTGACTCTCAGCATTGGATCTGGCCAAAAGTAAATTGCTTTCTGATGTCTCAGAGAAATCAGTATCTTTCGAGAAATCATTTTTGTAACTAATGTTGCAGTTCTAAGTATTGAGACTATTAAGCTCGTGTTTAAACCCTTGGATATCTTTTGACGCTTTTGAAATACGCAAAAAGGTACGTCGTCTGCGTAAAAGGTAACTTTGAGGAACGCGAAAGAGGATGTAGACAAAGTCTGTTATGAGGCACAAAAAACTTCTGATGACGCAGGTGGAAAACTAACACGCCGTTCCTTACTTTGACTGCGAGCAGTCCCTCTTTTTCTTCAGACTAGTAAGAGGAATGCACGCGTGCGTGAGCGTTGAACGGCGAAGCCGCGAGGCGCGAGAAACGAGGGTGTGCCTTTCCCGTCTTGCGCCTTCAGTCACGTGCGTGGTCATTTGCGTGTCTCGAGCGTATTGCTCGACGGACCAAGAAAAAAGAGAGACTGCTCGTAGTCTATTTGTTACTACAACACAAAAACATTTAGTGCTTTGAACTACGCCCAAGACTTTGGAACCATAGTGAACAGACCGTTTGTTCACTATGGTTAGGCTACAAATTCGAAGAGGGCTACACTCAAGAAAAGTCGAATTGTCCCGTGTCTAATACTTTCATGCCTTTGTTAGCACCCTCAACTATGTCTCTCCCATCGGTACAGTGACTGAAGAAGATTAGATTGTGATGAGGGAAGGGATAGATAACTTTCGACCTGTTAATTGGGCGAACTATAAGAAGCTAATCAACTCAAGATAAAGCGGAAACTTTACCACCAGCGTCACGCGACTATGTCATGCTATTCAGCTATCTTTTTAAAAAGATCTAAAAAGGCTAAAACGTCTTCTGCACCAATTAAATTTCAAAAATAATGGTCCAGTTTTGTGATTTAAGACTATAGTTTGATATTGATATTGACATTGTTTCCCGTCGTCTGTTGCAATGGATTGAAACTTATAATTAGGCCAACAACAAGATATACATGACCTATAGCAACCAGATGAGTACATGACCGATTCGGATACGTAAGGTGACGAAGAAGGTGACTTTGAAGTAGTGGTGCTCAAGGGAACTGAAAATGAAACTCTGAATTTTATAAAAAGGAGGAGTTAGAAGAGAATTCAATTTACAGTTTAAAACCAACAGAAGATCTGAAATTGAGAGGCATTGAATAATAAAAAAATAGTATGGGTGTTACAGAGAGTAAAGTTCTTATAGATGCCACAATTCCATTGAAAGCCTTGGGATATAAAGCAATGAAGAACCCAGAAAAGAAGGTCAATATATCGGTGGTCGATGCAATTTAAAAGCTGTGTTTAGGAGGGAAGGGGGGGGGGAGGGGTTACTCACCTATACATGAATAATGACCGAAATATATCATCATCATGATTTACACCTATATAAACAGGTACATCGCGTTTGTGGCCCCTGTCATGGACGTTAGAGACCGAGACCAGATCCAAAAATGGGTGTAGAATAGAATAATAGAATTTTGGTCAGGCTCAGGATTTGGAGAACCGCTCCTGATCTGCAAAAATCGGCCTATGGTTTAAAGCCAAGTGCCCCCTGAAACTTGACCTAGATTCAATTTTCCTGAATCGAGAATTTGTTTTCTAAGGCGCAATCAACTAAGTTAACACCGACGAAGGGTTTTTATGCCTCGTACAGAATATTTTAGTGTAGCAGCTCAACCACATGACCACCTATCAGAGCACACTTAAGACTGTCGACAACCACGAAATAATCTTTTCACGTTTAACACAAGCGAAATATCATCTAATACTTCGGAAAAACTCTGGCTTTTGGCAGATAAACACCATTACAAACTTATTTTTCTCTCGTCTTATTCAAGATCCCGGAAGTTATTGGACGTCTGTCGCTTAAGCCGTGATGTTATTGGCTATGAAGACTCGTAATGTCATTGGTGCATTTCGAGTTAGACGGTCATTTATTGTTAGTCAAATTGTCAGTTGTCCAGTCGTTCTCTCGTAGTTAGTTTTGCTTGATTCCGTCAATAAGTCATTTGTACGGTACCGGTAAATAGCCCAAATAGAGCGTGCGTTTTACTGTTTTGAGAATTGATTGATTGATTGATTGACTCCTGTTCACGTTAGATTTGTGACAAACTAGATTTGTTAGTTAGATTTATGACAAACAACATCACCCTTCACCAGTAAACTAAATGCCTACAACAAGTCAATGGGAAATTCAAAAATTCTTTAAGCGCTCAAAACAAGGCTCGAATTATTGGGGGTAAAATTGTATACTGGAAATGATCTGAGGGAAAACAAAAATTACTTCGAGTTAGCAGGAGGTTCCGGTTATCGAAGGTTCGAGTTGCCGCACAGGTAGCCCAAGCTCGAAATATGAGCATCGGCGAGCATCGGCATTGTTGCGTAACATTCAAAATATAAGGACTGGGGATTTGTATGGGAAAAAACCTATCGTTTCTGTAACCTACGAAAATGAAAGGATTTCAATAAAAAAAAACAGCTTACCTCACTTAAAATGTGTGTTACGTCTCTCCTGTGTGGTCCACGGGCCGATTTATGGTCGTTTTATGGATATAGAAAACCGTTTACATTAAAACCCATAAAACGGCTATAAATCGGTCCGTAGACCACACAGGAGAGACGTAACACACATTTTAAGTAAGGCAAGCTGTTTTTTTTTTTATTGAAATCCTTTCATTTTCGTAGGTTACAGAAACGATAGGTTTTTTCCCCGTACAAATCCTTATATTTTGAATGTTACGCAACAATGCCGATGCTCGCCGATGCTCATATTTCGAGCTTGGGCTACCTGTGGTTGCCGAGGGTAAAAATTACAGTAAACGTATGAAGGAAATCAAGGGGAAATCGATTTTGGTTCGAGTTAGCGGGATTCGACTGTTCAGTGAAAATGACGAATATCAATTTCACATCTTTTCATTATTTTTTTTATAGAGGGTCTTGAGCGGAAAAAAATAATGAAGACACCATGCACCATCCTTGCATTTCTGAGCCTTTCCCGTATCTACTCTTATTAAACATTTTCAGTCTGTTGTGTTTGAATTACCTTTAGATCAGAACCAGTGTTCGACAAATAACTCTGATAACTGTCACGTCAATGCAATATGTCACGGTACCGTTGGGTCCTACATATGTTTCTGCAAACCAGGATATATGGGAGATGGACGAACCTGTAGTCCTAATGGTAAGAGAAATTAACCCAATCACATGTCTTACAAAATCCTAGATGTTAAAGATGAATTATCACTCTGTCTGAGTGCCGGGTGATTTGAGGTTAAGTTGACTACATGATTTGAGGTGAGCAGTTAACCCTACCGGGCTTATTTTTGCTTCCTGCAACCGGAGAGTTGCTTCAGAGGCCCCTTCTTTAAAACTTCAAAACCGCTCATGAAACGGCCAGAAGCGAATTACACACTCAGAATAATCATTTCCAAAAATCTATTTTTTTTTTGTTATTTGATGTCATTTTCATTTTGACGCCATGTTGTCAATTTATTAGCAACCAAGCTAGTATTCATAAGGAGTGACAATAGAATAAACGGTTACACTTTAAAAAGATACAAAAATAACAGTAAGTGTTATCTTGGCGGGCAAATTGCAATGTTACTAATTGCTCGAAAAACAATCAATTCAGTTGGCGCAGAGTTTTTAACAGTTTTGCCCGACCATAGTTTTTTTTTGTCAAATTAAGGAAGTTGACTATTTTTCTAGGCTTACAAGACTCCGTTATTGTGGGAAACAACAGAAACAATCTAACCCATTTAAACAACTGGCTTTCATTGGTGATAAGAAGCATTTATTCTCGCTGGAGGCGCTGCTGGCGTGCATCAGTGGACGGCTGGGCTGGAAGTACGTTTCACTCCCGTTGTGACGGCAAGGGACCGACCGTAACAATAGTAAGGGTCGGGGAATATATTTTTGGAGGATACACTAGTGTTTCGTGGGGTAAGTAACAAATTAAACAATGGTCGAATTTGATAACAGCCCTGCCGTTGAAAGAATTCCACTTGACATGAAGCTTAAAGTTCAGCCGGATAGTGAGCAATGGAGTCAATCAATCTGCCTTTAAGGATGGTGCTTACTAATGCCGGAAGTATTTTTTTTCCAGAAAATGACTACGTAGATCATACCATTAAATAGGGCCATTGAAATCCAAAAAGAAAACTGGGGGTAACCACCTATTTTTCGGAGATAAATTCACCTCAATGTGGAGAGATAAATGCTTAATAGGCATTTTAAGAAAAAAAAAATAAAAAAAGTTATTTTTCTTACAAAATTTCAGAGTGTACACGTTCAACTTAACTGGCACAAATAAGTTAAGGAGCATATGTCGCTGAAAAATTTTCCGTGGGATTTTTGTGATGATTTCAAGCGACCAGTGTAGAAGTGTTGAGGGGGATCTAAGGAACATGTTTTATGTTGTCGGCACCTCTGTAATTCGTGCAGGAGGTATTTAAGGGGCATTGAACAAATTGCCCTGAGCTTTACATGAAAACTAGGCTAAGGTTTGGAAATGCGTAAAAAAACGGCTGTTCAGTCACGTTCTTTTCTGTAAATGTAAAAGTAATATATCATAAGACATCTAGGAATGTTTTATTACCTCTAGAATTGGTAAAAGTTAAAAATCCAAATTTTTAGCTCAAAAGAAGCCAGTTGCCTTCGATGAAAGTAAGATTCCATAGATATCAATGTGGGAGAACAAGTAATTTGTCCTGCAACAAATGTGGACATTCCTCGTTTTTTTTCCCAGCACTTAACAGTTCAGGTATAAACTAGACTGCTTTTACAATAAAATAAGAAATTCCATTTTCAAACTATGACAGTTATCAATAGGCTATTTTTTTCTTCATTGCATGTGCTAATACATATTCCAGTTTTCTGGTTTGGTGTTGTGTGTTGTCACATGAACATTTGGGATACATATTGCCGTTACGTCTTTTACCCAGTCTAAATGTCAGAAGCTCTACAGTAACTGGAGAGACCAAAGACCTCAAAATTAAGCCAAATGAACGACTTGTAGAGAAACCGACTTCTTATGACAGAGTATTGACGTGCATATAACAATGGCCGTCTTACACCCATTGCCCATGTAGAATATTTCAAAAGTTGGTCAAAATTAAAAACGTGTACAGCTCAAAAGCTTAAGGATAAAGGAGCATCGTGGCACAGACAGTGTTCAAGTGGTGCAAGGACGCCATCCATAGGTTCATATTTCGCAATCGCTCACAGATTTCCGAGCAAGAGAGACTGCTCGTGGTCTATATGGGAATGCTTTGGCGAACAAGAGAACGGTAAGAGAGAGAGTTGGCTGGACCTAATGAAACAAGACGGAAGATTTTAAACGTGGCGCCAGAAGAAATACATCCAAAACATCACCATTTAACATAGATAGGTCAGATAGGTGCTTCTTTTGTGACGGCAGTGAGTCTCGCGGGAAAGCCCTTTTACTTCTGCTACCCAGTCCTTACGTACAGAATTTTCAGCAATCACAGAGATCAACTTAAGAAAAGGTATGATATTGACTATGTCCGACTTACAAGCGGCTTATTTATGGGAAAATTCATTGAAGCAAACAATGTCCATGAGGATGTATGCTATCGAAAAACGCTAAAACCGTTAACTCAAATTTTGATACCTGAAGTACACGTGGAGTTTCACCGACCACCAAAAAAGCTAACAAATCAGACCGACTAAACGTTACGAGGACACGGGATACCACCATTCAGCTAGTAGAAAAGAAAAGTAGTGACGATTCAAAACAAATGAATGTAATGTTTGAAACTGCACTCTTGTTGCGGTAGGCAATCAATAACTGCACAAAATGGGTGTTTTCAGTGATTGGCCAGTACGAGGTTTCTGTCAGTTCCGAGGTATTTGTTTGCACCTGATGGTAAAGGGCTTCACAATTTTGTAAAGAGCGCTTTGATACTGTTGTTGACGATATGAAAGACTGTTCGCAATGAGATGAGCGCTTTACTGCCAGAATAATCCACAAGCACAAGTCCAATGATGAGGTCTCTCTGATTTTCGATAGATATGACTTGCCATTGTGTCTGAGAACAGCTACAGTGGAACCAATTTAATACGGACGCCAAGGGCACATGCCATAATGTCCGGATTATCCGGGTGTCTGTATTAAGAGGGATCTCAGAGAAAAAGGCAGGAACACATGTTTTATCGATATAAAGACCAAAGTAGACAGTTTTACGAGAAAACGTTGTTTAATTCCTTAACTGTAACAGTAACAAGTTCATCCTGAAGAAACCTCACGATCATTTATCATAGTCTCAGAGTAAAATCTTTTAAGTATTGTATTGTTATTGAAACAGGCACGACAGTGGATTCATTTAAGAACGTTGGTGACTTCACTTTGTACTAACGCTTTTAGTTTGCGACTCAGTCAAGTGGACTGAATATTAGACATATATTGTACCTGCGTAAACAGGTAGGCTGGTCAAGATCCCGTATATTAACGTAATAGTAATTCCACGCTTTTCTCATAGTAAGACCAAGAACGAGCTATCTAGCTACCTGGCAGAGAACTTTCTAGCTAGCTATCATGCTATGAAGACAAATCTACAAGTTGTTGGGGCCTGGGGTTACCAGTGTCGTGCAACAAAACAAAATGGGAACCATCTTCAAGGTGATCAAGAAGAAGCAGACACCAAGATGTTGTTACATACTCTGGACGCAACTGCCAACGGTGCAGTGGACCTTATACCCATTCTTCAGACACAGATGTTAGTTGTGCCTCTAAGGCGCTATCCGGAGCTGTGTGTGAAGACAGGGTGATAACCATCGTGTGATTGGTCTTAGGTCAATAGCTAGCGCCCTCGGTAGTGTTAAACTTGCCGCATTACCAGCGTTCCATGGTGATATCACGGGACGTTTTTCTGTTAGAGGGAAACTTTTATGCTGGAAAACGTTCGTGAAAGCAGAAGATACCATAACTGCTTTTGGAAGCCTTAGAGCCACAGTGCATCCCCTGAGACGAGACAATGGTCCTTGTAGAGAAGTTTATAAACCAGCTTTATCAGCCTGGAACCGGTATCTCACAAGTCAAGGAACTAAGATTGCATACATGTATGTTCACAAAAAAGTCAGGCGTATCGGATAGGCTTCCACCAAACGAAGGTTCGTTTTATGAAGCAATTCTCCGCGCCCACTATCAAAATGATAGTTTCGAACAATGATAAAGTGTTCTGTCCTAGTTTGCCACAGCCAGATGGGAGGGAGGTTAAATGGATCCCCATTATGACAAAGGCACCTGCTCCTAAGGAAATCGTCCTATTGGTCAGGTGCGGCTGTGAAAGAACCGATGCTCACACAATCGATGCCACTGCCGAAAATCAGGCTTGAATTACGCCTACCTCTGAGTCTTGCTGTGACAGTGATGATCCCTGTGAAAATGCATGTGAAGATACTAGTACACTAAAAATTGAGGACGAGGACCCTGACAGTGAGGTCTAGAAAGATTAGAAAGTCGAAATTTGTTAAAAAATATGGCTTTCAATTTGTCAGTGGGAAAAGTTATTAACGTTAGAACTCTTTAAGGGTAACATTGTATCAAGTCTCTACTTCAGATCACGTGACCACGCAAAAAGTGTCACTATCAACTACTTATTAAGTAAGACATCCCAGAATATGGAAAATGATTGTCGTTTGTTCCAAAATTCCAATAAACGGCCATTTTTCAGTCGTTTTATTTGTTCAGCCTAGTTCTCATGCAGGACAGAACAGTGCTCTTCTTTCAATGCCTTCTAAAAATCCTCTGCATGCAATGCAAAAGTGCCGACAGCATTAAACATGTTCCTTAGGTCCCCCTTAACAGTTCCGTACTGGTCGCTTGAAATCATCGCGAAAATCCCACGGGAATACCATTGCTCCTAGACTAAAAGGCAATGGCATAATTGTATCCAGGCTTTAAAATAAAGAACAAATGGTAACATAACAACTGCTCTTACAAGTCTTCTTTAACTCATCACTGTGAACTGGGCAGTTATAGACTAATTAGTTCGATTTGGCAAGATATCATTCGCATCAATTTTGTAGTTCTGTACAATTTTCCCCACCCCCTTCAAGAACAAACCATCTCAAGCATAAAATAACTATAATTATTTTTCATTCAAAATATTTCCCCGTTTCTGGTTGGCTAAAAGCACACGCATAATTCACCATAACCAGTTACTGATGACCAAATTTAGAAGAATTTGGTGTCAAACGAGGAAATGACGTCGAAAATGCAGCGTTCTTATAGGTTAATGCACCGTTAACCGAGAAGACCTGGGGACGAGGTTGAGTTGTTTTGGTTGTGAAAACAAAAAAATGGCGGACATTTCACTCTTTTCAAGAGTAAGAACTAGGCGAAATTATAGCTAAAAACATGGCAAGAACAGCAAGAACACAACTCGAAGGAGAATATTTGCGAAGCTGAACAACCCTAAACGTGCACTATCGAAGGTGAACTTAACATCGATGGAGGTAAGCATGTTTTAGCTTTGTATTTTAAACTAGGAATTATTTTGAATGAATAATAAAGCAATTATTGAATTCGGCTTTCGTAGTCAAAAGTTCATTAATCAGGCATGCCCCCTGTTTTTTTTATTATTCAATTCATCGCATACTTTAGCAGTTGCGGCATAAAGATGGTTAACTCATGTAGTATATCTGGTATATCAGGATTCTGAATGTCGTAAATGACACCTTTTTTCAATTCCTTTTCTCTTTAGTAGGTTACTACCAAAGGTATAAGTATGACTCCAAAGCCTTTTTATTTTCACTGGTAAACAAGCCAGGATGGGCACCTGTTAAACTGCCTCAGACAGGGAAATACGGTTCAAGCAGAATGTCCTTATATTTTCACCCCTCATATGGCCCTACATTCGGAGGAGGACATGACATTTACTTGTCCAGCTTCGCCTCATTCGGGACCAATTCTTACAGTAACCTTGGCTATACTTATTACGACCCAACGGGTGGAAATAGCTACGACACCACCTTCACCCGAACATTTCTGGCAGGATCATACCGCTTCACACCAGACGAAATAGAAACATTCTACGAGACAACATAAATATCCAGATAATGACTTAAGATCCGCTTTACTGCTTCAGTAAATAAATAATGAGCATTTTCTGATAAGCCTATAAAAATTGTTGCTGTCTGAAACAATTAGGTCAGGAAAAATTAGGTACGATAAAAATTAATTGCCCCATGATAAAAGTAACTCAAAGATGTTTTGTATCTGGTATCTGCTTTCCTTGCTTTTAATAAGACAGTGCAAACTCGTTTTTTTCTTTTTCTTTGCATTTTGCATTTAAATGTATGCGAGAGAATTTTAATGTATCGTGAGGTCACCAACAAAATTTCCTGACGGTTATGTTACTTTGCCGGAAACCTGAAAAATGAATGATTATTTTTAAAATTCCAAGTAACTAATGATAATATCACAAATTTGAACTTTTCTTTACTCCCCACATTTCCTCGTCGGCTTTGAGAAATCTAAAACTTTTTTACTGTGTATGTATAGCCTGTTAAAAACACTCTCAATCAAGTTGTACAAAGTTGAGGGTTCGCATAACTGTATCGAACTTCGAGTTTAGTCAGGCTATACAAACACGGAAAACGTTTTTTATTGCCTGAATCTGGCGATGAGATTTGCTCGAGCAGCAACGCTTTATACACACTGATGGTCCCTGGATTGAAGTAGTCTCGTTAGCAAAACTTAGTGATCAAGGACCTTGATACTGGGGTTAAGCTTTACGTTTGTTATTGTTATCAGTATTGGAGCTTTCTCGAAAAACAGTAGTTGAGAGACGTTGCATTTTATATTTATTGAATAGTACTTAGGGCCTGATACTTGTAGCATATTGACAAATAACATCGAAACGAACAAATTGGAATTTTGTTGCTTACTATTTCGTATCATTAATTCCATGGACATTCGCATAACTTGTTTGAATGTGAAGCTTCGTCCCTTATATTTAATGGTGATAATAATAATAATAATAATAATAATAATAATAATAATAATAATAATAATAATAAAAGTAAAATTCTTATAGAGCGCAGCTGCATAATCTCAGCGCGCTTTACAAATGTAAGAATTGATTAAATAAAAATAATTTCTTTAGCTTTCTTTTAAAGAGAAACAAAGTTTGCGCGTTTTTAATGTCGACTGGAAAGGAATGGAATTTCTGAGAGTAGGTGTACCTACAGAGAAAGAGCGAGCACCGCGAGTATGCCTGAGTCTGATGACTAGGTACTACCAATGATCATGATAGACCCGTGGATGCAGAACCGTGCCGAAGATTTCTGTTTGGGTGATGAACCCGCAGTAGATCACAGATGTAGGACGGGGCCATTCCATTCAGTGCTAATTTGTAGGTTATAGTTAGAATCTTGAATACCTTCCTTTTGGTAACAGGGAGCCAATGTAGGTTATGCAATACCGGAGAAATGTGCTGAAATTCCTTTGAGTCTCTGTAATTCTAGCAGCGGCATTTAGAATACATTACAATTTATCAAGCTGCTTTTTCAAGAGTCCAAATAAGAGACTGTTTCAAAAGTCAATTTTACTCGTTACGAAGTAGCCTGCTGTGCAGGTGTTTTCTTCGGGCAGGCGAAAGCGCCTGTTGAAACTCGAAAAGAGGGGAGAAAATGGGGGAGTCAAAAGGAGCGGGGTAGGGGGCGGGGAGAGAGAAGAGAAATCCCCCTCCCCTCTTTCCTTCTTTCGCCCTCACACCTACCCCTCGGGTTACTATTTGTACTCTCCCTAATCTTTCTCCGTCATAACAAAGATGGCGGTTACTACAATACGAACATAAACAAGCAGCTTTCGCCCGCCCAAAATACGCCTGCACTGCAGGCTAGTTATGAAGGCGTGGACAAGCTTATCTGCAGTGGGTTGATCTAAGTAATTTCTAATCTTTCCATAAATACGTATCGCTAAGGACGCCGATTTACAGATATCATTGACTTGTGTTAACATGTCAGAATAGTAAATAAACAATATAGTAAATTAAATTTTTGTATTTGCATGACTTGATATAATTAGGAGACGGTGGCTAGACTACGAGTAGTCCTCCATTTTTTCTCAGGGATAGTAGAGCGAGCGAAACGCGAGCGCGCGTGAAAATCACCCCGCGTGAGAAAAGGCGACACGCGTGGGGTGATTTTCACGCGCGCTCGCGTTTCGCTCGCTTTACTATCCCTGAGGAAAAATGGGGGACTACTCGTAGTCTAGAGGGTGGCTGGAGCTTGGATTCGAGACAGTTAAATGCAAACCCCAGACAAAGTAAGGTCGAAAGTAAAGGGTTTCCGAATTTGCATTGCATTTCTTCATTGTGCTTGGGAATTTCGGTTAAAGGCCGGTTTACACGCTACGATTTGTCGGCCCGATCTGTGAGCAACATTCAGTGCGCATGCGGATTAAAAACACCGCTTTAAGAAAGAACGAGGGCTACAAAACATTCTTCAAGTCGGGCCTTTGGATCGGGTGTTAAAATACACGTACGATTTGCGCTCCGACACTGTCGGGCCGACAGATCGGGCCGACAAATCGTAGCGTGTAAACCGGCCTTAAGATAACGTACCGAGATTTCAGTTCTAATTTTAAAATTATTTTCTTTAAACTCTGAAACTTACCAACGAGTTTGTTACTGTGTGATGCGTTACCCTCTAATGAATTAATTATAACAGAGAAAAATAGCTATAAATATTTACTACATTAATTGGGCTATTTATGCACTTGTCACTGGAAACCAACATCTTCTCGCCACATTCCTCCACACCGGGGAAAACTGGAGCATGGTTGAGGATTTTTTAGGGCCTTAAATCTTCGAATCGCCTTGTCCTTGAGGAGTTATTTAATTTAAAAATTTATTTTAGTCTTTCCCTTCTATAGGTGGTTGGAATTTGGAAAATTTTGTGCACAGCCTTAGAATATTTTCTTAAAGTCAGTTTTCAAAGACTTGTTATAGCGGAGCCCCTAACGCGAATTTAAATAAAATGGAGACCTATTAATGTCAGAAATTCTGGTTATGACGTTAGCGTACGCCCGCCCGCCCGTACAATTTTTGAGTTTGGGGAGAAAAACTCAGTAGGGTAGGGAAGGGAGTGATAGACATTGACGTTGCGTTTCGTTTTGACGCAAAACGAGCTATTTAGGAGTTGCTAAGAGTAAAAATCTAGATTGGAGTTTCTTCTGTTCGGCTTAGGACAAATTTTTCGGAAATAAATTTCTAAGGCTTTACCGGCTTTTCTTCGGTCACGTTTTTGGTCACTCTCCACAGCACAGGTGAATTCATCAATCTTTCTGGTTCATCCAGGTAGAAGACCTGGCACCAGTTGTTGGAAGGCGGATAGCGCTATCCACTACATAAATTACTTTCTACTAGATAGCACAATTGGTTTCCCAATACTCATCCGCTGGATAGCGATTTATCTGGTGGATAGCGCTATCCATCTTTTAAACAACCGGGGCCTGGGATAGTGTTATGCCTGAGCCCTCGATAGCAGGACATGCATGACCAGGTCGGGAAAATTAGTATGTGACTGGTGCCTCTGTATCTATGAGGCCGGTGTCATTTAATGGTGATACGACTAAATCTATTTTTTTTTATTTGTACTTGCAGCAACAATCATTTAATAGGAGCCTTTATTGCAATCGTTTACCCATTTCTACTTCCTCGTTTAGATAATTGTTCTCTTCTAAGTCAGTGTGTTAAGACATCCAAGTATCACTTAAGAAGTAAGGATTTTCATATACCCAGATTTAATACTGTACATTAAAGGAAACATTCTATGACGTACTATGGACAATATATATGGTCTAGATTGGACAGCAAAGTCAAAGACAAACCTATAGCTTACAGTCTTTTAAGTCGAGCATAAGGCGCATGAACCTTGTAGGTCTTATAAGTGACAATTGTCGTTGCTGTGTAATTTGTAGTTCGTAAGGTACTCGAACTGCTATAATAATAGGTAACCAAAATAAGAATTGGCCAAAAGAGATGGTAGTTATAATAACTGATATTTGGCCGAAAAATTAGTAGTTAACTGAGAATTGGGTACCTCCATTAGCACCCTCTTGATACTCCCAGTTTTCAAGGCGCGTAAGACGTTCCCCTGTTTCCAGAATTGACTTAAAAGAGTCATAGATGAAAAAATCAAGAAAGAGACGAAGTATTTTTAAAAAATCACCAGATGAAATACTGAGAGAGTTGAAAATACGACGCACAGCGGAGTATTTTAGATGAACTGCAGGGTGTTTCATCTGGTGATGAAACGTCATTGTGTCGAATGCTCGATATTACTTCTCAAACAAAGTGATTTTAGAAGGAATAATTGTGGACCCAAAAATGAGCAGTTTTTCATCTGATTTGCAACCACTCAATAAATGTTAACTTCCTTCATCCAAACAGATATCTTTAATCAGGGGCACCCAATCGAGAATATAGTTCAAAACCAGTTAAACATAGCACTGTTAAACGTATTTTAGTATTTAACGGTAGATATAGGGATATTTTTATCTCCTAAAAATTTTTCATCTGTTCGGATTTCCTAGCTGAAAGTCTAGTAATCCCAAAATTATAGGGAACAAAACTTACCTTTGCGAAAATTTCAGCCAGATAAAAGGCTCCCGGAAATTCTAGGTGACCGTTTTAGGGTAATGAATCCGTTAAAAATAGGCAATTTTAGATGTTCGAAAATCCTGGGAGTGGCAGGCAAGCATGAAATCGGTGTGTAAGGTATATAAACTAGGATTCTTCAAGGGTCATTTTGTATATTGCTAATGTTTTATCATTTCAAAAAATATTGTCGGGAGAAAAGCAAAAGGCTTTAAACCAAGAATGCAAGGTAATGTGGGTTTTCAAGCCGGTGTATTTGCAAGTGATAATGAGATCGTTTTTGCACTACTCAGGATGATCGAGCGCTGCTAAAACTATTTGTTTTTTGTTTACAAATCGTGACTCATGCATAAGTTCATTGCGACGTTTTAAAGTCAGGCCAGGTCAAGCGTTAACCTTTATTATCTAATTGTTGTAATTTATGACTTCATGAAAGATATTTTGCTATGTTCTTGAATAATTCCTCGTGTTGCCCGCGTAGCGAGCGCGTGGTCTTAGGACTCATTTAAGACACACTGTGGGAGTCTTTCAGATGCCTGACGAGAGGATGAGCATTTGCTTTTCGACTCCGCAAGATCACGGGGGGTATACAGTTGTGTATCAGCTCTCGAAAACCTGTATCTAATTGGCTACATGCATTTCATGAGTATCGAGCTTTATCATTGGCTAATGCAGACAAAGATTGTCACTTTAGATGTCATCCGGCTTGTTATCCCATTTCACTTGTGTTTTTCGGTCAAATTTAGCCTACGTTGCAGCCGGCCCACGCACTCGTAAATACATGTGTGGAGTAGTATTGAACAATCGAAACTTGTCGGCAACGGGTAAATTTAATGACCCGGTTCCAGCTGTTTTGGTTGTAACACCTTTGGTAATTGGATTTTAAAATAATTTGGCATTAGGCAATAGATCAGTACGCATCGGCCAGTTTCAATGAGGATTTCGCTGATCAAAGCGGAAGTTTCTCATTAAAGTCATAATTGTGAAAAAAAATCTAGAAATTTCGCCTTTTTCCACTAGTTTTCCTAATTATCAACACTAAATACCATGGGGCGTGGCCATCAATTAAATTCAGTGGCGTTGCAGCACTCTATGGGGCCATTGGACAACCAAAACTTGAATTTGGTCGGCAAATGCCTTGCTTCTAGCAACAACATCTTTTATTTAAACACCGTGAGTTTTAAAGCTAATATAGCTTATGGGACGTTGTAGCTGTTCTCTTAATAGGCAACATTTTGCCTGGCCATGCGAGGTATGGCCAGCTACGGGGGCTGATTACAATCGGTTCCTGCCAACTATGATGAGGTTTTCCAGGATCGGAGCGTTAATATTACCCTCATAATAGTTTTTTTTCCAGGAAAAAGGAATCCAGAAATTTTTCTTGTTTGAGTTGTTTTCATGTGTGTACCACTACTGAATACCAGGGGGCATAGCCATCAATCAAATTCATGTAGCCATCAATCAAAGCGTTGCTATAAACTTGATCGGCAACACCTCGGTCCTCCTTGGTATAGGTTAGCGAAAGCATGGTTATGGAGGATGTTCCTGACGTTAGCGCAAGTGTTCTTTTCTATCATTACAGTTTCGTGTTTAAGAAGTTTGTGATTGCTTCTTACCAACGACGTTTTGTCGCCGTGAAGTTCGTGCATGTGCGTGTTTTTTTTTTTAATGACTGAATTCAACCTACGCGTGTCAACCAGTTTAAATTAATTTTCTCTTAGTTTGGTCTCCATTTAAGTAAAAATACTGCCAAAAAAAAGAAAACGATGGCAAAGTACAGAGTTTAAATATTGTAAAATCACATAATAATTGCTCTATACACCCGCTGGTAAGTGGGAGGACATTTCGTGGAAGCTTGTTTGTTTTCTATCGAGTGAGACTAACGACTAACATAAGCCTAGCTTACCTTTTGTTCCAGTGAAATACACGTTAAACCTTTTAGACATGTCTCCTCACCAAGAAGCTCCAAAGGAATATGAATTGGAAAATCTATAAGTGGAAACCGGTTCGATTCAGGGGCAGCAAAAATTAACGGAAGGTTGGTAGACGGAGAGTGAAGTTGAACTTCCACGCGTATTGGTCCTGACACGGGAGCTTGTGCAAGCAACAATCGCGGAATCCACGTTTCTACTTCATCCATATCGCCGGCCAAATGGTTTGTTTTCTGGTCCTCGGTACATGTAAACACGGACCAGCTATTGAAGCCTGGAAGAAGTTGTCGTTTTTGTGCAATCTCCCGGTAATTGCCGTCCTCGAGTCAATCATCTTGCGGAGGAAAAATAGGCGCTCCCTGAATGCTGGAAAGAATGGATGATGCAGAAATCATGCAGCAATCTCGTCTATGTCGAGACCTCTTCCGCACAGTTAGAATTCTTCCCCTGCAATCGTTTCTTTCTTGTGAATAAAGCTCGAACAAAGTCGAAACACATTAACACAAATTCCATAACAACCTTGCCGGAATCATTTTCAGTCAACGTAAACGCGAACGAGTTCGCTTCGCACAAAGAAAACTTTTTCGATACATTACTACATCCTTCCAGTTTACAAAAAAAAAACGACGTCTCCAGGTAAAACGAAGTCTTTATGATCCTTTTGTGGAAAACGCCGTAACAGCAACCGAGTCTCAGTTGAGTCGACGGTCGGTTTCCGTACGCCAACAACGACAAGGTAGTCTATGAGCCTAGACTGCATGGACGCGGATCCAGAGCCCATTATTTAAATTTTAACCACCGAATAAAAACCAACCAGGGGCGTTGCGTCCTTTACGCAAATACGCACGTGCGTACGTGAGAAATTGGTAAGATTTTTTTAAAGGTTTTCTGAGTTTCGACGTGACTTGACTTTGTATTGCGCAGATTCTTTTCTTGTCTGTCTCTCTGTTATTCAGCATCGTCTTTTAATACCCGTAAAATACAGCAGTTTGAGTAGTGAAATGTGATAAATTCGACACATTCTTGAATAAATTTTGCCTTCAGGCGATCCCACAATACATTGCGTATTCCTGAAAATCGGAAGCTGAAACTCGACCCTGACTGATTATCATTCCTTTTAAGATTTATGTGAAAAATTTTCCTATTCAAAACCTTTTGCTTTTTCAGTTTTAGTTTTCTCTCTCTATAAATGTCAGAAAAGTCTATCGAAGACTACTTTGACGTCGCTCACCTGGAAAGTCATGGACCAAACCATGCCGAAGATAATCCACGTAAGCAGGTGCACGTTTGGCGCTGAATCAACAAGAATTTTGCAAGAAATTTACTCCTAGCTAACTGATGTAGTATTTTTTTTCAGTGACAAATTTTTACCAAAAAGGTGCCTCGCCTTGTGCTGGTAAATATTCCGGTACCAGCTCAAAGAAGAACGTTTTAAAAGCTTGTTTTTGATATCACGAATTATTGTAAACAAGCCTGTAAACTAGTAGTTGTGTATTAAAGGAAAGCAAAAACGTTTTTTTGTACGAAGTCTTAAAAACCATATGAACCTGTGTGCGTACTTGTCAAAATGGTTACCCTACGCCCCCTGCCAACAAGACTGTTTCAAGTACAGTGACGGCTATTTCTACGGCTAATCAATGCCTAAAGTGAGCACCGGTAGGCGTGAGTATTTTCCGCACTGTTTTAATCCTCACGCGTGATAACGCAGTACCCCGCATGTTGTGACGTCACGATCAACTTGTGCATAAATATTTCATTCAGTTATTCACTTTTACTTCACTTTTCACACCAGATGTACGTTGTTTTGCTTCAATAACTAAATCAGTTTACGGAGGATAGACACGATGTTAATTTAGTTTGCTGAGGACCTTTTCTTTTCAGAAAACATCAGAGCTGTGTCGCGAAATTTATCAAAATGGCAAACAGGGGAAACCGCCACCAAAAAAAATCCCAAAAATACTTGTGCTCAAAACACACTACAAAAAAAAAAAGATTAAATAATACATTAAATACAAAAAGGAAAAACGGATAGACAAACTTTAGGAAGGCTGAAAGGATTATAATTGTGGCTTTCGGAAAACTTGTAAGCCTAAATTTGTAAGCCCAATTTTAGAATCAAGTTTCCCCGCAATGGAAAAACATACCTGAAATTATGGCTTTTAATATGGAAAGCATTCAAAAAAGGGTCATGTTTATCATTTTTCCTACGTACGATTACAATGAGGCTTTATCTGCACTTTCTCTCACGACGTTAAATGAGAGACGTGTCCACCTGTGTCAGGTCTACGTTGGGAGATTACAGAACGAAAACCATCCGTTACCAATTATTCTTCCTAAACTGGAGGAAGCTCAGCATGATTATCAACTGAAGTCAGGAGCTAGCTACCGCTTACGCCCAATTTGTAAGACCAAAAGACCAAGCGCACTCAAGATTTTATCACTTTTAGGTATTAAATGTCGTTAGTTCGTAATTTTTTAAGTAGCTTTGCGATTTAATGTCTATTTTTGTACATATTATTATGCGAATATAAGTAGCTCTGAAGTTCACCCTTGTATTTACAATGTCAGTATTGCTGCAATGAGTTTCCGTGTTTATAAACAGTCATTATTATAAAAGGGAGCTAGGCCAAACATGCGAGTTGATGAGTTATCCACAGCGATTCATTGGGAAAAATTCGATCTTAAAATTTGTAGGAAACGCTTAAGATAAAAGTCAGCTGAAAAGTCAATCACTCTAAGAAAACGTAAGGACATAATATTTGCAGAAATCTTGTGCATACTTTACAAAGATAAAACTTATGACTGTCCAACGTGATGGACACCGGTTGTTAGCCTGTACGATGAGAATTTTTCCAACAAACAAACAACGACAAATATCAGTCATTAGCATTAGGATGCCTCATTTTCCAGGAAATATTTTCCTGTTCAGTTGCATCATAAACTTCCCGTTTTTCCGAGAATCACACATTGCACGAATTAAGACACCTTTGATCCTAAAAAGACATCATATGTAGTATTCCATTCAGCCAATACGAACACGCTGGGGCCGGCATTGCCGGTGTTCAGGCGAAGTCTAGCTCGCGCGAATCACGTTTCCGTAAAGGTGGGGGAGGGGAGGGGGGGGTACAACAGGTAGAAATCCTCGAGCAGTTCTTTTGAATTATGCGCGTAGGAGTTACCATTTTTCGTTCTTTGAAAATAATACTAAAAGAGAAAGTCTTTTTTGACTTTGTTTTTTGACCTTCATCTTCATCGGTTGAAGTGTCTTTAGATTTAAAAGCCCTGAAAACATTGAGGGATCGAGCGGTGCTTAATAAGTGCGGCCAAAACCAGTATCTGATCACGTCAGTAAGTACGACTGGTCGAGCTGGTCCGAACGACTTGAAGCTCTGTCAGCACACACGTTGGCACAGGGGCCGGGAAACTTCTTTATTTTGCGACATATATTCTTACCATCTCAGACTAGATCAAGGTCTCTTCAGAAAAGACCAAGAAAGCACACAGGTAAGTTTTTAATCCTCGCACTAATTTTGATCATGGTACTGAATTTGGAAAAGCTACACAACATTTCTTTATAAAAATAAGATGACAGGAACAGTATTAAGAGGCCTTGTGGGATTTTAAGATTTTACCTGCCAAAATACAATCACAATCAGTTTAGTCTCATCTGTGCTCCATTTTAAATGCTTGGTAAGCGATATGTAATACATGACTGTTCGATGTTTAAAGTATTTATAATTGCCCGACGCACCTTCGGGAGCGGTTTCATAGGACCTCTGAAATTCATGACTATAATTTGAGGGGTTCTAACTATGATCTTCAACTACCACTACCTAAAACACATTTTCTTAAGGGTTCATTTTCTTATCGGGGATGCAATGGCTTGGAAGCAACTGTCAAATTAAACGCGTGAGATAGGAGATCTTACCAGCTTTAAACTCGTGATATCTGAGTTGATCTGATTATGGTCTGGGTTGAACTGTGACTAATGAACTGGTGATACTGTTAAATCCCTTTATTTTTAAATTAAACAATGGATGCAAAGTTCCTTATGGTATTCCTGATGGCGGTCGTTATTGTGTGCATAGATGCTTCACCCGCAAAGCTATTTTACAGAAAAGGTACTGTAAGCACTTTTAAAAATCTCTCAATAAACTTCCACTTTTGCAGGCTACAATGCTTAATTTGCTTTCCCTTTAAACGTCTCGAATATGCATGCCCCCTTCTAAGTTTAAAATCCGTGGGTTTTTGGTTTGAGTCGGCTATTTGACGAAGTGAGGGCGGAATTAGTTTGAGATATCTCGAGATCACTCCGATTTCTTGAGGAAGAAATAATTGTTATTTTTGGCTTGCCCGGGATTTGAACCGACTTAACCCGCGACCCGTCGAATAATGTGGTTTTGCGTAAAAATTAGCTATAATATAGTACACCA
>OZ037997.1:7476809-7486809 GCA_964035705.1 Porites rus | reverse complement strand
AGATTTTACTTGCCAAGATACAGTCACAATCAGTTTAGTCTCATCTGTGCTCCATTTTAAATGCTGCCTTGGTAAGCGACATGCCGTGAATACACTGTTCATTTGGAGGAAGAACCCGCTGTCATATATGAGTATTTCAATATAACTTACAAGTTTATAGCAAGTCACATCAATTCATTTGGTTTATTTTGCCTTTTTGTAAAGTACACTTGTTTACGCGTGAAATAATTAGAACATGTGTAATCTTCGCTGCACTTTTCGGGAGATGGTCTGAGTTGAACTGTGACTCGACTAATGATCTGGTGATACTGTTAAATCCCTTTATTTTTAGATTAAACAATGGATGCAAAGTTCCTTATGGTTTTCCTGATGGCGGTCGTTTTTGTGTGCACCGATACTTCACCTGCAAAGCTATTTTACAGAAAAGGTAAGCACCTTTAAAAATCTCTCAATAAACTTCGACTTTTGCAGGCTACAATGCTTAATTTGCCTTCCTTTAAACGTCTCGAATACGCATTCCCATTCGAAATCAGAATAAGTACAGAAAATCACTACTCCATTGGCAAATACCCATAAAAGGTATTTTAGGATGTACGGTAATTACCTCTATACTCTTGCGATAAAAGAAGGAGAAGTTTCTACTATGATTAGAAACCTATGCCTAGTCAAGGTGTAATAGCAAATTATACTGACTTTTATAGGCGTTGAAATCTTGTTCGATACTTGTAATGTCTAATTCTTCAAACTTACATATTAAACGGCCTTAGTGGTACAAGGCGCGTAGTTTACTCTTTTTTTAAAGAAAGTAGAAGCTCATTAGTGTGGAGTGGGATGTATTTAAGAGAGGGTGATCTCTTTTGTTTGTTACTTGGGCGGAGCGCCAAGTAAAGGATTCGCAACGCTCAGGAATGTCTTAAAGTTGCTTTTTCGGGGCAACATTGTCTGTACAAAGTCTATACAAAGTCTGTGAGTTTTCGGTTTGAGTGGGCTTTTTGACAAAGTGAGGGCGGAATTAGAGATGTCTTGAGATCACTTCGATTTCTTGAGGAAGAAATAATTGTTATTTTTGGCTTGCCCGGAGTTTGAACCGACACACTTGTGACCCTTGAGATGAGATGAGCGTCAAAGTTGAGGGATTAGCCGATTGTACCACTGCAACCCAAGACAGTTTGTAAGGTGAAAAACAGCTATGAAATTATGCACTACTTTTGGACGCGATTAAACACGCCAGTTCGTGACGTTTTGGCTCGCTAATTCGGCTATTTTACGAAGTGAGACCGGAATCACTTCGACATATCTCGAGATCATTTCTACTTCATTCCGCCACAATAAATTTTTAATTCCTTCGGGGAAAAACTAATTACCTAGCTGTTTTTGTTTACCTGGGATTTGAACGGGCTTTTAAACCCGCGATCGACCCGTCGGATCAGACGTTAAGATGATGGATTAGTCGATTGCATCACCGCTACCTAATGTGATTTATCACATAAAAAATTAATAGTAATATCCTGCACTAGTGGGTTTCGTGCGGGAAAGTTCACGAACAATAATTTTGCGTTTCATGAGTCACGAAACAACGTTTTTACGCTTCTCAAAAATAGAGGTCGTACAAAATCTCAAAAACATTACGTTAGTCGCATTTTGCAAAACAGAGTACTTCGATTATATTTAAGCAGAAACTCATAAGGGGTTGAAAACCCCATATGAGTTTCTGATTTAAGTTAACTTGAGTTTTACGAACCTTATGAAAAACAGTGCGAGGCTATGATTCATTCTGTAGGTGGGTCTGAGCGCACTGAAGTGTGAAGTTACATCAAAAGACTGGAAAGTGAAGTTAAATCAAGCCACCAGATGCTAGTTAAGGTCGTTTGGCCAAATTAACGATTTATTTTCTTCAACTGATCTTCAATCTACGTGTAAACAATTGACGATTTTGACAGTTCACGATTCACAGAACCGTTTTTCAGTACATCACGATTCACGCCGGAGGGGGGGGGGGGGGGGTACTTCCTTATAAGAGGCTAATGAGGATGTGTCGCTCGATGGGGTCGCATTTTCACGTCTGTAGTGACTATAATGGGGTCGCACATTTTCTGACTTTTTGGTATAGGACAGTTCTTCATATTTAAGGTTAGCAAACGGACCAAAATGTTTGCACTGTAGGTGAGAAGTAGAGTGTTCTTCATTCAATATGAGGCAGATGCATTAAAAGAAAGTGACTAAGTTGGGATCGCGAAAATTACATATTTGCCCAAAAGTGACTAAGATGGGATCTATAATTGGCCACAGTATAGACTATAATGGGGTAGGGGCTCTGAGAGGCCAGGGGCACATACCCACGCAAAACAAGACGCGGGAGCAAGGTGCGGGGAAAGAAAATGAGAGCTCTTCGTTTCCTACGTCCCTCACGACTTCGCCGCTCACTCACACGTTTGCTTGCCACTCGAAATGGATAGGTTGCTCCCGGTCCATAACATTTCTTGTTAATCGTACGCGTTCGCTATTCGGTGAGCCAGTTTACGTTGGGAATTCCGCGGAAAAATTCGAGCTATTTACATACTAAGCAACGTCCATTATCCCTCTACGTCTCCTTTTTCACCCATTTTAACCAAGATTGAACAATTAACAACATTGCAGCACTCCCTCCTGCCCGTGACACAAAAAATCCTCACATACGCGTGATATAACGACTCCCAAGTGTTTACAAAACAATTTGTTTGTTTGACAAGCGTAAACCCCTAGGCGTCAAAAGTCAAAGAATCGTAAATTAATTCCTTCTTCATTCATTGTCCTGTGAAATCCCGGTGCAGATTCGTCGATTTTCGGTCCGCAACCCGCTGCCTAGCTTGGGAAAACAGCCGACATTTTACGACATCACCACTGGTTTCCCCGCGAAACGACGTCTGGGAAACGAGCACAGAAATTCCTTCAAAGAGACTGGTAACTATTCCTCACGCCATTCCATTTTTTTTCTGTTGCAGACGAAGCTGGGAAGGACGCTGACCCAAAAAGGCTCACTAGAATTGGTAGTAAACCATGTCCCTGTTTTGGTGAGCGAGGGACTTACTGGTGGCCTTATTGTCCGCCTCGTTGGGAATTATGCTGGTCGGCTTTACCTTTTGGAGAATGCTGTATTGAGCAGTGGAATTGATTTCCATCAGGGCATGGAGTCTGTCAAGTAATTTTATAACAGATGACGACACATCGGGAAAAAATTAAACCGCTAACATTGCTTAACGTAAAATTTTGTTAAAACGAATAAGAGGGTGAACTGATGTGTCTTGGAATATTTCCGCTTTTTATAATAATAAAAAAAGAACTTGTTTAACATTGTCACAAGTTGTATTTCTTTCAATTTCGCATTGCAGTAGTGGTTGACTAAATGAAATCAACATTGTTATGTCAAACATTTTGAATTCACCATTTGCACCCCCCCCCCCCCCTCCCCCACCGCCAGAAAAAAATTGCATAAACTGTGTTTTTCATTTCTCCTGGGTGTTTCAGTCTAGGACGGTTAATGTTTTCCAAGCGTTATATCAAACTTCACAAACAATAAAAATGAACTTTGAAAAACTGTTAGGCTCTAGAACAAGGTTTTTAAAAGCACAATTGCAATCCGTTTCAATCTCCTTGACGTTTGTCCATTCGCGCCCTCTTTTCAGGGGCACCCAATGGATCTGTTCTTCAAAATATCTGTTCTTGAGGCACATTTTTGCTGGCAGGGAGATGTGAAAGAAATAATATTTGATGTTTAGAATAGCTGCTATGTGTTAATTTTTTTTTAATTTGGCAAAAGTATCATGCCAGGAGGTCTTCAATTTAATTGAGAAAATACCGAGTAATAAAGCCAGTGGTCTTGATAACATCTCAGCACGTCTCCTGAAAGAAGCGTCTCCCATAGTTACTCGCAGTCTAACTTTTATAATAAATCAGTCAATTACCACTGGAATATTTCCAAATGCTTGGAAACGAGCTAGAGTTTCGCCAATATTTAAAGAAGACCTCAGGACTGACCCTAACAACTACAGACCTATCTCAGTTCTGCCTGTAGTAAGTAAATTAATTGAAAGAGTTGTTTTTAATCAATTATATGAATATTTAAATAATAATAACTTGTTAACTGAATCAAAATCTGGCTTCAGACCTACGTTTTCCACTGAAACTTGAGGCTACGAATGAATGGCTATGGAATATTGACGACAGTCTCTTAAATGGTGTGATATTCCTGGACTTGAAAAAAGCTTTTGATACCATGGATCATGCTATCCTTCTGGGAAAGCTTAAACTCTATGGGGTCAGTTCTCAATCCCTTAACTGGTTCCAGTCCTATCTATCTGACCGAAAGCAACAAACGTTCATTGATGGAGTTCAATCTGATTTCTGTAATATAACATGTGGTATTCCACAGGGGTCTATTTTAGGCCCTCTCATATTCACTATTTATATTAATGATCTCCCTTCATGTAATTTGTTTTCAAAACCCAGAATGTATGCAGATGATACTACCCTTACCACATCTGCAGAAGACCCATGTGTCCTTGAACATAAAATGAATTATGATATGAATTTAATCCAGTCATGGCTGTCAGCAAACAAATTAACTTTAAATGTTAAGAAGACTAAATACGTGCTTATGGGGAGCCAATTTAAGTTATCCCAAATAAATAGTGACTTCACAGTCAAAGTCAATATTACACCCTTAGAAAGAGTAATTAAACATAAATCCCTTGGAGTTCAAATTGATGAATCTTTGAACTGGCGCCCACACATTCATACCATTTCAAAGAAAATATCCGCTGGTATTGCTATCTTAAGGCGTGTAAGTCATTTTATACCATTTGATACTAGAGTGAACATGTACAATGCACTGGTAATGCCATATTTTAATTACTGTGGTGCCGTTTGGGGTAATATCAATAAGGGACTAGCAGACAAACTTCAAAAGCTGCAGAATAGGGCTGCTAGAATTCTCACCTTTTCTAACTATGACGTTCGCTCAAGTGTTTTGTTGGATGAGCTTGGCTGGGAAAGGCTAGAATATGCAAGACTTAAACAGTTGGCTGTGACAATGTATAAAATCCATAATAATCTTTCCCCATCGTATCTGAGGCGGATCTTTACCAACACCTCAAATGTACATTCACACAATCTTAGAAATTCTGAGTTAAATTATTATGTCCCCAGACCCAAAACTGAGTCTGCAAAAAGGAGCCTACACTACAGAGGATCCGTTCTGTGGAACAAGATTCCCTCAGAGATTAGAAAACTGCCTAGTTTAAATGTTTTTAAAACTTCAATTCATGGGAAAGATTTTTCTAATACACCATGACCCATTGTAACTCTTATCACTCCTAATGTAAGTTTTTGTATTTTTAACATTATAGTCAATAGTTCCTTAGTCTTTTAGTCTTAGTATTTTAGTCTAGTTTTAAACACGATTCCTGGGAAGACCATGTAAAATGATACGATTTCGTGTATAAATAAAGATTGATGATGATGATGATGAGAAACCTTCCTCCCCCCCCCCCCCCCCCCCTCCACTGAAGGTCTGAATTTTGCCCTTAGGCCACACCCAAACTGGCCATATACGTCTTCTGCGAAACTTCCCAGTAAGTCAGGTTGCAGGTTGTAGGTGTACCATGCTGGCTGGGAACTCTTCCATCGGTCTTGCTGGGAGTGAGGAACAAATGCATTTTTCCCAGTAACCTCCGAAAATGCTTAAAATGGCTTCAGAAAACTTTACATCATGTTGCTGTTGGTTTTAGGCCTTTTTCTCAACATTTCCCGTTGGGTGCTCCTGTCTTTTATGTTTGCTGTGTTATTCATACCTTCTTTTCATGTTCTCATCGGTTATTTTCATGCTTTTTTCAGTTTGGTGGCGATTTCCACTGTTTGAATTTTGTTAAATTTCTTGACAGAGCCCTCTGCAGCTGTTTCGGATAACACGCTACCTGCGTTTTAAAAAACGTTTCAGGATTTTGGGTGTTTCTTCGACGTCAGTCAAACCGTTACCATATTTACGGGCGCGGATACACACCGGTTTCCACCTTTTTACAAAAATCGGTCAGAGTTTTCATAAAGAAATAAATTTTTCATGAAAAATACTTTCCAAGTTAAAATCTGGCTAATATTTTGACTGAATGACTCCGAAAACCAGGAAAGGTGACTTTAGGGGGTAGAAATCTAAAAAATAAAACACAGGGGCGAATGCCCCCGGACACCTCTTGAAGCTTACGCCTTCTGCTCTCGTTTAGGAAAACGGTCAGTATTTATCCTATATCCGCAACCGTATAGATGGTTTTCACAGTGACGTCATCAAATTGTAAAGTCAAAATAGCGCGGTTTTACGAATTCTTATTTACTCTAGGTTGAAAATAAACCAAAAGTAAATCTTTATTCGAGTTTCCAGCCCCATAGCATTTTTCATTTCGAAAACTTAGCAATTTAAACTTCCAAGTTTTCACAGTACGTGACACCAAAATAGGAATGCTGTCTCATTGAAAAAAGTCTCTCCTCTTGATTTTCCGCAGTTTAACCATTTCAAGTAGTCGAAGATATTTTTATGCGCACGTATGCTGGGATAATTTCCGCCTTTTATGATAAAAATAAAGCTCTTGTTAAACATTGAAACAAGTCGTAATTCTTGCAAAATGAAATCTATATTATGTCAAACATATTTGAATCTCACAGAGGACTTACAAGGGAAGGTGGGCTACGTTCTCCTCTAAGAATTTTTCTCTAACCTTTTTAATAGCGTCCTTAATAAGCCGGAACTACCTCTCTTCTGCCGTCTGAGTCATTTTTGCAAACTCTGGTGCTAATCGGTTTGTATGGTTATGAATATGACGTCATAGTGGCACAAATTAAGTTATTGTTTATGCAAAATACAAGTATTTCGCACTTTTTGTTCTTACAGAACCTTTTCCGCCTCACATGGCCAGCGGTTATGCAAATTTATTAGAACAGTTAAGAAATGGTAAACGTGCAGCGCGCAACCATCGAGTTATAGATGTACGCGGGAGATTGTTAAGTACGAAAGAAGCGCAAGAGTTGCATGAGGTAATAGCCGAGTGCAACTCTAGCTTCTTAATTGAGTTCTCGTTCTTGGGCTCTCGCTCCGTAGGGACGGGTAGGAGAGAACCCTGGGAACGAGATTTTCAGAGCGCGCGCTCTACTTCTGTTATGTTATAAAAGGAAGGATTCAGTTAACATAAGAAAAAGGTTCAGCTCCCGCAGAATTGGTTTAGGACAACAATACGACCGCCTTTATCTAGGGACGCTAATCCCGAAAGCTGCCGCTTATAAGCTCCCCCCCCCGTCCCCACTTACAAGCTCCCTAGTGATATGTCCATCTATACCTGTTACAGAAAGATTTTTACGCTCATGAAAGCCGTTTTGGAACTAAGCGTGAAACGTGAACGAAGATTTCATTTAATGTGATTCGCAAACTATACCGTTTACCGTGAACTAACCTTTTGGCCAAATTTGGCTCAATTTTAAATTGATTCAGCATTCTCGGCTCTTGGGAAATTAGAAGTACTACCCATACCCTAATATTTGATTGAGATTTCAAGACAAATTATTACCTTTGGAACATCAAGAGGCGGGTAGATTCGAAACGTCAATTCGTGTCGTTAATTTTCAATTTGTTTTCCCCGAAATGAGAATAACTTGATTTTTACGTGAACTTGAAGATATTTAAGGAATTATATGCCCGTCGAGTAAATAGTCTCAATATTCTCATTCTCATTTGCGAAAGGGGTATGGGAGACCCTCAGTGCATTTCAGCGGTTCGCGCAATGGGTTATAGGCTCCTGATGAGAAATGAGACTTAAAGGTACTTCCCGCGACCTTAACAATTAGCGCTGTCTGTGTCCATTGAACACATCCTGAGACCTGATGATGAGCTTATCATACTTTTTAAAAATATCTCGAAGTCCCTTCAATTTCACCGCGTTGGTTTTCCCTAGAAGACCCTTGTCACTGCTTAGAAATCTAATCTATTCTTTGGGGCTTTGCCCGTATTGATCATGAATATTTTAATTTAAAGAGAAATGACTGGGAGCCAATTGATTTGCAAGTATTCTAGTCTTGTTCCGATCGTTTTAACTATCTTGAACACATTACTTGGTCATTTAAGGAATTGCGCGACGAGTAAATAGTCTCAATATTCTCAGGTGAATTCATTTTTGAAAGGGGTATAGGAGACCCTCAGCGCATTTCAGCGGTTCGAACAATGGGTCATAGGCTCCTGATGAGAAATGAGACTTAAAAGTACTCCCCGCGACCTTAACAATTAGCGCTCTCTGTTTCCATTGAACATATCCTGAAACCTGTTGATGAGCTTATCATACCGTAAATATCTAGAAGTCAATTGCACCGCGTTGGTTTTCCTTTGAAGACTTTCGACACTACTTAGAAATCTAGTCTAATCTTTGGGGATTTGCCCGTATTGATCATGAATATCTTAATTTAAGGAGAAATGACTGGGAACCAATTGATTTGCAAGTATTCTAGTCTTGTTCTGATCGTTTTTACTATCTTGAACGGATGACTTGGTCATTTTTTGCATTTCCTTCCTACCCAAATATGTTGGACCAGCGATATGCAACACTGAGAGACAGTGAAAGATTAGAGAAAAGAGATACGCAATTAATTAAACTGCCAAAAATAAACGCCTAATTGCAAAACCTTACCTAAGGGCCTTCTTAAAAGGTCAACCTTAAAAGTATTTTGTTGGCTACAAAAAGAGTTTGCTACTTGACTTTGGAAAGCTCATAGCCACGCTTGTTCCCGGCATTCTGAGGATCTTAAGATTATTTTATAATATTGATCATTGCAATATTATTGGTTATTACTGTGTGTTTTTGTGCTTTTTAATTTTGGTAAAATATTGCGAGTATGAGTTCATACTAATTGGTCGGAAAAGAAAAAATATACCGTCGTTATATACAACAATTTTAGCCGGAATTAAGACCTTGTCAGTAGTTTGCTGTGATTACATAATTCACTTACAGTCAAAACGCTGTTGGGGGTATTATGGTCTGAATGCAAAGAATCTTTTATAAATAAGGTGATCGTATGCCTCTTTATTTCGGGACTCTGATTCCAGCCTTTAAGCCCCGATCAAGGCGTTATTCATAAGAGACCAAAAATACGCAGGTAAGTACTGTACGTGTTTAATCCCTACATTTGTTTCGACATAACGATACGGACAGTGACACTGACGTCGAGTTCGTTTACTGGGTTGACACAATAATGACGCATCTGCGGAAATTCTTGGCTGTAACTCTTGGCAACTTCAATTTAAGTCAATAAAATGTGATAGTTCAGGATTGTTTTGAAGATGATCGGTAATATATTAATCATAAATTACATCGGCGATGAAGAAATTTAAAGCTTCTCAAGTTAAAAAACTAGCATCTCCTAAATTCTGATAAAGCAATTCCAAGAAATTATGTGAAAAGAAAAAAAAAAATTCAATTGTTCTAGCGGATGGCTCCTTCTACATTTTTTACTGTCAAAGTTCTTAAGAAATTCAGGTCCTGATACATGTCCGTGGGTGAACTGCAGATCGATCCCCGATCCCCCAAAGAGACTTTCTAAAATAAACCATTTACCATAAACTAAAAAGTGAGAAACGAAAAGTGCTCATAACCCGCCTTTTTTATCAATCTTAATAACACATATACATCAAAAAGAGGCATTGCGATTAAACTTAGCCAAAGAGATTATAACAAACTGAAGGAGACGACGGTCTCCCCCGTGCCTGCCACTCAGACCCTTTCCGCTTCACTCCAATGGATGATTAAACAAAAAGGATTATTTGAAGAAGACCAGACTCAGACGCGTCAGGAAAACATGCCACCCGTCTGCCGTTCTTAGGCCTTTCGCGAACAAAGCATTTTGTAGTATAGCCTGCGTCACAGACGAAACGAGACCTGCATGGTTATAAGACCCTCTGCGAAATAGCGCCCAAATCCTTGTTCTGGGATCCTGC
>OZ037997.1:7324309-7471809 GCA_964035705.1 Porites rus | reverse complement strand
GAGGAAGTTTTTGGGGGGCGGGGAGGGGGGGGCTGAAAGTTTGGGTCCTGAGGGTTCGGGAGGCTTTGAAAAATCGGTGAGGTCAAGAAGGAGGGCGTAAAATCTGGCAATAAAACTTTGGGCCTGATTACATTAGCCGGGTTGGCTCGATTTGCAGAGATCTCGGCACCTCAGTTAAACGCAAAAAAAAACAACAACTTTGCAATTACATGACAACCGAGCCAGCCCGGTTAGCTGAAACAAATTCATTTTAACGTTAACAAGTATAATTGATTAAGGTTGAGTAAGCCTCCGAGATCTGCATTATTCTTTATATCATACGAAAGCCGAATTTAACGATTGTTTTGTTACTTTACATTAAGAATATTTCTATAAGTTCTCTTCCTTACCGTTTAGGCATTTAAACAGAGTTTTTTGTCTTTAACTGCGCATGCAGATACCCTTCAAAAAGTAAATCAGACATCCATTGAGCCATACGTTTTGCGTATTCTTACATTTCTCAAAAAGTAAATCAGACATCCATTGAGCCATATGTTTTGCGTATTCTTACATTTCTTCCGTTCCGTTTTAGTCAAAAATCGGCTATTTCGTCTTCGAATTGCGGAGAACGATTTCGCTATTTTTTTTGGTGAGTTAACTTACTAGGCTTAAACAGCTACGATGCCGCGCTGCTTCCTATTCTGCAAATGGGGTTCCTATTTTATATTAGGGCAATATACCAACGCATCGGTGTATACCTGCGTCGCAGAGGTGGTATAGCTCCGGCTAGTAACGTTTGCGAGCTAAGCTCGATTTCCAGCCGCTGTTTGGGAAAATTTGAGACCGGACACGCCGGGAGACCACGGAGTCTAGCCTTTCGTTGCCTAGCTGTGAGCTGACGCAGAAATCCTTGTTCTGGGCCGACCCTTAATTTGTGTACCAGGATTTGAGTACGATGATTGACCTGTTAATGAACGGCATTGTCGATTTACCAATTGCAGTTAGGTTGAAGGGAAATTCGAAACGCCTTTCCGGTGATTCGCCGAGTCCGTTTGGAACCCAGAACAAGGCTCTCGGCGAGTTTCGTCTGTGGTCCAGGATACCGCAATATTTGGGAATAGGAACTATTGAATTTGTCAGCCACTGATGATCTAGCTCTCATGCATACTGAAAAATCACATTAATTTATAGATTAAATACACCTGATGGATTCAACGTTTCTTGTGGTGTTGATAGCGGCTGTTCTTATGTGCATAAATGCTTCATCTACAAAGTCATGGTATGAACAAGGTAAGCATTTTTATCTGCAGATTTTAATCCTTATTTTAGAATTTACTCTTTGA
This sequence comes from Porites rus, assembly GCA_964035705.1. Taxonomy (NCBI): domain Eukaryota; kingdom Metazoa; phylum Cnidaria; class Anthozoa; order Scleractinia; family Poritidae; genus Porites; species Porites rus. Next base: position 7,470,487 of record OZ037997.1, on the reverse strand, counting down.
CCATCTGACCACTGACTTTGCTTTTTGCATGCCACGATGTCTTGCTATCGTGCGTTGGAAATATCATATCCTCTCCCATGAAACATCGCCATTAGTACAAAAATCACGACTGCATTGGACAGTTTGGTTTGATTTAGTGTAGTCTAGTGTAGTTCAATTTAGTTTAGTTTAGTTGTTGTTGGTAGTTGTTAAATTCAGTGGTACTTTTGATAGCTGGTGTGTAAGTTTTATTAAACTGGTATAGTTTGGCGCGCGCAGCTAATGCACCTTGGTGCCGTAGTTTCAGTTAATGTGTGCTTGCTTGTGTGGCTCCGGTTGGTAGTCGGGGAATTCTTGGTAACGTGTAATTGCTCTACTTTGTGTAGATTAGTTTAGTTCGCGGTTAATTGCTGTGGTTTTGTTTAGTTTGTGTAGTGGGCCGCAAAATGCACAAACACTAAACTACTACTGCAGCAATTGATATCAATGAATTGATTATTTTAGTTTGCTGCAGCTGCATTTGGTCAAGAGAGAATAGTCTAGATTATTCTCTCAAATTATTAAAAACTGAATCATTAGATAATGCAATTCTAGAGCTCTGATTGGCTTAGCCATCATGGTATTATTGATATGAGCCATATTATACCAAAATTAAAACAAACTGAAAATGGATTGTTTTGCAAATGAAGTCGAGAAGAAAACTCGATATTTTGTGGGCGTTTTTTTATAAAGCAATTATTCCACTCGCCCTTGTTGCGAGAATCAACTTATGATTATCTGTTATAGATTATAGATCTTCCATCTTATATCCAACATGCACTCGTAGAATAATTGTTAACTATCGCATATAAATAGAACCAAGAGAGCGCCTCTCAGTAGGTTTGAAATTCGCCGTATTGCCTTACAAACTCAATACCTGAGGTAAGTAAAGTAGAAGTAAGTAGAAAGTAACCTGAGGTAGTTGATTTCTTGAAGAAATACATACCTAACCAACCACCCACGGTCAAAATCTAGAACCTCAGCTGGAATCGAACCCACAGTTTTAGATACCGCTAAGACTCTCCTAAACTGATGCTGAGATGATGGGTAACTGAAGTACGAGTCACCCATGGCTCAGCGGTTAGAGTATCTGGAAGTACTGGAAATACCGTTGTAAAATACTGAAGTTAGAGCGCCATGCCGGTATCTGGAAAGCCGAGGGTTCGATTCCCGCTGAGGGCTAGGTTTTTCGCGAGCATTTCTTTGTTGTAACAGGAGTTTAATATTTCTTTCTAATATACACATAAAGCTTCACATTTCCAGATCACATACACCCCACGACAATTCACGCAATTACTTCTCCCCACCCGGCAGAGGTCTCTTTGTGTTTCTGCTTGCAGAATTTAATATGTTTACTTTTCATTTTTGCTGATCAGGTCTTTATAGATCTTACATTCTCCGGCATATTCGTTTGCGTTCCTTTGCAGTCCTTTGTGGTTAATGTTTGTTCTCTTTGTGTTGCAGGGAGAAAGAAAAAGAAAGCGCGCGTCCCCCGCGCTATTTTTCGATTATTGTTATTTTTATAGGGATACCTAGCGGGAGTTCCTTTGGCATTTTCTGACTATACAGGAGACACAAGGGAAAAGTCGGTCGCATTTTGTGACAGGTTTGCTACAGGTAAACCCGTGAATTTGTCTTGGGAATCTTTAAAAAATATTTTTTTCCACCTTTCCTCAGTCCTTTCATCCGGAATAAGACTGGTTGGTGGAAGCTGGAACGGAGAAGGAAGAGTGGAAATATTCTACAATGGCAACTGGGGAACTGTTTGTGATGATGGATGGGATTTAATAGATGCTCGCGTTGTCTGTCGCCAACTTGGATTTTATAATGCTCTTAGCGCTCCGAAATCTGCACACTTTGGCACCGGTAGTGGTCGTATCTGGCTGCACCATGTGGGTTGTTTCGGCCATGAAAATTCAATTAAAGAGTGTTTTCACAGAGGATGGGGTGTAGAAGATTGTGATCACAATCAAGATGCGTCGGTAATTTGTTCAAGTAAGTAAGTCTTCCCATCACAGACTCTATACTGTATCGTTTGTTGTTGTTACCTAACTTGAATACATAGGTACATTAACGGTCTGTGCTTCAACTCCTATACTCGTATCTGATGCTATGTATTATGTAGAATTCTTAAGACTGGCAATACCTTAATTAACTGGGCTGCCTGTAAGGCAGATCCAGTTTATAAAATGGGTAGTTCTCCGTCAAAAAATGAACACTATCAATTATTAACTAAGTATCCTAGAGGCTTGCGTGGTCCTTAAAGCCGATTGGTTTCTTTCTGTTTAATGCAACACATGCCATTTTGGAGGTTAAAATTTCGGGTTAGGATAAAGAAGACTCGTTCGATGAAAACAGGAACTTTGAGAATTTTGCGTGCAAGTTCATCTCATAGCCTCATTGGCGAGAGGGCAAATAAGTAGCGATCGAAGCTTCGAGAACGCACTCGAGCTTCACCGGGAGCATCAAATCCCGTCTTGAGGAGAATAGAGTACTAAGCCAAGTTACTTACTAGGACATGAACAAGGTTTAGTGACTTAGCAGCCTAGAGCTTACAGTTGTTCTCAAAGTGGCTCAGAGTTTTTGCTTTTGTTTGTATCTGCATCATTAAATTTGTGGGTGTTATACTTCTCCTTATTTCTGTCTCTGTCTCCGCCAATTCAACAAAAACGATTGATGTAAGCACTAGCAAGTTTCGATAACTTTGAAATTTCACAGCTGCTCGCTTTATCGAGTTAACATGTATACCTTTTTATGTACACAACCAGCACTTTACTGAAAGTATTCTGAATACGTACACTGTATAAGTAAAGTATATAAAGTATATGTAGGGTTTTAACAATATAAAGTAGTTATTGAGCTTCGAAATGAATCGCTTGCAGATGAACAAAAAACAATTTAAGTTCGTGTCATCAGCAGTTTGATCGTTTGATCTACAGTGAAACCTGTATTAAGCGGACACCCTCGGGGAATGCTGTAGTGTCCGCTTAATACAGGGTGTCCGCCTAATACAGGTTGCGACAGATAACGTCATATGAGGTGTCAAATGCCATTTAAATGAACAGTGGAAAGGTTAAGAATACTCCCAGAGATTTTGACGATATACGTTTGCATTAATTTCTTTATCAAAGTGAACCATTTGATCATAATACCATAAACATAGATTGCAACTCAAATTTGAAGAAATCAGATGAGTGAAACAAGCTCTATACAAACAAAACGAAATAGAAAACAATACTGTACTGTGAAACTAATCAAATATGTTCGTCAAGTCACGTTTTTTAATGTAAAAATAGAAAAATTTGTGGGTGGCAATTCGAGGCAATCTACGCATTTCCGGTGTCTGACATGTTGGGTGGTTTCATTTGATTACAAGTGTCCGTTAAATACAGGTTGGTAACAATAGAAATTACCATTTCAGGTACTGTTTTAGGTGTACGCGTCCGCTTAATAAGGGTTTCATTTAAAGCAAATAAGGGAAATAAATTTGGGGACTTCGGCTACTGTCCGCTTAATAGAGGGTGTCCGCTTAATACAGGTTTCACTGTATTTACATTTTTCAGAGAAGTACGTGCAGCCTTGGAAATTGCCTACGTGCAGAAGTCTCCTATTTCCTTTGTTGCACGCGGAAAAGGGAGTCTACGTAACGCCGTCGCTAATCGTGTTCCAGCGGCACGCTGGCAGGGTATTCTATTTCGCATAAATTGTGAAATAATATCTAGTTAGACAGGCCAAACACAACATCATAAGCTCGTGATAATGCGAAACGTGACCTTGAGAGTCTGCTTGAACAGAGGTTTTTTTCTTTTCTCTCTCGCGCGAAGGTTACTAGCACTACACAGTGCATGTAGCTTTCTAAACTTTGACTGAGTAAATCTCGTTTTTGCCGCACTAAGTCTTACATTTAAAGGTCATGAAGCTCGTTTGTTACATGCATACTTAGCAATCATTTCCTGTGGTTTATGCTTCTGTGGGTGTTCCTGGTAGGATTTGATTTCAGATGCAGTTGTAAAGTGTTTAAATTTTCTTTGACCTCTGTTTGTTATGGCTGAATAAAGATTTTAGTTTCTTTGGCTGGCTTTCTCCGAAATGCCTGCCTGGTGCGAAGTTCACGCCGCTTTCTTAGTTTTCTCAGACACTGTTTACAAATATGATGTGATGTGTCGTGCACAGTAAATTGTAAAGAAACAACTTCAACGTACACGTTAAATTTTCCGCGGCCTCGCACAAGATTTCGAACGTTCTGCCACAATGGCACATGTTTTGTTTTGTTTTGGCTGGAAAACCCCGATTACATAAATCACCGCATACATTATTAGACCAGATTCGATAACAACCAATCAGCGTTATGTCAGACAATGCGCACTGTGTGTCAGCCTATCAGAGCATGTTCGCAAGATACCCAGCGGGACGCTGGAACACGATTAGCGACGGCGTTACGCAGACGTCCCTTTTCCGCGTGCAACAAAGGTAACTGAGGACACCTCTGCACGCAGGCAACCTTGGAAAATAAAAAAAGAAAACTTGTGAGTAATGTTTGAACTTTTGGAGGTCGCAAATTCCAAACGAACTACTGTGTAATTCCTTTTTTTAAGAGGTAGAAGAAAAAGATAACAATCAAAAGGAAAGAATCTTGAAACGTATGATTAAATTTTTATCTTACCGCAAATAAAAGTCGACCATAAATTATAGATTATTGTCTATGTCTATTGATAGCGGAGCTCCACCCGCGCGCGTGGGCGGAGCCCCATAACTAAGGAAATGTGGTAATCTACCCATCCCAGAAAATTTGGTAATCACGTGACCGTACACCGAGCGAGCGATCGAGCGAGCGACCGTCCGTCCGCACCACAGGCATACCAATGTAAAATAACTCAATCAACAGGTATGGGAAGCCAAATGCAACTCAAGGATTTATTTGGAAGGAAATCACATGGCCGCCCGGACTTTTAGAAAGAAAAAAGTCGTATCTTTTTCGGCGTTATTTTTTATGTGTACACTAACGTGGATAACAGAGAAAGAGCTAGAGCGAGTTATTGGAAATTCGTAGGAAGAAAAACATGGAAATTCAAAGCGGCGGTGAGAAAATGAGAAATGCTAGCGGCCAGCAAGGTGAAAATGAGCGGCAGTGAAAAATAAAAGCGAACATGAACACTGGAAACAAAATATTGGGTAAGCACATACGACAATTTCTCCATAAAAATAGTGTGTAACTAGGAAGTTTGACGTTTTAGTCGTACAAAACAGCGTTGTAGTCGTGCAAAACAACGGCAAGGGAAAAACAAAAAAGCGTGCTGCACGTGCAAATTTGTTTTTTGCCAATTAGAAGAAAAAGTGTGCTGCACGTGCAATTTGTTTTTTTGCTAATTAGATCTATTAGGGCCTGTTTACAAGGAGTGGGGGACCCCGGTCTAGTGGGGTAGGTTTCTTTTGTTTTGTGTTCCCCAGAGCGTGAAAACAAAAGAAACCAACCCCACTAGACCGGGGTCCCCCACTCCATGTAAACAGGCCCTTAGTCTTGAAGCCATTTTCATTGTCGTCCCCCGTTTAGCATAACAAGATTTAATTTTTTTAGTTTACACGTATTATTAACCAGAGCTTCGCTTTTAGCCCTGGCTAAATCTATATATTAATCTCTATCAGTCTCGTTTGAATAAGGCCCGTGCAAGTGGGTTCCCTGTCTGTTCTGGCTAACTTATAGTTTTCTTGCAGTACAATAATTCTGTATAGTCTTACAATCTTCATGACCAGCCGGGTCTTAGCACATGTAGAAAATGCGAGCAATTATATACCATGTTGGTATATTGCCCCAGTAGCCTCAGTTCCAGGCAATATTAACTTCAGTTTTGCAGAGCTTGATATCACGGCGGCGTAGCTCTTTATGCCTAAGTAAACTACAGAAAAATGGCGTTCACGGCTATCCGAAGGCGAAATTGCAATATTTCTTACTAAAACTGAACTAAAAAGGCAAGAATACCCCCAAAATATTGCTCGATGGATGTCACTCCGTTACTTTTTAAGGAGTATCTGCGAGAAAAGAACATCCGTTTATATCCTGAAACATGTAAAACCCTGCCCATAAACAGCGAAATTTTTGAAAAAAGGCTACGCGAATGTAAGGTTGTTATGTATTCACAACAACTTAAGATTTTTTAATGAATATAAAACAATTATTGAATGAAGCTTTCCGCGTGCAGGTATCAGTGAGGCTGAGAATTATAACATCCTCCTCGATCTGCATAATTCTTTACATCAACAACAATAACAATTTATTTACTCACATTTCTCTATTTCCAATTATTATTTCTTTTATGCTATATTTAAGAAAACAAGCGTTTAATATAAAGGTTTAATTTGACAAAACTGAAGACAGATTTCGCCTATGCAAGAATGACCATGCATGATTTGTAGATTTGTTGTATAAAGCGATTCCTATACAGATTATACACCATACTCAGCAGCATTTAATAATTGTTTTAAAACATAAGATCCAAGAAAACGCCTCTGAGTCTTATGGTAACAAACGTAAGTGAGCAATTGACATCCGCACAATAAGTAAGTTTCAGTTCATCAACAAAACAAACGATTCCCAGGGAGCGAATCATTCATAGGTGATTAGGCAAATATCTGGCATTAGACACAGGTAGGTACCCTCTTTAGACAGCGTATGCAAGAAACGGAGGATCTTTAATGTGTTTTGTTTGGAATCTTTCAGATCTACGACTTGTAGGAGGAAATTGGAAAGGAGAAGGAAGAGTGGAGATATTCCACAATGGCTCCTGGGGAACTGTTTGTGGTAAAAACTGGGATGTAAATGATGCTCAGGTCGTTTGTCAACAACTGGGATTTCCTTTTGCTGCTAGTGCTCCGGGCTCTGCACGCTTTGGTGCTGGAAGGGGTCAAATTTGGCTAGATAATGTGCGTTGTTTAGGAAGTGAAGCCTCAATTGTAAATTGTCCTCACCTTGGATGGGGCTCACACAACTGCGGACACAGTGAAGATGCTTCGGTGATTTGTTCACGTAAGTTATCTGCATAAGCAGTTTTCAAGTACCATCTAATTTTTCTCGTGTTAACATGCTTAATTTACAATTTAAAAATGTTGTTTTTTGGAGGAGAATGACAAATAAATCATTAGTTATTTTTAGAATACCATTTAAGCGTTCTGCTTATTCCATATACTGGATAGGACACTGTCTGTTTAGTTTTTGTGGGAGTAAGACATCCGTCCCTCTTTTTCTAGGGTAAAGAATCCCGAGATCTTAAACCACTAGGTAATTGAATTTTGAATTTCAAGGAAGATTGTTCTCGGAACGGACCGTTAGCCATTACCCGGCTATATTAGGGATACTTTTATTCACTTTTTTATTTGCATAACTAAAAAATATGTAGTTATATTGCGGCTATTTTTTAAAGGTTCTTTAATGGTATTATAGTCCGCATGTTAAACGTAAAAATTCAATTATATCAGAGCTTGAATTGTGCCGAAATGCCCGACGAGGGGGGTAGATGCGTCATGGCCAGGTGTGCACATTTCCCTTACGACGTAAACTTATAAGCTAATTGAATAATACAGAGACGCCAATTCAACCTCTTGAGAGCTATTAACAATCTTTAGACACTTTTATGCACTACTTTTCAACATCATCCAAACCGTCTTCCCCCTTCCCCATCCCATTTTGACGAGAAAGTTTTGTCAGTCTTGTCAGTGATAAGATATACTTGCTAAAATGCCATAGAAACCCTACAATGAACTCCAAGTTAAACCACAGGAAAGTTCAAAGTTCGAGCTGCATGGGGAGACTGTAACTGGCGAGATTACCGGATGCCTGAACCTTTTTTATAGGATTAAGACTGGCCGGTGGAAGCTGGAAAGGAGAAGGAAGAGTGGAGATATTCTACAATGGCATCTGGGGAACTGTTTGTGATGATTACTGGGATATAAATGATGCTGAGGTCGTTTGTCAACAACTGGGATTTCCTGATGCTGCTAGTGCTCCGGGCTCTGCACGCTTTGGTGCTGGAAGCGGTCAAATTTGGCTGGATGATGTGCGTTGTTTAGGAAGTGAAGCTTCAATTGTAAATTGTCCTCACCTTGGATGGGGCTCACATAACTGCGGACACAGTGAAGATGCTTCGGTGATTTGTTCACGTAAGTTATCTGCATAAGCAGTTTTCAAGTACCTGGAATTAAACATATCGTAACTTATGGGGAATAAATTCCATTCCAAAAAGTCGATATTTCGGGCCTCCTACTCGTAAGACACTTCTTCCCAAAGCAACCACTAAATAATCGCGTTTTGCGTTGTCGCTAACAGGAGGCTCAGCCGTACGTGGAGGGATAGCCAGGTATGCAGGTGTCCCGACGAAAATCTCATATGTTTCAATTTTTCTCTACAATATAAAGTAACCCGCTTAACACAGATATCGGTTAATACTAACGACACTATAACAAACCAGACTTTTTTACGTACCAAGTCACAAAGTAACATAATAATTGTCCATGAAGACCCGTTCTGGTCAAAATCATGACAATAAAATTGCACCACAAGTCAATTTTAATCCAACTGCAGCAAATATTATGGACATGTTGTGTATTTTTGTCATCACTTAAAATAATCCTTTTTTCAGCATGTTAGTAATTATTTTTAGCAACAAGAGTTACTTTTGTTTTAATTATACGAATACTTTTTTCATTCATGCCATGAATTATTTTTCAGTGGTACTTCCAATTATTTTTCTGTGTATCAAGAATTATTTTTTAATTGGGCTGAGAATTATTTTTCGCGGTATTGCGAATTTATTTTTTGGTCTACAATGCATTGCGGGCCTCGCATTTGAAGTGGACTGGTTCGAGTCTTTGACTTCCTTGGGCGACCATTTTGAAAACTATGCAAGTAGAGGAGTGCTTTCAAAGGGAATGCCAAGGCGAAAAATTGTCAAGGAAAGAAAGAGATTTTCATCTTTCTTACAAATTCTGGAGCTAGTAGTCTGTCGTTAGTACGAGGTTTTCTGGACCGAAGATTTATTAAATAATAGGGGAGACTATAGCCTGCGAAGCAGGCGCTTGGAAGTACTGGGCACAAGAAAAAACGGGCGCGCTAGAAGGAGACACGCGAGAGGAGAGGGAGTGCCTGCACAGAAGGTCACCGAAAATCGTTTCCCGCCCCCAACCTAATTACCTGGCAGCCGTTGCGTGATCTGTCAAAAGTTTTAAGAGAAAAAGACTGACCTCGCACAAACAAAGCGTGCCGCCAAAAAGCGTTGTACATTTTATCCTCAGCGTAAATATATCTGTTATAAAGATCAGCTGATTTATCTGATTATAGAGCGATGGAGCAACAAACTGATGGTTAACCCACAGTTTTAACTCGTTTTTTAACCGCGGGCACAATAAATAGGAAATAACAAAGTCAAAACTGGGTATCTTTTAAAGAATGCATGCTGTGTATTATAAAAAAATAAAAATATTGTTCACTAAGCTTACTTAGCCACAACTGTACAGACACCAACGATCACAGCGTACGTGGAAAATGACCATTGCTTTTACTGCGCTAAGTGGCAGCCGTTTTTGGAGCAGACAGGTCTTACTAAGCGGACCTAAACTTCAGAACACAAACTGTACCCACACGTTTTCTACTGCAGTAACGAGACATAAACAACTGACCTCAGGTCGCCTCCGAACGGCGAATAATACAACAGTGAAACGTTTTTTTCAAATTCATACCCCTGGTAAGTGTTTCATTTCATCAATCAAGTCCAAGTTTTGATGTTATGCGTTCCATCGACAACACAAGCCGCCAAATTCCCCTGAGCAAAGAATATTTCCTCTGATCTTCATTGCAACGATTCGACAAATCTTTTTTCTCTCGCCACTTATGCTAATGCGTATCTGATGTCAATTCTTTCCATCGTGAATACCGTTTGATCACTCCAACTTTTCTTTGAGATTACAGCCACATAGTCCCATGAAACCAGATTGAGGTGACCTCCGAGACCTGAACTTCGATTGTATACAATTTAATGGTTTCAGAAGCTAGTGGTGTAAAAAAGAACTTCACTACGTTGTCCATGTACTATTGAATGACAGTTTTCTCGCCCCGCGCGGTAACGTTTTCCCTCGGGAGCCTCTCGACCAATTGGAAATATCCGCACTAACAGAATGCGAGTTGAAACGATTTTCGTGGGCCTTCCATGCAGGCGCTCCCTCAACCCTTGCGTGTCGCGCGCGCCCGTTCTCTCTTTCACCCACTACTTCCAAGCGCCTGCTACGCAGGCTAAGGAGACTACGAAGGGACTTCACGACTCGTAAACAATTCCAACCCTTAAGGCCCGTTTACACAAGCGAAGAAATTGGAACGGGCCGGATAAAAAGACGAACGGCTCCGACAAAATTCGACGTGTAAACGGTACTTGACCCGTTCCAGTTGTATCCGTTCCGTTCCTAAAAAGGTCCATAGGCGGCTATGGACCCCTTTCGGAACGGAACCGATAAAAAACGGTTCCGTACCCACATTTTTGTTTTCTTTTCAACGTGTAAACGCTCGCCCTTTTTTCGGTACCGTTCTGTTACGTTTTTTATGAGCCCGTGGTGCTCCACGTCAGCTGTTTAGCGTACGTCACATGCGTATTAGAAGAAGAAACTGGAAAGTATTCTTCGACACTCGAAAGCTAGCACCACTTATCGTCAGAGTAAGTGCTGTATGTAAGACCAAACCAAGCACTTGTTATTGGAATTTGCCGGAAGCTCCTTTGGACTTTGAAGTGCGATACAAGGGCTGTTAATAGGAGAATCGTAAGCCTTGTTTTTTTCCTAATTCGGTACATTTTCTCAGAAAAACTTCTTTGACGAATCGCACGCGCTGTCAAACGTGAATTTCGTGTTCACTTCTTTAGAAGAAACCAGCAAAGTGCTTGTAAACCTGCATCCATGATTGTCGGAGATACGCACAGTCTACTGTATGTATAATGCATCAGTCAATTCCACCTGCGCCCAGGCCCCCCCCGGGCTGACCCCCGGGCATTAGCATTTTTTTTGCCTTGGATGGCAAATTCCCGGGGGTGGGGACTCTTGAGCTGTCAAATTCCCCGTAGTGGGGACGAAAAAAAAGGGCAAATGCCCCGTCCTCCGTCAACACTGCAACATTTTTCATTGATCGCACAGTCAAATAGTGCCGTTTTAAGCATTTTAATGTGCGATTTTTTTGGTTTAATTAACGTCTTCTTTTGTAATAGCGCGAGGATTCTAATTAAGACTTCACGCCGCGACGACATGCACCAGTTTTAATATGGTTTTAGTATTGGTATAAAATTATTGACATTAAAATTAATAGAGCGCTGTAAAGTTATATGTTATGAATAGTTTTATAAATATGAAAGGATGTTCTTCAAATAATATCAACAGAAATTTGATTCAATAACCAAAAAACGTTGATTCACATCGATAGCTCCAATTTCGCCACGTAATTCTGGCTTGATAGGCAATGAAGAAATGCATACATACATTTAAAATCGAGAACATGCCTTTACAACCCTCTACAATTTATTTCTGTCCTTGACAAATGAGTCAATCTGCTTTTCTTCCAGTAAAACCTTATATTCTGATAGGAAACCGCGTGCGTGACAAAAGCTCGGGATGGGCCCGGAGGTTGGCAAATGCCCGGTCCCCGGGCAGTGCAACATTTGCAAATGCCCCACCCCCGGGACTGACAAGGCGGGCAAATGCCCCGCAGTTGCCCGGGGGGGGGGGGGGGGGGCTGGGCGCAGGTGGAATTGACTGATGCATAAGCGCATATGAACAACTAATCGAAGCAGTTTTATTTAATTATCGCGGGCTCTATCGTTACCGGTCTCGAAGAAAACAACGGGTAAACAGTCTAGTTTACAAAGGGCTCTCAAGTACCGTGCCTTTTTCTGTCGGGCACATTACAGAATTTGTACGTGTAAACAGGAGATTTCGTCTGGAACCGGTACTTGTTTCTAACCGAGCTTTCCTTCTCTTTTAACGTGTAAACGGGCCTTTATTGAACATCTACCCAATCTTGTACCTCGAGTCTTCATCAGTGGTACTACATATGTTGGCTTTCGGAACGCGACGCAGATAATGAGAGTGTCCCCTACCCTGAAGTTCAGGGAGAAGCTCCCGATTCTAATCCAGACGGGCGAGCACTAGAAGCAGAGCCAGATGGACTCGAGGAAGAAGACCTTCGCTGAGTGCTAGTTAAAGTAGACCTCACTAACTGGGAAATTCGATTGATTCATCTAATATTCATGTTATGGCATTATTGGCTATATATCTCAGGTAGCTGACGTTGGACAGACCCATTAATCTCTGGATATTAAAAATATAACGTTAAAAATCAGGAATAATTATACGGCCATCGTAAAGGCACTCGAGCAAGTTCCTTACTCTCACTAGCACTCTGCTAAGGTCTTCTACCTCGAATCCACTTGGCTCTGCTAGTTCTTGTGCCCGCCCGTAGAATCGGGAGCTTCTTCCTGAATTTCAGGGTAGGGGGCACTCTCTTTCACAGCATCTTCGTTCCGAAAGCCAGCGTGCCAGTACGGGACGAAGACTCGAGGTATAAGATTGGGTAGAGAAATGTTCAATTGGGCAGACATGTCATGTTCAATAAGGGTTAGAATTGTGTACGAGTCGTGAAGTCGCTTAGTAGTCTCCTCTATTTAATCGTCGGTCCAGAAAACCTCATCACGAACGCACAGACTACTGGCTCTGGCTCCTGACAGATTTTGTAAGAAAAATGAAAACCTCTTTCGTTTCTTTCCCTGACAATGTTTGGCCTTGGCATTCTCTTTGAAAGCACTTCTCCACTTGCAAAGTTTTCAAAATGGTCGCCCAAGGAAGTCAAAGACTCGAACCAGTCCATTTCAACTGCAAGGCCCGCAAAGCATTGTAGGCCCAAAAATAAATTCGCGATACCTCGAAAAATAATTCTCGGCCCAATGAAAAAATAATTCTCGATACACATTAGAAAAATAATTGGAACTACCACTGAAAAATAATTCATTGTATGAATGAAAAAAGTATTCGAATAATTAAAACAAAAATAACTCATGTTGCTAAAAATAATTACTAACATGCTGAAAAAGGTATATTGTTTACTGATGACAAAAATATGCAACAGGTCCATAATATTTGCTGCAGTGGGATTAAAACTGACTTTTAGTGCAATTTTATTGTCATGATTTTGACCAGAACGGGCCTCCATAATTGTCAACCCCACTGGTTATTTTCGCACTTTCTGCTACCTAGTCTCTTAACAGGGAAAACCAAGCAGAAATGGTGAGTGACCCGTTCTTGAGTTTATATTGGCTGAGTCAAAGTAAAAGCGTTACTTACCATCTGAATCAGAAGTTTCTTTAGGACGAACTTGTTAAAGTTACAATTAAGAAATTAAGCAACTTTTTCACAAAAACATGTCTGCTTTAGTCATTACTGTATAAAACATGTGTCCTTCTGATAATCAAACTAATTTGCCCGACCCTTTTCCAGGATTAAGACTGGTTGGTGGAAGCTGGGAAGGAGAAGGAAGAGTGGAGATATTCTACTATGGCAACTGGGGAACTGTTTGTGGTGATAACTGGGATATGAAAGATGCTCACGTTGTTTGTCGCCAACTGGGATTTCCTCTAGCTGTTAGTACCCCGATGTATGCACACTTTGGTGCTGGAACTGGCCAGGTTTGGGAGGACTATGTAGGTTGTTCTGGCAGTGAAAGTACAATTGTAAATTGTCCTCGCCATGGTTGGGCCATAGTAGGCTGCGATCATAAAAAAGATGCTTCGGTGATTTGTTCAAGTAAGTGATGTACACTATAAAAATTTCCAGGTACCATTTTTTCTACTGATGCATGCCTTTTTGGCCATAGCGGCGCCATTACACCAAGTAACTAAAAACTCGAAAGACCGAAAAAGCGATATTGGGATCGTTCATGCGGCTACGATCCACTGAATCACAGGCACACATATCTTGATTATTTTGGCCTTTTAAAATGCATTTATTACAGATCGATTAGAAGTGCTTCCCACCAGTAACTTATAGTGGCTAACTTGAAAGCTTTGCTCCTTTGGCCAACTGGCTATTCACTATTTTTCTTTTCTTTTTTTTTTTCATCCATTCATTCTTGGTCTTCTTGTATATTAATGTGGCCTTGAATAAGTGTGAATAAAATAAACTTAAACTCGTCAAATAAATCAAGTCTGATCGCTCAGTGTAAAATGATAGTTATTGTTGATTCAGTGAATTAAGTTGGTCCGAAATTGATCATAAGTCTCTTTGGTTGAGGACCAAGAACCTCTAAAGTTTGCACTAAAAGATAAGGTGAGGCCTCGCCTCAACATATTAAAAACCGTTGTCGCGCTTTTTAAAGTCATTAATGGGCCCTATCTTATTAATGATTTTTATTTTATTTTGTGAAAATGAAGGTATACTTTCGTGAAGTTTATATAATAAGCTAATGTATGAAATTAAAGTAATAGTAGTAATGGTTCATTAAACTGTCTTGCAGTAATTTACTGAACTAACGAGTTAAATTGCGATGGGAAAAAATAGACTAGATATATTTTATATCATACTAAATAATATTTAACAATTATTCGCCGGAGGCGAAGTTAATGTTGTTGAATAATCCACGAGACGAAGTCTCTTCTTAAGATGCGCAAACGCTATATATTTACAGTATCTTCAAACATGGCAAATCATACTTTTAATCCGTTTGTAAGCTTTAGCGTCAATGGTTAAAAGAAAACGTCGAACGTTTAAATTACTATTCCTTCTGAGAAGAAACGTAGAGCTTTATTTGCTTCTGTCAACTCACCTTGAATGAGAAAGTTTTTTGTCGCTTCTTGCAATGAGGACACGATCGAGGTGAGTGTTGTTTATCTGCACTGTCAGGGTTCGTACCGGGTCATGGAAAACTTGGAAAGTCATGGAATTTAAGCATTTCCTTTCCCAGGCCTGGAAAGGCATGGAATTTTATTGTCGGTCCTTGAAAGTCATGGAAAATTGAAGTTTTGTTTGATAGATTAGTTACTGCTGGTGACAAGGCAAGGACAATGAAAGATAAAGAGGAGTAATTAAACAGCGCAAATGGTACGCATTTTGGTGCACCAGAGTTGAACTCTTTAGGGTCCAAAAATGCCCTAAAATAAGGAAAGTTTTTAAAATGTTTGAAAAGTGAAAGCTAACCCTAATGTCTTGGAAAACTTAAAAAGGTTAGGGAAAAAGTCATGGAAAGTCATGAAATTTGAAGAGCTCAAAAAGAGTACGATACCCTGGCAGTGTTTTTTGCCTTGTTAACTTGTTGGCACGTACAATTATCGAAAATATTTTCCTTCTTTTTTATACATAAATTAACTTCTATTTACAGGCAAAATTGGTCTTGCGAGGAAATTCCAAGTTCACAAAACAGTGACAAAGTAGCCTCGTTAATTTTTGTCTGTAGTGGTAAACATTGTTTCGAGCGTATAAAAAGTTAGCTACAGTAAATCACTTTACAATAAATGATGCTGTTCAAACACCATGAAGTCTTTTCTTACCTTCAGAATCATCGACACTAGGACATTCTTGTATTTTCAAAAATTTCTTGCTCTGAAACTCTGCCAAAACACCCAGTTTAAGACCGCGATTTTGTTTTGCTTTATTCACCGCCCAGCGCGGTAAATATAACGTCATAGTCCGAGATAGCGAACCAATCGGATTGCTTGAGTCACCAAGATCACTGAGTGCCATATATATACTACATATATACATATACACTCAAACAAAAAGAAATTCCACACACTCAAACACCGTCCTAATTTGAAGTGGTTTTTGTCGCAAACTTGACTTGTTGTAAGCATCACTTAATTTGCCGTATGACGTGCCATGCACCATACGCCACGCACCACGTCTAGTATTTATTGTTCTGTGCTTTGATTTGTGTCTAGTATTTATTGTTCTGTGATTTGAATGTAACTGTTACTTTTGGCAGTTGCCTGATGATTGCTTCGCAAGAGGCATGAAACCCTGAGTAGCAATAAATGTTCAAAATTTAATCCAGTTCCACCAGTCTACTTGTACTAAATATATTAAACAATTACCGGATGAGGTTTTTGTGATATCCGGAATAATCAAGGTCGGCTGAGGCTGATAACACCGAGTTTTGTTGTCAAGGTGTAGATTAGAAATGTGATTTACTTGAGTAATTAAGAATTCATCATTATTATTATTATTAATTCAAAATATTGAATTCTCCGTTTCTGATGGGCTCAAATCCCTTTGCTAATTCTTCACAACAAGTTACAAGTGTTGATCAAATTTGGAAGATGTTTGCAATATTTGGAAAATGACGTCAATAATAAAGCATAAATACCAGAAAACCGAGAAACCCTAAGGACGAGGTTGCGTTGTTACTGCGCTGCCTCCAGGCAGGTCCACTTATAAATCCTCTTCCGTTCGGTCGTCTACGCAATATCCTGGCAGTTACATACGGGCACGGTTAATTGTTCACCCAGTTTAACCCAGAGGGCATTGCGTGTTTCGGCAAAGCTTTTTTGCCCAATTCAGCGCCGTATTGCAGATTGCCTTTTTATTTCTATATTTTCTTCTGTTTAATGCAACACATGCCTTTTTTAATTAGAAGTCTAAAAGTTTCGGATTTGGGTAAAGAAGACTCGGACGACAGAACTAACACTTCGGAGAATTTCGCACGCAAGTTCAATAGCCTGCGAAATCGGCGGTTTCAGTTTGGCGAGAGGACAAATGAGCTGTGAAGAGAAAACGCAAAGTGTTTAAGAGCTAGGCAAGTCACTCACTAGTGCAGAGTTTAGTGACTTTGCTTCCCATAGCTTCCAGAGTTCTTCTCTGAATATGGTCCAGGGCTTTTTCTTTTGTTTGAATCTGTATATTGCTTAGCTTTTGTTTAATTTAAATTGTGTATGACCTTGTTATGCTAAACTCCCGGCCAAGTTGTGTCTTCTCCCCTTCATCAAGCACGGCTCATTACAGTTTCGATAAAATTTGAAAGTTCACAGCTCGCTTTAAGTTTATCGCCATACATACCTTTTGATGAAATTGTATGATAAAGTCATTGAAAATGGGAACTTGAAAAAAAAAAGACCTAATCGATTTCACTCGAAACTTGAGACTTACAGGCTTGTGACTTAAAAATATACAATTAAGACCTGCATTTTACTGAAGGGTTTTTAATACGTACATATATATCTGTAAATGTGACGGAGAAGTACAGTCTGTATTATATGAATGAACCATAACGTTTCAATTAATGTGAAGGTCAAGTATTGTGCATTGACATAAATCGAGCTATTGAATATTAAGGTGCGTTTAGAGACGGACCATTAGAAAAGTTTATGAGAGGGGATGGGAATTTTCGAGCCGCATAAATTTTTTTCATTAATTTGCCTTGTATGAATTTCTTCTATAGGCCGTTACAAATTTAGGGTTACTTGGCGTACAGGATTTTTTTAAATTTAATTTTCCCTTGCAAGAATATATTTTTTTTACTTCGCCCCCCCCCCCCCCCCCCTTAAGTTTTCTCAACGTAATGAAATAAAGTATTATTATTGCTGAATTTTGCCTGGTCCTTTTAGGAATAAGACTGGTCGGTGGAAGCTGGATAGGAGAAGGAAGAGTGGAGATATTCTACAATGGCATCTGGGGAACTGTTTGTGATGATTACTGGGATACGAATGATGCTCGCGTTGTTTGTCGCCAAATGGGATTTCTTAGTAACACTGTTACTGCCCTGCACTACGCCCACTTTGGTTCTGGAAGCGGCCAGATTTGGCTGGACAATGTGCATTGTTCCGGAAGTGAGAGAACAATTGTAAATTGTCGGCACAATGGGTGGGGCGTAGAAAGCTGCGATCACAGTGAAGATGCTTCGGTGATTTGTTCAAGTAAGTAATGTAAACAAACAGTTTTCAAGCATTATTTTCCCTACCACTAATATCTTATTTTAAAATTATATCTATTGTCTTCTTACCAACGGGAGCCGTACTAAGTAATATTTAAGTTCGTGGCAGGCGAGGTCTGTACTGCAGATGAACGACAGAGAGCCATGATTATATAACCTGACGTTTTCCGTAGCTGTTCGTTCATCCGTCGCGCACATTTTGAGCCAAGTTCAGTGATGGTCAGTTGCTATGGTTACGAGATATGACGTCATAAGTAACAGGTGGTCCAGCCGTTTTTGGGTGAAAATACATGTTTTTTTAACTTCTTTCAACAATAAAAGTAAATCTTGTGGTTGAAAAAATATGTTATTATGTGTTATTTTTCATGTAAAGCACAAAAAACTCCTATTTCTCGCGGTTTTAACCTGATTTCTTATTCTTGGTAAAATCCAAGATGGCGGCGAAGATGGCGACCATTGTGTTGGCGACGTCACAGGCCTCCAGCAGCGCCACCATCCTTAAAATATACCTCATCTTGTTAAGAAGACGAAAGCTTTCCACTAAAGGTAAAATCGTTTCGAAATACTGCAACATATCAAAAACTCCGGGGAGGGGATGTCGTAGTCGTCGTAGTTGTGCAGTGGAAGTCAAAAAAATGTACTAAAAGCGTGAAGCACGTGCAGAGCTTTTTTTTTTTTGCTCATAAAATCAATTGTTTTTTGACGTTGTCGTTGTCGTCGTAGTTGCTAAGCTCCCTATAAATTCTTAGTGGAAGTCCAAGCGAGTGCTGGCTACTATACCTGCGATGCATGCGTAATAACAACCGGGAGATTAGGATAGAGTTGTAATAAAAGTGATGACGTCATAAAAATTAAATTTGTGAAATTATGGGATTTGCCAGGATATTCTGTAAGAACAGCATCCAAGAGTTTTACTTGCCAAAAATTAGCATTTCGAGGCAAAATGTCTCTGAGATATTAGCCCAGTTATGCTCTGATGACTCCATACAAATCCTTTACATTTGTTTAGACCCAATTCAAGTTTAGAATGATTTGAACAACAACGAATTGTTTTTTGTAAGAAATGCCACAAGCTGTAATTGGGATGTGTTTGTGTAAGTAACAATTATGTTGAACGGTGTTTGAAAGTTGAGTACTGTATCAACAACAAATGTGTGCAGGAGAGACGGAGATGTTCAGTGTTATAAGTGTAAAAGGATATAAAGAGCAAGAAGACATGGTAATAAAGTGAGCGTGAAGACATCCAATAAGAGGTGCGGTTGCAGAGACACTTTTACCGTGGTGAATGACTCTCGTTAACGCTTGAAATTGGTGTAGTGCGTGTGAATGGACTTTCACAAGATAAATTTACTATGGGAAATATTCATACCCAAGGGAGAAAAGGCAGTGAGCTTTTTCATTTTACTTCAACATGAAACCGCCAAAAAATGGTTTTTTGACGGGATTCTTTTGTACTGTTGAGAGAAAGATCGATATTTAACGTTAAGAGGAGGGAAAATTTTGAACTGGTTTAATGGCCTCGATTTAGGAACGATATTTCCAAAAAATGCGTTCTATTCTTGGATTGTAATCGAACAGTGAGATGCAGTTGAACAGCAAAATGGAATGTAAGGTCAAGCTTTAAAAAACCCTAGTTAAAATTTCAGCGGCATGTGATAAAATATGGACTGGACTGGATTGGTAAAACATGGACTGGATTAATAAAACATGGATTAAAAAACATGGAGTGATAAAACATGGATTAATAAGACGCATTCATGGGAGCCTACACTTTGTCGTGATTGTGGATTAATTAGCTACGCGGAGGAGCATTAAGAAATGATATTACACTTACTTTTCTTCTTTAGTGTAACAGACGTCTTAACTTCTTCACAGGAAGTCTGCTGCGAAGGTGCATGACTGTGGCTGTAACCCAATTCGATTGTAATTTCTGTCAAATAAATTGCGCATTACGAGATATTAGTTCCACTTCCTGTATTTCCTCTACAACAACACTTTCCTTATGTACAGTTAACTCCAGTACAATTCTTCTCCAGAACCTCCAGCAACGTAACTTACTACAATCTGTACATTCCCTTAAAAACTTGCTCAAAATGCACAATCTCCACACCGAGGATAATTCATGAAAAACATTCTCAACAGTAAACTAGAAATACATGTCTCTCAAACAAACCCGCCGCGAAACTCGTGTTTTTTACTTAGAAGCGCCACTCGGGTCAAGCCCTGCCGTGCTGGGTAATATAAGGAACTGGATAGTTGACCCACCGCAAATTCGGTCGTGAAGGTTCCTGCTTTGTTCTTTCTTTTCTTCTTCTTCATTTTTGCCTCTTGTGTGGTATAATTTTTAAAAGTGCATTGAAAACCATATTTAGCATTATTTTGGCCTAGCTGGGTTAAGAAAAAAAAACACAAACACGGCAGTACAGTTCGAGTGAATTTTATTATAAGCTTACTTCGGGCCATAGTTAGTACAGAACTGAAACTTTTATAGCGGCGGGGAATTTTAGCGGCAAACTAATAAATTTGGGTTTTCCACGGTGTAAAACGAATTCAGACGAAGAAAAGAGTGACAAGGTTTCGACGGTAAAAAGCCAAAGTGAAAAGCACTTTGGAGAAACTTATCGCCAGGCATATAGCGCGACATAACAGCACAGAAGCAAACTCGGCTTGTGCAATCCAACCTGTCTTCCACGTGATTCGAATTCGCAGCCAATAAAAATCACTGAATTTTTCGGGACGGGCAGAGGATACGGGAAAGTTAAAATAAACAAGGCAATTTTTGACTCGAGAGGAATGAGCATCCGAATTTATGATGCTGACTGATTACGTCATCCCGCGCCTAAGTTACGGGACAACTGAAATCGGCGATAATTATTTGAGTCGCTCTTACCCCCAGATTTGTAAATTGGATTGAGTTACCTTCGCACTTTTCCATTTAGATGGGTATCATACAGGTAGAAATATATGAATTTATGCGGTAGGCAATGGGTCTAGGTAGTTCATTTACTGCATCTGAACTGCAATAAAACCTGTATTTACTCCAAAGGGCGTAGTCCTCAATTACACCAAGAAGTTGGGAAATTCAATTATCAAAATTCCAGTTCATCTTTGAAATTTACATGGTCGCGTGGATAGTTAATTAAACTTAAGGTTTCTCTTATGTACAGCCAGTTCAAATTCACATCAAATCATTGAAAAGCAAGAGAATCCATTGTTATTTCATCGTTCAATTGCGTAATTGATGTGACTCGACTTTGTACGATTCACTAGAAGGCATGCATATAGTTCTATTAGATATACTTACGCACGGTCTTGGAGCTCCACTATAACTATGAGGAGTGCAGATCACATGGCCAGGTGTCCATATGTCCTTTACATACGACGTAATAAAATAAAGTAAACAGACTACCCAATCTGCATGATCTTTAATAGGATTAAGACTGGTTGGTGGAAGCTGGAATGGAGAGGGAAGAGTGGAGATATTCTACAATGGCAAGTGGGGAACTGTTTGTGATGATAACTGGGATATGAAAGATGCTCAAGTCGTTTGTCGCCAATTGGGATTTCCTTATGCCGTTAGTGCTCCGAAATCTGCACACTTTGGTTCTAGAAGTGGTAACATTTGGCTGGATGAGGTGCGTTGTTCAGGAACTGAAAGTTCAATTGTAGATTGTTCGCATAATGGATGGGGCTCACATGACTGCGGAAGCAGTGAAGATGCTTCGGTGATTTGTTCAGGTATGTTATCTCCACAAATATTTGTCGAGTATCCTTCCCTCTATTGTCAGTATCTTTATGTCGTAATTAAATTAATTGTTGTTAATAGTGATTTCAGTTAAAACTATGAGACTGGCATGTGACTGATCTGTACATTCTACGTAGATCAAAAAGGTAAGTTGCTAATATGAACAGGCTGTAGGCATTTAAGACTTACCCATGTTCACCAGACACCTAAAATTGGCCTAAATTAATTGGGGTCGGCCTAAATTCAAATGTTTCGACTGATGTGAAGCACGGCTCTGAAACGGGCCTACCTGAACGTATTTTTCCCTTTTTATTTGTTAATAATATTATTTCCAATTATTTTTAAGACTTTAAAACTGCTAACAGGGAGATCTGTATACATAGTTAAATGTCCATCCTTTATAATGAAATAAAATATAAATAATTAAACTAAAATATTACCCAATTTGCCTGATCCTTTTAGGATTGAGACTGGTTGGTGGAAGCTGGGAAGGAGAAGGAAGAGTGGAGATATTTCACAATGGCAAGTGGGGAACAGTTTGTGATGATTACTGGGATATGAATGATGCTCGCGTTGTTTGTCGCCAACTGGGATTTCCTAATACTGTAAGTGCTCTGCACTCCGCCCATTTTGGTTCTGGAAGCGGTCAAGTTTGGCTGGACAATGTAGGTTGTTCCGGCAGTGAAAGTGCAATTGTAAATTGTCGGCACAGAGGGTGGGGCGTAGAAGATTGCAGTCACTCTGATGATGCCTCGGTGGTTTGTTCCAGTAAGTTAGTCTTCATTACAATCTGGGCATAACGTACAAATACGCATCGGAAAAAGCGATAAACGATTGTAAAATTAATAAAAACATAACACACACATACACACACACACACACACACACATTAGAAGGTTTTCAGTATCTTTATGCAGATAAATTAGTCACACCTATTGTTGTGTGGAAAATATACAAACCGACACTCGGTTTGAGATATTTTAAATTCAAGAAGAACGGAGGAAGAATATAAAAATTGTGTAGTAAAGTAAATACGGCTGGCGCCTTATCTTTGAAGTGTAAATATTATATATAAGTGTAAATATTATTCATAAAAGACGCGAGAGTGCCGTACATAAAAATGCAAAGTTCTACGATAAAAATATGCAAAAATTCATAAGAAGGCGTTCTAAAACCCGTGCTTCAAGTAATATATCAAACATGAGATGCAGTGTTTCATCACCAGATGAAACACCGAGAAGAGAGTTGAAAATACGACGCGCAGCGGAGTATTTTTGACGAACTTCGAGGTGTTTCATCTGGTGATGAAACACTGTGTCGAATGTTTGATATTTCTTCTCAAACAAAATCATTTTTGAAGGAGAAATTAAGGATGCAAATACTAAGCAGTGTTTCATCCGATTTCCAAACACTCATTAAACATTAATTTCCTTTGTATTTTCTTAATGAATTATTAATGAGTTTGAGAACACAATATCGAGTGCATTGGCCACCTTCCCTCAAGAAGGGGATAGTCAAAACTGGTTGTACACTCAGACAAATACAAAAACCGTGAAAGGCACGATACAAGGACCATGAAACATATGGCCAGGCAGTATACCAATACAGTAAAACTCCGCGACTAAGAACCTAGAGTTTTCCACATTAGCCTAAACAGGTTCTTCTATAAATGGTAGTTAGCACATGTTTAGGCTATGTAGGTTTTTAAATAGGTTCTTAGTTTCCAAAGAAAAAAAAAAACAATATAGCTAAGAGTATTTGGTGGTTCAGTAAGTGTCAGAGGTTTTTCACAGAGTTTAGAAAATAAGAACTGGTTCAAATTAGTTATCCAGGTTCTTAGTCGCGGGGTTTTACTGTATAACACTAAGCCCTCCCGGGTGGGAAATTCTCAACAACAATAATAAAAAGGCAACGTATGAGAATCAAAATATATCTGCTCAATATAATCAAACAAATACGAACTGGGAATTGCACGTCATGACAATGCTCTTCAAACAATAAGCGAATCTTGATCTCTGCAGGATTAAGACTGGTTGGCGGAGGCCGGAGAGAAGAAGGAAGAGTGGAGATATTCTACAATGGCAAGTGGGGAACTGTTTGTGATGATGACTGGGATATGAATGATGCTCGCGTCGTTTGTCAACATCTGGGATTTTCTAATGCGGTCAGAGCTCTGGGTTCTGCACACTTTGGTTCTGGAAGCGGTCAAGTTTGGTTGGACAATGTGGGTTGTTCCGGCAGTGAAAGTTCAATTGAAAATTGTTCGCACAATGGATGGGGCGTGGGAGATTGCACTCATAAAGAAGATGCCTCGGTGACTTGTTCAAGTACATAATGTACAAAAGAAGTCTTCATCAGTGGCGGATCCAGGGGAGGGGCCCGAGGGTGCCGGGAAAAAAAATTGAGACCGGAGCCTCCTCTTATCTCAGGGTCTGGATGACCGCCCCTCCCCACCCCCCCTTATCTGAAGGTCTAAATCCGCCATTGTTCAAGTACTATTTTCTCTGATGAATTTTTTTTTGTAATGTAAGTGTATAACAAATTTTTGTTTCAGGTGCAATTAATAACGTTAGGATGGCAAAGAACTGTAGAAAACTAGGAGTAAGGAATAGGAATAGGTATTGTAGTTTCCCTTCGCCCTCACTAGTATGTGCAATTTCGAACAGTCAAGTCGGTCATACGAGCCAAGTTCATAAGTGAGTAAGCGAGTGAGAGAGTAACGGTTAATAACTAAAAGAGGCCAATTCAATAAACCTGTGGTCCCCAGATTACAATTCAACTAAAACTCTTAGAATATATAACAGTACAACATTATTCTCTGGTACGAACTTCAAGTTAACAATTAAAATTGTATGTTAAATGAATAAAAACACTAGTAGAACTGAAAAACAAAATACTATGAATAGAGACTCTGGTAAATGTTTAATTCCTTAAGTGAGCGAGACGTTGTTCTGCAAACCGTTCCAAAGAGCCTTTCGGTAACTTTAAAATAAGGCCGTTTTTTGGTCTTTTTTTTGTCTCATCCTTCCGCAGTTTCTCTCTTAGAGAAAAAATAGTTATTTTATAGTTGGATCATCTATTGTTTTTTTACGTAAACTGCAATTTAACTTGGAGAGTTTCTATACTCGGGCAATAGCACTGACATCTTAGTCTTTTAAACCCTTCATATAAAGAAAGCCTTTAAGACGCGCGGTTCTCGGTCTGCATGCAATGCAAAAGATACTTCATGATACTTCTTCAAACAAAAGAAGTTAATGTTTGATGAGTGTCTTTTATATCTGATAGACACTGCTAAACTTTTCGTCAACTTTTTTTTGACCAAAATAACCTCATTAATCTAACTATATTAGTGTAAGACTGAGTTAACCTATATCGGAGATTTTGAAGCCATTAAAAAAACTGGCAGTCGTGTATTATCACGTTTAAAAGCTCGGGGCGTTAAGCTTCGAGTTTTTTAAACCTGATAATACACTCCTGCTCCTTTTTTAAACAGTACATAATCATAATCATTATCATAATCATAACCATAAGCATAATCATAATTATTATCATCATTAGCAGTACGTTTATTATTATAATTACTATTATTATTATTAATATTAGTATCACTAAACCTTTACTATCGAAATACAAAGAAATTGGAAATAATTTTTCAGTTTCGATCGGTTCTAATAGCACGAAACGGATCTTGTATGCATTTAGTTATCCGATTCTCCTCTTTTTACTCTCTTTACCTTGTGTGGCATGTCTGGACTCTGAGTGAGAGCTGTGTGAGTAAAGTTTATGCAAGTGGTTAGAGAAAATATAATCGTTAAACTGAAAATGGTGAACATATAGCAAAAAATGATTGTCAGCCAATGTATTAAAAACGTTTTCCAGTCTCGAGCTTTGATGATCGAAGTAATGAATTCGTGTTTTCTGCCTTTTCTTTGTTTTATGAAGGATACGTTTTTGGGCCCAATAGTTATTTGCAGTTTTATTTCCGTCAAGAAGACTGTATGACGGTTGTCTCAAACAAAGCCCAAAACGGCGACATTACATCGAACTAAAACAAGAATACGCAAGGCTGACAATTGTTCATTTTGTTTAATAAATTAGTTTGAAATCGGTTTAGTCTCTGATCTAACGTTGCGAAACTAAAACGGGGACTCACAAATGAAATACGGCAGTCAGAGGAAGTCTTAAATTCCCTTGGTTACATCACTACCCTGGTTGAGCGTAGAGGTGAAATCAAAATTAGTTAATGTTTGAATGGCTTAGCTCAAAGTCGACTGACTAATATTTTTAAGGGATCCTATAGATTTCCCTCAATTGGCAATTCGAAACAGAAATCCTCTAATAATGTTGCTACCCCCCTACCAAGAACATGTCGAATTTCTAATAGACAACCTGAGCTAAAGTGGTGCGACACTATGGAATTCCCCACTCAATGTAGCTCGAAGTTGCGATGTGTGAAGTGTGATAACCGTTATTATATTTTGTCTTGTAATTTTGTGCCCTCTTACTTTAGCTTTGGTCGTTAGTACTTCTTTACATTCAGTACACTTGTTAAACTTTTGTAATTATCATAAATTGTAGTGCTTGCAATTAATTGCAATGTTTTTTGAGACACGCCCAGCTTTTATGTTGGTTAAATAAAGTTGATCCTGTTCTAACCTAACAAACTTGGCTTTTCGCATGATTGTCTAGTCGTGTTAGCTTTTTTTCTTGGCCCAGCGACAGCTATGAAAGTAAAAGCCAAGGAAAACAACCGCCAATTGTTACTCTCAAACATGTGACCACATTCATGAAATGCGACTTAAACAACAAGCATCTAGAAATAGTAACATGACGACTTTAAAAATTCTTTCAGTATCTTAGTGTATCACCGCTGAGGAACGGTTTTAGTCACAGCCGTTTACATTTCCAAAAACGAGTAGTTCTCGTGAGTATATGTTATTGCTTTCTGCGATCCCATCAAGGTAGGTTTTATTAACATCATACAGAACAAACGGATGGGTATGTCTCTTGTGTTTGAACAGCCAAAGTGGGTCTTCAAACTTCTCGTAGGTGAAAGTTTAATTGATAAGGTTTGAGAGTAACGTTGATAAAATGGCTATTTTTATTTTTATCGTTACCGTAAATACCCCATTCTTAATAATAATAATAAAAATAATAAAACTCATCGATGCACCTGATCGGAATATTAAAACAGAGACGGCTACTTAGAATCAGTAGAATGGTGATTTAGACAGGAAACAGTAGAACGTGATGTGACTGTTGAGTATTCCTTTCTTTTTCGATTGAGGAAAATTAATAATAATTTTATTCGGTTTATTATGATTATAGCATTGCGTTTAAAAATTCAGAAAAAAAAACTAATTAGTTTCGGGAATTCCGCTCTACCGAATTCTCTCTGAAAACTATTTGACTCACAAAAAAGTGGGGTTCACTTACAATTCTTGTCAATAACATTGAATTTTGTTATTGCTGAATGATAGCTGCCTTTCCCCCTGAAATGTCCCATCCGTCGTTTGTAGTTACAATAAAAACAGTTGTTGCTCTTTTGTATTTAAATGGTTTAATAGATTTGCTTTACTTGATAATTTTGAAACAAGAACAAAACATATGGACGAACAGGAGGAGTTTGAACAATATGAAGAACACATTAAATGGCTTGAATTGGCCAAAGAAGACATCGCTACCTGGATAAGCTGTGTGCAGACAGAGGCACAGACCGACCAACAGCGAAAGGTTGAGAACTATAAAATAAACATATATAATCATACAACATAACAAAATCAATAATCTTTCTTTTAATGTACCGTAAAACAGGCAACAAAGCCTTGCAACTTGTAATGCAACTTTCCTGCAGAACGGGTTGCGTGACGTTGCGCGTTTTACCACCCACGTTGAAACCTGTCTTGCAGCAAATCAGGATGTTCCATGTTGTGCAGCTTTGTTGCAGAAAGTAGAGAGTGGTTCTACTTTTTGAAACAAAATTTTCGGTACATGTTACGCGTTTTACTGCTCCAAGGCAACCGTTTTTGCAGCAAGTGACGTAACCACCGAGTTTGGCATAAATTCCTCTCTTCCAATCAGAAGTCAGAATTCACGCACGCGCAACATCGCTTTTCAAGTCGTTTTGCGACAGTTTTTCGAAACAAGTTGCACGCGTCTGAAGCCCAGCATTTTATCATTGGTTTCCGGTATGCGAAGTCGTGACTGGCCTGTGTACAGACACCCCTTCCCCTTATTTATTTATTTTTTTTTTTTGAGGCAGGGGGAGTGTCTGTACACAGGCTAAGTAGTGACCTAGTTGTTGACCTACCTACCTATCTACCTACCCACAAACCAACCCGCCCACCCACCTACCTAACAACATTTCACTGTACTAAGTGACACTGTTTTCATCGTATTCAGAGAACGCATCTATTCTTGGTTCGTTTCTCCAACATGCTTGGAATGTCCTTGAACTGTACCGGTTGCGGTATCACTTGGGACAAAGGAAAAGACTTCTGGGGTTGTCTTAATTGCCCAAATGTTAATTTGTGCGGGAGCTGTAACCTGTGTGAGTATTCAAAAAGTTAAATCAATTATTTATGCCACCCACTGAGCTGGATTAGACCATTTTCGATATATTAAAATTCATCCTTGGCTCCGAGGCTTGGGGGAATAAAACAAAAGAAATGTACTATTCATTACTGAGCCTCAATACGATTTCTTTTGTTTTATTCCCCCAAGCCTCGCAGCCAAGTATGAATTTTAATATATCGGAATTGGTCTATTACTCCTCAACACTGCGCCCTCTCATTGGTTATTTCGAGGTCACATGACATCTAACCGTTCCCCGCAGAAAGCCTCTAACCGAGCAAACAAAATTTGTGATGTCCGAATTGACCACTCTGTACTTTCATAAAGTTTTACACAAAGAAGTCTTTTTCCCCGCGAGCTATATAATACTAGTGGCAGGAATCGGTTAATTTTGTTTTCAGAAAATGTCAATGTTTCCCTGTTCTACGTTTTTCTGTTTTGTGTAATTCATTCCAAAGAAATACACTGAGGCCACTGCTCACAGAAATTGTGTATATTTTATACATGTATACAGCAAGTTCAAATTTATATTACATGTAATCTGCTTGAGCAAATAAGAGAGAAATGTAAGAGGGAAAAAAACAAAGTCTAGAAAAATAACGTCATCGTGAATATAACCCCTGATCATTTATCCATGTTTTTGTTCCGCAGGTGGAGTGAACCCTGATGGCCATTCAGAAACTCATGATGTTGTTTATCTAAGGTAAACAACTCTGCCTCGTTCCTAGTTCTATGCAAAGAGAGCAGAGGAGGCTAGAGATTCCAACCCTCCCGTTTTCGCTTAATATTCACCCGGTTTTTGAAACTCTTCCTACCCGAAGAAAGATGATGTGTTCTTTGTTTAACCGGTCTTTTTTAGAACGAATCTTTGCCGTTTTTCTGTGGTTTCTCAGCCACTTTTACCCTTTTGGTATCCACGTATGAGCCTGCGATAACTTTGGCCTCGGTAATGCACTGATGTGATAGGGACCAATTGGCCTCCACTGCTTGTTAGAAACTCCACTATTTTCAATTGACTGTGATCTCAAAATGCAGGAAATGGCATCTTAGGGGTAAATAGCTTAAAAATTTTGGAATCTCTGCGCAAAAGCGAGGACCTTATTCACATCTTTGCACGTGCTTAAGGACGTGTATAGAAAATGCGTCTTTTCCAAACAATCTATGAAGAGTAACCTCTGGATAAACAGCCGACGTCCTTTTTTAAAACGCTCCAAAGCTGTGGCCATAGTTGGGAAATCTAACAAAAAATGTATAAAAATAAATAACTCAGAACATCTGTATATTTAGTGGTTACCCGTCTGGTATATTTTTGATCGAATTGAATCTAAACATGTTGGTTTTTGAGGAGAGAGATAACCTCTTGGATAATGGAAGAAACCCAACGACAATCGATCCAAAATACGGTATCAGGATTCGAACCCAGGCTCAACTAATTTCTAAACCACAGTTTATTGAATAGCTGGTTCAGTATTTGGTGAACATCAATGTAAAAGAAAGGTAAAATTCTTGATTTTTCAGAGTCTGGTGTGATGGATGTGGTGGTTGTATAGTTGGAACACGATATCATTGCAGTGAGTGCAAGGAGATGAATCTGTGTACTGGATGCCATTTCTCTGGAAAGTTCCCGGAAAGGTAAAACCCTTCTAAATTTTTTTTGGGTCGACCCCCAAAAAATTTATAAGGGTTTGTATGGAGTTTTCTAAGCATAACTGGGCTACGATCTCGGAGACAATTTGCCCTGAAATGCTCATTTTTGGCAAGTAGGCCTCTTGGACATTGTTCTTTCAGAATATCCTGACAAATCCCATAATTTCAGAAATTTCATTTTTATGACGTCATCACTTTAGTACTCTATTCTAGAGCTCTAATTGGCTTAGGTATATGAGCCGTTACACCATGCTCTCCAAATATGGTAACTGTACGCGTCTACTCAAAATTTTAAAAAAAGCTACAAATCGGTTGTTTTTACAAATAAAGTCGGGAAGAATTCTCGATATTTTGTGGGCTTTTGCGATAAAACAATTATTCCACTCGCGCTTGTTGGATATGAGATGATTATGGCTATCTACCATCTTTTATCCAACGCGCACTTAATTGTTAATTATACCGAGGACTTCATTACATAGGGGTTCGTTTTATGGAAGCTTCCGCTGTAACCAGGGTTTGCCCCAAGTAAGCTTTCACTCGCCCCATGTAAGGGCACTCAAGATAGTCTTGGATTCTGGATTCCAGGCACTGGAATCCGGATTGTTTGTCAGTGGAACTTGGATTCTGGATTCCAATCGTCATTAGGATTCCGGATTCCTTGAGCTGTATTCCGGAATCCAAAGCCCAGGATTCCGGATTCCACAAACACAAATTTCCCGGATTCCGGAATCCCTTAATTACATGAGGCGATCGCAGTCTACGAAGCAACCTTCTCAAGCAGAAGCGAAAGCAAAGGGAAGGGAAAGAAAGGAAAAGTTGGATTTTCTCATTTTCTTGCTTAGCATGTCTCTCTACAATCATGACATTGAACTAACCCGTTTGATATTGTTTTTCCTAGGCATATTGTTACTCATAACGTGACGAAATATTCTGTTTTAGCAGCAGGTAATAATCGTTATGGAAACATCATAAAAAATTGTTTTATTAAGATTCAGACAGCTAAGTTAAAAGTAGCCTGTATGGCAGGCGTTAAACTAAAAAGGTGAAAGGGAGAGGGGAAGGGGAGAGAGCGCAAGGAGCGCGCCCCGTTATAAGCCATATTCGAATAATAGACAGTCTACCTTTTTTCTTGGTCCGTCGAGTAAAACGCACGAGACTCGTAAATGACCACACGCGTGGCTGAAGGCGCGAGATGGAAAAGGCACGAACGCGCGCGTGCACTCCCCTCACTAAATCTGAAGAAAAAGAGAGACTGCTCGTAGTCTATTCGAATAAGGTTAGTCTTCATAAATGACACAAGAACTTTAAAAAGCAGATGGATTTTCTGTTCCTTCAGGAACGAAGAACACCGACGAACAACAAGAGCTACAACATTATGAAGAAAACATGAAATGGGTTGAGGACGCCAAAAAGGATTTTAACGCCTGGCGCAGTGGAGTGTGGAAGAAAGTTGTGACAAACCATCACTTACGGGTTGGCAGCTTTTATTCCCTTCTGTAACTCTACTTAAACAACAAGAAACGGATAACTCCCTCATCCAAGACCTGATTCAGAAGTTAGCTAGAACTGAGCGTGCAGAGAAAAACTTGACAAACCATGTCTACTTATTCAGTGGCTGAAGATGATAAGCTAAACGTAATAACACAGTTTGATGCGGAAAACGCGCAAAATACCCGCCGCACAACAATTAAAATTTCCAGCAGCAAATGCAATGGATAGCTAGGATTCTTTATCTTATTTTCAATATCCTTTGCGCAGCAGAATAAACAGAAATTCCGGCGAGCAAAATTGTCACCAAGCTAGCTTGGTACACACAGACTTGAAATTAATGTCACTTCTTTTCATATGACTGATGAATCATGGAAACAATAATCGAGGTTAAGTTGTTTGTTTTCGTTCCTTTCCGACAGAGAGTGTTACTGTTTTTGGCGCGGTTCTCTCACGTCATCGGCGGCACCAAAATCTGCGACGGATGTGGAACGGACCTTGTGAAAGGCACCAGACAATTTTTCTGTCTTACCTGCTTAAAAGTTATTTTGTGCAACTCCTGTCACGAATGTGAGTGTTTATAAATGTAGCGAAACAAAATTTTAAGTCAGTAGTGAGAAAAGCCCAAAACGTTAAACTGAAAATGTAGTGATGATGGTGACTGACCAAACTCAGCAAGCTGAGTTGAATAGTTTTCCTTAGCCAGTCAAATAATTAAGCTCAGTCAGCTTCAGAATTGCAATCCTTTCCCTGACCCAATTACATTGTATGACACAAGATAAACTAACCGAACTCTTGACACCATAAAACGCCATGGTATGAACTGGTCAAGGGGCTTCTAATGGGGGAAGTTCATTCCCGAAACATTTTCTCCTACACACAGGACATATTTATTTTCTATAGATGTATATATTTACTTCAAAACTAACCTGGTGGCGGATAACTAGCCTGCAAACACAGACGTTTTTCCAGTCATCGCTTCTCTCCAGCGACGTCCGGAAACAAGTCTGTGTTCGCAGGTTAACGGATACCTGGTTGAGGTTATTTTGCTAGCCTGCGTCGCAAACAATCTAAACCTTCTGACGGACTTTACAAACGGCTTAGACGATGAGTGGACCGGCTGTAACGCAGGCTATATTTTACTTATTCTCCGAATTTTTTCCTGCTCAACAGCTGGAGAGAAACCTGAACGCCACTTAAAAACTCATGATATTCTAGGAATGAGGTGGGTCAGGAGAACAGCCAACCTGTGGCCGAATGCGATGCAATAACAGTGGCGGACCCAGACCTTTACTTAAGCGGGGGGTGGGGGGGGGGGGGGGGGAGGCGGGGGTCATCCAGACCCTGAGATAAAGGGGGACCCGGTCTCAGTTTGGTCTAAAAATAGAGGGGGTGTGGACCCCCGGGCCCCTCCCCTGGATCCGCCACTGAAGAATGTCCCACAACAACAACAGGGAATTGTTTAGAAAGTCACGATACAGTCTATGCATTCAGTTTTATCAGGGCTGCTAACAGCCAGTCACAGATTAATCTCCTCCGCAGCCGTTCTTTGTGACGTTAGGCAACGCTCGCGTAGGAGACAATTCACAGATTTTGAAATCATTTCGTAATAGTCATGATTGATAAGTACGAATGATTCACGGAATCTCGCGTTTTCACATTATGCGCATTTGATCATATTTACATGTATTTTGCGCAATATAAATTTTAAATTATTATTACTATTTCCTAAAAACAAACGTAATTTTAGTTTACCTTTTTTACAGATTTTTGTGTGAAGGCTGTGATAGTTACATCGTTGGAGCACGGTATCACTGCAGCGAGTGCAAGAATGGGGTTGATCTTTGCACAGGATGTCATTCATCTGGCAAGTTTCCGAAAGGGTAAATAGGAACATTTTTGTATCAGAAGGATATTGCATTTTTTGCAGCCAGTGGTCAAGCAAGGCAGGAGCGGTACCTGCCCCTTCCCACTTGCTTTTTGCTTTGTTTGTTTGTTTGTTTTATTTTACCATACTTAATATAATATCGTATGAACCTTGCAATATAATATTGTGGTATGAGCCCTTTGAGATGACATGAGTAAGTATTGAAGGGGTATAGCAATAATAAGGACCATGACGTCATTCAAAATGGCCGCCATGTTGGCTATTACCGTAAATTCAGCTTTTCCTATACTTCTTTTCATTCTAGACACACTGCAATTCACGAGATGACGAAATTTCCCCCTGAGACAGGTAAAGAAATGCATAAGAAAATATGGAAAATAATATTAATCAGTGTCATTGGTTCATGGATTCAGATTTTTTTTTTTTGTTATAACCTAAGGGCTTTGCAACTGAAATTGTTCCAGTGAGGGATCACAGGCACAACACATCGCCCCATAAATAAATTAAGCTATTTTGTTATTGTTTTATTATGAGATAGTTCACATGTTCCTCTTCTACTGTGCTTTGATGAAGTGTACTAAAAATAACTGCAGAAATCGTTTGAACACCCACAGCCTCCCCAAACCCAAACATCCGTTCCTAATCGAGACTGATCAAAATCCACCCAACAATTTAACATCACGTTTGGCTATTATGGCGTACCTCTCTACTTTGTTTCACACTACACGTTTATGATGAGCCCGGCTTTGGAAAAATTTTTAAGGTAATATGTTTCCTTCACTACACAAAAATGAGGGTACATTAAATATCTTCCTTTGTTAACATTAAAAGTGGCTTCGTTTATAGGTGTTTCTTAATGCTTTGAATTTTTTATTTCCTTTTTTGCGCAGCAGGTGAAGTGAACGCTAAATTCCACTCAGAAGCGCATGATGCTATAAAAACGAGGTAGACGTTGAAAGGAAACAGTCTTCCATCTTGAAAGTCATTTTTTTAAATTATATGGTAAAACTCTGAGAATAAACGCAAGCCGAAACGCTCTGGGAGAGGATTAAGTATGATTTAGCATTATCTTGTACAAAGAAAACACCCGTAACGGTTAAAGGGAAAATTTATTCGGGAAACACATATATGGTTTTCTGAAACCATGCTATTGAAGAGATTTAGAGTCCGCTTTCGGCAAAGGTCAGATTCAAGTTGATAAAATTCTCAAAATAGAAAATGAGCAGATAAAAACAGTCCAAAACAATTCTTACGGATAAGAATAACGTGATACAACTATGTTTAATTTTGTAGACGTAAGAGACAAGTAAAGGGACTCTTGGTCACATGGTACAAAGATTCATGTTTGCCGTAAACGTGATTCTAAACAGAGAGTTTAAGCTTCACGTTATATTATTACGGCAAACGGCAGATTCAAGTTGAGAATTTGTCAAAATAAAAAAAAGAGCGGATAAAACAGCTCAAAACAATTCTTAAGGATGAAAAATTGCTTGAAACTACTAATTTTGGTGTAGAAATAATGAACAGTAAACGACAAGTAATGGGGAAACTTGGTCACGTGGTACAAATTCGCGTTTGCCGTTTCACAAAAACGTGTCGCTTGACCTCTCTAATGTCGAATGCAAGTAAAATAAGTTAAATTTTCCCTTCTTTCTCGTTATCGAAAGTGTAAGGAACCAATAACCATCACTATTGATGTACTACTATATATTAGAGGTAAGAAACGAACTAGTTAGTTTTAGTGGTCACGAACTCTCCGTTTGGCCGTCTCGTATACCTTTTTTCAGCCTCCTGTTTTCTAACATGGCCGCCAAATTGCAAAACAACGATCAGTCGTTGGAAAGCGCTATCCAAACCCAGCACACAGTTATAAGGAAACCAGTTGCATTATCCAGTGGAGAGAGATTTATCCGGTGGACAAGCGTTTATCCAGCACGGGAACGAAATATTCACCAAAAGTGTACTGCACGTACAACCTGTTGTTAAAACATATCGCTTTTTCGACCTTCTCGTTACCACCCTTAAGGTCCCTGTTATGACATATTTACCGGCGAGTGGCACATCAAAAAGCTAATTTAAAAGCTTTTTTAAAGTGAGAGGCAAGAAATCTTATTATTCTAGCCAATCAAAAACTCATCCCATTTAGGGATGCAATGTTCTTTTTGCTGTTTTAGTTATTAGGAATTGAATCAAAGTTTTAAACTTCTTTTGTTATGTGTCTTCTCCCTCTTTTTCCTAGAAATAAAAAGACTGTTAAATACAACGGAGAAGAAGTTCTGTAATCCATCTCTATTGCATTGATGCACTGTCTCTAAGTACTTCTCCAAAAATCAGTTACTTTTTAAAAAAAAAAAAAAAAGCCATCCAGTTATTCGAGGAGCTATTATTCCTTCCAATAATACCACACTGGCAAATCGAATGATTTACCACATTATTATTAAGAAATTGTGTACCTAGGAATATCTGCATACTTTTGGAACGCTATGTGAAAGTTTCTCTCGTTTTGCAAAAAAAAAAAAACAAAGGGTTTTCGCGATGAGGAAATTCACAAAAACACTCGCATTGACTTATAGATCATTAATATAGTTTTCATTATAATAAACAGTTATTGAAGACCAAATGTTGAATTTTTGGAATCTTTTGTTTGTTTGATTTTGTCTCTTTTCATAGCCTCACGCAGACGTTCTTAAGGCTTCGTCACTTGTTCGTCAAAGGCACGCGATCATGGTTATGCGCATGCGTCGGTCTCTTCAAAATAAATTCGAAATCTGACATCTGCAGCTTTAGCTAACCTAGTTATACTTCGGTAGCAGTTATTAACGTGTAGTTGTGTCGTGTGACTGGTTAAGTTTTCCAAAGAAAAACCTCAGAATATTCGCGTTACAAGAAGATTTTATATAATTATAATCTACGAGCGAGAAGCCAGCTGACTAACCGCGAAGCATTCTCACAACCGGCGCGACTGTTGCTCTCATTTGTGATTGGTTCATAAACAATGAACTTGCGTCATCGCTCACACATGCGGATCCAGGGGAGGGGTCCCGCTCCCTCTTATTTTTAGACCAAACTGAGGCCCGAAGGGCGGAAAAAAACTCTTTTTTTGGATACCGGCTCCCCGCGTTATCTCATGGTTTGGATGACCGCCCCTCCCACCGCCCCCCACCCCCACGCCCAACCTCTTATCTCAAGGTGTGGATCCGGCACTGAGAACGCTTTACAAAGCCCAAAGAACGAGGTTACAGTTCACATAGATTCCAAGGAAATTTATATCCGTTAAATCTCTCGGAGGTTAAAAACAGTCAAACATTAGCACCCAAAATATAGTGGGCGTCGCTTACGAGAGGCTTTAACAAAGAGATACCGGGTATTTAGGAAGGCGTGGTCGCGTTCATGAGGTAGTCTGGATTCGACCGCGTCAGACTTAAGCTGGACGCAGCATAGCAAGTCTGTAAAACTTTATTGAGTGAAATTCAGCCGAAACAAGTCACAAATGTACCTAGACACTAGGCTATTTTGCAAACTTACGACCTAAATTGCAATATATAAAAAATTGTAATTTCAAAAAGCTTTAAAATAATTTTCAAAAAACAGTGTCGACAATAATAATTGCCCAGTAACAGAGCACGCACACATTGGTCGCGTGTTTAACGTTAAACATTTTTTCTAATATAAACCCTGGTTGTTTACCATTTAACAAGCAGAGTGATCGAAGTTGAATTAAAGGAGATTTGCAAATGGCTCGCACATTTCTTCGTTGATCAGAATGTTAGCTTTACCTTTTAAGAAATCCCTTTTTCGGAAATTTCCCGTAAAGTACCTGGCTAGAGAAAAGGCCTTCCTCTTAACCCTTCCTGGGTACGACCCTGCCTTCTAACCCATATTTTACGGAATTTAGGGTTAAATGGTAAACAACGTGATAATAAAGAGGGGGAAAATTCAACAAAATTTCCAAATTTTACTTTGTGAAAGGCTGAAGAATAAATGAAATAAAGCATCTAGTAAAAGTAATGATGAAGAGGTTTCAATTGAATGGTCAAACCACAGGATTACAACCACAGAAAATCAAAAGTTAGAAAAACCATAGCAAAATCCATCCATCACTCTAAGGGTGAAAGGGCTAGAGAATCAAAGATTTCAGAATGTTATTACATTCAACCTCTTTTTCAAGTTAAAGCTTACAAGTTAGTCACGAGACCAAAAGAAGTGACCATGTGCAAACTGCCTCAGCAAGCACGTGACAAAATTTTCATAACTTCGTATGGGTCCTCAGGCCTCCTGGTTAGCGCTGGTCGCCAGGAAACGGTGGGAAATTGGAATTTTTAAGACACTAACAAGGAGTGCAGTAAACGAGAGTACAGAAAGGTAGACTAAAGCTACAGCTAAGAACCATCAACTTTAAGTTTGTTCTCGTCTTCACGAACCAGGGAACAGGGTTGTAGTTGATATTGACAGTTACAAAACCAGTTTCAAAAATCATGATCTTCCCCTCCATCCTGGCGACTACCTCTGACCAAAAAGCTTAAAGGCCCTGGCTATGAGATTGTTGTCAATCATTATAAAGTAATTCTTAAAAAATTCGGTTATTGCCCAGATTTTGCAATGCCTCTTTGGCGTATAGATCCCAAATATTTTTAGATACAAACAGAAGAGACGTGCATCCCGCTGTTATTTGCACATTGCCTTTGTCTGATGAGAGACGAACCCGCCGTCTCTGAAATTGTAATAAAAATTTTCAATCGTGAATGTATAAATCTTAATTATCAGGCTAACTATAGTTCGCTAAGCACAGTTCTAAGATAACATATACACGTAGTATTCTTTTCGAAGTTAATACCATTTAAATAACAGTTATTCTATAGACTAATAAGTACTTAACCAGAAGCACGTATTTCTTATGTGATGTGGCAAATACTGCTTCGAGCAGAAAGTCTCTGTTCATAAACTGTCAGTGACACTCATTTCTATATTTTTGCATTTAAAATTTCAAGGGCCACATAATTCATTAATGGGAGCAGCTAATGGGTGCTGTTTTACTGCAGATCAACCAAAGTTTAACTGTTCGGTTTACCAATTTTTGTAAAAAAAAAAACAAAAAAAAAACACCCAATAGATTAATACGTCACGAGAGATCGGGTCGTGAAACAACCGGCTGACGTCAGCAATGAAGACCCCCCGCCCCTGTTCATATTATTTATCACATTTTTAGCATTTGACTTCAAATCCTCTACTATTTCTCAGTATAGAATTACACAATCTAAAAACGTCTTGAAAATTATAAATAACTTAATTTAACAAAAATAACTCTTTACTGCCTACCAAGAGCCTACTGATTACTATATAAGGCATAGCGAACCTTATTTTTAAGGCTGTAGGCGCTAATTCTTAACGTTTCACCACTTTGAAAGAAAAAAAGATAAAATTACCCTCGTTACCTAATAAAAGTACCATACGTGATTTATGGTCGAGAACGGTTTGGAGAATATCCCGGGGGGAGGGGGGGGGGGGGGAAACGGAACTTCCTAGTAGTAGGCTAATGGGGATGTGCCGCTGGATGGGGTCGCATTTTCACCACTGGACTGACTATTATGGGGTTGCATTTTCATAAAAGTTACTAGAATGGGGTCGCACATTTTCAGGATTTTGGGGGTCAGAAAATTTAGGTATGTAGGGATTTAAAAATAGCAAGATTTACACCATGTTAAGTTTAACAAATGTGTCAGTTCATTTTAGGATGACCAAGTTAAAAGGCATTATAAGGTAGATGCATAAACAGGAAGTGACTAAGTTGGGATAGTGAAAATTACTTTTTTACCAAAGTGATTAAGATGGGGTCTATAAAGTGGCCACAGAATAGACTATAATGGGGTAGAGGTTCTGAGAGGCCAGCGGCACATACCCAAGAAAACTTAACCCAAATCTTCCCCCCCCCCCCCCCCCCCCTCCCTCCCCACCACTAGGAAAATATACTGCGGGATACTAGGTTTTTTAAGGGTTTAAACTGTTAAGACTATCAAAAAGTACGTGCATACTTTCCCTTCATCTATAGCCTTTTCCAGAAGTTCAGATCGCGGGGCAACGCAAAGAGATGTGTACGGTAAAAAACGAACAGGCTACTTCATCTATTACTTAAACTCGTCGAGGGCCATTAATTCACTAAAAAGGTAACTTTTTTTGGGATCATCAAATTTCCACTCAACGAAGGAGTGCCGGGCACTAGCACTCGGACTGTCGCCCTTTCACATTTTGTGGAACTCTGATTGATTAAGAATTGAAAGAATCCCAGGTAAAATAAGGACAAGTGCCATTAATCACACTGGGGTAGAACAAGGCAAAAGTTTGAAATAAGATAAATTTGCTATTCTACGACATAGTTTTTCCGTGAAGAAACAAGAATAAATTCGTCTCTTCCTCCATAAATTCTTGGGGTTATTTTAGCTGCTACACAGACCTAAAGAACAACTGAAAAGTCAAACAATTTGGTGATTAGGTAGTGCGCAATGACATGAAATGTAGAATCACGTGCAGATCACATGAGGATCACGTGCACCCCAGCGTAGGAAATAATTGGCTATTTGATCATTTAAAGTATAAGTCTAGGCTAACAATTTTTACATATTTTTAAAAACCAAAGGCAATTACTCTGTGCATTAATACGTTACCTTTCTTTTGGTTTTTCAATTTTTCACGCTTTTCAGTTGCCACATCATACTCAAAACCAGCTTAACCCGCTAGCGTTCCAAATGGACAGTTGTTATGGTTAGATTGTCGTTGTTCAAGGCAATAAGGCTTCCTCTTGAGGAGCCTTGATCGATTTAAATCGAGCTTTGAGACGACTTTAATTCTAGCCTTGCCTACCTAACGGTGACTCCGATGATTGGGTCAACTTCCGTATCAGCAGGGTTTCTTGTTTTCAAGTGCTATGCAGTGAATTTCATCACTGCCTGTCAGCACGAACCTTCAAACTTCAAGTAACCAAAAAATTCGATTCGTTTCCGCTTTCATGGACTCCAAGTTTCAATCCGTATGGGAAACAGAGCGTCGAGAAGTTGTATATCACTCTATTTTGGGAGACTTGCACTCTTTTGTTGGTTAAACTGATTCCACGATGTGTCCATGGCTTTTCAATCTTTGTGAGAAGAATTCTATAAACTTGAAGAACCTCATGTTCCGACAGTAAGAAAATGTGTGCTCATGGTGACGTAAAAGTCGGCCAATTTGACTATAGCTTGGTGCTCCTATTTATGAAACAATAATGTTATTTTGTTCACGCAAAGACCTAACCTTTTGCGTCTTTCAATCATATCATGTGATTTTGCGGGGCCCACATCTCACAGAATTTACATTCCATTACTCCTCGGTACTTCCATGAGCCGTGGATCCTTAATGCTTGTATTATAATTATATTCCATATTTGTTCTTCTGGTTTAAATTTTTGACGTAGCCAAAGAATGGCTCCAAGATGTCCTAAAACCTTCATTTTCGATGGCATTGATTCTATCTTTTGCAACACACTGTTTTCTCATCAGCTCTAAACAGTGTCATAGAGCAACCCTCGCTTCTAAGTCTTTCTTAAAAGACGTTCGAATCTGCTTGACCTTCTGGGTAATACTGATAACGATTATAGAATAAAAGTCGTATTTTATGAACGTGCAATTCGCGCATTAGTGAAATCGACGCAGATTCAGTGCTAGACTGTCGTATGGGCCCTCTGTGAATTTTCCTCGCCTTTGCTCATTCCACAAACCAGAATTCCTTTAGGAGTAGGTGATCTAGGACTTCTTCCATCCATATTTTCCAGTTCTGTGGAATTTTTGCAGTTATTTAATCCCTTCTCTTTGTCTTTTGCTCGTTGTTCCTCAGCTTTCTTCAGTTCTTCTTCCTTCCGTCTGTTC
The DNA here is from genome assembly GCA_964035705.1 of Porites rus. Classification (NCBI taxonomy): domain Eukaryota; kingdom Metazoa; phylum Cnidaria; class Anthozoa; order Scleractinia; family Poritidae; genus Porites; species Porites rus. The sequence continues at coordinate 7,429,301 of OZ037997.1, read as the reverse complement.
ATCTCTTTGCTGTAAAAATTCTCAAAGTTGGAAACGATAACGGGCACAGGCAGGGCAATGGTTAGCACACCTGTGCACAAGAGAAAAGGCGAAAGGAAATATGAGATACGATGAGTCTCGCAAAGCTGAATCTTCAGGTCTAATGTCGCTTTCCATGCTTAGCATGCTTGGAGGTCAAAGAAAATAGTTTTTCATCACGACAAAATTGTCGAACGAAAAAAATGTGCTCAGTTTTCAATAGTTCATTATGTTATCAAGGGTAAAATATATGAGCAAAGACTACTGATACCAGTGGCGGATCCATACCTTCAGATAAGGGAGGGGGGAGGGGTGGTCTCCCCCCCCAAAAAAGGGGGCTGGGGGGGAGGGGGGTTTCTGGGCCTCAGTTTGGTCTAAAAATGAGGGGGAGGCCCGGCCCCCGGGGCCCCTTCCCTGGATCCGCCACCGGATACTGAAAGGAAAGGAAGAGAAACGTAGTATAAAAACAGCTTATTTAACACATTCATCCTAGATGCATAGGGCCCTACAGAATAGCTTAAGTTACATGAAAACCCCACCATTTCGGAAAACTAGCCATTCCCATCAAAGTTGGGTAGTAAGTGATTTTAAAGAAACGATCGCAAAGCCTATAGAACGAGGGTAGAGCTTAAAAGAATTGCTTCTATTATGTAAAAACTGCTTTCTTAACGCATTCATCCTAGATGCATGGGGCCCCAAAGAATAGCTCAAGTTACATGAAAGCCCCTCCGTTTCGAAGAACTAGCCAATTCGATTAAGGCTGGGCAGGAAGGGATTTTAAACAACAAAAAACAAACGATCGCAAAGCCTATAAAACGAGGGTAGAGCTTTTTCACTGAAATGCTTTAACGAAACGAAGCCATGAATACCTTCCCCACTCTGTCCACGATAAAAAAAAAAAGCATTCCTCTTAAAATTCTTTTGCATTTTAAGAGGCAATTTTACATTGTGTTTACCTTAAGTTGTGGTTGTAATTACTCAAAACGTTAGCCTTTATGTTTCTTTGTAAATTTACGTTCAAGACTAAGCCAAAATTTACATTTTTTTGCAAACGTCCATTTTTACAAGCTCAAATAAGGATGTTACAAAATTAGTGGTCAACGAAACATTACGGGTGCAATGCTCTACCAGAAAAGCTTAACTTGCAAAATGCAGTAAGTTGCTCCCAAAAACTCAGTCGCTCCACGTAAGGGAATACGGATTCCGGAATCCGAGAAATTTTTGCTGGTGGAATCCGGAATCTGGAATCCGCAAAATCCGGAATACAGCTAAATGAATTCGGGATCCCACTAACGATTAGAATCCAGTACCTGGAATCCGGAATCCGCGGCGTGAAATCCGGAATCCAAAACGCCTTGGATTCCCTTACGTGGGGTGAGCTAAGTAAGCCGGTCTAGAAGACCCAACCTCATTCTGGTGTGAACGGCGCATTTCCCGAAGGCCCGGAACTGACTCGTTCCTAGTCGTCTTCGCGCCACTAGGGAGACGTTGTCAGAGACGACTGGGGATGAGTCAGGTTTCAGGAATGAGGGAAACGAAGAAAAAGTTTTAATTATAGAGAGCAAACGATAAGTGTATAACGAGTTGCCGTGAAAAATAATTAAGAAAAATCAAACAAAGTTAATGGCACAAGAAAGCTGGAAGCTCAACCGAATTCTGTCCTTTTCGTTTTATCAGTATAATATCTACTAAACTCCAGCAGTACGAAAACACAAATCGTCATCTCGCCCCATTGTACAGTATTTACTTTGATTGCGAATTGCAATGAACACGGCCTCTGGGCAATTCTCGAACAAACGCTGCAATCTTATTTCACTGAAAATATGCAGAAGGTAATGGAATATAGAACCAATTTTGTTTTCTTTCTTGAAGCAAAGCTCGAGGATTTGCTTTCGAGTGAATTAGAAATTCGGCTGTTTAGAATAAGAACAAGCTAGTTTAGAAGACTCTGTACTGACGCTAACCTAGGCTATGAACACACTTTATCAGATAGCTTTTGCGCTGGCATTAAAGCCATACCGGATAGGGCTTCTGTTTACACACAAGAACGGCGATTTCGACTCGATTTCTGTAACGGAGCAAAGCTGCGCTGCGCGGATCTCTAAAGTGAAGAGTCACATATCGGATAGGTGTTCATACTACACCGGATAGATAGCTCTTTGTGTCGGCACGAAAAGCTGTTCGGTGTAGTATGAACAGAGGCTTATCGACGATAGACCTGAATTAGTTAGCAGGTATATATTTTCGATAACAGGTGTTGCAATATGTCAAGCTGATTAATAAAACAAAGCGGAGCTCCTTCGTTAGGTATTCTCAGTAAAATCTTTAAATACATTTATTTTCCTAGCAAATTAAATCTTGAATTCGCGTGGAAGCCCACGCAATATTCGCAGAAAAATTATGTGTTAAAATATATTTTATATGTTAAGATGGAAAGCCGGGCTAGATTTGCAAAATTTTCACTTTCCTTTGAAGGTTTCACTTTTAGATTACAACGCCGATGAATCTCATTTCACAATTCCATTTGCGATTCTATGCTCTTGTTATATTTTTCTTTACATACAATAGTCGATGCAAGGTGTGTTTCTAAAAAAAAATGTTTTCTTCAGCGAAAATCCCTGCAGTGACCCGACTCGAAACAAGATTAAACAAAATGATAATTTCGCGAAATAACCAGTGTTTTGTCGCCGACGAAACGACTGAAAAATCAAACGTTACCTTCCATAACGAAGAAAACGAGCTTAACATTATTTCTTTAAAATCATTAAGTTATAAATTTTGAAGCATGCATATGATTTCCGAAGTGAGTTTTGAATTTTCAAAAGCCTCAGTAGTAGTTCACAATGTTATTGTTTGCTCTCCACTCCATTATTTCTTATCACAATTGTTGATTAAAGATTTGAAAAGGAATTTCTTCAGTTTCGAGATAAATGACTGAACCAACTACCGCAAAATCAAACAACGTTTTTCCTTTTAATAATGATACTGGAACTACTCCGAAACGTACATTCAGTCTATTGAAATCTGTTAACAAAAGAAATTCTCCGAAAAAGTGAATCCAGAAAATTTCTTCTTTACTACTGTCTATATGAAACAATCTCTTTATTTAACCCAGGTTGTGAAAATTCTTTCTTGATTTCACCTTGGTCTTTTAGCAAATGGTCTATGCGAAAAAAAAATAGGAAATTGTGTAGATTTAATGAAAGTGTCATATTTCTATTTTCACGTACACTTCTTTAGCCAGCAGGTACTGATAAATATTTCAAAACATGACAAACTCTCTGTTGACTCAATACACAACTCTAATTTAATTTTTCTGCCGTTAAGAAGTATGTGCCTCGAAGCCTTTTACTTCCTGTTGTTTGGAAAGGTTCGTATTTAAATCCTGCTTCAAAGCCTTTAATTTTAACTTTTAAAGCTAAAAGCCAAATATAAGTCAAAAGCACTTGCCTATTGTTATCATTTTAGCGTTCTGAAGCTAATTAATATTTAACAACGAACTTCGGGTTGAAATAAGCACTATAAAAAAGTTTTCGAATTTTCTTCCACGAAAAAAAATTTACTTTACTTGGACAAATTTCACTTTGTTTAAACAGCGTTGCTTTCTTTGCAGAATTATTGCCGTTCAGCCGCAGGCTTCGGAAGAAATCATTCATCGCCACTAATTCAAAACAAAGTTATTGTATTTGGTTGGCACATACTCTATTACTTATTCACAGAGTGAAAGTAACAGAAGGTTGGCAAGATACGCGCGCGTTCCACGAAACGCGCGTGAATCTCGCTACCCAGAAAAATAATTTGCAATGAAATAGTACGAAAATTTGCTGAAGGAAATTTGTCGTTTGAAATTTTTCAACAAATTGAACATTTGCTTATCTTTTCTCAAGATATGTGATATGCTTAAACCACTAATTTTGAACTTGAAAGTAGACAGTTCAATTGGATAAGTGACGGACTCGAACAGAAGAGAAATCAGCGTATAATTTTATCAAATATAGCAAATTAACTTTTACTATACTCATTCAATCTAGCGCGTTTGAAATTAAAAGTGGCTTTGTTTTTCGATTAACCTCAATCAGATTAACTTCAATTCCCGTCAATGGATCGGCCTAATTTTTGGGCCAATTTTACAATACGTCATTTTGAGGGTAAATAAAAGAGACATGTTATGTGTATGTAGGCAGAAACCTTATATCAATTGAGGCTCGTTGTGCTTTTTTTAAAAGCAGTTAAGCTAAGAATTATGGCTTTGAGAGAGTCAATGTGTCATTATCTCACCCTATAAAGCCTCATGGCTTAAGTGTAATTATATATTTGAGGGACAAAACTGGCAGTGAACTAAAATAGAGAACGAAAAAGCTACATTTCAGTGATTCACCTGATCTTCAGTTCCAAACGAATTTGAGCTCTCAAGAAACGGTTTTCAAGAGGTCTAGGAGCGGTATCGTATTATTTTGAACTTCAAGTCATTTTACAGGCTTTTAAACTCGTTGCGCAAGTGCTCTGTTTTGTTGTTTTTGAAGTGTGGTTAAGGTGTGCTATTGCATTAGCTTGGTTTCTCAAGTGTTCTTAGCACGCGTTCATGTAATTTAAAGGCTTTCACAACAATTGAGCACCACTGCTATGTGCCGTTGTTTTTAAAGCGTACCCATGCTTGCCATTGCAGTTGGTTGGTTTCTTAACCTTCTTAGCAGGTGCTACTGTATTTTAGAGGCTTTCACATTGATATATTTCGTTGGTTTTGAAGTGTGCTTAACGTGTGCCATTGCATTAGGTTGGCTTCTAAAGTCTTCTAAGCACGCGTTAATACATTTTTTGGCTTCGAGACCTTGCCGAATTGTTGCTTTTAATCCTATCAGGCGAGTGTCACAGTATTAGGTTGGCTTACCTGAGATAGCGCAAAGTGCTCCTACGATCTTTCCCGGGAAGCTTTCTGGAGACACGTCTCCATAGCCTACAGTCGTCATGGTGACAACTGCCCACCAAAAAGCGTGAGGAATACTTGGGAAATTGCTGTCGAGGCCTCCTTCCGCATAGAAAACACAGCTTGCAAATATCATCACGCCAATAGCCAAGAAGAACATTAACATTATCAATTCATTTAAACTTGCTCTGAGCGTGTTTCCTAATATCTGCAAACCACGCGAGTGGCGCGAAAGTTTGAACACGCGAAACACGCGGACGACACGCACCACGCGAAGGACAGAGATGGAAGAGTCGTCCTCTTGGAGCCCTAGTTGAACGTAATACGGTAGTATGGATAACAAGTCAATAATGTTTAGCGCCCCGATTAGAAATTTGAATTTTTGTGGAGAGGTAAGGAAGCGAATTATGTACTCGCCCGTAAACCAAACAATGACAAAAGTATTGAGCCGAAACCAGATTTTGTCGTAAGGATTAGGTGGAGGTTTCCAATCGTCTGTTGCGTTTTTTGGTTTCTGTATTTTAAACGCCGGCAGCGTCTCGATGCAGAAAATGATTAACGAAAGAGTGATAACTATGACGGAGAAAATCGCCAGAAATTTCGCCAGGCGCGAGGAGTTCGGGTACTCGAGCGCATTCCAGACAATTCTCATGTAATAGTTGTTCGGCATGGGTTGCTCTTCGGGTTCATCAGCGATTCCCGCCTCAAGTTGAATATGTTGGACTGACTCCTCGGGTAAGTCAAAGAAGATAACTTCGTTTATAAAGACATGAGGTGGTACGTGCTCCGGTCGAATTAGAGTTCCGCCAGATTGATAGTAGTAGAGAATGGCATCGAACGCGGAGCGATGCCGGTCGAAAAAGTACTCCTGACGCTTAGAGTTGTAGAACTTGGACCTTCGGCTGGCGCATCCCAGAAGGGTATCTGGAAAACGCGCCAGCGTCTCTTCGTACGTTTCAAATCGTTTTCCGCCAACGTTTATAACAATCGGGTCGTCCATATTTGCCGGAGTGTAGTTCACTAAGCTGTCATATCTGTCCATTAACTGTTTATACCCCCGAAGATGACTTCCAGGCGCACCATTTGGATCTGAGTTCGAAGACGCTGAGGCAGTGGCTGTAGTCAACATGAAAACTGTCACAACAGCGAAGCTATCCGCTCGTCCGCTTGTAGATTAATCTTGTATGGCGCGTTGCTAGACCCACGTTTACCGCAAAATTTGTACACATGCGTAATCAAAGTTTATGCCTATCAGTGATTCGCTTTAACTCGTTGCGAGACATAAACGGCACTCGCTAGAGATCATTTTCAATTTTCTAGCTTTTCACTCGCACAGTTTCTTCACGCCTGGCCCCGTTGGCTTAACAAATGCAAGCCTCGACACAGGTTTCCATCAATATATTTATGACTCTGTGCTCGCGGACCATTCAATATTGTTACATGATTATTTTATGAAGGTGTCTAGAATTGTAATTAACCATCCTCTGTAGTCCAGTTCAGGAATACATTTCTCAGGCTTGAAAATAACTCCGATTTAACCATCCAACGACGGATTCATGAAATAAAAATTAAGCCTTCGTGTGAGAATTTGATTATTATATTAACTAGCGGTAAAAGAGCAGTAATGGATGTCGAAATGCCTGGTTTAAGAATTGCAAAAGCTATCGCTGAAAGCGAGAAAATCTTGCAGAGGGGGAATGGTATCAAACAATTGCTTGGAGCTACTTGGCAAGTTCTCCAACTGTGTGCATGCAAATTTACGACGACCATATTTGGAAACTTATAACACAAAATCTACGACGTTGAAAAGAATTGTTTTAAAAAATACATCAAGGAAAAATTGAGGAAAATGTGCATTTATGACGATCTTACGCTTGTGATGCAGCTTCCCTAATATTTTGTTATTTGCGAAATGTTTTCACAAGTAATCTGCGATGCGATAAGGAATTCTCCTATCACCTGTTTCATGTCGGCAGAATTATCAAAATTCAAACTTTTAACTCTCAGAATTACTCAACGCAAATTAGATAAAAAACATAGCGTTTGTGTGGCTTTGTGCCTTAAACAACTGCCGTAACGATATTAAAGTTAGCGTAAAAAAACCCTTTACCGTTCCAGTCTAGAAACATCGCAATACACGCTTAAGGATTTGAACGGGCAAAAAACCGAATCCTCGAAATTGCCTTGTTAAAAATTTAACTTTGGTCGATACCATAATTTATTTTATCTCAGTCGGGAAAAAATAATAACAGATTCCGATAAGAATACAAGAGTCTCTTGGAATGAAATATAAACACAAGATTTAGGGCAACAATAATATTTGTTTTTCGTAACGTTTGAAAAATTACAATCCTAAAATTAGTTCTTCAATCGAAGCACAGTGGATCAACAATTGAGTTATTTAGTTACGCTGGTAACTTAGAGATTTTAAACTATTTTTTTTACCGAGAAAAACTGAGGAGATCATACGATCTTGCCAAAGGTTTAAGACAAATTTCAAGAAATTTTCGTTTGTAGAGATATCCGTTAGTTTTTGTCAACAAACCTTTTGTTCCGAAAAAAATAATTCAGCAGAATACGCAAGGGTCTAATTCCTGCTTGTGTTAAATTTTTAATGCTTTCGATGTTTTTAAAAGAAGTGCTTAAATATGCACTGACACGGTTAATTTTGCCAATTTTTAGTATCTTTCATATAGCGTACTCAATCGCAAAAAAGCAAAAACTTTAAACAAATTCCTCAGGTGCGATTTTTTTTTTTGATAAGCGAGTTCGAAAGGCTTTTCGTGATATAAACTACGAAAACCGAATTAGCGGGTATTCTATACGCGGAAAAATACCAGTGTAGACTATCCTAATTCAAGCTCGCCTAGGGTGATACTAAAAAAATGAAAGGGAACTGAATTTCCGGATAGAAAAAATTTTAAGCACGGGGAAAGCGTCCAGAACATAAAAGAAAAACGTCCGAGATACTTTCGCTAGGAACAAACTGAATTCTTTGCAAGTATTCGGTAGGACTTGAAAATAATTTTAGCCAAGCACTCGTGTGAAACAGATGTCTTGTGAGTATGTTTTCGATATCATTGTTTTTATTTTGCCTTCCTAGTTTAAACGGGCGATACCCCGGAGTTTTAATCTAAGACGAACTTTGGGCATAATTGACCACAACACTCGCGATTCCTGGGGTGGCATTGTAACATAACCTAGAAAGGCCGAGCTTCTATATATTCTATGTATTTTTTCCGCGCTATCAAGTTCATAAAATAAAACATATTTTCCAAACTTTCCGTCTTTTCCAATCGTTTGGAAAGTTTTCAGAAAGGATTAGCAATTAAATATTCAGAAGACATCATTATTGCTCGAAGATGAACAACTAACGCTCGCTGGAAAAAGTTGCGTGATTTCATGAGACCACATAAAGGTCTGTTGTATGGAATGAAAAATACTTGCTTAGAATCGATCTATATTTTTATAGGTACGCCTTGATCAAAAGTCATAAAGACCGGCATAATTGATCCTATACTGTAAAATAAATTACGAATGTAACCTGTCAGAAGTAAGAAAATCAGACAAAATTGAGCGAAAAGACAGACCGTGGCAGATTCTGCGTAAACATAGGACTTATTACTGACTTGAATTAGCCTTTACTTAAATATTTTCTTTTAGATAGCAGCTTTTTTAAAACTGATTTACCTTTATTAACAGGGGGTAAACAAGAAGAACAAAGCAAGCAAAAACAATGATTTCGGGCATCGCGAAAGTAATGGAATTTGAAAAAATATCAAAGGCACGCAAATCTTACAAGTTTGTTTGCAGTCAATGAAGACAATGATGTTGATTTGTCACAAGAAATTCAGTGGTATAAAGGCGTAACAATTTTCTAAAAAGTAGTAAAACTTTAAAGTCAAACCCCTGTAGATACGACCATAATGCGGTATCCTGCAGATATTTTAATGAAATACTTCGAAAAAAATTATCAGGAAAATAATTAGAGTTTCCGCCCGATTCTCTCACTTAAAAATGGAAAAAATACTTTTTTTCCAAAAAAAAAAAAATTGTTTGAATCCACTTTACCTCCAACTGAACACAGATAAAGTACCACGTTAATTGTGTCTTTTTTTTTTTAGCACTAACCTTTAAATACATTCGTAATCATACTTTACATTGCAATGAATCGATCCTGGTAATTTTAATAATTTTGCTTTTTATTACTACTATTTCTTGGAAATTCAGAACCAAACAACTTTGTTAAAGTTTACTTTTTTGGTCTGTTTTGGTAACAAACGTCAGATAAAGTGGGAAAAAACTCGCCAGAGAACATTGCTAAAAAAGTCAGATCTACAATTGAGAATAGAAATAGCGCGAAAGTTTCAAAAATGGTTGGGGGATTGTATAGGTTCATATTAAAACATTCATACTAGGTCATTACCATATACATTTTAAGAAAACCGTGGCCTATTAAACTTTATGACGAAGAAATCTGACTGAAAACCACAGCCGTTTATTCCGAGTTACATGAGATGTATTTCGAATCTAATGAAATTTTCAAACGGAAGTCACTCGACCACAGCTATACTGTTTTTTATGATTCAGCATACTATGTGTGCCTTAATCATCTTCATTTAAGAAACCTTTTTGAAAACATCAACGACTAACACATTTGTCACAACTGGTTATGTCATTTTTTGATTTCTCACAGCGAGGGATGATATATATTTTTTCAAAATACTCGATTCCCGTTTCATGCTTTCATGTTTCTTTGAGTGAACCGTAATTTGGCCCTTTCGTATGGCTTCGAAAAAAGAATACCTTAACTCTTTACAACTGAAATTTATCACCCAATTTTTCCCCGACTTGTTCGCTTAATAGAAAAAATATGGATCTTTTGTATGATGACACGCAAAAACATATATTTTTTAAATTTATTTGTTAAAACTTGATAAAGGCCCTAATCATGCTAACAAAACCTCTACGATTAAATCAGGTTTACGAAAATTAAAATTAGTCCCCGAAACACCTAGAATATTGACCTGGATATTGGGCTGGATAAGATGCTTTAACTTGTGCGTTCAACAGATAGTTTTCACAACATAAAATTATTATGGGTGACCTGAAATGCGAGCCTTCTTTGAAACTAGAAAATTCTAAAGAACAGCTTTTGGTAATTCTCGCTTTAACTCTATTCCACAGTTCTAGAACAGACGGGTTTAAACTTTTAATGAAGTGGACGGCAAAGGTTATGCTACTATTACCAAGGATATAAAGAAGTGCAAATCATGATAGATCAGGTCGATTGGTTATTACGGTTTGCAAATTCACGGCGTAATTTGTGACCAATTTGTCATCACAAACGGCTCCGCCCAACAGGATTAAGCGCATGCGCAATCCCTATGTCTGCTTTCTTAGCCTGCCATTGTTCAAAAACAATAATACGGAGCTTAAGCAACAACAACGGCGACGGCTACGAAAACTTCACTTAAAAAGTGAAGTCGCGCTACTTCAAACTTTATTGCGCTTATTCCATCTCGTTCAGTTCGTCAAATGTTGGCAATTTTTTTCTGCAGTTGAATTTTAAAAAACTGTATCAAAGTTCAGGAAAAGAAAAAAAAGTCGTCTTCTGTTCACGTTGTCCACAAAACGTGAAATTAGGCATTTTCGCGTCGTTGTCGTGCAGTGACGACAAAGATATGTACAAAAAAGTGTAATGAGCGTGCAAAGTTGTTGTTTTGCCATTCTAAACCTTATTTGCCTGCTTGCAGACGTCTCCTATATCCTTTTTTGCACGCGGAAAAAACAATAATTAAGCCTCGCTTACAGGCTACATCCGCTTGTTTCTGAAATCGGTTGAAAACAATAATTAAGCCTCGCTTACATGCTACTTCCAGTAGTTCTGGAATCGGTTCAAAACAATAATTAAGCCTCGCTTACATGCTACTTCCAGTAGTTCCGGAATCGGTTCAAAAACAATAATTAAGCCTCGCTTACATGCTACATCCGGTTGATTCTGGAATCGGTGCATTATACATGCCACTAATAGAATGGATATACTCTGAGTGCCTTTAATAATGGTTTCAGTTTTGAAATCAAGAGTGTGAAAGACGTGATAGTAAGCATACGTCATGAGCAAAGGACAAAGAAAAAACTCTTAAGTCACTGACAGGATTCGAACCTCTGACTACCCTCTTCACCCCCTCCCCCCTCGGGGCTCGAACAGCGGAAGCGTTCCAAATAGAGAGAGGAACAGAAACTCTAGATACGCAATATAAACAAAATGTTATGGTATTTATCCAACTTTTACTACACATTGCCAGAGTTTTTAAAAGACTAAATGGAGGCAAAGAGCAGTCTTGTTGTCAGTCTAGGTGTAATATTGTGTTCAAAAAGAAAAGTGCATTTTCGCATGTTTCATATCTAAAAATTTAATAAAGGATATACCTCACCTCTCAAAACTCTGCCGTTCTGTCTTGGGTTTGCCTGGACCCCCGGCACTGTTGGTATTATTTTTCCTTCGACGAGGAAATTTTTGTTTTCCTTTTCAGCGTGACCTTACAGACAAGTGAAAACAGAGAGAATCAAGTCTTTGAATAGAAATATATTGCCTAGTTGTTCTGTGCTAACTGTTAGACCTTTTTCCGACGTTGAATTCATGGAGTGATCAAGTCTAGACTGCAAAACAGTCCGTATTTTTGCGTACTCAAGTACTCGCGAGTACTGAAACAAAAGGTCTGGAACGAGGCTGAAAACAGAGAGCGAGACTGGGGAGAAACACTAAAAATAAGTTTTTTTTCTCTCACCTCACGCATCCTACGGGCGGGGGCACGGGCGGGTGAGGCTCGCACGCTTCGCGCGCGTAAGACTCTTACGCCACGCTTTACCGATTTCTTTACTGATATCGAGAGGAAAAAACCCGACTGTTTTGCAGTCTAGATCAAGCCTAGGTCTCTTTTGATTGTAACAGGAATTCTGGCATCGAACCATGGGTTTCTGAACAACGACCATTAAAGTACATGTATGATGGGGAAAATAAATTTAAAAAATCTTTAAATTTGGTGCTATTACTGCTGTCTATTTTGCAAAATTGAAGTATTTTTCTTGATTTCCATTGGTCACAAAGTTGTCAGTTGAAATAAATCAAGATCAACAGAGACTTACTGTGTTTGTGCTTAATGTCTTTCACGATGCTTTCCATTTTCCTTCCACTGCGCGCCAAACTCAGATTATTAATCATGCTTGAAGCTTGCCTAGTCGGTAGGTCTCATTATTCCGCGCGGCCCATGCGTTTCTGGTCACGTGGTACGAGCGGTCTTGGCAACGTCACCGAAATGTATTGACCGAGAATGCCTGCATGAAAAGGAGCCGTGCCAAGATGCCAAATGCTTTTCAGTAACAATGAGCCACAATGCAAACGCCGCCCGCGGTAATGCAACTGGGCTTTCCTTCATTTTCACAGTTCCTGCCCTTTACTTGCAAAGAAAATGAAGCGTCGTTTTCTTCCGTGAGGTCCGGCTAGTGCAATCGATAAAAACCGACATCGGATGAACACTCGATAAATCGAATATTGTCGATAGTCACTTTTTGATTGACATCGATTGTATCGATCAATCGATAGAAATCGATAGAAACAACTGTTTTCGTTGTTAGCGCCATCGATTTTAACGATATCATCGATTTCACGATCTTTCATTGCCTTCGAGGGTCAAAACCCAATCATGCATTGAAAACTGGGCCTTGTTTGAAAAACTGCGAACAGATAGCGATTAGCGTTATCATACGTTTTGGTCATGCTACTTCTCTTTCCATTTGATTACCTAATTTGTTTTGAACATTTACAGGATGATTTTTATGACGCTTTGCAACATGATTTTTGAAGAAGCAAGCGTCTTCCTGACAAACTTTACACTGAACCGGAGTATCCTAACCACTTGAAATATACATTGTAGGGTTCAACTATCGCTAAAACACATGAAAATTAACTGAGCACCGACTAAAATCGATAACTTCGACAAAAATCGGTAATCTTCGATTAGCAACAACTTTTTCCTCTATCGATATTTATCGATTTTCAAATCAATCAATCGATTTTGTCGATAGTTATCGATTATTATCGATTATCGACTTTATGGATTGTACTAGTCGGGCGTGAAGCAAACTGGTGTATAAGAAGTGGACGGATAGGGGGTTCGTTGAGCTCTGAAGAGAGCTCTAGATCACAACTGTAGTTCCATGTTAGTAACCTTCAATTTAAGATTCGAAGACGATTTTTAAAACCACTACAATGTATCATGTTGCTGTATTTGTTGTTGCTGCATCATGCTTTGTGTTCTGTGTTTTGTTATTATAAAGAATTGTTTCTCTTAGAGATGCCTTATTTTACCTTTATTTCTCTATTTTACCGATAAAGGTTAAAACATTTTTGTCGGAACATTAAAATTCCGAGCAAAATTTTTTCTCAGTTAAAGAACATTAAGAAGTCAGAATGACTAAGCAATTATAAGGTAAATCCAGAAAAGCCGTCGGAACACTAAAGCTGTCACATCTAATTGGACACGGCTTTAAAGAAACTGATAACGAGTTGCTTACAGGAAGTGCTTTAGAAGTGATAATTATAACTGAACCGTTTGCCACTGAAATATTTCAAAAGGAAGTTATTTTTTGTCAGTTTATCTAAAGTATAAATTGAACAAACGCATTTTAAACAGATGAAAATTTTGATCCAGAGACAGTTTCGTGATAAATCCTTACGGCAAGGATTCAAGAAAGAAAAATCGGGACATGCTGTGAATATTTTCTTATATATGCGTGGCGGGTAGCAGTGATTAACTTTGCATACAGTTTAATACAGAAAATTGCGATAAAGTGAATTACTTGATGTAATATTTGAATTCACCGAACAAATATCGATGAGTACAAGTCAATAAGGGATTCCTTAAGGTCCAGACACGATATTTATCCAGAAGATTATAACTGGCAGGTGGATTGGCTGTGGCAAATATCATAAATGGAATACTTGATTAAGTTGTCAGTTCTGCCGGTTAGTAACGTTATCTAAAATGCCTTAAATACCTAAAATGGACTGGAAATTATTTCCTTCAACGCAGGCCAGCGTTTATTATCAAGAAAACTCGCAGCAGATTAGAATTTCTATGGAACGACTTTGTGATAACCTGGATGCCTTGCTTAGAAGAGATAAACGGGATTGTTTATCAAAACAGCTTCACGGTCTTCTCAACAGCGCAGGAAAACATGAAGTTAGACTAAAGGCAGGCATTCAGAGAACGCCCACGAGTGAGAAATTGAAAGATGGAAGCGATCTAGAGAGGGTGGGCAAATGCAGCTCGGTAAAAGAGGGGTACAATGAAAAGCTTTCAAGGAAATATCTTAACACTGAGGTTACGAGAGAACTAGCAGATTCCAAAGCAAGTTGTTCTCGCGAAGGAAAATATATATCAGGAATCAATAAAAAGTTTTACGCAAAGGAACTGGTAACTTCAAGTCCAATTAATACGAAATTTTTATCAAGTAAATGTAAAAATAGAGGACAGATTCAGATGAGTTTGGAAAGTGACAAAAGCGAAATTGAAGCGTTGCCTAGCAACGGATGGTGGTTAGAGCAGAGATCCAGTGACTCAGAAACGGAGAGTGACTTGGACATCGATTGCAGTACAAACCTGATTCTTAACACAGACAGTAATGATTTTGGAAGTTCTACTTCTACTTGCAGCAGCATTAAAAATGACCGACGATCGCTAGTCGTTTCAAAAAACGGACACGGCGGAGCGGAATATCAGGGAAGGAAAGACTCCTTCTCAAGTCAACTGTCCGAAGATTATAAAATGCTAACTAGCGAACAAGGCGGGGAAAAAGATTCTTGTAACTTCTTTGAGTTGACGAGTGGGAGTGGAGACGAAGACGAAAGTTTTTCAGTAGTGCCCAGTTCACCTTCAACTAGCCCGGCCGGCCCTTCTTCACTGAGTCTCAGTCAACCATTATACAACGCCCATGATAAGGAAATATTTGACGACAACTTATCATTAGAATACAGAGCACTACTTCAACATCGCCCAAACATGACTAGTCGAATAACTTATACTACATTAAAGACTTCTTACGGTCATAATTATGCTTTTCAGGGGATAGGACGCATAATTGAGGAATACAATCGTTCTCGAGGAATCCTTGAAACCCACAACAAAACTCACTGCGCACTGCCTAAAGTTAACAACAAAACAAGAACAACAGATCATTTAGGAAACGCAAACAAAAGACGTCCGCATACAGCAGCTTTACCCATGATACTTAAGCTTACGCACAGAAACAAGTCTGGTGTCAGCGGTAAGCTTACAGAGGACACAGACACAGATGAGAGAGTCCTACCTACAACGTTGAATAAGTCAGCGGAGGCATCGTACTCCATTATGACTCCATATATGGCGAATATTGTGTGGTCTGTAATGGAAGATGAGAAGGTGCAATGAGAAAACAGTCTGAGGCTTTTGTCACACTATACCGGATACCTTTTACGCCGGCGCAGAAACAATACCGGATAGGGATTCTGTTCACACATTAGAACGGTGATTTCGGCGCGATTTCTGTGACGGAACAAAGCTGCGCCGCGTCGATCTCTAAAGTGGAGAGTCACATATCGGATAGGTGTTCATACTATACTGGTGAGCTTTTAGTGTCAGCAAAATAAACTACCCGGTAAAGTGTGAACATAGCGTTTATTCACACCGCGGAAAAAGCAATTTTACCGCAGTACGTATCGTGGAAAGTAGACGCGCGAGAGGCGCGCGAGAGGCACGCGAGAGGAAACGCGAAAGCAGGGACGGGGAAGAGAGTCCTTTCCTCGGCCACTTGCTGCTCGCTTCGCTCGCTTAAATATAGGAAAGCTTGCTTGCAGGCAACGCCGTACGTTTCCAGCGCTACAACTGTAATCTAACGCATTTTCGTGTTTTACACACCCAGGTCAAAGCGGCTACAAAATAGTTTGTTTTACTCGGTCAAACAGCAAACGTGAATTTGTTTCATGTGACCAAATTTTTCCCTTAATTGTCGTTAACTGTTTATTAGTTCTACTCAAAAATAAGTAGTTTCACGCCAGTTTTATACATAAGAATTGTTCTGGACAGTTTTTATCTGCTTATTTCTTATTTTAAGAAATTCTCGACTTGAAACTGACATTTGCCGTTTGCCGTAAACGTGACTCTTAATCTCTCTAATAATTACTATAAGGAGGTCTAACGACAAATGAGAACTCGAAAGCCCTCGAAAATGAATGAACGCGACTTCCGGTTCTCGAGTTGCTGCTCTGCCATTGGTCAATTCCATTTTTCAGATCTGCGGGCTTCACCGTCACTGTCGTCTTGCTCTATTTTTTTTAATCTTCCTATTATCGCAGCATCCAAAGAGCGCTGTGAGTCTTTAACGCAAAACATTTCATAGCCTTCTACCAACTGGTTGTTTCACCGTGGGCTTCAGAAACCAATAACCGCAAATATTCGTTTGGGCGTCCTGGGCGCTCATTAAAATTTTCGGCTTTGATAATGGGCGCTTACTCGAGGCGGGCGCTTGTTCGAGGCTCAGCGCTTAGTAAATTTTCATTATTTTCAGCAAGTAGTAAGTTAAACTTTTTAAAAAACAGTAAATAATAACAAAACTTGAAGATGTGCAAGAGCAGAATTATAACTGTGCATTGAAAGTTTATTTTCAAAAAAAAGCTAAGAAATCGGTCTTCAGGGAGGTCTCTTAGTAGCACCTAGTCAATTTCTATCTCATGGCCAGTAAGGTCAATAAGCGAATGCTCTAGTGTTGCCACGTAGACTGATGTCTCACAGTGTAACGTCTGCAAATGGGTCAGTCAACGAGAAGCAGATATGACATTTTAGAGATAATAACCAATCCTCTTTTCGTCCACTTCAGCTCTTTTTTTGGCGAGCGGGAGGGTGGTGGGTGGGGTCGGAGCTAATTCGAGGCTGGGCGCTTATTAACTTTTCCTTCCTACAGGAAGGGCACTTATTCGAGTCTGGGTGCTCAATCGAATAAATACGGTAAATGTCATAGTCACTTCCTTTGACATCTTGGCATTTCCATAGCAATAGGAATCAATCCCACTCTGAACTCACCTAGGGAAGAGGTCATTAACATGCCGTTTTGTCTCCATCGCGGGAAAACATAGCGATTTTCGTATGACCTTGAAACGAAAACCCGCGCACAAAACAGAAACAACAAACGAACGGAAACGGAGCGATTTGATTGGTTTATCAAACGGATACAAACGCGCATGGTTTTTTGTTGTTTCTCGGGTGAAAAAACTTCATGCCTGAGAACTTTCTAGAAATCAATCGATACTTCGCTTTGACATCATACTGCATCACGATTGGCCAATCTAATCATGCCTTCTCCATATTAGGGTTTTCTATGGCGGGAAAACGAAGAGTCCATGTTTTGATCTTTCCCTGATAAGACAAATAACGAACCCTTAAACCGAAACCATTTTTCAAGGTCACACGAAAATCGCTCTATATTGGCAGTTAAAGAACCGTCACTGTACCCAATGTACTGATCCACTTTCACTCAGAACTTCAAAAGGACCAATGTACCTCTCTGGCGTAAAATTCCTTGTCATTATGACATTACGAATACCATCTTCAAGTTGGAAACTCTTCTTCAGTGTGGTCGGTTTCCATACTGAATTATTTCTTAACAACAAAAGGGAGGACAAGCGCAAGCAACCGCGTCAATAAGTTTTCCAAAGTGGTCACAGATCATTTCATCTTCAGAGCTCAAGATCTGTGGCATTGAACCCCTCCCCTGACCTTTCCAGTATGAATTTACCTGCTGAGAGTTGCCTCCCACCAACGTAGCTCAATTCAAAGGTTCACTAAGGCATACATTAAATCCCCTAACCATAGCCTGCATTGCAGCTGGTGCACCCATTGTCTAGACCATTGGTATAGTTCATCTGCAAACAGCAAGATGCCAGTCCACAAGGGAACTGCATCCTGTAAATTGCATGTCACATACATGTGTACTTAATATGATTGTACTTTACCTTTGGATTTGATTGTAACTGGCTTTGCACCATTCAGGTTGTCAACGTGGCTTGCAAAACGGAAGTCTGTACAAAACCATGCCATTCTTTTTGTGGTTTCCTTATACACTGAATACTTTCTGACTGTAATTTGACTCATGTGCTTCTTAATATGATGACAAGCTGGCGTCTTCAGAACAGAAGGTATCTGTTACAAAGGTTTCAAAAATTCCGAGTTACAATGTATTTTTGACTAGATATATGCATACATTGAAGTTTAAGAGGCACGAATGATATGGACAAGCTATACCAACAGCCATTAAACCTTTGATGACACCGGCCGGCTAGTGGTTAACCCATTCGCCCCTGAACTGCCAGTAACCGCCCGTGCGGATCCTCGTCCTTTCTACCCTTTGTGACGTCATCAGTTTTAATGGTCAAGGACACCTTTGTCTGCTAACTTGTGCAGAGTGAAGAGATCTTTCAAACCATACCAGAATGAGCACAATTCAGTCAAGGACACCGGAGAAAGAGGCAAAAAACCATGTAACATTGACCTGAAAATCTCCATGAAAATCTTGTTCCATTGCCCACCTACCTTTCCTTTCACCTAATCCTAAGATCCTAAAAGCTTTCCTAAAAACTATTCCCACCAAAATGAAGCCTACTAAATGCCCAGCAAGAGAAAAAAAAATGAGGCAAGAAAAGCGAAAAAAGAGGGGAGGAGAGAAAGCAAAAAGTAAAAGTCAAGACTGCTGTGTTACTTTTAAACCCAAAAGCTATGTCGAAATTTTGCTTTCTGCGCATGCCCAAACTTCGCAAGCTGATATTTTGCATGTGGATCAAAAGGCCATGAAGTGTACGACCTGTAAACCGGTTTGTGGTAACTTTTATCTTTTTATAGCACGACAGTGACCAGAAAACCACTCGACTAGCTTCAAAACGCATTTTTCGGCAAAATCTCCAGGAGCGAATGGGTTAAAAAATGCATTTTTGACCACATCATCAACAATGCAGTCAGACACAGAATCAGGCAAGCCATTGGGCCCTATGATGATGTATTAACCACTGTAAAGAAACGCAAGCGAAAGTGGTTTAGGCATGTATCAAGATCAGCAGGGCTTGCCAAGACGATTTTACAAGGAACAGAGCAAGGAGGGAGAAGAAGGGGCAGACAAAAGAAGCATTGGGAAAATAATGTCTCTGAGTGGACAGTTTTGCGACACCCTAAGAGAAGCTGAAAACAAAATCAAATGGAGGGAAAGAGTTGCTGGGTTCATGGCGCTCCAACAGTCACCATGACTACGGGATAGGGGCAAGGTGCTTTTTGGGCCAGTTGTCCAAGCTTTTGCCTGGAAATGGCTAAAACTGATATCTGATAGCATTTGTCAGCCTCCTCCATCTCACATTTGCCAATGTTTGCCACTGTAAGCCTCTGTTAGGGCCTGCCCCCACCAAGAATTTTTTTGCGACAGTAAACCAGAGAAAACTGCGAACATGTGAAAGATTTCAGGAAAGTTTACTGTTTAGTGAGCAATCACAAGTTTGGAACATGCAAGCAAATCTAACCACCCCCTAAACTAATTACTGTTTGCGGTTTAGTTTTTTCACACCGTACTGGTTTTTTCCTAACAATACATTCACATTCCACAGATATTTGTGGTGCTTGTGGTTTTGTGAGTTTCAAAGTAAACCAATCAGAGGCGAAGAAATATTTTGAATGAATTAGAATGATACCTTGCAAAGCAAGGTTTATAATTATTTTTGTTAAAACTAGCATTGTGTGTGGTTGGTGCATGGGTTGCGATGAGTAAAGAAAACAAAACCACAACAAACTTAGCCTGGTTGTTTTTGCGGCCAATTTGGCCATCAAGAATTCCTTTAACAATGTAATTCGATGGCAGAGGCACTTTGAGGAGAAAATGGAGGTGATTTGTAATTTTTTTTCTCTCTTGGCTTTTTGCCCCTTTTATCCTACTGCTGGCCTTTTACCTGATCATGAGCTTCGCAAGGTTCTGCAATCTAAAAAAATTACAATTTTGGGGAGCAAGAGTATTAGGAACCTCAAGCAACCACTGGAGGCGGTCAAGAAGAGGCAGGGAGGGCCACGAGGGATTGAGTGGGTCGAGGCCACAACCCCATCACTTAATTTCAGCCCAACTCTGAAAATTGCAAACGGTGCGAGAAAAGAACCTCAAAATTAAGGCTATCTTCC
The DNA here is from genome assembly GCA_964035705.1 of Porites rus. NCBI lineage: Eukaryota > Metazoa > Cnidaria > Anthozoa > Scleractinia > Poritidae > Porites > Porites rus. The sequence goes on along the minus strand of OZ037997.1, from coordinate 7,409,117 downwards.
TTACGTTCCAAATGTAATACTATTCCAGGCTATCACTTAACTTAAATCTTGACAATTAAACCTGTATCGAAGCAGTGAATAAGGTCAATAAGCCAAGGAGAAACTGGGCAAAGACTTGGCGCCCACTTGCAAAGGAACGGTGAAAAATACATACTTACCAACATTCTATACATCTTTTAAGATATTATCACTCCATAGCGATTAGAATGAAACTTGTTCAGACCTCTAGAAAAAGGCTGAAAGGGGTACGTTAACGTCTTCATGCCGGCGCAAAAATTAAAATGGCCGCGCTTTGCATATATCAGGACATATGGTGTGGCATACATAACGAAAAACTTACGTCTCCTGGTGTTGAGGGAGACTGGGAATAGAGTTATGGCGGCGGACATGGCGGGAAACCAAAGAAGCTAAAAACCATAATTATTTTGATTGGAAATTCTTCAGTGTTTGGTTTGATTTTTGCGGTACAATAACTGTAGTTACTTGCGATTGGCTGCTGCTTCTTTTGAACAGGATTACATGTGAATCGTACCAAGATTTGTCGTGGTCTGGGCCTCGGAGTTAGCAGTATCTGAGTATCTTCATCCGATCCGAAATCAGTTCTACCAGGTCAGCAATAAACTTGCTCAGCGAAGATGTCTGACTGGTCATCAACGTTTTGGGGAAGTACGGCCGGACTGTTTGGAGAAGAAGATGAAGATGATGCTTTCGATCCAGATCGCCAAGTTTGTATTGTTTTCCTACATGTACCAAATCGAGTTACAGCTAGCCTCGCGGGCGTTATCAATTGAACGCTCCAAGCTGAAATCGAACCCAATCGAACAAGTTTAAATGGCTCGATTGGACTCGACTATTAAACTTCCCCCAAAAAAATTATCCAATAGAACATTGTATTAATTGTGTTTGGTTCAGGGATTAGGTCATAAAAAAATTATATTGGAGTGGAGGTAATGTGTACTGGAGATGCATCAGCTGAGGACGTTCAATTTTTTTATCCACTCTTCTCATAGTTGCCAACAAAACAACGAACCCTTCGAATTTCGTTTTTTCAAAGGGTGCCAACGAAAAATTGAGGGTTCAGATTGCTTCCATCTTTGGGGGGATGGGGGTTGGGGATAAAAATGGAATGTGGCCAGTTAAAAAAAATAATAATACGTGGTGTTCGTCATCATCATCATCATCATTGTAATGATAATCATCATCATAATCACCATCCTTACTTTGTATATGTTACGCATCAAAATTGAAATCTGGTTAAAATTTTTTAACCTGGGTTGATTCTCAATTTTCTTTGTCTCCTAGCCCTAATTATTTATGAATTAGAAGAATAAGAGACAAAAAAAAATTAGAATTAACCTGGTTAAAAAATTTAACCTGAATTTGATTTTGACCTGTAACATATACATGGTAATAGAAATACTAGGCATCATAAATCATAAATGAAATAATAATGTTATTACCATCAGTATGATAAAATTCAGTGTTTCACTTGAGACTATGTATAATAATACAAAATTATTTGGCTGGTTTATAGACACCAAAAATTGCTACGCCTTCACCCCTCCCTCTCCATCCAAACCCCATTGCTCTGATCCCTACCTTAATACTTTGATGAAGAAACTACTCAGATCCAAAGGATTGGAAAAAGTGATTAATTTTCCCATTAATTTCTATTAGACTCGCTGGGACAATAGAGACAGCCTAATTTTGGTAATTGACTGCTCCAGAGAAATGTTCAAAAAGTCAAGAGGAGAAATTCCATTTCAGCTGTGTATAAAGGTTTGTATCAAAATAATACCACAGAGTATTTAACTTCATTGTTAAAAATAAAGAAAGCAGTTACAATTACACCTTTTTTATACTGTTGATGCCATCAATAATATTGAGTAGTAGCTTAACAAGAAGTAGGCCATAACTGTACCTGGAATGACAAGATACTTTGCATTTGTTGTAGCCAATTATTTGAAAGTAAACATTTTTCTCTCTAATTTAATATTATAGCCATCACTACATGTTCATAAATGTTAAATGTCTGGGTTAATTATCTACAGTGTATTCTAGCCAAGATCTTATCCTTTTTTTTTTTTTTTTAATTTCTGCATTCATTAGTGTGCTGTGAGCGTCCTGAAGAACAAAATCGTAAGCAGTGACAAAGACCAGATTGGCATTGTATTCTTTGGAACTGTAAGTATAATTGTAAAAAAAATGAAATTAGCTCCCCCAAAGGGGTACAGGTACAGTGTACATATGGCTCTTTAGGGCAGATACCAACCCTTTTAAGTCCTTGATTTGTCTTTTGTTAGTTAACCTACATTTTACCCCAGTTTTGATCTGATTTGATTGACAGTATTATTATTTTTAATAATTATTTCTAGGACAAAAGCCAAAATTCAAGTGACTTTAAGCAAATTTATATTTATCAGGTAACTTGACTTACATAATGTACTGTAAATTGAAATTATTCTGTTATATAATCACTGTCAGCTGTTTTCAATCTGGTCTCTTTGGTCTTTGGTCTTTTTCACCAGAGTCACAAATGATAATAGTACAACTGTATGAAAATAACTATTTGTGTCTTAAATCTACAGGAATTAGATTCACCAGATGCCAAAAAGATCCTTGATCTTGAAACAGTTCTTGAAGGTATAAGAACACTACAACAACTGGCATTCAGTCCATTGTTTTGAGCTTGTTTTTTGTGGTTACCTCTGAACTCTTTGTTCACTGAAGATTATTTCATTTGAAGAAGTGTCACACTAAACTTTGCTACTAACATCTGTTTCATTCAATATCTATTTCAGATGACAGCTGTGATAATTTTGCCACCAAATTTGGGCACAACACTGGATTTTCCCTGAATGATGTTCTGTGGACATGCTCAAATATGTTTGCCAAGAGGTATGACTTCTTAAAATAGTGTTTTTAATGTGTACTGCACTATGAGTGCCTGAAAAGGAATGCTCAGCACACTGAAGTTTAAAAAGTAGATCCCACTGTTAATAGATCCAAAGATCCTAGGTAAGGTTTGTAGCCAAGTAGATGTCTAGGTGTGCTGTAGATGCCCAATTTTGGGCAAAAAAGAAAGAGTACATGATTGTGTTGCTGGCTTGAGAGTTGAGGTGGATGCTTGTCACTTACACATGTAATTTGTTCAAGTTAAAATCCTGGACTAAGTTTCAATAACTTCTTGCTGAGGTGTAGTCATTTCTATCATGGGAGACTGGTACATGTATATACACTGTAATGCTTGCAGCCACTCTGTAGTGAATGAGTATTCTCCCTGCGGAGTGTAGGAAAGTAGTAATACATGCTACTGAAACAATGTCATGTAATACCCGGGTGGGGATCTTGTGGCATAAGTGCACTGACCTACGAACCAACAGGAGCCAAAAGCCACACTGATTTTTACAGGCATGGATTTCTTGACCAGAGAGTTGCTGGAAACTCATAGTGAACAAAGCCTCAGAACATAAGGGGTCAGTTATGTCCCACCTGGCTGAATATTCCTGTACCTCACTACATTTAGTGGAGCATTAAAAAATGCTGACACATGGAAAAGGTATCTTATATTTACTCTTTTTTTGTACAAAACGGTTACATTGTAGCTCTCAGAAAATTGGCCACAAGCGAGTCATGTTGTTCACAAACAATGATAATCCACATGCTGATAACCCCAGCCTTCAGGTAAGAATACCATTAATTTACAATGTATTTACTTGAATTTAAAAAGAATAAAATTAATATGGTGCTCATTAAATTTTTCCTGCCTTAAATGCTTGAGGGTAGCACTTTATTGGATGCTGCAAAGAATTATTATGATAATTTTTTTAATGATGGTATAATTACTACCCATTTTCTGTACTAGAATAACAGAATCAATATTTGATTTCAATTAAATCTTGACCTGGCCTGGCCTGGCCTGGCCTGTTACTAGTTACAACCAGCTTGAGAATGGTGAATTACATGTAACATATTTTTTGCCTTCTTCCAGAGACAAGCAAAGACCAAGTCTAGGGTAGGTGTCATTTAAGATCATCATGATGTTGTTGTTAACAGTTATAGCAGGGCTTTTGGTCATGTTGGCAATTGTGTGGTTTATTTAATACTGCTTAAGTCATGGAAAGCAAGTCAAAGACACCCCCTGTAACAATTTGCTAGGCTATAAATACATGTAAAACAAAAACTGACCCTTGCCCACTGTTTTTGTCAACCTACAAAATAATATTATTATCATTTGTTTACATTTAAACCCATTGCCAAAATTAAAGATGGGTGTGGTGAAGGTGCCATGCCTCAAAAAACTGAGTGAACCACAGGTGAGCACAGAATGTAACCATGAAAACCCTGTGAGTGGCTGCACTGTCACATTGAGAACCTCAGTGGGGAGTTTCATATATACTTACCAAGACACATTCAGAGGGAGGGAGGGCTGGGGGCAAAATGGCTAAAATGAATGCATGGGAAGGTAATGTGAGCAAAATAAATTGTCTAACAATTTAAGTGTTGTAAAATTTTTGAGGCTGGCTGCAAATGCCCAAAGACTGCCTTGCATATGATTAGATCAGATGTGGAGGCCACTGGCCAGCATGTCCTGTGTTTAACCTTGCCTAGATTACATTTAGCCACATTGTAAATTATGTTATTTATGCACATGTACCATTAATAAAAAAATGATATTCATCTAAATTTCCTTTTTTTTTTCAGGATTTAAGTGAGATTGGCATCGCAATTGAGCTGATGCATATTCAACCTTCTGATGGTTCCTTTGACTCAAGTCTCTTTTATCAGGTAAGTACATTATTCCCCAATTATTCATAAATTCATTAATAATTCATAAAGAGAAAACAAAAGAAATTGATGTCTAATGAGTGTCTTTAATATCTAATGAAGACAGGAGGGCTAAACTTTACGTCCAATTTTTTGGACCAAAATAACCCCCAATCTTAATAGTAGTGCAAGATTGAGTTGATCTTCATTGTATATCAGAGATTTTGAAGCCGTTCTAAAAACTCAAGAGTGTATCATCAGGTTTAAAAACTCTTGGCTTCGCCTTTAGTTTTGAAACCTGTTAATACACTCCTGTTCATTTTTTAAACAGTACATACAAAACAAATTATTTTTGATAATTGTAATAATTTATTATTATTGAAACAGAACAAAACTGGTTATTTTAATTTTCTAGGATCTAAACAATGATAAAAAATCAAAGCTTTTCCTTTACCAAAAACAAATAAGTTGGATCCTGGAAAAACAGCCAGAAAAACAGCTTGATTTTTGTATTTGTTTTAGTATGACTGGATCAAGATACTATTTCAATCTAGTGCTAATAGTAAATAATAATATTATAATTGACTCTGGTCCCAGACAAAGAATTATTATTTGGTTTGAGGGAATCTGTAAGTGTGCAGAATTCTTGTAAACCTTTTTTTGTCAGTATCAAAACAAAAAACTGGTTTGAGTGTCTCAGAGACAGACAGTACATTAATTGGAGATGGCTAATACTGTCTGCCATCATTTAACCAACAATGACTGATGAAGTTAACATGTTGGCAATTGATAACCAAAAGTTTAGTATTTTCTTTAGTGTCTTACGTGTGCGTGCTGTTTTATTTTACGGTATAAACAAGTTTGTTCCACATTAGCCATTCCACATTTCAGGATTTAATTCAAGTGGATGAAGATGAAGAAGGGATTTTGCCTGATCCATCTGAGAAGTTTGAAGAACTACTTTCTAGGTATTGAGTATTAAAAGTGGCACTCCAAGCAAGTTTCAATCTCATGTCAAATTTTTCCGTTTCTTTTAATAACAAACATAAAGAATATTATTTGAAAGGATAATCTGGAAGTCTCCTTGGAGTGAAACTATTATTATTTGCTGTAATGATTTATTATAAAATGAGCTAGAAAAATAAGAACATTATAACTTAAGCTAAAATAAATCATATTAAAGTAGAGGTACGTGATTGATTGTTGACTTAACCATCCCTGTTTTTCAGTAACTAGTTTTATAGTCTTTTATTCACTTCTGAATATTTTGTGAGGCAGTTCTTTGTATGAGAAAATAATATAGACCAATGGTGCAGATATTCTATCTTGAAAACCTGGAAAAGATACATTGTACAATAATATAAGTCCTTTCCGCAACATTGAATAATAAAATATTAAACTGTGTTGCCTTTCCTAACAAAAACAGAGTGAGAAGGAAGCAGCACAAGAAACGACCCATGGCAACATTTCCTTTGACATTGGGAGATGGGATTGAACTTGGCATTTCTGTGTAAGTAATAAGCATTCTATGTTTGCCAGTTGATGGAACTTTAACGTCCAGCTTAATGTTTGCCCTAGCAAGACAAACAAATTCTGCACTATTATGTAGCTTAAAACATCATAAAATTAAAATGCACAGTGGTAACTGGACAAAATTTCAACATGTTATTTATAGAACTGTAGGTCATCCACATAATTAATTTTTGTGGTTGTTTGTTTTCCTGTCAGTTTTAACCTCTGTGGAGCTGCAAAAAAATCCAGCCACATAAATTTGGACAGCCGCACAAATGAGGAAATTAGAACTCACACAAAGTATATATGTGTGGTGAGTACTTATTGATCAGCTGTATAGTGTAGTAACATGACATAAAAATGTAAAACACTCATACATTTCGCTTTTGGACCTTTAAGTTAGGCAAAGATACTTTTATTAAATTTTGTGTCTAGCAACTGCAGTTTTTATTTTAATTTTGGGGTCTCACAATCTTTATAACTTGTATTTTGAATCTTTAATAGGATACTGGAAGGGAGCTAATGCCAACAGATATAAAGCTCTATCAGATGTTTGGGGGACAAAAAGTAAGGCTGTATAATGCTTACCAGTATAAATTAAAAAAAGAAGTGCTTCTTGACTTAATGTACATTTTGGCATAATTTTTGGAACCATTATTGATGGGACACCCTTGGGGCTGAGGAAAGTGTCCCCTGAATAGAGGTTGGGGTGGGGTTTGTAAATGATTAACCAGCAAAGAAAAAAATAAATGATTTATTTTGCTTTGGAATCAGCTGCAGTCATTATTTGAAGCAGCTAGATATTATACTTGTAAATTATTGGCAAAATTGTGTGTTGAATTCCCACAAGTTTCAGTTCATTGATTTATGTGAGACAGGCTATGTAATCTTTTAAACGTATCAACCCTCTTTTTTTACATTGTCAGTCATGTTTTGAGTGTCAAGGTGTCGCCTGATGAATGGAGGTTATTAAACCTGGGTTTTAGGACCCACAATCGAGGACAAAATTTGCTGAGACACTTTACTGAAAGGGGGTTTTTGACATTTTACTGACTAAAGCTTGTCCTCCCCCATCCTCTCCATGCAATGTTGTGCCGTTGTTCGTACTACCTGCAGAAAACAACAAACACCCCAACTTTGAATGGAGGGGAGGGGGAGGAGTGTAGATTCTTTTGTTCCCTGAAATCATCCTACAACAATTTTGTCGCCGATTGCAGAAAAAGTGTCCCTTTCCCCGAAGAAAGGTGTTCCTTCATGAAGGCGACAGATATAAAGATTACGTGACTGACATTTTTCCAGGACCAAATTTTGTGTCCCCTGAATGGAGGTATCCCTTGAATAGAGGTGCCCAAAAGTAGATATAACATTGTAATATTTACTATTTTGCTCAAATTCAGGTCATCTTTGAGAAAGAAGAAGTTACTGCTATGAAGACATTTGGTGATCCAGGTATGATACACTAGCTGTAACAGTCCATATCACAACTGAGTGAACTGCATCAATACCGGAAAATACTGTAATCTGATTGGTTCATGTCAGTAATTATCTACTGCTTTCTTGGCTCTTGCAGACTAAGCTAAAGCTATTTTATTTGACCAGTTTGATTACTTGTAGCAACTAGTAATCAGTAAGGGCAGATCAAGGAGTTTCTGTTGAGAGTGGGGAGGGCAGGGGGAGGGCTGGGGTGATGGGGGGAGGGGAGGTCTGAAACTATAAAATCTCCCAGACCGGCTTTATTGGTCTTTTTAGCTAGTGTCGACACTGGTGTACTCATTGGGGGCAGGATTATTTTCTCCTATGAGTGTATTTAAGGAGTGTCCAGACCCCCCTGAAAGCTTGAAATTGAGCCATTAAATAGTTATTGATAATATACCATTCCACTTTCATTGTTAGTAACAAAAAAGTGTTAATAGCCTGGTTTTTGGTCGGTTTTTTATTAATGTTATTGTATTTTGTTATTAATATTGTTTTGTTATCATTTTCAGGTCTTTTGTTGATGGGATTTAAACCTAGGTCTTCATTGAAGAACTATTTTCATATCAAACCAGCCCAGTTCCTTTATCCCAGTGAAAAGGTGTGCACTACGGTGTAGAAGAACTCAAAATATAAGAAATCAACAAATTAAAATGTCTTGAAAACATTATGTGAAAAAATGCCATGATTAGTTCAATGGAGTCCAAAAAATAGAGTCACTCTTCTATTTAGCCCCCAACATCTTATAAAACCTCCAGTGACGATAAGGCCCCATCCTTAAGGGGTATTTTGCTGACTAGTTTTTAAGTTTATGCGGAAAGAAACATTTTAACATAATAAATATTATAAGAAAATTAGGAAATTTGTTTTATACACCCCAAGAACTGTTTTTGAACTCATCAGTTTGAAACTGGTAAATGTTCTAATTATTGCTCTCTCAGCAGTGAAAAAAATACTATAAATGTATATGTCCACCCAAAAATTATGAAAATGGCCTCTGATCGAGAAACAATAGAAAATAATATTAAATAACTAAAAGACCCATGGCAGCACAGAGAGTGTGCTTTTGGGTATATTAATGCCTATAAAGGTGTTATTTGAATGAGATTTAAAGGCCAGTCTTAAACTTGTTTCACAGAGTGTAACTGGAAGTACCACATTATTCTCAGCACTTTTGAAAAGATGTCTTGCAAGGGACGTGGTGCCCATATGCCGATACATCCCCAGGAGTGGCTCCCCACCAAGATTTGTTGCTCTGTTACCGCAGGTGAATAACTTTACTTGATTGTTATTATTAGTAAATAACAGTTATTAATTTGTTATCCTCCTGTAGGCTAGACAGGGACAACGAAACACAACTACAAGAACAATTTGGAAGCAAATATGTATTTAATGCACTTTAACCCTTTTTAGACTTCCAGAGGGCCCCCCCCCCCCCCCCTCTATCCTCTATAACTGTCATCTAAAACGTTACCGTAATTTTAATAGTTAAAGGTGCCAGAGACTCGCTTTCTCCAATGTTGCTCAGCTGCTTGAATTCATGCCAAAGGCTACAAATGTACAAGACAAGGATGTGTGATATATATGTATGGTTGTATGACTTGGCTAATCTGATACAGCCTGTGTTTTGTGGGAGAATGTTTCAAGTAGGACTTGAAGCTGAAGTGATCTGCTGATTTTAAGTCTGCTGCCTTGACCTCTTGACCCAGTGCCTGAAATTATCATTAGTTTGACACTTGCAATATTCTTTGTCTTTGATCCCTTTTTTAAACCTGCTTATTAGAACTTAAACCTTATTTTAAACAAATGTAGTAATTAATTAGGGGTATGTGATGTGTGACAGTAGATAAATAACCTCTTTGTGCCATGTTTCTCTTCAGCTTGATGGGACAAAAAGACTTTTAGCCTGTAAATTTAAAATTACTGTGTATAATGATTCTGCAACAATACATTTTAAGGAAAATTTTAATTCTTGCTATTTTTATTAAGGAGGAAGAATTAGAAGAGCACAACATTCAAGTTACTCCACCTGGATTCCATTTGATTTTTCTTCCATTTACTGATGACCTAAGGAGACTGAAATATGAGGAGACACCTAAAGGTAACTACACCACAAAAGAATTATTTATTATGTTGTACAGAATCCTAAACCCCTCCCCTCCTTTCCCCATCCTTACAATCAACCCTTGAAATAACAAAGGGCCATAGGGACTGCAAAAATGTGCACGATCGCTAGGGTGAAGAAGTGTGGTTTTCCGCTGGCTGAGGAACGAAAGAAGCCGATTGATTTAGAGGCTGCCCAGGTGCTCAAAGTACACTGTAGACATGGTAGCTGGAATTCGCATCTCCTTTCATGTGCGTCTCTCACATGACCTCTTGCGCCACCCCCAAGAATCTAATATAGACACAAGCTTCTGGTCCACTAGCTATCATAGTATTAATGCTCTACATTATTTAATAGTGGGAGTTTAAATACAGCGATTGGTTCTGAATTCAGGTGCAAGTTAAGCCCTAAAGGTATCCTCAAATTCCAATACTCTATTACTACAGCACTGGCTGTGAAAATGTGTAGTTTTTGTTTGTTTGCATTTAAGATTCTCAAACTTGATCCATGCCATCCCCTTTTTTCAGATATGGACTCTTCTCATGCCTGCAGGATTAAAATTATTTTATTACTAATTCATATCTTTTAAATTGTAATATTTGTTTACAATGTATGTGCAGCCACATCAGAACAGATCAGTAAAGCCAAAGAAGTCATCAAGAAACTCACCCTTGGATTTAGCAGTTCTCAGTTTGAAAATCCTTGTAAGTTACATGCAATGTACATGTACATATAATATTATTAAATTGTTACAACTAACAAGAACAAGTTTTAAGTTTTTTTGTATTACGTGATGACAAATAAAATTGTGTTGTTCCTGACAGTCTTCTCTGTTTTACACTGTCTCTCATTATTTTCTCTTCTGGTAGCTCTTCAAAAACACTTCAAAAACCTTGAAGCTTTGGCTTTAGACAGAGATGAACCAGAAGAACTCATTGATTACACAGGTAACAATATTATTGTTGCAGCCTCCTCTTGTTGTTATGAAAGGAATCTTGTACCAACTCGAATGTGCAGATCAGTCATGTACCCAGAAAAGTGCTGCATCCTTATATACCCTAAAGTAAGATTCGGGGACGATCTCTTTTGATAACAGTCAATAGATAATTTATATTTCCTACCTTCTGTTTATTTATTTATTTTTATCTTTATGGCATGTACTCTTACTAGCAAAAATCATCCCATGGTCCCTGTTGACTTGATTTTTCTTTTGGGGGGGGCAATGACAAAGAAAACTTATACTAGTTAGGGTGTGTTCCTTTCGGTGAATCCAAAAACGGATTTTAGATCTAAGAACGGATTTTGCGTTCCTTTCGGCAAATCTAAATCTGGATTTTTGATCTGGTGAATCCTTTTTGAAAAAGGATTCATTGGATTTGAAATCCGAAGAATCCAAATCCAGATTAGCGGATTAGTGATCTACGCTGTTCCATTCACAGTGGATCCGAAATTAGTCAGATGATCCAGCGGTATTTCCAGTTGAAGTATTCCCATAGAGGCCGTAGTGTTTCCTCGTTGCTATCATTTGCCGCAAAACATCTGAAAACACTAGAAGATTGTTCCTGGTACATTAAAATATCCATATACTATTAAACCATTTGTCTCTAAAGATTGCTTGAAATCAGAAATAAGTAAAAGTAACAAATGAACTGCTATCTAACTACAAACTCGCTTGTAGACGCGACAGGCACTCGATCGTGTTGCATAAAAAAATCCGAGCTATGGAACTGAATCAAACTGGCCGACATTCTTTAGATAATTTTCAATTTTAATACGCCTCTTTCTTTGTCTGTTTTATATGTTCCATCGTCGCTATTCGAACTGCCGACCACTAAATTCTGCACGGTATAATTGCATAATTTGTCAAACAGTAGAAAACACGTCGTTTCTTGAGAGGCTGTCGTGCATATTGCACGCTTTGGAGAGAGGTTACCAAGGTTACAAATCCAATTTCGGATTTCACGTTCCTTTCGACCGCGAAATCTGGCAAATCTAGGATCAAAAATCCGTTTTTGGATTCGCCGAAAGGAACACACCCTTATACTATACGTCCCAAATCAATTCTTGAAAAATTAGGGACTTGAAATAATTAATTTTCATGATATTATTCTCATCGCAGAGCCAAAAATGGAAGCAATCGATCGTAAGGCTGGTGAGGCTATCAAGGATTTCAAGGAAGTAGTGTTTCCTGATGATTATAATCCTGCTGGAAAACCTGCTGCAAAAAGAAAGGTATAAAAAAATATTGAAGGGGTTTTATTTGTTGTTGTTGTTACTCTAGGATAACTTTTGGCTTGATAAAGAGAACACACAAGGAAGAAAGAAACTCAAGCTTGTAAATGAAGTGTAGTTTATGGGAATATTAGGGCTGGCCAGCACGAATTTTTCTTGTGTTGTGGATGTTGCAATGAGCAAATAAAATTATATTATTGTCTAAATATTCAGCCCACCTTAAATGACCTAATAAACTCCTGGGGTGTCGTCTATTAATTTTAATTTTAGGTGTCCAAGCAGGGGCATTTAATACATAGGAGGCGTTTGAGAGAGTCTAGCAAGGCGTTCATTCTCATATCTGTAACAAGCTCAACAATACTAATATATGTTTTCTGCGAAAATATCAAGAGAGTTTAAAGCAGAATATCCACTCCGTCAATAATTGATACGTCTTGGCTGTCCAGAGATCCATATCACTCTTTCAAATCCCAACATCAATGTCAGAATCCTTGCTCAGGGTTATTGTGTTGCCATCGTTAGTCTATTCTTTCTTAAAACTTGACATTGAACAAAATGAAATATGCATAGCCTTGTTAGGGGCTGTGTCATGGCAGTCCAGTTCATTTTGTTTAATTATTTTGCCAATTACTCGACCTCAATGCCTATGGAACTTAAAGTAAGCAAAGAAATTACATGTAAATGACAAAATCAGAGATCCGAGACAAACAAATATATCTCCTGAGCATTATTTTTGAAGTTGCAAGCAGCAGGGATCAACTTTGGGTCAGTTACGGTATTCAAAAGAGGTTGGGACTAGTAAACTAATCCTGGACCATTTAATGCTACACAGCCCCCTAACACTTTGTGAGAATTATGCTTAAAAAAAATAATTAATTTTCACGATGTCATCTTTGTTTTAGGCTGAAGGAGGAGGAGCTGCAGCCAAAAGAAGCAAGCCAGGGGATGACGTGGAAATTGATATGAGAGAAGAAGCACAGAAAGGCCGGGTAAGTGGCAGTGTTCAGCCAGTCTCTTTTAGCCAAATTATTACTGACAACTTAACTCAAGTATTTATTTGTCAAGAGAGCAATATGTTTTTAATATACATTTATCCATAGCTTTTTTATTAAATCATGTACAGGTAAAAATGAAGTTCAGGTTAAAATTTTTTAACCTCAGTCGATTCTCAATGTCCTTTGTCTCCTAGCCCTAGTTCATTATTAGGGCTAGGGGAGAATCAAAAAAAATTTAACGTCCTAAATTTAATTTTGACCTGTAACACATATACATAGAATGGAATGGTTATGAAGCCCACGAGATTCTTTTGTTATTTTTTGTGGGCACAGTCATGTCCAGCACAAATACTGTTTCTTCTGCTTTTTTCTTTACAGCTTTCCAAGCTCACAGTTCCAGTGTTAAAAGAATTTGTCAAGCAAGCTTGTATCAAGTGTGGGACCAAAAAGGCTGATCTAGTTGAAGCTATCAAAGACCATTTTGGAGTCTGATTTCTTTGTATTTTGAAAAACATTATTGACTTTATATTGAAAAATATATTTAGTCTCCTTCATTGCTGCTCGGGCCAGAGTCAGGCAAAGATCCCGGCATGGGGGTGGGAGGTTGTGTCTAGACTTGACAGAGAAAGTTTGAGATAGAACGCATTATTATAATAAGAAATATTTAGCTGTCTTACATTTTACATCTTTTAAGACTATCTTTGGTATGCAAATGAACTACACACCATACCAGAACAGAATTGGCTTTAAAAATGCTGAAATGATAGATAAACTCTTGCCAAAACCAACTTTGCAGTATACAAGTATGGTATCAAGGTGTATAGTTTTGTTTAGTTTGCAAGACATTGAGTAAGTTCATGACAAGAAATGTTCTATTCAAATACTTTCTTTAATGATAATGTCATTTAAATAATATTATACACTTTTACTATTAATGGTAAGTAGTCTGGATACAATGTCATAGTATCACAAAGGAAGAGTGAAAATAAAAGTTGTTGTACAAAACAATACATGTTCTTCAGTTTACTGTACAATTCTAAGAAATTACTTAGTACCATTATCTAGAAATACTTTATACATTGTACAATCATCATTGTTAGCCATATTTCCTTTAGCATAACGTGGGAAGGTAACTAGTCGTTCCAAAAAAGCTGGTCTTATAAAACTTTTTGTCCTATTTTCTCCCAAATCTAGTTCACTATTAGTCTCATTCTAAAAATCCTTAGTGCTCTAGCAACACATGAGATTACCCATGAGTGACAAGGATGTTAGCAAAACACTGATAAGGTGATGGTACACGAGATAATTCGCAACAACGATTTTTAGTGCAACACAGCATTGCAACAACATTATTGTGACATTGCCGAGTTTCAAATGGTTACAACATTATTCAAACATTGGATGGTGTGTTACACTAAAAATCATCGTTGTGAATCGTTCACCTCAAATGCTGGGCACACTGGTATAAATAGGTTAGTACCTTTGGGCTCCCCACCACGTACCATAATAACTTTTGATTTTCACTGTCAACTTTAACCTCATCATCATGATTGCCATCTTTGCCATTATAATCATCATCATCTTCATTTTGACCACCATTTTCTGCAAATTAATGTTTGTCTTTGGCATTCATAATGACCGAAGTATCAACATGGAGGGTAGATAAGTACCATTGCTGTCATCATACCAACCCATCTTTGTGGCAACCATGAAGACGCTATATTTTATCGCACTAAAGGTTTCTGTTCAGTCAAGTGTACAATCACATCATGACCACATAAGGTGCTATTTTTTGTCTAATAATTGACTTTTGCCACTTCTTAGCCTGTGAGCAAGCTCTTCCAGGTGCTCAGATGGCAGGGTGGGAAAAGGAAGGAGAGCTTGCAACTATGTTCCTGGAATTTGAATTCCATCTCCAATTCCCCTGCGGCTCCCCATTGACTGAGCTGTCAAGTTTCCACCAATCATGTGCCAAGGTTAATGACATCATTACTAATGTCATCTCCACCAATCAGCATTTTGCATCGACTTTTTCAATGCAGATATTGCAAGCTCTCTTTCCTTTTTCCACCCCGAAGTGAAAGACTTTCCGAGTGTTACCTAATAACATTGGTTAGCCTAACACCAGGGTAACCCTATGCTTTGCCTGATAACTCTCATACCATGTGCAAGTGTACAATTGCTTGTAAAGGTACTGTGTCTTTGATCCTTTTGCTGGGGTATTAACATTACCCACTTGTTGATACTAAGCAGCCATAGGTCTCACTACATCACACCAGCATCGGGGCTAATACTGACGAATCTGTGCATTGGAAAGCAATCTTCGCCTCGGAACCCATCCAAACGTTCAATTGTCACCACATAGAGTGCATTAATTTTATTCGAGTATAGGTCTTCTAACACGTAGTCCATAACGCCACGGTGTTCCTTGTCGAGAATACGGCGAGTTTGGCAATGTGTACTGCATTTTACTAGGAGCTGGTGAACTGTAGGATGGGTATAAATATTGCCAATCATTGTTAGAAAAATCACTTTCAGGTCTCGGGTATCTCTTGTAATTTGTTGGAGGCAGTATATTACCCTCCCAATCAATTGGAGGAGCCCTGCATTCGCTCTTCACTTTTAAAGTCCTTGACTGAAAATGCCCCTTTCCTTGTTTCTGCCATCCGACGATTTTGTGTTTGTTTTTAGGTAATTTCGTTTCCTGTAGGAATTTGTGATAGGTATTTTCGCCGATGCTCGAGGGCTTGGGCAATGTTAATGGATAGATTTCCGCGATCAAGCCTCTAGAAGCTTCAGGGGAGCTTTGTTTCCCGTAGTTGGCACTGTGCCTAGGGCGAACAAACTTGAAATTTTTCCACATGTTGCTGTTGTATTTGTCATCGATTTGTTGCATCGTCGACGTGTCGAGGTGAGACATGTCCAGCCATAGTCTGTGTTGAGCTGTGTTTATTGGTTTATCTCGCTCATCGTACGGAGCTTGGCGAACGAAGCTGTTTAAATCAAACGCAAGCTCTGAAGGACGATCGTTTCTTTGAGGTAACCCAAAAGTTGTTCTCGACCGAGGAGAGAACGCCATGACAGTGAAAAATTTTGCAATCCCAAGCGTCCTTTGGGAAGGAAAAGTTGTCATGGAAACTGAATGATGGTTTCGCGGGAAAAATGACAGGGTGGGGATGGTTGGTCTTCCTGCTTTGTATTCTTTTTCTTTTTGCTCAACATGTTTTCTGTCGTGTAAATTTTTCCTCACGTAAAGATACGAAAGCCAAACGACAGCACGAAAAATGAGAGCGCGACCAACCGAATACTCATTATACTGAATGGCAACAACGGGTATAGCGCGGGGAAGAATTATGAGAAAGTTTATATTCGCCTCTGTTGATAAAACCCGCCCGTCTGTAGTCAATTGGTCGCACTTATTCCAGCTCGTTCAATTCTTCAAATGTTGGCAATTTTTTCTGGAGCTGAATTCTTAAACACTGTATCGAAATTCAGGAAAAGAAAGAAGAAGTCGTTTCCTTGTGTTCACGCCCTCCAAAAAAGTGAAATGATGCACTTTCACGTCGTAGTCGTGCAGCGACGGCAAAGAAATGTACAGTACAAAAAAGCGTGATGAACGAGCAAAGTTTTTGTGTTGCTAATATAAACATATTGACATCCTATTTGTTTCTTAGCTATCCATTAATTGGTAAGGCCGTTTACACTTCATGCCACAAAATAACTGAACTATAGCATGTAAAAACCAGCAGGAATTTAATACGTTTCACTTGAAAAAACAGCTGATATGCCTTTTTTCTTAAAATAAGCTTACAATACATACAGTACATTTACAGTTGACTGCGTTAAATTCAGTAAATTTCAGCTTGAAAGCAAGTTTTAAATATAGCACGAATCAACGGATGGAAACCGTAAACAACTAACTCGATCGACAGAAGAGTTGCCTTAATGTTTCTTTTACAGCTTGCCTTACTTCTCTGATCTTCCAACAGTACAGCAAGGGGTTTAATGACGAGTTAAAGAAAACCATGCTAGTTGTGAAATTCCAGGCAAGGTAGATCGATAAAGGCATCCCTCTCCGTGGTGCCAAAACGAACACTATAGAAAATGGAAGATAACAAATAGCCAATGTTCCCTGTACCCACAGTGCACTGTAGACTGCCTTTCTGTATCGAGCTATGTTCAATGGAATTGCTTGGCTCGGTTGTCCTTGAACAACATGATTCTGAACATGAATTTGATTATAACGTAGAGTACAAAAAAGTTTTGTGTAAGCGATGATTGTGGTGACTAGACACAAAGCTGAAACTATGTATAGACACCATGAAGTTATACGACGATTCAAAAAGATAGTAGATGCACCGACGATGGACAAAATCCACAACCCAGTCACAATTATACATGTTCTTCTATGAGTTACAACTTGCCTGTATCTGAGCCCCAGCAACAAGGTGAGAAGTCTGTCCACGCTTATTGCAGTCAGTGTTAATAGAGACACTACACACAAAATAAAACTTGAGTAATTTCCTGCCCAATATGCGTAATAGCAAATATCCCATCTTTCTTTCACAACAGAAGTAAAATAAGTCACAGTTAAAGGCTCTATAATGATACCAACACAGAGATCAGTTATCGCTAGGTTACGATACAGGAGTTTGGACGGCGGCTGAAGTGAAGTTTCCTTGTGCAGAGCAACTAAGATCAGAGTGTTCCCCAGAAATGCAGTGACGGAAAAAAAGATATTTAGAGCTGAAAGGAATATAAGCTCGCTCTCTACACCTCTGACAAATTCAGCCGAGCAGTACAGTTCTTGGACAGTTTTATGGTTTTCGTCTTCAGTAAAATTTTCCAGGGCCATTTTCCTCTTCTGCGCAATGGCCTGCAAGTGAGAGTTTTATTTATATATACAATTTGAATTTGGGTGAAAGCTGATATGATTTCGACATCTTTAGAGTCAAAACTATTTACCTAAATTAAACTGGTTATATACGTTAATTTGTCGCGTATTAATAAACAATGATCAGAAGTAATTTATAGAGTCATAAACGTGCAAAAACTTTTAACTAAACGTAAAAGAAAAAAGCTCACAAGGCCAAGAAAGGTCGAGCAAAGTTGTCTCGGTATTTCTTCAATCTAACTGACCGAACTATGCCGGAGCCAGGTGTTATGTCACAGGTGAAACTTAAACTCAAGGATGATTTTAATAACTTTTTAGGTCTTATGTTGGCGGCGCATTGGCAACTTGAGATCGCAGTAAATATAATTTGAAGGAAATTCCAATAACGTAAGACTTTTTAAAGTTTACTATAAGGCTGAGTCATCACTCCTTCTCAGAAATTAAGCGACATATATACACCTAATTAATTGCAATTGCGTTGTCATTGTTAAATCAGCTACAAGGAACTGAAATTAAAAATGCAAAAAACAAATCGAAATAAATTAGGCTTTAACCATTAAACCACTCTATCGTGAATTTATTTTCAACATAAGCGTACTGTCTTCGCTTCTATGCCCCTAAAACGCTTATGCAGCAAATAAATGCTCAGTCTGACTCTTTTCTAGATTTATTAGCAGGCCCAATTAATTCCTATTTGGCTTTTTCTTTTTTCATTTCCCCTTTACCATTTTTCTAAGACATTATCGCAATTAGGTGTATATGCGCTACGTGACCAGGCGTGAAGTTAATATGGCTGGAAAAAGATATCTACATGTTTACAATAATTAGGACTCCATTAGGGTAAAGGGAAATCGCACGAAAACGACATGACCATCAAAATCAAGAAAATCAAGACGAGAGACTTTTTGCAATGACACAGCATTCCTATTTTGGTTTCACGCACTGTGAAAACTCGGAAGTTCAAACTGCTGTATTTTCGAAAAGAAACATCGGGGCTGGAATCTTGTACAAAGATTTCTTTTCTATTTATCTTCAACCTAGTGTAAATAAGAATTCATAAAACCTCGCTTTTTTGACTTTGCAATTTGATGACCTCACTGTGAAAACCATCAATTAGGGTAAAGGGAAAACGCAAGAAAACGTCATGACCATCTCAGTGCAAGTGCTTTGACGCGGTTATTTTATTTGCTAATTCTTCTGTAATTATCACGCCTGTAAATATCACGATCCGTGTTTCAAACAAAAACAAAAGAGATGAGTTTTATTTTGTTCTTAAAAGTTGTAGTCAGGGTTTAGCAAAAACAAAATAGTGTTTCAAGCTGACACTGAACTTAAATGAGTCCGTTGAAATTAACTAACTGACGATTTTAATGAGTTTTCAGTAGTAAAGGAAGTCTTAACAGTCGGTTAACACATCAAACTATGTGGGCTGCGGTAATTTTGTTGTCTGTTACTTATGTTGTTTATGAAGATGTAAAATGATAACTTCACCACCAGACTGTTCACAGTCCCCTATTCTCCCATAAGATCGTCGAGATCGAGCGCTTTGCGTTACGGGCTGCCATCTTGCAAGAGTGTCAAAACTACTTGGGGGTGGGGGGCGGTTTGAGAGGAGGCGAGAAAAATATTTTTCTCGCCCCCCTCCCCCTACAGCTATAATCCCCGACGCCCGCTCCCTAGGTACATTTGAAAATCAAGATGGCCGCCATTAATGGTAAGACACGCTATGCCTCGACGATATCACGGAAAATAGGGGACTGTGAACAGTCTACTTCACCACTAACAACAACACTCGTTTCTTATAGGTATATAACGGACATGTTAATTCTAATACAAATACAGTCGAAGCTCTTCTTGCGACCACTATCGGTTCACAAGAGACGAGCTCTAGCAAGGGCACCCAACGACAATTTTCGGAAAAATATCTGTTCGGAAGACGATTTGAGATCTAGAATTTTCGGAACATTTGTTGTAAAATTTCTTGCTTGCCTGCCTCTCCTAGGATTTTCGAACATCTAAAAAATGGTATAATTGCCTATTTTTAACGGATTTTTACCCTAAAAAGGTCGCGTAGAATTTTCGGGAGCCTTTTTTCTGGATGAAATTTTCGAAAAGGTAAGTTTTGATCCCTATAATTTTCGGATCACTAGACTTTCAGCTAGGAAATCCGAACAGATGAAAAATTTTTAGGGGATAAAAATATGCCTTTATCTACCGTTTAAATAGTAAAATACGTTTAACACTGCTATGTTTAAGTGGTTTTGAACTATATTCTCGTTGGGTGCCCCTGCTCTAGTTACGACCAACTTTATTAACCCCGTTTGAACTATGACTTAAAAACATTGTAATGAAGAGCTCTCGTAAGAAACCACTCCCGCAAGCGACCGTGACCACTTTTGGGATTAGCTACCCAGCTACACCTTTCCTGGTAAGCAATCACTCAGCGGCCACTCGGATTCGTATTCATATAAATCAACACTTAAATGAAACTTTACACTGCGGTAATGGTTCCTTGATAAAGATCTTGTACAGTGCAGTATTGCTTTTGAATAGTTTCAAGGTCATTTCGTAGCGACCACTTAGCCCGCCTTTTTTTCTTATGAATTGTTAATAAGCTTCTGAAGCTCTCGTAAGCGCCCACCCTCTATTGTTTTACGATACGGTTGCTTACGAGAGCTTCGACTGTATCTACCATTTACGCTGATGTTGGTAAAGGAGCTTTTAAGTAAACACAACGGCGACGACATCGTTGAAAATTAAAGAATGCATTCGCGCTGCACGATTCAAACTCCATCGCTCTTGCTCTATCTCGTTCAATTTGTCAATTGTCTAAACAGCAAATTCTTCTGGAGTGGATTTTTTTCTCTAAGTTTGGAGAAAGACGAAATGTTCTCTATAAATTGTGAAATTAGGAAGTTTTACGTCGTACTCGCGCAGCGAAAACAAGGAAATGTTCAAGAAAGGGTGACAACAACTTTTCACGTACAGTGTACATGCAAAGTTGTTGTTTTCGTAATCTAAACCTATTAATTACTTATTTGCCGTTCTCGTTGTTGCCGTCGTTCTCCCCAAATAAGGGAGCTTAGGCAAGATGACAGGGTACCCAAAAATCAGTGGCTCCTGGTAGTACGCACTGGATTATCATTATACGAATTCTCCTTACAAGGCTCCTTCCTCTGGTTAGGGAACTGGCCATTATTAGCAACCGATTTCTTTTTATTGAGCTTAGTTTAGAAACAACTGAGTGTCGGAAGGCTGAAAAATAAAGACTGTTTGAAGTGTCCTTCGCAAAGGATGAGAAGTCGTAGAAACTGAACGATAGTTTTCGCGGGAAAAATGATGATTACTGCATTAGAAAAACGCAAATTAATTAAAATCGCGATTGGCGAAGAAAGGGCAGGAGGGGAAGGGGCTGGGGTTGGTTGGGAGAGTTCTTGCGTTGCATGTAATTTTTTCTTGGTTCTATTTGCATGTTTTTTCCCAGTTTTCCCCTATAATTGAAGAACAAGTTTTTGTCTATATTCCATACATGAATGTATGTAAGCAGCTGTAAGTCTGTAGATATGATTATGGACATTGTTAAATATGAAGAGGGTTTTTCATTGTTGTCAAAATTAATGGGGGTTATGATCTATTGGTAATGTTTCTGTAAAAGTTAGATCGAAGACTATCGTAAAGATTACGATTGAATAGAAAGTGTAATTCGTCTTAAACTTCATTTAAGTGGCAGAAGGGGCAAATTCGAAGATTTTCTGGAGTTTTCGGTATTGTATGTCTGCCAGTTTCAATTTGTAAGCCGTGGGTGCCAAGTCTGAATTTAGTCAGCGTTTTTTTGTAATTTATATTGAGGGTGATTATGTTCAAGCAATCACTTTTGTGACATTCATTTTTGAAAATTGAGTAGAATTTTAGTTTCATTATTGGAAACAATGAAGCCGAGAAGAGACAAAGGAATGGAGCCCTCAAACACTAATTTTTTTATTAGCCCTTTATTCGTAAATGAACAAGCTCTTGCTTTTTGTTTACACTTCACGCCACTAAACAATAAAGATAACACCTTTGGATTTTTAGACCAAGAATAATATACCTGCCCCTAAAGATCAGGTGACATGCCTACATAAAATATGCTTCCAGTATAATATACTTACAGTTAAAGATCGCTTAATATCAACGACGATTCAAGTAGAATTAAGAGCTGGCAAGAGAGAGCTGGAATTAGAAGCCCAGAAAACTAACTCGATCAACAGGAGAGTTGCCTTAATGTTTCTTTTACAGCTTGTCTTATTTCTCTGATCTTCCAACAGTACTGCAACAAAACAATACAATACATTTACAGTTAACGTTAACTGCGTTAAATTCAGATAATTTTACCTTGAAAGCAAGTTTTAAATAGAACACGAATCAACGGATGGAAACCGTAAAAAAACTAACTCGATCTACAGAAGGGTTGCCTTAATGTTTCTTTTACAGCTTGCCTTACTTCTCTGATCTTCCAGCAGTACAGCAACGGGTTTAATGACGAGTTTAAGAGAACCATGCTAAATGCTAAATTCCTAGCAAGGTAGATCGATAAAGGCATCCCTCTCTGAGGTGTCAAAACGACCGCTATATTATATGGAAGATAACAAATACCTAATGTTCCTTGCACCCACGGTGCACTGTAGACTGCCTTTCTGTATCGAGCTATGTTCAGTGGAACTCCTTGGCTCGGTTGTCCTTGAGCAGCATGGCTCTGAACATCAATTTGGTTGTATCTGAGCCCCAGCAACAAGGCGAGAAGTCTGTCCACGCTTATTGCAGGCAATGTTAATAAAGACACTACACACAAAGTTAAACCTGAGAAACTTGCTGCTAACTCTGCGTAATAGCAAATATCCCATCTTTCCTTCACATTAGATGTCCAATAAGTCACAGCCACTGGCTCCAAAATGATACCAACACAGAGATCAGTTATCGCTAAGTTACGATACAGGAGTTTAGACGGCGGATGAAGTGAAGTTTCCTTGTGTAGGGCAACAAGGATCAGAGTGTTCCCCAGAAATGCAGTGACAGAAAGAAAAATATTTAGAGCTGAAAGGAATATAAGCTCACTCTTACTCTCGTAAGAGAGTAATTCTACTTCTCATATCTTTCAAACTCATTACATTTGTAAGACTGGCAGTCTTTTTTTTTTTTTTTTTTAATAAAACAGTTGATAATATAAGATGAAAAAAAGAACACCAGTAAGTGTTACCATGGTTACATGTAGTTAGTGAAATCAAGATCCTTACAGCACACTTTTCGCATGAATTTTAAAAGTATACAGAATAGCGGTACACTAACTCGAACAAAAGGACAATTGCTTTAATGTTTCTTTAACAGCTTGCCTTACTTCTCTGATCTTCCAACAGTACAGCAACGGGTTTAATGACGAGTTTAACAAAACTAGTGAAGCCGTAAATTGCCAAGCAAGGTAAACGGATAAAGAAATGCCTCTTTGAGGAGCCAGAGCGCCAACGATAACAAACGGCAAATAACAAACAACCAATGTTCCCTGCACCCACAGTGCACTGTACAATGCCTTTCTGTATCGAGCTATGTTCAGTGGAATTGCTTGGCTCTGTTGTCTTAGAAAAACATGGCTCTGAACATGGTCAACATGCACATGAGTTTGGTTGTGACGTATAGTGACGAAAATTTTTGTGTAAGCAAAGATTGTGGTGACTAGACACAAAGCTGTACCTATGTATTTATACCATGAAAATATAAGAGGATTCCAAAAATTAGTGCACGCACTAACAATGGAAAAAACCCAAGAAGCAATCACAGTTATAAACGTTCTTCTCAAAGTTACAACTTGTCTGTATCTGAGACCCAGCAACAAGGCGAGAAGTCTGTCCACGCTAATTGCAGTCAATGTTAATAAAGATACTGCACTCAAAGTATGACTTGAGAAAACTGCTATCCAGTTTGCGTAATGGCAAATAACCCTTCTTTCCTTCACAACGGAAGTCCAATAAGTCACAGCCGCTGGCTCCACAATGATACCAACACAGAGATCAGTTATCGCTAGGTTACGATACAGGAGTTTGGACGGCGGGTGAAGTGAAGTTTCCTTCTGCAGAGCAGCTAGGATCAGAGTGTTCCCCAGAAATGCAGTGATGGAAAGAAAAATATTTAGAGCTGAAAGGAGTATAAGCTCGCTCTCTACGCCTCTGAAAAATTCAGCCGAGCAGTACAGTGCTTGGACAGTTTTTATGTTTTCGTCTTCAGTAAAATTTTTCAGGGCCATTTTCCTCTTCGGCGCAATGACCTGCAAGTGAGAGTTTCATTTATATATACTATTTAACTTTGGGTGAAAGCTGATATCATTTCGACACCTCTACAGTCAAAACTCTTTACCTAAACGGGCTATATACGTTCATTTGTCGCGTATTAATAAATAATGATCTGGGCCGAGTTGTTCAATGCTGGGTTAAGGTGGCTCGATACAGTTTGTTTGAGTGAATACCTCTCACGTTTGAGCGTAAACTACGTCGCCATAAGCAAAGATTTGGAAAAATTAACACCACAGTTGTATTAGATAAAGATGAAACTTTGTCATGATCAGGGTTGCAATGACATCGTAGTTGTCGTGGCAACGAAATGACGCCATTACCTATTTTACTTGCAACAGTATTTCTCGGCACTGGGAACTGTTCTTCCAAAATCGTTTACTGGAGCTTTTTCCTACGATAGCCGCCTCGATGTTAGTGAAGTTTAAGCGAAATCTGTAAGGGTGTTATCGAGATATTTTGGGAAGAAGTTTTTATGGTTAGAAATACGGTAAAAAATGGACAATCTTGATGTTCGACTGTTATCTGTACTAAACGAAGCGCTTTTGACATGCAATTTCACCTCATAGTAGTTTCAATCTTTTTAAAAACGTGTGTGAAAGATCATGGAGATACCTCCAGCCGATTGCTTGAAAGAAGGATTTGATTATTATGTATCGAAGCGCTCTTATAGCTGTAATGTAAACATTTCGGTCTACTTTAACAAATTAGCGAATAATTGTTAAACCGCTCGATAAATTTTTTAGAAAATTTAAGACTCTTGAGATAAACTGTCTTTTTATATGACCTGTTAGTTTCAAGATTATTGATATATTGTAAGGCAGTAAAATAAGGGCTACAATTCGCTAATATTTTGTCGGAAATTTTGTCTTTACAAGTGAGAGTCTCTGATTGTTCAGGGGTATTGTCTCAAGGTTTCATTTTCACGTGAACAGCAGTAACTAACAATGCATTTGACATATGCAAAAATGCTAGCTATTGTTGTGCACGAAAATATGAATTTTGGAGACAATACCCCTGAATAATGAGAGGCTATCACTTGTAAACACAAAACTCTTGACAAAATATTATCGAATTCAAGCCCTTATTTTACTGCCTTACAGTATATCAGTAATCAGTCAGCGATGGCGGTCGGTCAACTAATTTTTAGCTCCGTTCTTATGTTCACTTTCCTCGTGTTTTTACTGTTCAGCTGCTTGAACAATCTAAGCCACTACTCTAATTGGCGGTTTTCCTCAATTGGGCATGGATTTGACACACCGGGAAGCGCCCCAGAACCTTCTTCGATGTCTTATCTCGATCCTAGTAGTTTTTGCCGAATCCGCCATTTTGGATTGAAATCATGGTACATAAGAATGAAGCGAAGGCGGTTTCTCCGAAGACGGCTTCTGTACTCAGCTAACGGAACAGCGTCTTTTAACCCATCTCTCCTGGAAAACAATCTTAGCGGCGACATTCATCCACATCCTGGACCAAACTCTACTTCTAATTCTTCATCTACATCGACGAACACAAATATTAGCTTTCCTTGCAACACGAAGTCAAACATCAGGATTGCTCATTTAAATATCCGCTCCTTGAAGTCCAGGGAACACTTCACTCTGCTAAAGGATTCCGTTGTCTCAAATAATTTCGACATCTTTACGATATCAGAGACATGGCTGGATTCTTCAGTCAACAACGAGAGCATTCATATTCCAGGCTATACTTTGTATAGACAAGACCGTGACCCGCACAAACCTGGCGGCGGACTATGTGTTTACATTAAGAAAAACTACAAAGTTTCATCACTGGAGAATGTATCCTCAGTTTCTGATAATAACTTTCAGCAATTGTGGCTAAAAGTGCAAAGTCGCTGTTATAAGTCATTCGTCATCTGCACAGTATATCGACCACCGAGTACTCCATTAAATTTTATAGATGATCTTGCCAACAGTCTTATCGAATCCCTCCTGTCAGGTCTTGATGTCATTATATTGGGTGACCTCAATTGCAACCTCCTTCAAGATAACGCAGAATCCCGTGCTTTAAACGATTTTTGCTCGACTTTTAACCTCACCCAATTAATCAATAAACCAACCAGAGCCACGGAGAATGGGGAATCGTTAATCGATGTTGTGATGACCACGAATGAGAAACTAATTGCTTCAAACGACGTCCTTATGTCAACTATTAGCGATCACAATCTTGTTTACATCTCGCTGAAGTTAAAAAAGCCAAGGATCAAGCCCTGTTACGTCACTATTAGAAGCTATACTAATTACAGCGCCGACAATTTCCTACGTGATTTGTCATATGCGCCTTTTCACATAATAAGCCTATTTGACGATTTCAACGATCAAGTTGATGTATTCAACGAACTGTTCTTGGAAGTACTAAGTGAACATGCTCCAGTCAAGAGGGTTAAAATTAGATCTAAACCTAACCCCTTTATAACACCAGAAATTCGTCAACTAATGAGAACGCGCGACCAATGGCGCAAACTTGCGGGAAAAACAAATGACCCTTTCCACTGGAACGGATACAGATTTTTTCGTCAAGAAGTGAAAAGGGAGATTCGTGTGGCCGAAAAAGTTCACGTCAGGACTCAGATCCTGGATAGCAATGGAAATTCTAACTCAATTTGGAAAATCATTAACCGGTGTCTACCACGTAAACAACAAGATAGTTTTATGGCTTCTGAGGATCCCACTGGGTTAGCTAACGAATTAAATGATTTCTTCACTTCCGTCGGCAGTATTACTGCTCAAAAAGCCAGGGACTTATCTTTACATCATGGACTTAATGTAAATTTGGATGTGCCGACTCCTTTACACATATCCACCGACGTTAGCCCCGAATTATTCGTTCTCCATCAAGTCACGGAAAATCAGGTAGAAAGGGTGATTAGAAGCCTACCATCTAACAAAGCTCCTGGAATGGACAAGATATCTTCTAGAATTCTTAAAGACAGTTTACCCAGTACGCTAACAACAATTACCCACATTGTGAATAACTCCTTTGTTACCAACACATTTGCACGTGCATGGAAAACAGCAGAGGTTACACCTATTCTCAAATGCGGTAATCCAGATGTCCCTAACAACTATCGCCCCATCTCATTATTACCAATAGTCTCAAAAGTCACTGAAAGGTTGGTACATGGACAACTTATGGAGCATCTAATTAGAAATAATAAACTGGCAGCACATCAGAGCGGAAATAGAAAGCTTCACTCGACAGAAACAGCTCTGTTGTACGTTACAGATCAGTTGCTCCAGGCTATGGATAACAAGAAAGTTTCCATCATGGTCTTATTAGATATGTCTAAAGCATTTGATAGTATTCGACACGACATCTTGTTATCCAAGCTACAAAATCTCGATTTTTCCCAGGGTGCGTTGGATTGGTTTCAGAGTTACCTTTCTAACCGACAACAGTGCGTTCGAATTGGTGACGCAGTTTCTAAAGTACTCCCACTTGAGTTCGGAGTTCCGCAAGGCTCTATTTTAGGTCCGGTTTTGTTTACAATCTATGTTAACGACCTCCTTTCTGTTCCTAAACGTTGTCTATCTGCCTCCTATGTTGATGATTGTAAATTGTATTTGTCCTTTTCACCTGCCGAATTACCCACGTCCATCCTCGCCTTAAACGAAGATCTTACGAGAATATCTCAGTGGTGCTGTAAAAACTCTCTTTTGATTAATCCGGACAAAACTAAGGTTCTAGCTGTTGGATTACCACAACTTTTAAAGAAACTGTCATCATTCAGTATAACACTTTTTGACAAGGAAATAACACCTGTGCCTGTCGTTAAGGACTTGGGTGTTCTTCTCGACACACGCCTCAGTTATAACCAACATATCACTGAGATTGCCTCTAAATGCCTTTTTAAATTGTACCAAATTAACAGAATCAAGCACCTCCTGGATAGGAAAACACTTCTGTTAGTAATAAATTCATTTGTCTTTAGTAAACTCCAATATTGTTCAACTGTCTGGAGTAATACCAGCAGCAGCAATATTGACAAGTTACAAAAAGTCCAAAACTTTGCTGGGCGAATTATTCTGGGACTAAGAAAGTATGACCATATTTCGGATGGGTTGCGATCATTGAAATGGCTTCCTATTAGAGAGAAACTCATTCTAAATGACGCTACTATGATGCACAAATGTATTAACAAGCTTGTTCCAGACTATCTTGCTGATATGTTTAAATCACGTTCTCAAGTCCATAATAGACAAACTCGATCATCTGGTGCTTTGGATATACCTTTATGTCGCCTGTCAACAGGGCAGCGCTCCTTTGCTTTCAGAGGAGCCAAACTCTGGAACTCCTTGAATGATAACATTAAGTCCTTAAAATGCCCCAGGAATTTTAGACGTCATCTTGCAAATGTTTTATTAAGTTGATATATTATATTATTGATATATATTTTGTAATTATAATATTATTGTATTTACATTCTCAATTAATTTATATATTTGTATTTTTTTATTCTATTGAGCTGAAAAGCCCACTTAGGGAGCATCAATAAAGTGTATGTATGTATGTATGTAATCTTGAAACGAAGAGGTCATATAAAAGGACGGTTAGTCTCAAGATTCTTAAATTTTCTAAAAAATTTATCGAGCGGTTTAAAAATTATTCGCTAATTTGTTAAAGTAGACCGAAATGTTTACATTACTGCTAAAAAGAGCGCCTTGATACATAATAATCAAATCCTTCTTTCTAGCAATCGGCTGGAGGTATCTCCATGATCTTTCACACATGTTTTTAAAAAGATTGAAACTACTATGAGGTGAAATTGCATGTCAAAAGCGCTTCGTTTAGTACAGATAACAGTCGAACATCAAGATTGTCCATTTTTTTACCGTATTTCTAACCATAAAAACTTCTTCCCAAAATATCTCGATAACGCTCTTACAGATTTCGCTTAAACTTCACTAACATCGAGGCGGCTATTGTAGGAAAAAGCTCCAGTAAACGATTTTGGAAGAACAGTTCCCAGTGCCGAGAAATACTGTTGCAAGTAAAATAGGTAATGGCGTCATTTCGTTGCTATGACAACTCCGATGTCATTGCAACCCTGATCATAACAAATTTTAATCTTTATCTAATACAACTGTGGTGTCAATTTTTCCAAATCTTTGCTTATGGCGACGTAGTTTACGCTCAAACTTGGGAGGTATTGACCTTGAAAAACTATATCGAGCCACCTTAAGATAACCCAGTGATTTGAATTCAGATTTGAAAGCTTAAAAAGCATTTCGGTTTTAATTCTTTTTGTCTACAAGTTGACGACTGGAAGCTCTAAAAATAACAGAGAAAATTAGCTGAGAAAATGCTTTTGAACACAAGAAAAAGAAACCGGGTTATTCATAAACTTAACCCCGGATTAAGCGCTTATCGCTTTCGAACAACTCGGCACAGAGGTATAGTCATAAACGTGCAAAAACTATTAACTAAACGTAAAAGAAAAAAGCTCACAGGGCCAAGAAAGGTCGAGCAAAGTTGTCTCCGTCGGTACTTCTTCAATCTAACTGACCTAACTATGATGAGCCAGGTGTTATATGTCACAGGTGAAACTTAAACTCACGGATGATTTTAATAACTTTTTAGGTCTTATGTTGGCGGCGCATTGGCAACTTGACATTGCAGCAATTTGAAGGAAATTCCCATAACTCAAGATTTTTTAAACTTTATATAAGCTTGAGTCATCACTCCTTCCCAGAAATTGAACGATATATATACACCTAATTAATTGCAATTGCGTTGTCATAGTTAAATCAGCTAAAAGGAACTGAAATTAAAAATGCAAAAAACAAAGCGAAATTATATACCATTAAACCACTATGTGGTGGATATATTTTCAAACAACACCCACGTCCTGCCTTCGCTTCTTAATGCCCCCAAAACGCCTATGCAGCAAATAAATGCTCCGCTTTTGCTAACTCCTTTGTAGATTTATTAGCAGGCCTAATTAATTCCTATTTGGCTTTTTCTATTTTCATTTCCACTTTACCATTTTTCTAAGACAACGTTATTGCAATTAGGTGTATACGCGCTACGTGACCACGCGTTGATGGCTGGAAAAAGATATCCACATGTTTACAACAATTAGGACTCAATTAGGGTAGGGAAAACGACATGATTATCAAAATCAATAAAATCAAAAGGAGAGACTTTTTTCAATAAGACAGCATTCCTATTTTGATGTCACGCACTGTGAAAACTCGGAAAATTAAGTTCAATTTGCTGTATTTTCGGAATGAAACATGCTTCGGGGCTGGAATCTTGTACAAAGAGTTATTTTCTATTTATCTTCAACCTAGTGTAAATAAGAATTCGTAGAACCTCGCTTTTTTGACTTTGCAATTTGATGACGTCACTATGAAAACCATCAATTAGGGTATACTAAAGGGAAATCGCACGAAAACGTCATGACCATCTCAGTGCAAGCGCTTTGACGCTGTTATTATATTTGCTAATTCTTCTGTAATTATCACGCCTGTAAATATCACGATCCGTGTTTCAAACAAAAACAAAAGAGATGAGTTTTATTTTGTTCTTAAAAGTTGTAGTCAGGGTTTAGCAAAAACAATATCTTCAAGCTGACACTGAACTTAAATGAGCCTGTTGAAATTAACCAACTGACGATTTTAATGAGTTTTTAGTGTAAAGGAAGTGTTAACAATCGGTTAACGCACCAAACTGTGTGTGCTGCGGTAATTTTGTTGTCTGTTATTTATGTTGTTTATAAAGATGTAAAATGATAACTTCAACACTAGACTGTTCACAGTCCCCTATTCTCCCATAAGATCGTCGAGATCGAGCGCTTTGCGTTACGGGCTGCCATCTTGCATGAGTGTCAAAACTACTTAGGGGGCAGGGGGCGGTTTGAGAGGAAGCGAAAAAAATATTTTTCTCGCCCCCCTCCCCTTAGAGCTATAATCCCCGACGCCCGCTCCCTAGGTACATTTGAAAATCAAGATGGCCTCCATTAATGGTAATGTCTCGACGATATCACGGAAAAATAGGGGGCTGAGAACAGTCTACTTCACAACTAACAACAACACTCGTTTCTTATAGCCATATAACGGGCATGTTAATTGTCATACAAATACAGTCGAAGGCGGAAGCTCTCCTTGCGACCACAGTCGGTTCACAAGTGACGAGCTCTAGTTACAACCAACTTTATGAACCCCGTTTGAACTATGACTTTGTAATGAAGAGCTCTCGTAAGAAACCACTCCCGCAAGCGACTGTGACCACTTTTGGGATTAGCTACCCAGCTAGACCTTTCCTCGTAAGCAATCACTCAGCGGCCACTCAGATTCTTATTTATATAAATCAACACTTAAATGTAACTGTACACTGCGGTAATGGTTCGTTGATAAAGATCTTGTACAGTGCAGTATTGCTTTTGGATAGCTTCAAGGTCATTTCGTAGCCGAGACCACTTAGCCCGCCTTTTTTATTTATGAATTATTAATGAGTTTCTGAAGCTCTCGTAATCCACCACCCTCTTTTGTTTTACCATGCGGTCGCTTACAAAAGCTTCGACTGTATTTACTATTTACGATGATGTTCATAGGTAAACACGACGGCGAAGACATCGTTGAAAATTAAAGAATGCATTCGCGCTGTAACAGTTCTAGTCCATCGCTCTTGTTCTATCTCGTTCAATTTGTCAATTGTCTAAACAGCGAATTTTTCTGGAGTGGATTTTTTTCTCTAAGTTCGGGGAAAGACGAAATGTTCTCTAAAAATTGTGAAATTAGGAAGTTTTACGTCGTACTCGCGCAGCGAAGGCAAAGAAATGTTCAAAAAAGGGTGACAACAACTTTGAACGTACAGGGTACGTGCAAAGTTGTTGTTTTCGTAATCTAAGCCTATTAATTACTTGTTTGCCGTTCTCGTTGCTATCGTCGTTACTTTAGCTCCCCAAATAAGGGAGCTTAGGCAAGATGACAGGGTACCCAAAAATTAGACTTTCCAAAAGTCCTTCGTCGGATTTCATTTATGGATTTCATACTTGTAGCAAGTCTACCCAAAAATCAGTGGCTCCTGGTAGTACGCACTAGATTATCATTATACGAATTCTCCTTACAAGGCTCCTTCCTCTGGTTAGGGAACTGGCCATTATTAGCAAACGGACTTCTTTTTCTTGAGCTTAGTCTATAAACAACTGAGCGTCGGAAGGCTGAAAAATAGAGACTGTTTGAGTCCTTCGCGAAGGATGAGATTTCATAGAAACTGAACGATAGTTTTAGCGGGAAAAATGATGATTATTGCTTTAAAAACACGCAAGTTACTGATTAAAATCGCCATCGGCAAAGCAAGGGCAGGAGGAGAGGTGAGGTTGGGAGAGTTCTTGCCTAGCATGTAATTTTTTTTGGTTCTATTTGCATGTCTTTTTTTTTCTGGGGTTTTTCGCCTGGCTTTCATCCTACAGCCTCTTCCGGCAGTACGCAAGTTTTTTTTGCGTGGAATTTACATGGATAGACTTTTTTTACCATTCCCCGTTCTACGTTAATTAACATCCCTTCTGGTGTATAGTACAAAGCACAAAGGTTGCTTTTGTTGCAAAATATTATGTGCTCATGAGGTGAATTTTTGCTATCGCTTGCTTGACACCTGTGTTAGGAAGAATACAAAAGTTAAGGCACGTATTTAATGACCAGTTCATCTTCTTAGATACAAGCATTCCTAATTTTTGAAGCCAATATTTTTGCCCTTCAAAATGGTACTTTTACCAACTGGACTGACGACCGATGTGTTATTAATAGAACCTTAATTCTTTCCCAGTATCATGGACACCTGTCATTTCTCTCGATGATTTTTCGTCTCCATCACATATGGTGTATAAACAACAACTGATGTAGAGGGCAGCAATATACCGATTATTTTAAGCTTTTGCTGGCCTTACAACTCAGTAACAATTTATACTGGCGCTAGACGTAACCTCAAGTAAAGATACAAAAGCCAAACGAGAACACGAAAAATGACAGCGCCAACAACCGAATACTGATTGTTATGAATAGCGATATGAGTATACAGGGTCAGCCGGAGGGGTAGTAAGATACCAAATTACCCGAAATAAACCTTCCAATATACCAAAAAATAAACTAAAACTCGTGTAAAATACCAAAATTAAGAAAACTACGCTATACTTTATACCCAAACTTAGTTGTGAGCGATGAAGTTACACCTGTGGTGCAACGAGCCAGGTTTTGGGGTTGGAGACAATCAATAGAGCTCATCAGTCATTCAGTGAAAATTTTAATTTATCCAACTTTAAATTACACAGTCAGTTGATGGAGCCACCCTACTCCTTCTCATATGTAATAAGGCTTTGACTCAACCACGAATTCGGTGGATTTTCATTTTAAGGAGAAACATTCCTATCATCTTTGTGAAACTTGGCAAACAAGTTCCTTTCCATTCTCAGTCACGTGACTCACTTCTGCCTTACAACGGTCAAAACTCGTCACCGAAAATGGGGAATACTTATATCAAACTGTATTCGCCTTATTTTATCGTTTTTCTATGGCTCCTAGTAAGGGCTTTAGAATGCCGCCTTTTAATAATGTCCATGTGCTGTCGGAAACCGTCAATTAAGTAAAACGGGTCACGTGACTTAACAAATATACTAATAACTGATAAGGCATAGAATGAATTCCGCTTAAAAAGGCGGAAACGCCTTTCGAGAACGGTCTTGAGGCCATTTTGACATTCGAAAAGTTTCGATTTTTTAATATACAAATGTACCCTATTGGAAGGCACGTCAAATGTTAATTTTTCTCAGTTCCACGACTGAAACAAACTTATTCTTACGAGCTGCAAGCGTGATATCTTAAAACTTTGCTGGGGGTCCTCTATGATAAAAAATCCAAACCTTAACACACTTGAGTTCTGTTTGGGCCTACTAGAAAGTATAGCCTGAGTACAGACGCCCCTCCCCTAGGGAGAGAGAGATTTGTTTTTTAAAAGAGGGCAGGGGTCGGCTATACACAGGCTGGGACCTACTGGACATGGCTTCTTCCTGCTCAGTGTACCGGAGAACAATGTCCTCCGACGAATTTTACGGGTATCTAAAGCTGGGAAATTCGATGAAAAGCCGGCCTCTGGACATATTCAAAAGGATACAGAAGTACTATGAGAAATTTTATTTTCGCCTCTGTTGATAAAACCCGCCCATCTACTCTTTAGTCAATTGGTCGCACTTATTCCATCTCGTTCAATTCGTCAAATGTTGGTAATTTTCTCTGGAGGTAAATTCTTAAACACTGTATTGTATCGAAATTCCATCTCGTTCAATTCGTCAAATGTTGGTAATTTTCTCTGGAGGTAAATTCTCAAACACTGTATTGTATCGAAATTCAGGAAAACAAAAAGGAAGTCGTTTTCTTGTGTTCACGTCCTCCAAAAAAATGAAATAAGTAACTTTCAAGTGGTAGTCGTGCAACGACGGCAAAGAAATATGTACAAAAAAGAATGAGGGAACCTGCAAAGTTGATGTATTACTAAATATAAAGTAACATATATTCACACCCTATTTCAATTGTTTCTTTGTTACCTGTTTATTCGTAAGGCCATTTACATTTCATGCCACTAAATAAAAACTATGACATTTTTAAACCAGCAGGAACAATATAAGTTTCCCTTGAAAAAACAGTTGATACGCCTTGTTTCTTAAAGTAAGCTTACAATACAATACATTACAGTTAACTGCAAAATAGCAGGAATCAACAGATGGAAAGCTTAAAAAACTAACTCGATCGACAGAAAAGTTGCCTTAATGTTACTTTTACAGCTTGCCTCACTTCTCTGATCTTCCAGCAGTACAACAATGGGTTTAATGATGAGTTCAAAAACACTAAAGTAGTCGTAAATTGCAAAGCACGGTAAAGGGATGAAGACATCCCTCTATGAGGTATCAAAGGTACTACTATAACATACGGCAGATAACAAATAACCAATGTTCCCTGCACCCACAGTGCACTGTACACTGCCTTTCTGTATCGAGCTATGTTCAGTGGAATTGCTTCGCTCGGTTGTCCTTGAGCAGCATGGTTCTGAACATGAATTTGGTTATGACGCAGAGTAATGAAAATTTTTGCGTAAGCGAAGATTGTGGTGACCAGACACAAAGCTGAAACTATGTATAGACACCATGAAGTTATACGAAGATTTAAAAAGAGAGTAGATGCACAGACGATGGACAAAATCCAAAAACCAGTCACTGTTATACATGTTCTTCTAAAAGTTACAACTTGTCTGTATCTGAGCCCCAGCAACAAGGCGAAAAGTCTGTCCACGCTTATTGCAGCCACTGTTAAAAAAGACACTAAACAGAAAATAATACCTGAGAAAGTTGCTGCCCGAATTGCGTGATAGCAAATATCCCACCTTTCGTTCACAACAGAAGTCCAATAAGTCACAAACAAAGGCTCTACAATGATACCAACACAGAGATCAGTTAACGCTAGGTTACGATACAGGAGTCTGGACGGCGGATGAAGTGAAGTTTCCTTGTGCAGAGCAACTAGGATCAGAGTGTTCCCCAGAAATGCAGTGACGAAAAAAAAAATATTTAAAGCTGACAGGAATATGAGCTCGCTCTTTACACCTCTGACAAATTCAGCCGAGCAGGACAATTCTCGGCTAGTTCTATGGTTTTCATCTTCAGTAAAATTTTTCAGCGCCATTTTCTTCTTCTGCGCAATGACCTGCAAGTGAGAGTTTTATTTATGTATACTATTTTAACTTTGGGTGAAAGCTGATATCATGTCGACATCTCTACAGTCAAGACTATTTACCTAAACGCCGCTATACGAGTTAATTCGTCGCGTATTAATGAATAATGATCAGAAGTAATTTATAGAGTCATAAACGTGAAAAAACTTTTAACTAAACAGGGCCGTAGCCAGTATGAGGCGAACCGAGGCACTCGCCTCGGTAAAATTTTACCAAATACTGTCGATTTTTATTTTTTTTATCAGACTGATAATATTAGAAGATTTCATACGGCTGATTTCGTACAACGGACCGTGTGTTCGCCTCGGTTGTAGTTTCTTCCTGGCTACGGCCCTGCTAAACGTAAAAGAAAAAAGCTCACAGGGTCAAGAAAAGTCGAGCAAAGTTGTCTCGGTACTTTTTCAATCTAACTGACCGAACTGTGATGAGCCAGGTGTAAGTCATGGTACAGGTGAAACTTAAACTCACGGATGATTTTAATAACTTTTTAGGTCTTATGTTGGTGGCGTATTGGCAACTTGACATGCGATATATATACACCTAATCGCAATAGCGTTGTCAGAGTTGAATCAGCTAAAAGGAACTGAAATTAAGAATGGAAATATAAATCGAAAATAATTAGGCTTACCGTTAAACCACTAAATATGGTGAATTTATTTTCAACATACGCGTACTGTCTTTGCTTCTACGCCCCCAAAACGCCTATGCAGCAAATAAATGCTCCCTTTCTGACTCCTTTCTAGATTCATTAGCAGGCCTAACTTGTAATTCCTATTTGGCTTTTTTTATTTTTATGTCTCCTTTACCATTTTTCTATGACATGTTCACTGCAATCAGGTGTATATGCGCTACGTACTGACTACGCGTATGGTTAAGATGGCTAAAAAAAGGTATCCACATGAGGACTCAATGAGGGTAAAGGGAAATTGCCCGAAAACGTCATGACCATCTCAGTGCAAGTGCTTTGACGCGGTTATTTTGTTTGCTAATTCTTCTGTAATTTTCACATCGTCCTGTAATTATCACGGTCCGTGTTTCAAACAAAAACAAAAGAGATGAGTTTTATTTTGTTCTTTAAAGAAGTGTTTCATGCTGACACCGAACTTTAATGAGCCTGTTCAGGAAACTAACTCACTGACGATTTTAATGAGTTTTCAGTAGTAAAGGAAGTCTTGACAGTCGGTAAACACACCAAACTGTGTGGTCTGCGGTAATTTTGTTGTCTGTTATGGATGTACGATAATGCGGACCTTTGTCAACTCTTTCTCAACTTTTTCCACAAAACTTTGAGGAAAAAAATAATTGTGTTTTTAGTCGTACTACACGAGGAAAAAGGATTCAGCAAAGTTGTCTCGTTTTTCAAACAAACATTAGTCGAACTATAATGAGCCTGGTGAAACTGACTTACCGGCCATTTTAATGACAGTTTTTAGGTCTTAATAAAGTCGTCTGTGCAACAAGTCTGTAAGACGTTTTCTTCATTAACATCGCTGTAAGTTCCAACAATTAAGCTGCATACAAATATGCTTGAGTCATCAGAATTTTCCTAGCAGAGCACAATACATGTGAGTTATTGAGAACCGAATTCAGATGGCTGGAAAAAGAAACTTAGCAAGAGCCTTTAGTTTTGGGGTCTGTTATGAGAAGCAAAACGCGCGCTGTTGAAAACCTTATTATGACATCTCGTTTAGTAAATATTCGACTGGGCGATATTTGTTATGTACACTTATAAACTATTTCAACATCAAAGTTAATCAATTAAATTGCTAATCGTGGACGGCCAGCTTTGACAGACGTGTGCATAGAGTTTCGGGGCTTGTAGAAAGGAAGTCTTAACAGTCCAAACATGTCAAACTGGTTTGTTTATAATTTTCGGGTGGGTTGAGATAGGTTTCGATTGAGTGAGCCCCATAACTATCAATAATAATTAGGTATAAAATAAAGATATCCATTCTAACTTGCAACTAAGAAAAATTTTCTTTAGAATAGTTTTGATTACAGCTCATGCCTTTTTTAAACGAGCACGGTCCCTAATCATTTTAAACACCTGACTGCTTTTTATGTTGATATATGTTTTATAGCTCAGTATATAAAAATTCGCGACACATATAGATTCTTGTTATTCGCATATTTCCCTAGATTTCCTTCCAACAGCTTATCCGTTACTAAAGCAAAATAGCAATATCCATTAGGACACACGTTTCGTTAAAGTGAACGAAACCCCATAACCATCAATAATGCTTGGGTATAAAATAATAAATGATATTCACGATGGCAACAATACTTTTCTACTAATTTTGATTATCACCTCAATTTGTCTTCTTTTAACAAACCGGGTCCTAACCATTTTGAACACCTGCTGACTGCTTTTTATGTTAATCACAGTATACGTTTTTAGCCCAGTAAAAAAATTCTCGACACACAGATTCTTGTTATTCGTACTTTAGCTTTTCTTTTTTCTTCTTCCAACGACTCATAGAGGAAGAGAAATATCGACTGCTCGTTGTTGTTTTTTTTTTTCAGCCGCTTATTTATAAGAATTTGTTATTGTGATTTGTAGCCCCAAACGAAGGATAGTGATGTCTAACCAAAATATTGGGCAATCAAATAATAAACTATCTTTTGGCTGCCAGCTTGCATTTGCTTTTACGTTTTATTCTAAAACTCATTAATAGTTCATAAGTTTAATAGCCAATAAAAAATGGCTAAATTTGTCACGTGCATGAGTTTTGATAACCATTGAAA
Source organism: Porites rus (assembly GCA_964035705.1). Classification (NCBI taxonomy): domain Eukaryota; kingdom Metazoa; phylum Cnidaria; class Anthozoa; order Scleractinia; family Poritidae; genus Porites; species Porites rus. Next base: position 7,370,339 of record OZ037997.1, on the reverse strand, counting down.
ACACAGATGAAAACCACACGATCCGGTCGTTTGTCCAAGTGGTTAAGCATTATTTAACAGTTAGTCTTACCGATAAAGTTCTTGTACCCTATCATAATAAAGCTAGGTTTTTCGGGTATATTACATGGTACGATGGTAGAACTTTTTTACAAAACATTTAAATGTGGTCGTGTGGATTTGCTTTCACGCCAAAGGAAACATTTTTTCGTAAACAAAAACGAATGCTCTCTGACATATGCTACAAACTTTCTTTTGTGACCTGTTTGGCAAAATGCAAAATGTTATTCTGTGTTCAATACCAATAGTAGTTTACTAAAACAACTGTGTTACCACATTTTATACACAACAAATACGTGTACAGCAGAACTTGAATTGCCTACGTCCCAGGCCTTCTTACTAGTATGCGTTTTCGTTTACGTTGGCCCCGCGGACTAATGAGCCTGGAGACTAGGCAATCGCATGGCTTCGCGGGGCTCTGGGGAGGGCGAGCTGTAGGATGTGTTAATCATTAAAGAGATGCTTTTACCAGTATCAGAGAGGCAATTTTATTTATGTTAATATGTTGAATCTCAGAAAGTGCTGGCTTTAAACGTCGATACACTTTTAATATCTTTCATTTGCATGCTAATGTTACTTATTTTGAGTTTACACCAAGAAAGAAGTGATAAAAATTTACTAGGGATGAAATTAAAGAGTTTCAGTTTTTTGGAAATGAAATCTCATTATTGAAAACATTAACGCTGATAACATCATTATAGCCTTTTGTCTTTATCTCACGCGGGGGAATCTCATTAAGATAAGGTCGTGTACCACTTTTAAGTGGTTTAACTGGTTTGACAGGCTTTGTATCGAGTAACAAGTTATTCAAGTTCCATGAGGAGGAGGAGGAGGAGCAGCAGCAGCAGCAGCAGCAGCAGCAGCTTCTTGTGCAGAGCAACTAGGATCAGAGTGTTCCCCAGAAATGCAGTGACGGAAAGAAAAATATTTAGAGCTGAAAGGAATATAAGCTTACTCTCTACACCGCTGACAAATTCAGCCGAGCAGAACAGTTCTTGGACAGTTTTATGGTTTTCGTCTTCAGTAAAATTTTCCAGGGCCATTTTCCTCTTCGGCGCTATGACCTGCAAGTGAGAGTTTTATTTATACACACTATTTTAATGTGAGTGAAAGCTGATATCATGTCGACATCTCTACAGTTAAAACAATTTACCTGAACGGGCTATGTACGTTAATTTGTCGCGTATTAATAAATAATGATCAGAAGTAATTTATAGAGTCATACTAACGTGCAAAAACTATTAACTAAACGTAAAAGAAAAAAGCTCTCAGGGCCAAGAAAGGTCGAGCAAAGTTGTCTCGGTATTTCTTCAATCTAACTGACCGAACTATGATGAGCTAGGTGTTATGTCACAGTTGAAACTTAAACTCACGGATGATTTCAATAACTTTTTAGGTCTTATGTTGGCGGCGCATTGGCAACTTGACATTGCAGCAATTTGAAGGAAATTCCAATAACTCAAGTTTAATATTAAGCTTGAGCCATCACTCCTTCCCAGAAATGAAGCGATATATATACACCTATAATAGCGTTGTCATAGTTAAATCAGCTAAAAGGAATTGAAATTAAAAATGTAAAAAACAAATCGAAATTAATTAGGCTTTAACCATTAAACCACTATATGGTGAATTTATTTTCAACCTACGCGTACTGTCTTCGCTTCTATGCCCGCAAAACGCCTATTGCAGCAACTGAATGTTCCCTTTCTGACTCCTTTCTAGATTTATTAGAAGGCCTAATTAATTCCTATTTGTTTTTTTCTTTTTTCATTTCCCCTTTACCATTTTTCTAAGACATGCTCATTGCAATCAGGTGTATATGCCCCACTTAATGACTAAGCGTATGTTTACAACAATATGCACTCAATTAGGGTATACTAAAGGGAAATCGCACGTAAACGTCATGGCCATCTCATCAGTGCAAGTGCTTTGAAGCGGTTATTTTATTTGCTAATTCTTCCGTAATTATCACGCCTGTAATATATAGTTATCACGATCTGTTTTTCAAACAAAAACAAAAGAGATGAGTCTTATTTTATTCTTAAAAGTTGTAGTCAGGGTTTAGCAAAAACAATGAAGTGTTTCAAGCTGACACCGAACTTTAATGAGCCTGTTGAAACTAACTCGCTGACGTTTTTAATGTGTTTTCAGTAGTAAAGGAAGTCTTGACAGTCGGCAAACACATCAAACTGTGTGCAGTGGGCTGCGATAATTTTGGTGTCCGTTATTTGCGTTGTTTATAAAGATGTTAAATGATAACTTCACCACTAACAATAACACTAGTTCCTTGAACAGCTGCATGTTTTTTCCAGGGTTTATTCCCTGGCTTGCTTCCTACAGCATCTTCCGGTAGTACGCAAGTTTTTTTCGTGCGGAATTTATATGGATAGCCTTTTTTTCCCGTTCCCCTTTCTACGTTACTTAATTAACATCCCTTCTGGTGTATAGTGCAAAGTACAATGGTTGCTCTTGTTGCAAAATATTATGTGCTCATAAGGTGAATTTTTGCTATCGCTTGCATGACACCTGTGTTAGGCAGAGTACAAAAGTTAAGGCATGTATTTAATGCCCAGTTAACCTTCTTAGATACGAGCATTCCTAATTTTTGAAGCCAATATTTTTGCCCTTCAAAATGGTACTTTTATCAACTGGACTGACGACCGATGTGTTATTAATATAACCTTAATTCTTACCCAGTATCATGGACACCTGCCATTAATCTCAATGCTTTTTCGTTTTCATCACGTCTAGTGTATAAACAATAACTAATGTAGAAGGCAGCAGTATACCGATTATTTCAAGCTTTTACTAGCCTCACTCAGACTCAGTTACAATTTATACTGGCGCTAAACGTAACCTCAAGTAAAGATACAAAAGCCAAACGAGAGCACCAAAAATGAGAGCGTCAACAACCGAATACTGATTGTTATGAGAGCGACATGAGTATACAGGGTTGGCCAGCGGGGTAGTAAGATACCAAATTACCCGAAATAAACCTTCCAATATACCAAAAAATAAACTAAAACTCGTGTAAAATAACAAAATTAAGAAAACTACTCTATACTTTATACCCAAAATTAGTCGTAAGCGATAAAGTCAGGAGTACGAGGCCTAGCTTTTAGCACTCCAACAGCTGTGGTGCAACGAGCCATGTTTTGGGGTTCGAGACAATCATTAGAGCTCATCAGTCATTCAGTGAAATTTTTAATTCATCCAGCCCTAATGAGAGATATGAAACGTCAGTTGATACAGCCACCCTTCCCCTTCTCTTGTGTATTAAGGCTTGACTTTCAAGGAGAAACATTCCTCTCCTCCATCTTTGTGAAACTTGGCAAACAGGTTCCTTCCCACGTTTACATTCATTTGATGAGTCTCAGTCACGTGACTCATTTTGCCTTGCAACGGTCAAAACATGTCACTGAAAATGGGGGGTACTTAGTCAAACTGTATTCGCCTTATTTTATCGTTTTACTATGGCTCCTAGTAAGGGCCTTAGAATGCCGCCTTTTAATCATGTCCATGTGCTATCGGAAACCGTCAATTAAGTAAAACAGGTCACGTGACTTAACAAATCTACTGATAACTGATAAGGTATAGAATGAATTCCGCTTAAAAAGGCGGAAACGTGTTAAGAACAGTCTTAAGGCCATTTTGACATCGAAATGTTTAGAATTCTTAATGTACAAATGTACCCCATGTGAAGGAACACGTCAAATGTTAATTCTTCTCAGTTCCACGACTGAAACGAACTTATTCTTACGAGCTGCAAGCATGATATCTTAAAACTTTGCTGGGGGTCCTCTATAATAAACAATCCAAACCTTAACACACTTGAGTTCTGTTTGGGCCTACAAGAAAGTATAGCCTGAGTACAGACGCCCTTCACCCGGGGAAAGAGAGATTTGTTTTTTAAAACAGGGCCGGGGTCGGCTGTACACAGGCTAGGACCTACTGGACATGGCTTCTTCCTAAAGCTGGGAAATTCGATGAAAAGCCGGCCTCTGGACATATTCAAAACGGTACAGAACTACTATGAGAAATTTTATATTCGCCTCTGTTGATGAAACCTGCCCATCTACTCTTTAGTCAATTGGCCGCACTTATTCCATCTCGTTCAATATTCGGCAAATGTTGGTAATTTTTTCTGGAGGTGAATTCTTATTAAACACTGTATTGTATCGAAATTCAGGAAAAAAAAAGAAAGTCATTTTCTTGTGTTCACGTCCTCCAAAAAAGGGGAAATAAGTAACTTTCACGTCGTAGTCGTGCAACGACGGCAAAGAAATATGTATAAAAAAACGTGATGAACGTGCAAAGTTGTTGTATTGCTAAATATATTAAACATATTGACATCCTATTTGTTTCTTTGTTACCTATTTATTCGTAAAGCCATTTACACTTCATCCCACTAAATAACAACCATAACATCTTCAAACCAGCAGGAATAATATAAGATTCTCTTGAAAAAACAGTTGATATGCCTTGTTTCTTAAAATAAGCTTACAATACAATACATTACAGTTAACGGCAAAATATCAGAGCAGGAATCAACAGATGGAAAGCGTAGAAAACCGCTAACTCGATCGACAGAAAAGTTGCCTTAATGTTACTTTTACAGCTTGCCTCACTTCTCTGATCTTCCAACAGTACAAAAACGGGTTTAATGATGAGTTCAAATACACTAAAGTAGTCGTAAATTGCTGAGCACGGTAAATGGATAAAGACATCACTCTCTGAGGTTACAAAGCTACTACTGTAACATACGGCAGATAACAAATAACCAATGTTCCCTGCACCCACAGTGCACTGTACACTGCCTTTCTGTATCGAGCTATGTTCAATGGGATTGCTTGGCTCGTTTGTCCTTGAGCAACATGGTTCTGAACATGAATTTGGTTATGACGCAGAGTACAGAAAACTTTACTGTAAGCGACGGTTGTGGTGACTAGACACAAAGCTGCAACTTTGTATTGAAACCAGGAAGTTTTAAGACGATTCCAAAAGAGAGTAGATGCACCGACGATGGACAAAATCCAAAAACCAGTCACAGTCATACATGTTCTTCTATAAGTTACAACTTGTCTGTATCTGAGCCCTAGCAACAAGGCGAGAAGTCTGTCCACGCTTATTGCAGTCAATGTTAATAAAGACACTACACACAAAGTTAAACCTGAGAAACTTGCTGCTAACTCTGCGTAATAGCAAATATCCCATCCGTTTCCTTCACAACAGATGTCCAATAAGTCACAAACAAAGGCTCCACAATGATACCAACACAGAGATCAGTTATCGCTAGGTTACGATACAGGAGTTTGGACGGCGGATGAAGTGAAGTTTCCTTGTGCAGAGCAACTAGGATTAGAGTGTTCCCCAGAAATGCAGTTACGGAAAGAAAAATATTTAGAGCCGAAAGGAATATAAGCTCGCTCTCTACACCTCTGACAAATTCAGCCTCGCAGAACAGTTCTTGGACAGTTTTATGGTTTTCGTCTTTAGAAAAATTTTTCAGGGCCATTTTCCTCTTCGGCGCAATGACCTGCAAATGAGAGTTTTATTTAAATATACTATTTTAACTTTGGGTGAAAGCTGATATCATTTCGAAATCTGTACAGTCAAGACTATTTACCTAAACGGGCAATATACGTTTTGTCGGGTATTAATGATGAGAGGTAATTTATGGTCATAAATGAGCAAAAACTATTAACTAAACGTAGAAGAAAGCTCACAGGGCCAATAAAGGTCGAGCAAAGTTGTCTCGGTATTTCTTCTATCTAGCTGACCGAAATTAGCCAGGTGTTATGTCACTGGTGAAACTTAAACTCATGGATGATTTTAATAACTTTTTAGGTCTTATGTTGGCGGTGCATTGGCAACTTGACATTGCAGCAATTTGAAGAAAATTCCCATAACTCAAGATTTTTTAAAGTTTACTATAAGCTTGAGCCATCACTCCTTCCCAAAAATTAAGCGATATACTGTATATACACCTAATCGCTATAACGTTGTCATAGTTAAATCAGCTAAAAGGAACTGAAATTAAAAATGGAAATACAAATCGAAATTAATTAGGCTTACCGTTAAACCACTATATGGTGAATTTATTTTCAACATACGTGTGCTGTCTTCGCTTCTATGCCCCCAAAACGCCTATTTGGCTTTTTCTATTTTTATTTCTCCTTTACCATTTTTCTAAGACATCTTCATTGCAATCAGTGTAGATGCGCTACGTACTCACTGACCACGCGTATGGTTAAGATGGCTGAGGGGGGTGTAAGGGTTTGCGGTATTGCGGTATTGGGTTATTTTTGGTGCGGTGTTGCGGTAATTTTTCGTTTCAAAGTACGGTATTGCGGTTTTCAGAGTCCAAGCGGTGTGCGGTAAGTTTAAATTTTATGTTGTGAAACTTAAACTCATGGATGATTTTAATAACTTTTTAGGTCTTATGTTGGCGGTGCATTGGCAACTTGACATTGCAGCAATTTGAAGGAAATTCCCATAACTCAAGATTTTTTAAAGTTTACTATAAGCTTCAGCTATCACTCCTTCCCAAAAATTAAGCGATATACTGTATATATACCTAACTGCTATAACGCTGTCATAGTTAAATCAGCTAAAAGGAATTGAAATTAAAAATGGAAATACAAATCGAAATCAATTAGGCTTACGGGCCGTTAAACCACTATATGGTGAATTTATTTTCAACATACGCGTGCTGTCTTCGCTTCTATGCTCCAAAAACTCCTATTTGGTTTTTTCTATTTTTATTTCTCCTTTACCATTTTTCTAAGACATCTTCATTGCAATCAGTGTAGATGCGCTACTTACTGACCACGCGTATGGTTAAGATGGCTGGAAAAAGATATCCACATGTTTACAACAATTAGGACTTAATTAGGGTAAAGGGAAATCGCACGAAAAACGTCATGACCATCTCAGTTAACGTGCTTTGACGCGGTTATTTTATTTGCTAATTCTTCTGTAATTTTCACACCGTCCTGTAATTATCACGATCCTTGTTTTAAACAAAAACAAAAGAGATGAGTTTTATTTTATTCTAACTTAAAAGTTGTAGTCAGGGTTTAGCAAAAACAATGAAGTGTTTTAAGCTGAAACCGAACTTTAACACTGACGATTTTAATGAGTTTTTAGTAGTAAATGAGTTTATTTGGAACCAAATAAAAATTTTTGTGTCTCCCCTTCCAATTTCTTCAATGCATGGATTTTTTTTTTGGGGGGGGGGGGGTGGGGGGGGGTGGGGTCGATTGCGGCTTCAAAGGCTTAGAGGCTCTCGAATGTGAACTTTGAATTATCTTACAATGGTTTACGATCGCATGAGAATCACAAGACGAAAAGTAAAATTACTTTTGGGTAATAATCACGAGCTCCTATCGTAAGGCCACTCAAAGTAAATCTACTTAGCCTCGATCCCATTATCTCGCGGAGACCCTTTATAAGAGGGTGTAACCTTTTGTTAATCCTCTCGGTCTGAAAGCTGACATGAAGCCGAATCTTCGATAGCTAACCCGCTTATCCTTTGAACAAGCAATCGACCCGCCTCCTCCCCAATCTTCCACCTTTTTTACTTGCTTTAGGTATTTCTTGTAGTTTAGTTGCCTTTTTCTTCTGGCCGTCACCTTTGCTAGACCTATAAATTCGTAAACATTATTTCATATTTTAACATTGATAAGATGATTTTACAGATTTCAATAAAACCGGCCATTAACTTGGCCATGTTTTTTAATCCCAGACCACAGTCTCGGTTTTCTTTGTTTCTAAGTTAGGCGTCTAGCAAACAAAGCTCGGCTGTTGGCAGTAAAGGGGGGTTTATTGTTAGTGTTTCAGTAAACCGGGGAGGAGACATAAAGGAAGTTAAAAACAATAGGTAAACACATCAAACTGTGTGGGCTGCGGTAATTTTGTTTTCTGTTATGGATGTGAGATGATGACCTTTGTAAATTCTTCTTGTTTCAATTTTTATCAACTTTTTCCACAAAACTTTGAGGAAAAAAATTAATTCTGTTTTTAGTCGTACCAGACGACGAAAAAGAATTCAGCAAAGTTGCCTAGTTTTTCAAACAAACATTAAGTCGAACTGGGGACCAGGCAATCCAATAACCTTGCGGGGCTCTGGGGAAGGCAACCCGTAGGATGCGTTAATCATTAAAGAGATGCTTTTACCAGTGTCAGAGAGGCAATTTTATTTATGTTAATATGATGAATGCTCCGAAAGTGCTGGCTTTAAACGTCGATGCGCTTTTAATATCTTTCATTTGCATGCTAATGTTACTTATTCTGAGTTTACACCAAGAAAGAAGGGATAAAAATTTAGTAGGCATGAAATTAAGAGATTCAGTTCTTTGGAAATGAAATCTCATTATTGAAAACGTTAACGCAGGTGACGTCATATATAGCTTTTTGTCTTTATCTCGTGAATAAAATGCGGGGGAAATCTAATTAAGATAAGGTCATAAACTACTTTTAAGTGGTTTAACTGGTTTGACAGGCTTTGTATTGAGTAACAAGTAATTCCAGTTCCATAAGGAGGAGGAGGAGGAGAAAAAGAAGTAGAAGAACAAGAACAAGAAAAGGAATGAAGCCCTTAAACTTTATTTCTTTATTAGTTCTTTATTCTTGCGTGCTGCTTACATTTCATGCTACTAAATAATAAAGATAACTCCTTTGGATTTCTAGACCTATGCTTGCCGTACAAAATATTTACAGTTAATATCAACGAGGATTCAAGCATGAATTACGAGCTGACAAGAAAGAGCTGGAAAGCCCAGAAATCTAACTCGATCTACAGAAGAGTTGCCTTAATGTTTCTTTTACAGCTTGCCTCACTTCTCTGATCTTCCAGCAGTACAGTAACGGGTTTAATGACGAGTTTAAGAGAAGCATGCTAGCTGTGAAGTTCCTGGCAAGGTAGATCGATAAAGACATCCCTCTCTGAGGAGTCAAAAACACTGCTATATTATATGGAAGATAACAAATACCCAATGTTCCCTGCACCCACAGTGCACTGTACACTGCCTTTCTGTATCGAGCTATGTTCAATGGAATTGCATGGCTCGGTTGTCCTTGAGCAGAAGGGTTCTGAACATGAATTTGGTTATGACGCAGAGTAACGAAAATTTTCGCGTAAGCGAAGATTGTGGTGACCAGACACAAAGAAGTACCTGTGTATTGATACCATGCAGTTAAACGACGATTCAGAAGGAGAGTAGATGCAACGACGATGGGCAAAATCCAAAAACCAGTCACAGTTATACATGTTCTTCTATAAGTTACAACCTGTCTGTATCTGAGCACCAGCAACAAGGCGAGAAGTCTGTCCACGCTTATTGCAGTCACTGTTAATAAAGATACTGCACACAAAATAGAACCTGAGTAATCTCCTGCCCTCTCTGCATAATAGCAAATAACCCATCTTTCGTTCACAACAGAAGTAAAGTAAGTCACAAATAAAGGCTGTGTAATGATACCAACACAGAGATCAGTTATCGCGAGGTTACGATACAGAAGTTTGGACGGCGGATGAAGTGAAGTTTCCTTGTGCAGAGCAGCTAGAATTAGAGTGTTCCCCAGAAATGCAGTGACGGAAAGAAAAATATTTAGAGCTAAAAGGAATATAAGCTCGCTCTTTACACCTCTGACAAATTCAGCCGAGCAGAACAGTTCTTGGACAGTTTTATGGTTTTCTTCTTCAGTAAAATTCTCCTGGCCCATTTTCCTCTTCGGCGCAATGACCTGCAAGTGAGAGTTTTATCTATATATACTGTTTTAATTTGGGTGAAAGCTGACATCATTTCGATATCTCTACAGTCAAAACTATTTACCTAAACGGGTTATATACGTTAATTTGTCGCGACTATTAATAAACAATGATCAGAAGTAATTTATAGAGTCATAAACGTGCAAAACCTATTAACTCAACGTAAAAGAAAATGTTTCAAGCTGACACCAAACTTTAATGAGCCTGTTTAGGAAACTAACTCACTGACAATTTTAATGAGTTTTCAATAGTAAAGGAAGTCTTAACAGTCCGTAAACACATCAAACTGTGTGAGCTGCGGTAATTTTGCTGACTGTTATGGATGTGCGATAATGCTCACCTTTGTCAATTCTTCTGGTTTTAGTTTTATCAACTTCTTCCACAAAACTTTGAAGAAAAAAATTAATTATGTTTTTAGTCGTACCACACGAGGAAAAAGAATTCAGCAAAGTTGTCTGACTAGTTTTTCAAACAGTCAAACATTAGTCGAACTATAATGAGCCAGGTGAAACTGACTTACAAGCCATTTTAATGACTTTTTAGATCTTAATATGTTGTCCGTGCTTCAAGTCTGGATGACGTTTTCTTCATTAACATCGCTGTAAGTTCCAGCAATTCGGCCAATTCAACACATTAAGCTGCATGGAAATATGCTTGAGTCATCAGAGCGTAATACATGTGTCTGAGTTATTAACCGAATATACCATTTTTAAGAAAAGGGTAACCCTTTCGTATACCTTCTATGGAGAGTAACCCCACCACCAGCCCACCCCCCGGTCCCGCAAGTGAGTGCTTCTCCTTTCCAATTAAATTCTTGTAAGAAAACGTTTAAAATGGCTGGAAAAAGATACCTACATGTTTACAACAATTAGGACGCAATAAGGGTAACTTTTCATTTTGGGTCCGTTATGATGAAAAAGAAAACGGACTAAAACATTATGAACATCTTAGTGCAAGCAAACCCTTCATTTATATATCATTCTTATCTAAAATGCGGGATAAATGAGGAGGAAAAACATTCCCTCATCTTTCTGAAAGTTAAGGCCAAGGCTAGGTATTGTCGCTGCTTATTCTTCAATATGTAAAGCATCACGATCTTGCTTCTAACGAAAACAAAAGGGCTGAGTTTAATTTTGTTCTTTGAAGTTGTCACAAGGGGAAGAGATGTTTAGCAAAAGTTGAGACGTTTTTCCAGCTGCCGCTAACTTAACTTTTACCACTGGCAGCCTGGTGAAACGAACGCAGTCACCGACGATTTTAATGAGTTTTCAGTAGTAAAGGAAGTCTTAACAGTCGGCAAACGCGTCAAACTGTGTGGGCTGCGGTAATTTTGATGTCTATTGTTATATAATAAGATGTAACATGAGTAACACTCGTGTGCATAGAGTTTACTTGTAGAAAGGAAGTCTTAACAGTCCCAGCATGTCAAGCTGGTTTGTTTATATTTTCGGGTCGGTTGAGATAGGTTTCGATTGGGGAGAAAGCCCCATAACTAGCAATAATAGTTAGGTATAAAATAAAGATATCCACTCTAACTTGAAACTAATATAAGAAAAATTTTCTTTAGACTAGTTTTGATTATAGTTCATGTCTTTTTTTAAAGGAGCGCCCCTAATCATTTTAAACACCTGACTACTTTTTATTCTAATATATGTTTTATAGCCCAGTATATAAAAATTCACGACACATATAGATTCTTGTTATTCGTATTTTTAATTTTCTTTTCCTTAAATTTCCTGCCAACAGCTCACCCATTACTAAAAGCAAAATAGCAATATAAACACGTTTCGTTGAAGTGAACGAAACACCATAACCATCAATAATGCTTGGGTATAAAATAAAGATATTCACTATGGCAACAATATTTTTCGACTAATTTTGATTATCACCTCAATTTGTCTTCTTTTAACAAAGCGGCCCTAACCATTTTAAACACCTGCTGATTGTTTTTTATGTTGATATACGTTTTTAGCCCACTAAATAAATTTCCGACACACAGATTCTTGTTATTCGTACTTTATGACTTTCTTTTCTTTTCTGCCAACAACTCATGGAGGAAGCTAAATATCGACTGTTCGTTGTTGTTTTTTTCAACCGCATATTTATAACAATTTATTATTGCTTTTTGCAGCTCCAGACGAAGGATAGTATTGTCTAACCAAAATATCGGGCAATTAAATAATACCCTATCTTTTGGCTGCCAGCTTACATTTACTTTTAGGTTTTATTCTCATTACCGATTCTGATCTTAAACCAAGATCCGGCTTTACTTCGTGGCTGTTTGCCTTCCATTACTCAGTAACAGTTAGTACTTACCGATTAAGGTTCTTGTACCCCTAAATAAATAATAAAGCTAGGTCTTTCGGGCATGTTACATAGTACGATGGTAGAACTTTTTTTTTTCAAAACATTTAAATGTGGTCGTGTGGATTTTCTTTTACGCCAAAAGGAAACATTTTTTCGTAAAACAAAAACGAATGCCCTCTGACACATGCTACAAATTTTCTTTTGTGACCTGTTTTACTTGGCAAAATGCAAAATGTTATTGTGTGGTCAATACCCACAGTAGTTTACTACAACAACTATTTTGCCACATGTTATACACAACAAATACGTGTACAACAGGAATTGAATTGCTTACGTCCCAGGCCTTCTTGCTATGCGTTTCGTTTACGTTGGCCCCGCGGACTAATGAGCCTGAGGACTAGGCAATCCAATAACCTTGCGGGGCTCTGGGGAAGGCAACCCGTGGGATGTGTTAATCATTAAAGACATGCTTTTACCAGTATCAGAGAGGCAATTTTGTTTATGTTAATATGTTGAATGCTCAGAAAGTGCTGGCTTTAAACGTCGATGCGCTTTTAACATCTTTCATTTGCATGCTAATGTTACTTATTCTGAGTTTACACAAAGAAAGAACTGATAGAAATTTAGTAGGGATAAAATTAAGAGTTTCAGTTTTTTTTAAATGAAATCTCATTATTGAAAACATTAACGCTGATGACATCATATAAAGCCTTTTATCTCATAAACAAAATGCGGGGAATCTCATTAAGATAAGGTCCTGTACCACTTTTAAGTGGTTTAACTGGTTTGACAGGTTTTGTATCGAGTTACAAGTAATTCAAGTTCCATAAGGAGGAGGAGAAGGAGAAGGAGAAGCAGAAGAAGAAGAAGAAGAAGAAGAAGAAGAAGAAGAAGAAGAAGCAGAAGCAGAAGCAAAAGCAGAGGCAGAGGCAGAGGCAGAGGCAGAGGCAGAAGCAGAAGCAGAAGCAGAGGCAGAGGCAGAAGCAGAAGCAGAAGCAGAAGAAGAAGAAGCAGAAGCAGAGGCAGAAGCAGAAGAAGCAGAAGAAGAAGCAGAAGAAGAAAGAAGAAGAAGAAGAAGAAGAAGAAGAAGAAGAAGAAGAAGAAGAAGAAGAAGAAGAAGAAGAAGAATGAAGCCCTTAAACTCTATTTCTTTATTAGTTCTTTATTCTTATATGTTGTTTACACTTCATGCCACTAAATAATAAAGATAACATCTTTGGATTTCTAGACCAGGAATATTTATAAATAACTATACTCGCCCCTAAAAAATAGGTGACATGCTTTCACAAAATATGCTTGCAGTACAATATATTTACAGTTAAAGTCAACGAGGATTCAAGCATGAATTAAGAGATGGCTAGAGAGAGCTGGAATGCCCAGAAATCTAACTCGATCAACAGCAGAGTTGCGTTAATGTTTCTTTTACAGCTTGCCTTACTTCTCTGATCTTCCAGCAGTACAATAACGGGTTTAATGACGAGTTTAAGAGAACCATGCTAGCTGCTAATTCCCTGGCAAGGTACATCGATAAAGGCATCCCTGTCTGAGGTGTCAAAAAGACCGCTATAGTATTTGGAAGATAACAAATAACCAATGTTCCCTGCACCCACAGTGCACTGTACAATGCCTTTCTGTATCGAGCTATGTTCAGTGGAATTGCTTGGCTCGGTTGTCCTCGAGCAACATGGTTCTGAACATGAATTTGGTTATGACGCAGAGTAACGAAAATTTTTGCGTAAGCGAAGATTGAAGTGACTAGACACAAAGCTGAAACTATGTATAGAAACCATGAAGCTATACGACGATTAAAAAAGAGAGTAGATGCACAGACGATGGACAAAATCCAAAAACCAGTCACAGTTATACATGTTCTTCTAAAAGTTACAACTTGTCTGTATCTGAGCCCCAGCAACAAGGCGAGAAGTCTGTCCACGCTTATTGCAGCAGATGTTAGTAAAGACACTGAACACAAAAAGAAACCAGAGTAACCTACTGCCCGACGTACGTAAGAGCAAATATCCCATCCTTCTTTCACAACAGATGTTAAGTAAGTCACAAACAGAGGCCCCACAATGATACCAACACAGAGATCAGTTATCGCTAGGTTACGATACAGAAGTTTGGACGGCGGATGAAGTGAAGTTTCCTTGTGCAGAGCAACTAGGATCAGAGTGTTCCCCAGAAATGCAGTGACGGAAAAAAAGATATTTAGAGCTGAAAGGAATATAAGCTCGCTCTCTACACCTCTGACAAATTCAGCTGAGCAGAACAGTTCTTGGACAGTTTTATGGTTTTCGTCTTCAGTAAAATTTTTCAGGGCCATTTTCCACTTCGGCGCAATGACCTGCAAGTGAGAGTTTTATTTAAATATGCTATTTAACTTTGGGTGAAAGCTGATATCATTTCGACATCTCTACAGTCAAGACTACTTACCTAAACGGGCTATATACGTTTTGTCGCGTATTAATGATCAGAGGGAATTTATTGTCATAAACATGCAAAAACTCTTAGCTAAACGTAAAGAAAGCTCACAGGGCCAAGAAAAGTTGAGCAAAGTTGTCTCGGTACTTCTTGTATCTAGCTGACCGAACTATGATTAGCCAGGTGTTATGTCACAGGTGAAACTTAAACTGACGCATGATTTTAATAACTTTTTAGGTCTTATGTTGGCGGTGCATTGGCAACTTGACATTGCAGCAATTTGAAGGAAATTCCCGTAACTCAAGATTTTTTAAAGTTTACTATAAGCTTGAGCCATCACTCCTTCCCAAAAATTAAGCGATATACTGTATATACACCTAATCGCTATAACGTTGTCATAGTTAAATCAGCTAAAAGGAACTGAAATGAAAAATGGAAATACAAATCGGAATTAATTAGGCTTACCGTTAAACCACTATATGGTGAATTTATTTTCAACATACGCGTGCTGTCTTCGCTTCTATGCCCCCAAAACGCCTATTTGGCTTTTTCTATTTTTATTTCTCCTTTACCATTTTTCTAAGACATCTTCATTGCAATCAGTGTAGATGCGCTACGTACTGACCACGCGTATGGTTAAGATGGCTGGAAAAAGATAATTAATTATGTTTTTAGTCGTACCACACGAGGAAAAAGGATTCAGCAAAGTTGTCTAGTTTTTCAAACAAACATTAAGTCGAACTATAATGAGCCAGGTGAAACCGGGCCATTTTAATGACTTTTTAGGTCTTAATATGTTGTCGGTGCAACAAGGATGACGTTTTCTTCATTAACATCGCTGTAAGTTCCAGTAATTCGGTCAATTCCACATATTAAGCTGCATGCAAATATGCTTGAGTCATCAGAATTTTCCTAGCAGAGCGTAATACATGTGAGTTATTAAGAACCGCATTCAGATGGCTGGAAAAAGAAACTTGGCAAGATTAATTAATATTGCAGATCGTGCGCGGCCAGTTTTGACATACGTTTGCATAGAGTTTACTTGCAGTCCAAACATGTCAAACTGTTTGTTTATAATTTTCGGGTCGGTTGAGATGAGTTTCGATTGGGTGAGCCCAATAACTATCAATAATAATTAGGTCTGAAATAAAGATATCCACTCTAACTTGCGACTAAGAAAAATTTTCTTTAGAATAGTTTTGATTATAGCTTATGTCTTTTTTTAAACGAGCGTCCCTAGTTTTAAACACCTGATCGCTTTTTATGTTAAAAATTCACGACACATAGATTCTTGTTATTCGTATTTTTAGTTTTCTTTTCCCTAGATTTCCTTCCAACAGCTCATCCGTTACTAAAGCAAAATAACAATATCCATAAGGACACCCGTTTCGTTAAAGTGAACGAAAGCCCATAACTAACAATGCTTGGGTATAAAATAAAGATATTCACTATGGCAACAATATTTTTCTACTAATAATTGAATAACACCTCAACCATCACCTTTAATTTGAAGGAATTTCCGATAACTCTGGCCTGAAATTCATCCGATTGCTTCGAGTCGTTTTCTCCTCTCGAGGGAGTAATAAGACTAATAACAACTCGAAGTAATCGGATGAAATTCAGGCTAGTAACTCAAGGTTTTTTAATAAAGTTTACTAAAAACTTGACCCATCACTCCTTCCCAGAAATTAAGCGATATATTAACACCTACTTGCAATAGCGTTGTCATGGTTAGTCAGCTAAAAGGAACTGACTGGCACCGTATAATCATTATACGAATTCTTCTTACAAAGCTCCTTCCCCTGGTTAGCTAGGGAACTGGCCACTATAAGGAAACAGATTTCTTTTTGTTGAGCTTAGTCTTTAAACAACTGAGTGTCGGATGGCTGAAAAATAGAGACTGATTGAGTCCTTCGCGAAGGATGAGCTGTCATAGAAACTGAACGACAGTTTTAGCGGGAAAAATGATAATTATTGCTTTAAAAACACGCAAATTACTGATTAAAATCGCCATCGGCGAAGCAAGAACAGGAGGGGAGGGGGGGGGGGGGTGTTGCGAGAGTTTTTGCGTAGCATGTAATTTGTTTTTTTGGGGGGTTCTATTTGCATGTTTTCTTTCCCAGGGTTTTTCCCCTGGCTTGCGTTCTACAGCCTCCTCTGGTAGTAAGCAAGTTTTTTTCGCGTGGAATTTACATGGATAGACTTTTTTTCCTGTTCCCCCGTTCTTTAAATTAACATTCCTTCTGGCGTATATTACAAAGCACAATGGTTGCTTTTTTTGCAAAATATTATGTGCTCATGAGGTGAATTTTTGCTATCGCTTGCATGACAACTGTGTTAAGCAGAATAAAAAAGTTAAGGCATGTATTTAATGCCCAGGTCATTTTCTTAGATAACCGAGCATTCCTGATTTTTGGAAAGGCAATATTTTTGCCGTTCAATATGGTACTTTTACCAAACTGGACTGATGATCGATGTGTTATCAAAATAACTGGCTTGGTTCTTACCCAGTATGGACACCTGTCGTTTCTCTCAATGCTTTTTCGTTTCCATCACGTCCGGTGTATACTGACAACGACTGATGTAGAGGGCAGCAATATACCGATTATTTTAAGCTTTTGCTAGCCTTACTACTCAGTTACAATTTATACTGGGGCTAGACTTAACCTCAAGTAAAGATACAAAAGCCAAACGAGAGCACGAAAAATGAGAGCGCGACCAACCGAATACTGAAAAGATTGATTTTCTTTCTGCTCTCTCGTGTCTAGCTATTTTTCATATTTTCGACTTTTTTTCGTTTCAGTGGGCCAATTCAAGATTTTCTTAACTTTATCAATTAAAGGAAAAGGCCGCACGCTTCAAGAAGTGCGTTGTTCCCATCAAAGAAAATGAAAATAATAATAATAATAATAATAATAATAATAATAATAATAATAAGAGTATTTAATTCAGCGGAGTTTTGTGCTTAAAAACTTAAGACGAATCTTCTTCGTACTTAACTTTTTCTTTCACTTTTTTGAGGTACGTGTTTCTTATTATTTTTTCTTTTGCTGAATTTTAATTTTTAGTTCATGCGTCAGCGTGCGTATGTCGAGATATCGAGCTCGCGGGAAGTTTGGAGAGCGCAAAATTAAAGAGGCGTAAGAGTAGCTCGAGGCGCAGCCGAGAGCAACTCTAGCCTTTTGAGTGCTCTCCGAACTTCCCAAGTCTCGACATACGCGCTGCTGAAGCATAAAAAAATTGTTTTATAACATTATCAAAGCGATCAATGCAGCAGTTAACTTTTAAAAGTATAATTGTAGCCCGCGCTCAAAGCAGTATATACGTACGCGCCAATGTTTACGTGACTATATTTTTGAGAGAGAGAGAAAGTGTACTCTAAAATGATTGTAAAATCCATATTTAGGTGCCGGAAAACTATTAATTCACCGAAAAATTGCGGACTCGCGGACTCCGAGATGACAACAACAACACTCACCTCTTTTCTTTCGTTAACAAATTTAAACGTTTTCTCTTAAATTTCCTTTTAAAACACACGGAAAACGCTTCATCGTGTACTGCTGAGTCATGGATGCAAGACTCAAGATTGCTAAGCTCACAACAACTCAAGGAATTACGAATAGTTTATTGACGTCACCAGCGTGCTCAATAGGAATACGAACACGCTCGCCTATTGAATTTGATTAGGCGAATTTTCTAGCTATGTTATTGAATTTGCTTGAAAGCTGATATCATTTCGACATCTCTACAGTCACGACTATTTGCTTAAACGGGCTATATAAGTTAATTTGTCGACCAAAGTTGTCTCACAGGTGAAACTTAAACTCACGGATGATTTTAATAAGTTTTTATGTCTTATGTTGGCGGCGCATTGGTAACTTGACATCGCAGTAATTTGAAGGAAATTCCGAGAACTCAAGATTTTTTAAAGTTTACTATCCAGAAATTAAGCGATATATATATATACACCTAATTGCAATAGCGTTGTCATAGTTAAATCAGCTAAAAGGAACTGAAATTAAAAATGCAAAAAGCAAATTTATTTAATTAGGATTACCGTTAAACCACCATATATGGTGAATATATTTTCAACATAGGCGCACTGTCTTCGCTTATGTGCCCCCAAAACGCCTATAATTGGCTTTTTCTATTTTCATCTCTCCTTTACCATGTTTCCAGCCTAGTCCCTAGGCGTTCTCAGCTCGGTCAATCCTGGACTCTACCGTGAGCTATGACGTCACCGAGAGATACACGCAGAGAAATCTCGCCCACTCTTTCCCAGACTTCGCGCAGATAACGGGGCAAGAGAGAACGCCTTGGGACTAGGCTGCCATTTTTCTAAGACATCATCATTGCAATCAGGTGTATGCGCTACGTGACCACGCGTATGGTTAAGATGGCTGAAAAAAGATATCCACATGTTTACAACAATTAGGACTCAACATGGATAATAGAAAGTCTTTCTATTATCCATGGACTCAATTAGGGAAAAGGGAAATCGCACGAAAACGTCATGACCATCTCAGTGCAAGTGCTTTGACGCGGTTATTTTATTTGCTAATTCTCCTGAAATTATCACGATCCGTGTTTTAAACAAAAACAAAAGAGATGAGTTTTATTTGGTTCTTAAAAGCTGTAGTCAGGGTTTAGCAAAAAGAAGGAAGTGTTTCGAGCTGACACTGAACTGTAATGGATCTGTTGAAACTAACTCACTAACGATTTTAATGAGTTTTCAGTAGTAATGAAAGTCTGTTATTTGTCTGCTATTTATGTTGTTTATAAAGATGTAAAATGATAACTTCACCACTAACAACAACAATCGTTTCTTGCGAGCTATATAACGGACATGTTAATTCTGATACAAATACAGTCGAAGCTCTCCTTGCGACCACTCTCGTTTCACAAGCGACGAGCTCTAGTTACGACCAACTTTCTGAAATCCCGTTTGAACTTAGCCTCCCACGCAGACTTGAGGGGTTTGTCTGGCAGGAACGCGTGACGAACCCGTGAGAACGTCTGCGTGGTAGGCTAATTTGAACTGTGACTTAAAAACTTCGTAGCCTGTTCCAAGCGTTCAGATAGTGGAGAGCGGTGCAGAGTAAAGAAAGCGATGAAAAGTAGAGGGGGACTGGGGAGAGAGGTGCGGGAACGCTTGTAAGAATTCTTAACAAAAGTGCGTTCCGGTATACCAGATCCTGGTATACCCTCTGATTGGTTGATTTTGACAGTTTTTGTCAACAGTGGAGCGTCTTCGATCACAGCGAGAAATGCGAAATGGCCGTTATGACAGACTCTACGTGCCGTCACGCAGAATTCAAACTCGCAACAAACGCAGCGCTGAGTGACTTTCCAAACGTGGAGGCTAAAAGCGAAGAGCAAAGAAACTGTTTAAAACACGTAGTCGGTAGGATAGATGTCTTAGCAATTTCTCATCGACTGGCTTTGGAAAAATTCTTATTTTCCAGCTTTTTACTCGAATAAAGCGTGCGTTGGAATGAAGGCAGGATAGAATGCCATTTACGATTGCTGCGGTAACTCCGTTGATTACCATCATGGAAGTCCAAGTGGAATATTTGAACAAAATCGGAGTAGTGGCGGCAATGATGGGAGAAGATATGGATGAAACCGTTAAAAGTGGAAGCTGTGAAATTGTTTACTGAAGTGCCAAATCGTGGTTGTCTAATGAATGGACAAAAGGACTTCAAAAAGGAAAGCTTGGAAAGCAAGTTGCAGCTATCGCTATTGACGAGGTCCACTCAATCACCGAATAGTAAATTTTCCCTTTAATTGTTGTGTATTTTCATTGGCTGAGTTAACGATCTGTATTGAAACGGCTTTCCATCGAAATGAGCGATATTTGTTTGTCACTTGATTCATAATTTTTCGTCACGTACACGCTGAAATCATGTTTTAAAGCCGTAAATAAATTCATTATACATGAATACTTCTCCCGCCTTCTATTGTCTGAAAGTCTTACATTGGGTTTTTAGTAAGATTATGTATACATAATATTAATTTTTGATCTGACAAACTTCGATTTATTCGCAAGAAAAATAATAAATGCATCGGGCTGTAACACCAGTCTTGATTGACAAGTGAAGACCACCTACGGCTGATGCGGTCTGACTGGGCGGAAGAGTCTATTTAAAACAAATCTAACAGGCGTTCCCTCTCACCTCTCCTCCTCCCTCGCTTTTATTTTTTCGCGCTCCTTTTTACTTCGCACCGCTCCCCACTATCTGAACGCCTGGAACAGGCTAAAAACTTCGTAATGGGAGGCTCTCGTAAGCGACCACTCCCGCAAGCGACCGTGACCACTTTTGGGATTAGGTGCTCAACTAGACTTTTCCTCGTAAGCGGTCACTCAGCGACCACTCAGAGTCTTATTCATATAATACAACACTTAAATGAAACTGTACACTGCATGCGCTAATGGCTCGTTGATAAAGATCTTCCGCAGTGCAGTATGGCAGTTGTATACAGCTCTTTCGAGAAAGGTTGTCGGAAAAGATGTGCACGCGACAATCCCGAAAGGTAATATGGGATATGATCGATATACTGTTCGTGACAACTGTAGCTGTCGAACGTACTTTTGTTGCTTTCCGTTAGCAGTTGCAAACACATTTTCATGGCCTTTCCTGCCAATTCTTTCAAATTTCTCTGAAGAACAGTGAACTCAAAACACAATGCCTTTCGGGATTGTCGCGTGCACTTTTTCCGACAACCTTTCTCGAAAAAGCTGTAACTTCAAGGTCATTTCGTAGCGATCACTAAGCCTGCCTTTTTTTCTTATGAATTATTAATGAGTTTCTGAAGCTCTCGTACTAGTACTCGCACAGCGAAGGCAAAGAAATGTTCAAGAAAGGGTGACAACGACTTTGCACGTACAGTGTACCTGCAAAGTTGTTGTTTTCGTAATCTAAGCCTATTAATTACTTATTTGCCGTTTTCGTTGCTGTCGTCGTTCTCCCCAAATAAGGGAGCTTAGGCAAGACGACAGGGTACCCGATAATGGCTCCTGGTAGTACGCGCTGGATTATCATTATGCGAATTTCTCTTACAAGGCTCCTTCCTCTGGTTAGGGAACTGGCCATTATTAGCAACCGATTTCTTTTTATTGAGCTTAGTCTATAAACAACTGAGTGTCGGAAGGCTGAAAAATAGAGACTGTTTGAGTCCTTCGCGAAGGATGAGATTTCACAGAAACTGAACGATAGTTTTAGCGGGAAAAATGATGATTATTGCTTTAAAAACACGCAAATTACTGATTAAAATCGCCATCGGCAAAGCAAGGGCAGGAGGAGAAGTGAGGTTGGGAGAGTTCTTGCCTAGCATGTAATTTTTTTTGGTTCTATTTGCATGTCTTTTTTTTCTGGGGTTTTCCGCCTGGCTTTCATCCTACAGCTTCTTTCTTCTTTCTTTGCGTGGAATTTACATGGATAGACTTTTTTCACCATTCCCCGTTCTACGTTAATTAACATCCCTTCTGGTGTATAGTACAAAGCACAAAGGTTGCTTTTGTTGCAAAATATTATGTGCTCATGAGGTGAATTTTTGCTATCGCCTGCATGACACCTGTGTTAGGAAGAATACAAAAGTTAAGGCATGTATTTAATGCCCAGTTCATCTTCTTAGATACAAGCATTCCTAATTTTTGAAGCCAATATTTTTGCCCTTCAAAATGGTACTTTTACCAACTGGACTGACGACCGACGTGTTATTAATATAACCTTAATTCTTACCCAGTATCATGGACACCTGTCATTTCTCTCGATGATTTTTCGTCTCCATCACATCTGGTGTATAAACAACAACTGGCGTAGAGGGCAGCAATATACCGATTATTTTAAGCTTTTGCTGGCCTTACAACTCAGTAACAATTTATACTGGCGCTAGACTTAACCTCAAGTAAAGATACAAAAGCCAAACGAGAGCACCAAAAATGAGAGCGCCAACAACCGAATACTGATTGTTATGAATAGCGACATGAGTATACAGGGTTGGCCAGAGGGGTAGTAAGATATCAAATTACCCGAAATATACCTTCCAATATACCAAAAAATAAACTAAAACTCGTGTAAAATACCAAAATTAAGAAAACTACGCTATACTTTATACCCAAACTTAGTTGTGAGCGATGAAGTTACACCTGTGGTGCAATGAGCCATGTTTTGGGGTTCGAGACAATCAATAGAGCTCATCAGTCATTCAGTGAAATTTTCAATTTATCCAACTTTAAATTACAAAGTCAGTTGATGTAGTCATCCTTCTCCTTCGCATGTTTATTAAGGCTTGACTCAACCAATTCAGTGGATTTTGATTTGAAGGAGAAACATTCGTATCATCTTTGTGAAACTTGGCAAACAGGTTCCTTTCCACGTTTACATTCATTTGATGAGCTTTTCAAGTCTCAGTCACGTGACTCATTTTTGCCTCGTAACGGTCCAAATTCGTCACTGAAAATGGGGAATACTTATGTCAAACTGTATTCGCCTTATTTTATCGTTTTTCTATGGCTCCTAGTAAGGGCTTTAGAATGCCGCTTTTTAATCATGTCCATGTGCTATCGGAAACCGTCAATTAAGTAAAACGGGTCACGTGACTTAACAAATATACTAATAACTGATAAGGCATGGAATGAATTCCGCTTAAAAAGGCGGAAACGTGTTGAGAACGGTCTTAAGGCCATTTTGACATCGAAATGTTTAGAATTCTTAATGTACAAATGTACCCCATGTGAAGGAACACGTCAAATGTTAATTTTTCTCAGTTCCACGACTGAAACAAACTTATTCTTACGAGCTGCAAGCGTGATATCTTAAAACTTTGCTGGGGGTCCTCTATAATAAAAAATCCAAACCTTGACACACTACAGTTCTGTTTGGGCCTACTAGAAAGTATAGCCTGAGCACAGACGCACCTCCCCTAGAAAAAATAGGGAGAGATAGATTTGTTTTTTTAAAAGAGAGGAGGGGTCGGCTGTACACAGGCTAGGACCTACTGGACATCGCATCTTCCTGCTCAGTGTAACGGAGAACAATGTCCTCCGACGAATTTTACGGGTATCTAAAGCTGGGAAATTCGATGAAAAGCCCGCCTCTGGACATATTCAAAACGGTACAGAAGTACTATGAGAAATTTTATATTCGCCTCTGTTGATGAAACCTGCCCATCTACTCTTTAGTCAATTGACCGCACTTATTCCATCTCGTTCAATATTCGGCAAATGTTGGTAATTTTTTCTGGAGGTGAATTCTTATTAAACACTGTATTGTATCGAAATTCAGGAAAAAAAAGAAAGTCATTTTCTTGTGTTCACGTCCTCCAAAAAAGTGAAATAAGTAACTTTCACGTCGTAGTCGTGCAACGACGGCAAAGAAATATGTACAAAAAAAGCGTGATGAACGTGCAAAGTTGTTGTATTACTAAATATAATGTAACATATTGACATCCTATTTGTTTCTTTGTACCTATTTATTCGTAAAGCCATTTATACTTCATGCCACTAAATAACATCCATAACATCTTTAAACCAGCAGGAACAATATAAGTTTCCCTTGAAAAAACAGTTGATATGCCTTGTTTCTTAAAATAAGCTTACAATACAATACATTACAGTTAACGGCAAAATATCAGACCACGAATCAACATATGGAAAGCGTAGAAAACTAACTCGATCGACAGAAAAGTTGCCTTAATGTTTCTTTTACAGCTTGCCTCACGTCACTTCACTGATCTTCCAACAGTACAACAACGGGTTTGATGATGAGTTCAAATACACTAAAGTACTCGTAAATTGCTGAGCACGGTAAATGGATGAAGATATCCCTCTCTGAGGTTGCAAAGCTACTACTATAACATACGCCAGATAACAAATAACCAATGTTCCCTGCACCCACAGTGCACTGTACACTGCCTTTCTGTATCGAGCTATGTTCAGTGGAATTGTTTGGCTCGGTTGTCTTTGAGCAACATGGTTCTGAACATGAATTTGGTTATGACGCAGAGTACAGAAAACTTTAGTGTCAGCGACGGTTGTGGTGACTAGACGTAAGCTGCAACTTTGTATTGAAACCAGGAAGTTATAAGACGATTCCAAAATAGAGTAGATGCACCGACCATGGACAAAATCCAAAAACCAGTCACAGCTATACATGTTTTTCTATAAGTTACAACTTGTCTGTATCTGAGCCCTAGCAACAAGGCGAGAAGTCTGTCCACGCTTAACGCAGTCACTGTTAATAAAGTTACTGCACACAAAGTTAAACCTGAGAAACTTGCTGCCCAGTCTGCGTAATAGCAAATATCCCATCTTTCCTTCACAACAGAAGTCCAATAAGACGCAAACAAAGGCTCCACAATGATACCAACACAGAGATCAGTTATCGCTAGGTTACGATACAGGAGTTTGGACGGCGGATGAAGTGAAGTTTCCTTGTGCAGAGCAACTAGGATCAGAGTGTTCCCCAGAAATGCAGTGACGGAAAGAAACATATTTAGAGCTGAAAGGAATATAAGCTCGCTCTCTACACCGCTGACAAATTCAGCCGAGCAGAACAGTTCTCGGACAGTTTTATGGTTTTCGTCTTCAGTAAAATTTTCCAGGGCCATTTTCCTCTTCGGCGGATTGACCTGCAAGTGAGAGTTTCATTTATACACACTATTTTAATTTGGGTGAGAGCTGATATAATGTCAACATCTCTACAGTCAAAACAATTTACCTGAACGGGCTATATATATACGTCAATTTGTCGCGTATTAATAAATAATGATCAGAAGTAGTTTATAGAGTCATAAACGTGCAAAAACTATTAACTAAACGTAAAAGAAAAAAGCTCTCAGGGCCAAGAAAGGTCGAGCAAACTTGTCTTGGTACTTTTTCAATCTAACTGATCGAACTATGATAAGCCAGGTGTTATGTCACAGTTGAAACTTAAAATCACGGATGATTTTAATACATTTTTAGGTCTTATGTTGGCGATGCATTGGCAACTTGAGATCGCAGTAATTTGAAGGAAATTCCGATAACTCATCAGATTTCTATAAGTTTACTATAAGCTTGAGCCATCAAAAGACACTCCTTCCCAGAAATTAAGTGATATACTGTATTATACACCTAGTTGCTATAGCGTTGTCATAGTTAAATCAGCTAAAAGGAATTGAAATTAAAAATGCAAAAAACAAATCGAAATTAATTAGGCTTGCCGTTAAACCACTATATGGTGAATTTATTTTCAACCTACGCGGACTGTCCTCGCTTCTATGACCCAAAAACGCCTATTGCAGCAAATGAATGTTCCCTTTCTGACTCCTTTCTAGATTTATTAGAAGGCCTAATTAATTCCTATTTGGTTTTTTCTTTTTTCATTTCCCCCTTTACCATTTTTCTGAGACATGCTCATTGCAATCAGGTGTATATGCCCTACTTAATGACTAAGCGTATGTTTATAACAATTAGCACTCAATTAGGGTATACTAAAGGGAAATCGCACCAAAACGTCATGGCCATTTCATCAGTGCAAGTGCTTTGAAGCGGTTATTTTATTTGCTAATTCTTCCGTAATTATCACGCCTGTAATATATAGTTATCACGATCTGTTTTTCAAACAAAAACAAAAGAGATGAGTCTTATTTTGTTCTTAAAAGTTGTAGTCAGGGTGTAGCAAAAACAATGAAGTGTTTCAAGCTGACACCGAACTTTAATGAGCCTGTTGAAACTAACTCGCTGACGATTTTAATGTGTTTTCAGTAGTAAAGGAAGTCTTGACAGTCGGCAAACACATCAAACTGTGTGCAGTGGGCTGCGATAATTTTGGTGTACGTTATTTGTGTTTTTTATAAAGATGTTAAATGATAACTTCACCACTAACAATAACACTCGTTCCTTGAACAGCTGCATGTTTTTTCCAGGGTTTATTCCCTGGCTTGCTTCCTACAGCATCTTCCGGTAGTACGCAAGTTTTTTCGCGCGGAATTTATATGGATAGACTTTTTTTCCCGTTCCCCTTTCTACGTTACTTAATTAACATCCCTTCTGGCGTATATTTCAAAGTACAATGGTTGCTTTTGTTGCAAAATATTATGTGCTCATAAGGTGAATTCGACTGAATTTTTGCTATCGCTTGCATGACACCTGTGTTAGGCAGAATACAAAAGTAAAGGCATGTATTTAATGCCCAGTTAATCTTCTTAGATACGAGCATTCCTAATTTTTGAAGCCAATATTTTTGCCCTCCAAAATGGTACTTTTACCAACTGGACTGACGACCGATGTGTTATCAATATAACCTTAATTCTTAAACAGTATCATGGACACCTGCCATTTCTCTCAATACTTTTTCGTCTCCATCACCTCTAGTGTATAAATAACAACTAATGTAGAAGGCAGCAATATACCGATTATTTCAAGCTTTTGGTAGCCTCACTCAGACTCAGTTACAATTTATACTGGCGCTAGACGTAACCTCAAGTAAAGCAGTGAGTAAAGATACAAAAGCCAAACGAGAGCACCAAAAATGAGAGCGCCAACAACCGAATACTGATTGTTATGAATAGCGACATGAGTATACAGGGTTGGCCAGAGGGGTAGTAAGATAGCAAATTACCCGAAATAAACCTTCCAATATACCAAAAAATAAACTAAAACTCGTGTAAAATACCAAAATTAAGGAAACTACTGTATATTTTATACCCAAAATTAGCCGTAAGCGATAAAGTCAGGAGAACGAGGCCTTAGCTTTTAGCACTCCAACACCTGTGGTGCAACGGGCCATGTTTTGGGGTTCGAGACGATCATTAGAGCTCATCAGTCATTCAGCGAAAATTTTAATTCATCCAGCTTTACATGACATAGATTTCTTTTTGTTTTCCTATTAAGAGATATCAAACGTCAGTTGATACAGCCACCCTTCTCCTTCTCTTGTGTATTAAGGCTTGACTCAACCACGAATTCGGTGGATTTTGACTTCAAGGAGAAACATTCCTTTCCTCCATCTTTGTGAAACTTGACAAACAGATTCCTTTCCACGTTTACATTCATTTGATGAGCTGAGTCTCAGTCACGTGACTCATTTTGCCTCGTAACGGTCAAAACTTGTCACTGAAAATGGGGAATACTTAGCCAAACTGTATCGGCCTTATTTTATCGTTTTACTATGGCTCCTAGTAAGGGCCTTAGAATGCCGCCTTTTAATCATGTCCATGTGCTATCGGAAACCGTCAATTAAGTAAAACGGGTCACGTGACTTAACAAGTATACTAATAAGTGATAAGGCATAGAATGAATTCCGCGTAAAAAGGCGGAAACGTATTCAGAACGGTTTTAAGGCCATTTTGACTTTACAAATTTTTAATATACAAATGTACCCCATAGGAAGGAACACGTCAAATGTAATTTTTCTCAATTCCACGACTAAAACAAACTTATTCTTACGAGCTGCAAGCGTGATATCTCAAAACTTTGCTAGGGGTCCTCTATAATAAAATATCCAAACCTTAACAAACTAGAGTTCTGTTTTGGCCTACTAGATGGTATATACGCCTCTCCCCTTAAAAAAAATAAGAAGAGAGAGATTTGTTTTTTAAAAGAGCGGAGGGGTCGGCTGTACACAGGCTAGGACCTAATTGGCCATGGCTTCTTCCTGCTCAGTGTAACGGAGAACAATGTCCTCCGACGAATTTTACGGGTATCTAAAGCTGGGAAATTCGATGAAAAGCCGGCCTCTGGACATATTCAAAACGGTACAGAAGTACTATGAGAAATTTTATATTCGCCTCTGTTGATAAAACCCGCCTATCTACTCTTTAGTCAATTGGTCGCACTTATTCCATCTCGTCCAATTCGTCAAATGTTAGTAATTTTTTCTGGAGCTGAATTCTTGAACCGGCTGTATTGTATCGAAATTCAGGAAAACAAAAAGAAAGTCCTTCACCGGCCTCCAAAAAAGTGAAATAAGTAACTTTCACGTCGTAGTCGTGCAACGACGGCAAAGAAATATGTACACAAAAAAGAGTGATGAACGTGAAAAGTTGTTGTAGTACTAAATATAAAGTACCATATTGACGTCCTATTTCAATTGTTTCTTTTTTACCTATTTGTTCGTAAGGCCATTTTACTCGGCTTCACGCCACTAAATAACAACCATAACATCTTTAAACCAGCAGGAACAATATAAGTTTCCCTTGAAAAAACAGTTGATATGCCTTGTTTCTTAAAATAAGCTTACAATAAAATACATTACAGTTAACTGCTAAATATCAGAGCAGGAATCAACAGTGAGCGTAGAAGGCTAACTCGATCGACAGAAAAGTTGCCTTAATGTTTCTTTTACAGCTTGCCTTACTTCTCTGATCTTCCAGCAGTACAACAACGGATTTAATGACGAGTTTAAATACAATAAAGTAGTCGTAAATTGCCAAGCACGGTAAAGGGATGAAGACATCCCTCTATCAAATATCAAAGCTACTACTGTACCATACGGCAGATAACAAATAACCAATGTTCCCTGCACCCACAGTGCACTGTACACTGCCTTTCTGTATCGAGCTATGTTCAATGGAATTGCTTGGCTTGGTCGTCCTTGAGCAACATGGTTCTCAACATGAATTTGGTTATGACGCAGAGTAACGAAAAGTTTTGCGTAAGCGAAGGTTGAGGTGACTAGACACAAAGTTGAAACTATTTGTAGACACCATGAAGTTATACGAAGACTAAAAAAGTGAGCAGGTGCACCGACGATCGACAAAATCCAAAAACCAGTCACAGTTATACATGTTCTTCTAAAAGTTACAACTTGTCTGTATCTGAGCCCCAGCAACAAGGCGAGAAGTCTGTCCACGCTTAACGCAGTCACTGTTAATAGAGACACTAAACAGAAAATAACGCTAGAGAAACTTGCTGCCCGAATTGCGTAATAGCAAATATCCCATCTCTCTTTCACAACAGAAGTCCAATAAGTCACAAACAAAGGCTCTACAGTGATACCAACACAGAGATCAGTTATCGCTAGGTTACGATACAGGAGTTTGGACGGCGGATGAAGTGAAGTTTCCTTGTATAGAGCAACTAGGATCAGAGTGTTGCCTAGAAATGCAGTGACGAAAAAAAAAATATTTAGAGCTGAAAGGAATATAAGCTCGCTCTCTACACCTCTGACAAATTCAGTCGAGCAGAACAATTCTTGGACAGTTTTATGGTTTCCGTCTTCAGTAAAATTTTTCAGGGCCATTTTCCTCTTCGGCGCAATGACCTGCAAGTGAGAGTTTTATCTATATATACTATTTTAATTTGGGTGAATGCTGATATCATGTCGACATCTCTACAGTAAGAAAATTTACCTAAACGCCGCTGTACGAGTTAATTCGTCGCGTATTAATAAACAATGATCAGATCAGAAGTAATTTATAGAGTCATAAACGTGCAAAAACGTTTAACTAAACGTAAAAGAAAGCTCACAAGGCCAAGAAAAGTCGAGCAAAGTTGTCTCGGTACTTTTTCAATCTAACTGACCGAACTGTGATGAGCCAGGCGTTATGTCACAGGTGAAACTTAAACTCATGCTTGATCACGGATGATTTTAATAACTTTTTAGGTCTCATGTTGGTGACGTATTGGCAACTTGACATGCGATATATATACACCTAATTGCAATAGCGTTGTCATATAGTTAAACCAGCTAAAAGGAACTGAAATTAAAAATGGAAATACAAATCGAAATTAATTAGGCTTACCGTTAAACCACTATATGGTGAGTTTATTTTCAACATACGCGTACTGTCTTCCCTTCTATGCCCCTAAAACGCCTATGCAGCAAATAAATGCTCCCTTTCTGACTCCTTTCTAGATTCATTAGCAGGCCTAACTTGTAATTGCTATTTGGCTTTTTCTATTTTTATTTCTCCTTTACCATTTTTCTAAGACATGTTTCTTGCAATCAGGTGTTTATGCGCTACGTACTGCCTACGCGTATGGTTAAGATGGCTAAAAAAAGGTATCCACATGTTTACAACAATTAGGACTCACTAAGGGTAAAGGAAAATTGCCCGAAAACGTCATGACCATCTCAGTGCAAGTACTTTGACGCGGTTATTTTGTTTGCTAATTCTTCTGTAATTTTCACACCGTCCTGTAATTATCACGACTCGTGTTTCAAACAAAAACAAAAGAGATGAGTTTTATTTTGTTCTTAAAAGTTGTAGTCAGGGTTTAGCAAAAACAATGAAGTTTTTCAAGCTGACACCGAACTTTAATGAGCCTGTTGAAACTAACTTACTAACGATTTTAATGAGTTTTCAGTAGTAAAGGGAGTTAAAAACAGTAGGTAAACACATCAAATTCTGTGGGCTGCGGTAATTTTGTGGTCTTTTATGGATGTGAGATAATGACCTTTGTAAATTCTTCTTGTTTCAATTTTTATCAACTTTTTCCACAAAACTTCGAGGAAAAAAATTAATTCTGTTTTTAGTCGTACCAGACGAAGAAAAAGGATTCAGCAAAGTTGTCTAGTGTTTCAAAGAAACATTAGTCGAACTATAATGAGCCACGTGAAACCGACTTACGGGCCATTTTAATGACTTTTTAGGTCTTTATATGTTGTCTGTGCAACAAGTCTGTATGGCGTCGTCCCCATTAACATCGCTGTAAGTTCCAATAATTCGGCAAATTCAACACATTAAGCTGCATGCAAATATGCTTGAGTCATCAAAACTGTCCTAGCAGAGCGTAATACATGTGAGGTATTAACAACCGAATTCAGGTGGCTGGAAAAAGAAACTTAATTTTTAATCAATTAAATTGCTAATCGTCACGATGTGCGGCCAGCTTTGACAGACGTTTGCATAGAGTTTACTTGTAGAAAGGAAGTCTTAACAGTCCAAGCATGTCAAACTGGTTTGTTTATAATTTTTGGGTTGGTTGAGATAGGTTTCGATTGAGGGAGCCCCATAAATATCAATGATAATTAGGTATAAAATAAAGATATCCATTCTAACTTGCAACTAAGATTTTCTTTAGAATAGTTTTGATTATAGCTCATGTCTTTTTTTAAACGAGCGTCCCTAATCATTTTAAACACCCGTCTACTTCTTGTGTTAATATATGTTTTATAGCCCAGTATATAAAATTTCACGACACATATAGATTCTCGTTATTCGTATTTTTAATTTTTTCCCTAGATTTCCTGCCAACAGCTCATCCGTTACTAAAGGAAAATAGCAATAGTCATAAGGACACCCGTTTCGTTAAGTAACTAAACCCCATAACTATCGATAATGCTTGGGTATAAAATAAACTTGATATTCACTATGGCAACAATAGTTTTCTACTAATTTTGATTATCACCTCAATTTGTCTTCGTTTAATAAAGCGGCCCTGACCATTTTAACACCCGCTGACTGTTTTTTATGTTTATATGCGTTTTTAGCCCAGCAAATAAATTCTCGACACACAGATTCTTCTTATTCGTACTTTTGATTTTCTTTTCTTTTCTTTCAACAACTCATAGAGGAAGCGAAATATCGACTGTTCTTTGTTGGTTTTTTGAACCGCTTATTTATAACAATTTATTCCTGCTTTTTGCAGCCCCAGACGATGGATAGTATTGCCTTACCAAAATATCGGGCAATTAAATAATACCCTGTCTTTTGGCTGCCAGCTTACATTTACTTTTAGGTTTTATTCTCCTTACCGATCCTGCTCTAAAACCAAGATCCAGCTTTATTTCGCGGCTGCTTGCCTTCCATTATTCAGTAACAGTTAGTACTTACCGATAAAGTTCTTGTACCCCTAAATAAATAAGAAAATCTAGGTTTTTCGGGTATATTACATACTACGATGATAGAACTTTTTTTTTTAACATTTAAATGTGGTCGTGTGGATTTTCTTTTACGCCAAAAGGAAACATTTTTTTCGTAAAACAAAAACGAATGCCCTCTGACACATGCTACAAATTTTCTTTTGTGACCTGTTTTACTTGGCAAAATGCAAAATGTTATTGTGTGGTCAATACCCACAGTAGTTTACTACAACAACTATTTTGCCACATCTTATACACAACAAATACGTGTACAACAGAAATTGAATTGCTTACGTCCCAGGCCTTCTTACTATGCGTTTCGTTTACGTTGGCCCCGCGGACTAATAAGCCTGGGGACCAGGCAATCCAATACCCTCGCGGGGCTCTGGGGAAGGAAACCCGTGGGATGTGTTAATCATTAAAGAGATGCTTTTAGCAGTATCAGAGAGGCAATTTCATTTATGTTAATATGTTGAATGCTCCGAAAAAGTGCTGGCACTAAAAGTCGATGCGCTTTTAATATCTTTCATTTGCATGCTAATGTTACTTATTCTGAGTTTACACCAAGAAAGAAGTGATAAAAATTTAGTAGGGATGAAATTAAGAGTTTCAGTTTTTTTGAAATGAATTCTCATTATTGAAAACATTAACGCTGATGGCATCATATAAAGCCTTTTATCCCATGAATAAAAATGCGTGGGAATAAGGTCATGTACTACTTTTAAGTGGTTTAACTGGTTTGACAGGCTTTGTATCGAGTTATTCAAGTTCCATGAGGAGGTGGAGGAGGAGAAGGAGAAGCAGAAGAAGAAGATTGAAGAAGAAGAACAAGAAGAAGAGGAAAAGGAATGAAGCTCTTAAACTCTAGTTCTTTATTAATTCTTTACTTTTGTTTGTTGTTTACACTTCAAGACACTAAATAATAAAGATAACATCTTTGGATTTCTAGATCAGGAATATTTATAATCTGTTTTCCAGATGACATGC
This sequence comes from Porites rus, assembly GCA_964035705.1. Taxonomy (NCBI): domain Eukaryota; kingdom Metazoa; phylum Cnidaria; class Anthozoa; order Scleractinia; family Poritidae; genus Porites; species Porites rus. The sequence goes on along the minus strand of OZ037997.1, from coordinate 7,337,003 downwards.
CTTCATAAAATATACTTGCAGTACAATATATTTACAGTTAATATCAACGAGGATTCAAGCATGAATTAAGAGCTGAGAAGAGACAGCTGAAAAGCCCAGAAATCTAACTCGATCAACAGCAGAGTGGTGTTAATGTTTCTTTTACAGCTTGCCTCACTTCTCTGATCTTCCAGCAGTACAGCAACGGGTTTAATGACGAGTTTAAGAGAACCATGCTAGCTGTGAAATTCGTGGCAAGGTAGATCGATAAAGGCATCCCTCTCTGAGGTGTCAAAAAGATCGCTATATTAAATGGAAGATAACAAATACCTACTGTTCCTTGCACCCACAGTGCACTGTTTACCGCCTTTCTGTATCGAGCTATGTTCAGTGGAATTGCTTGGCTCGGTTGTCCTTGAGCAGCATGGCTCTGAACATGAATTTGGTTATGACGCAGAGTAACGAAAATTTTTGCGTAAGCGAAGATTGTGGTGACCAGACACAAAGCTGTACCTATGTATTGATACCAGGAAGTTATAAGACGATTCCAAAAGATGGTAGATGCACTGACTATGGACAAAATCCAAAAACCAGTCACAGTTATACGTGTTCTTCTAAAAGTTACAACTTGTCTGTATCTGAGTCCCAGCAACAAGGCGAGAAGTCTGTCCACGCTTATTGCAGTCACTGTTAATAAAGACACTGCACACAAAATAAAACCTGTGTAACTTACTGCCCAATGTGCGTAATGGCAAATATCCCATCTTTCTTTCATAACAGAAGTTAAGTAAGTCGCAAACAAAGGCTCTGTAATTATACCAACACAGAGATCAGTTATCGCTAGGTTTCGATACAGGAGTTTGGACGGCGGATGAAGTGAAGTTTCCTTGTGCAGAGCAACTAGGATTAGAGTGTTCCCCAGAAATGCAGTGACGGAAAAAAAGATATTTAGAGCCGAAAGGAATATAAGCTCGCTCTCTACACCTCTAAATTCAGCCGAGCAGTACAGTTCTTGGACAGTTTTATGGTTTTCGTCTTCAGTAAAATTTTCCAGGGCCATTTTCCACTTCTGCGCAATGACCTGCAAGTGATCGAGTTTTATTTATACATAGTATTTGAATTTGGGTCAAAGCTGATATCATTTCGACATCTCTTCAGTCAAAACTATTTACCTAAACTGGCTATATACGTTAATTTGTCGCGTATTAGTAAATAATGATCAAAAGTAATTTATAGAGTCATAAACGTGCAAAAACTATTAACTGAACGTAAAAGAAAAAAGCTTACAGGGCCAAGAAAGGTCGAGCAATCAATCTAAGCTAAGATCAATTCAGCTGTAATTTTCATATTTTTTATTCCTTTTTTTTTGTAATTTTAGTAATTTTTTTATATTCATGTGTACATAGATGATAGATTATATATTTATTTTTTTATATATACCAGATATTATTATTATACATGTAGATTTAATGCACGTTCGTATTTTGAACGAGCACTTGTGCTCTTAGATGATAACGTGGTTAAACAAATTATTTCATTATATAGATAATGAAAAAATATCAGGATTTTTCCTTTTACTAAAAAATCATATCTTCATCGCGCCCAGTGAAGATAGAGATTTATCTTTCACGTGTGAGGATATTGGTGTCACTATGGTTACTAACATGATTAGCCAATTATTGTCTTTATTTCTCCTTTATAACTTTATATCCGAGTTTCATAACATTTTTGTGGCGGGCATTTTGCGATACGTGACCACTTTAATTGCACTATTTTGCTGTTTCGAAAACGAACAAAAAAAGGGTGTGTTTTATGTAGGAATTTCATCAGTATCTATAAAATAAACAGAACATTACATGGCCGCTTGGGGATACGAATTTTATCTTCTCATGCTGAAAGTATCTCTCACGAGTGAGCGAAGCGAACGAGTGAGGGATACTTTCAGCACTCGAAGACAAAATTCGAATCCCTGCGCGGCCATGTAATATCCTCTATGTTGTCGTTATTGTTATTGTTTGCTAATTCTTCTGTAAATATCACGCCTGTAATTATCACGATCCGCGTTTCAAATAACAACAAAGGAGATGAGTTTTATGTTGTTCTAACTTAAAAGTTGTAGTCAGGGTTTAGCAAAAACAATGAGGTGTTTCAAGCTAACAACGAACTTTAATGAGCCTCACTGCTGACGATTTTAATGAGTTTTTAGTAATAAAGGAAGTCTTGTCAGTCGGCAAACACATCAAACTGTGTGGGCTGCGGTAATTTTGTTGTCTGTTATGGATGTGCGATAATGACCATTGTCAATTCTTTTTGTTTTGATTTTTATCAACTTTTTCTACAAAACTTTGAGGAAAAAACTGAATTAATTCTGTTTCTAGCTACCCACATGTTTACAACAATTAGAACGCAATAAGGGTAACTTTTAATTTTGGGTCCGTTATGACAAAAAGAAAACGGACAAAAACATCATGAACATCTTAGTGCAAGCAAACCCTTTATTTATTTATCACTCTTATATAAAATGCGGGATAAATGAGGAGGAAAAATATTCCCTCATCTTTAAAGTTATTTTATTTTTTTTATTTTATTAAGCTAAATGTTATTACTGTTATTAGCCAAGGCTAGGTATTGTCGCTGCTAATTCTTCAGTAGGTAAAGCATCACGATCTTGTTTCTAACGAAACCAAAAGAGCTGAGTTTAATTTTGTTCTTTGAAGTTGTCACAAGGGGAAGAGATGTTTAGCAAAAGTTGAGACGTTTTTCAAGCGGACGCTAACTTTACTTTTACCACTGGCAGCCTGGTGAAACTAACGCAGTCACCGATTCTTTTAATGAGTTTTCAGTGGTAAAGGAAGTCTTAACAGTCGGCAAACGCATCAAACTGTGTCGGCTGCGGTAATTTTGGTGTCTGTTGTTATATAATAAGATGTAACATGAATAACACTCGTTTCTTATATATTACGGATAAGTTAATTCCCACCTGGTATTTTAACCCTGTTCAGACCAGAGGGGTCTTTGAAGCAACAGACTTTGGGACGACGACATGAGGCTAGAAGAGGATCGTATAGGTCCAAAAAATGATCTACTGTAAACAAAGGCCTTCTGATTCTTGCAAGCGTTTTCTAAGACACTCAGTTTTGTCAGGAAAAATGCAAATGGTAGTGACTGTGTAATTAATACTCAGGAAATTAGTTATTAAATAGGGTGACCCTTTATCTTAAATGAAACATTTTTTAAAAAAAGTTATTGCCTCATATTACATTTTGAAAAAAAAAAGCGGTTTTTGCGCCTCAATTATTTTTACTTAATTGATCAGAAGTTTTGTCGACGGATGTCTCAATTTTTATAGCAGCTCAGTACCGCTATAAACCGCGGGGAAGAAAAGTGTACATCCTTTGATGGGGGAGGCTTCGCCAAAAAGGGATACCGTTTTTAGGCTTAAGCTATTAGCCAACGTTGCAGCCGGCCACGCAATAAAACTTAACCATCGGTAAAGTCAACACAGGAGGTGTAGAATGTCTGCGTCTTAAATTGAGACTGAGATTTAAATACTTAATTATTCTCTTCCCTTATAGGACTTTTCAAGAATAATGAAACAACAATAAATTCAAATGGTACATAACACGATTAAGAATCCCAAACTATAGGAGGAGCGCAGGCTCATTTTTCGAACAGCGGCTTGTGATCGAGCCTACCATTTTACAAGCGTGGCCAGGGGCGTGGCCGAGAATTCGAACTCGGGACTACTGAGAACAAATCCAGCTAGCAGTCAGGTAGGGATAGAGGCAGCAGTTAGGTATGGCAAATGGTAGCATTTTTCGATGAAAGGTATACTTAAGGGGTTTGGTTTTTGTCAAAGAGGGAAACGGGTTAGACCTGTGGGGGGAGCTCCCCGATATGAGGTTGTAGAGTAGCCTCCCTTCCCCCGCGCGGGCCCCGGGGGCTAAAACTCTGACGACAAAGTAAGCTTCAAGTTGGTATGCATGCAGCTGTGCATGAGATTTAGTTGCTTTAGCACTTTAAAGTTTGTCGAAGAAGGCTATTTACGGACCATATTCACGACCTAATGACTGTCAGGCTCTTGTGAGCATTCATTATCACAAGCCGAGGTTCTATTCCTCAAACTATTGTATTACAAGGGTTTGTATAGATAATAGAATGATTTGTAGGGATATTTGTCATCAACAACACGAGTGATATTTCGAAATTGTAATACGTAACCGAAACCGTTAGGCGAGTGAAATTTGAGACAATTTTGAAAGAGCACGAGTGGTATTTATGCCAAATTTCACGTACAAATCATGCGATTATTTGTTTATACTACTACTAGCAAAAGGTTTGTAATTTTCGCATGAAGGTATTTCAAATTAAGGAGAAATACCGCTGCTCTAAGCCAATCAAATTGCAGAAAATTCTCATGTAGTAGTATAAGACGACGAACAGCTTCCGCGTTAGTCTGCTACAAAGCCGTTTTTAGTGTTGTCACGTAACGCTCCTTCCTGAGGGTAGGAACGTTGCGTGACGACGATAAAAACGGCCGTGTAGCAGACTACTCCCGCGTAAGCTCGCGTAAAATGCTTTTCATGGGTCCTGTCTTAAATAGATTGGCATACCTGTGCATAGTACAGGAAATCATTGCAATCAGTATAAACTGACTCAACTCCTACTTGCACAAACAGGGAATTGAAGAACGTTTGACTTTGCAGACCACAGAAATTTCACCTGGGAACTGAACCCGCAAGGGGAGTTTGCAGGGACGGATCCAGTAGTTTTTTCAAAGAGGGGGTTGTAATGAGAGTGCAAGGCAAACGCCCCAGGACCAAAGGAATGGGGGAGGGGGAGGGGGTTATGTTTAAATATGTAGATTTTCTTCATTTTGACTTCAGAGGTATAAATTTGTCAAATTTGAGACACTAAGGAATAAGAGTACAGTGCAACAATGTTTTAGCCAGAAGGGTGTCCAGCCGTCCTATGAACGCCCATTTTTGGAAGAAATATAAGGAAAATTCATTTAATCTCTTGTATGGGAAAATATGCCTTCTAAACCGCTAGTTTCAATGTCTGGCTAAAAACCTGCAGTGCATGCGCAACAACGATAGTTGTTTGTCTCTTGTTTTCCCTCCTATTTAATCAAACGGACTAGCTTGAAAGAGCCTTCTTGGACGAGCCTTTACTAAGGCTTAGTGGCATATCTCGTCTACCTCTACCTCGAATCTCTCGGAGTAGTGCGTGGCGATCAATGCGAGATCCGGGTAGGGTGTTGGCAATGACCAGAAGACGATTGATGTTTGGGAAAGCATCTTCATCGCAAGCTCCCTATCTGTTGACTGCCAGAGTGTTTTCCATCCAAGTACCTCATTTCCAAGGGATTTGGGAAATGGAATGTCTTTCTCCCAGAACAGAACGCCTTCTACTTCGTCATCCAGCTGCGGTACCTGTTATACTATAATCGATTGCACTAGACCAAGCAAATTGCGGGCGTGGAGATCTTCGTCAAAAATCGATCTTGCATTTGGATGATTAAGGAGTCAAGAAGAGGAATAGCTACAGTCTTCTCGTAATGATCGATTGGACTGAAATCCATATTATAACTCATAATATTATTTTTGGTATGAAAAAGGGATAGACATGGGTAGCCAGACAAGTTTGAAAACTTCCCAAAGAGGGGGTTGCAACCCCCTCAACCCTCCCCCTGGATCCGCAACTGGTTTGAAAATGACCTCTCCCCATTTCTTGCACCAATATACCGTAAGGATATAACCTGATGGGTGTTCAGATTTTGGGGAAAACGCAAACTTAACAGATTTTTTTTTTTCTCTCCGTTTTGCGACACTCTCCACGATCTAAACGCCTTCAACCTTTGTGATGGGGTAGGGGGGAAATTCGGGACACGAGAGAGAGCACCAATCCTTTGTATTTGCTCTAATTAATTTTGAGCCTCGGCCCTTTAAGCTGGCATGTTTTGGATTATAACCTCTCTCTTTCGCAGAGACTCCCTGGATATCCCAATAAAAAGAGCAACAATCGAAAGAAAAAATACGCGCGGGGGACGATGGGAAGAAGGAAATTCCCCTTCCCATCGTGCTTCGCGTGCTTTCTTTTTCCTTCTCACCAACCTCCCTAGATTTATATTTTACCCACATGGGAGTTCCTGTTTTAGTTAAATTCCAGCTCTGAAGTTTCATTGTGAAACTTTTATTCGCTTTGGTTTTCTTTTGCTTGACACGTTCAATCTTCAAGGATTATACTATTTGGATAGGAAAGTTGATGCTAAAACAGCAGTCGAGTAAAAGCTGTTTTACTTGTTCCCATTCTCTAATCATAGTTTTATTACATACCTCATACATTTATTAAAGCCGTGGAAAATATCTGTCGAGTCTAGTACATGTTCCTGCTTTGAATGTGCTACAAAATTTCTTTTCACTCTAGAAATGAATGAAAACGAAATCCGTCCGTTTTTTGGCCAGCTTTCCCATGTCTAATCATCTTTTATCCTCTCGCATATATGGCCATCGTTTCTTTTTGGACCGCCATTCCAAGATGTTCTTAGCCTTGTAAGGAAAAGAAAAGGCAATATAAAGAAGTGCAAAAAAATAGAGACCTTTAGGTTCTATTAAGACGAGGGCGACTACGAGTACAAGATTTTCAATTCGCCATTTGCACATCATGAAATGCCCCTTGTTTGCCTCCCTTTTCCTCCCCCCGAAAACAAAATCGCATAAGCATTGTTTTCAATTTCTCTTTCTCTGTCAACTTGCCTAGTTATTTACACCCTCTGTGTTTTGGTATGCAAATGTGGCATTACCATCTTTGCCATATATTTACTCCTCAGTATTTGCAACCTATTTGCAAGAAGCACATTTGTGCAAATCAATTTTCTTCTTCAAGCATTTTCAGCTCTTTATTCGTAAGTTAAGCTCTTCCGGATATCCTTGAAATTTTTATTACACCCTGATGACTATAGGTGTACGTAGCTATAAAAATGCCTTACCGCTAATGGTTCTTCAAGCCAAATTTTATTTAACGTGAATTTACACTACAGGGAAAGACTTGCCTCACTGTTTCTTTTACAGCTTGCCTAACTTCTCTGATCTTCCAACAGTAAAGCAAGGGGTTTAAAGACGAGTTTAAGTACACTAAGATAACTGTAAATTCCTCAGCAATATAAGCAGAAATAGGTATAGTCCCTTTCTGAGGTTGCAAAGCTACTACTATAACATACGGCAGATAACAAGCAACCAATGTCACCTGCAACCACAGTGTACTGTACACTGCCTTTCTGTATCGAGCTACGTTCAGGGCGGGAATTGCTTGGCACGGTTGTCCTTGATCAACACGATTCTGAATATGACACAGAGAGAAAAGAATTTTTGTGCAAGCGAAAATTGTCGTGAGGAGACACGATGTTGCAATTATGTATTGCACTGACCACGAAATTATAAGAAGATTAAAAAATAAAGAAGATGAAATAATGGAAACAATCCAAAACCCAATTGCAGTGATACGTGACCTTTTCAAAGTTACAACTTGTCTGTATCTGAGCCCCAGCAACAAGGCGAGAAGTCTGTCCAAGCTCATTGCAGTCAACGTTGTAGGGCAACTAGGATCAGAGTGTTCCCCAGAAATGCTGCAATGGACAGAAGAATGTTTACAGCTGAAAGAAAAATAAATTCACCAACTAGACTTCTGACAAATTCCGCCGAGCAGGATAGTTCGAAGACCGTTTTCTGGTTTTCATCTTGAGAAAAATTCGTCAGTGCCATGTTCGCTGCGACGCATAACGACCTGCAAGCCGTATTCACATCAGTCTACTGGATGAGAGAAAGGAATGACCGCATTCTCCTGGTGCATCCTTCAAATCAACAATTAAGGCCAAGGTAAGCGGAAATTTCTATTGATACCTGTTCGTGTTCATTCTTATAATTATTGATCAGAATCATTTTTCAGTTAAGGCTTCAAAAACTAAAATTAATATTTAGTAGGTATATTTTCCATTGACTTTACGAATGAAATCACCTGTGAGGATCTTTATACCCGGTAAAACTGAGCAAAATTACTCTCTCCCCCCGGGGAGGGGGATACTGCCATATATGGGCTATTTTGGTATGTGCCGCTGTGAAGGGTATGGTTTTCAAGCAGTTTACTCTAGGATAGGGTATATAAATCAGAGCGTTTGGGTCTAGAATAGGGTATCATTTTTCAGGAAACTGATCAGTTGGTTGAAGATTTTATCTAGACTAGGGATTGTGGTATAAGATTTTGTTTTGGCCGGTAGCAGAATTAAGCTAAACTAGCTCTGGTATAGCTTAAAGTACCCCCCTCCCCCCGGGCTCTCTCCTAATCATTGTTATTTTGATTGGAATACCCAGCGGGACTCTCTGCGGAGGAGGAAGGCAAAATGAAAAACCAGGGGACTCTGGGCTTTGGATTCAGCCTCAAGGAAAATACGGGATTGAATTGTTCTTTTAATAAGGATAAACATTTAATAATAATAAACGTGAAATTTTATTGTATAAAACGGTCCTCCTAATTTGCAAATAAATGAAAGCCAGAGTTTAGAAAACGTGATCTACCGGAAACAGAAAAAATGTCCATCCAAAAACCAACAGACAACTGTTCACCGGTCAGAACTTATTCTAAATGAAGTACAAAGTTTTTTAATCGAGAAACACACTAAAAGTAGTCCATATAAATAAACTACAGTTACTATTTCAAGATTGTCTTGGTTAAATGAAAGAACAAACAATTAAATTCTCAACAGTTTTCTTTGATTCCGTAAACTTTATAGTTTTCAACGACTAGTATGTCGCGTTGCAATTCCTCGAACATTAGTTCCTCTTATGCGGTTATTAACTGTGGAAATTTCTCACATTTTGATTACCGTATTACGAAGACCAGCAGACGCTTGCACAATGATTTTTCTTAACTATTAGTTTCGGCCCAACATTTGCTATAATGGCTGCTTTTGTTTGACATTTTTCAATCATGTTTTGGAAAGAGCATTTCATAATTTAGCAATCCTATCAAAATGAAACACTCCGGGGGCGTTTTTTAAGCTGTTCAAAACACTCACAGTATGTGTTTATCAAAAAACCAGTGATATAACAGCACTGTTGTTCGTGTTTTAATCATTACATAAACGTGCAAAAATAAATGTGAAAGGCCGTCACATTGGCGGCAGAGGGACGCCATTACCAAGACTAAACTTCGAATAACACCAAGTTGCAAATTATAAACGATGTGTCTGACTGAATCATTTACAAGTTTCTCAACGAAAAGTAACCCACGCTTGTGATATAAACATTAAAGAGATGCTCACCGTACGTGTTTTATCGCAGAACCAGTTCCATTGTCAAACCCTACTACTATCCGTGTTTTAAATATTACATAAAAGTGCAAAAATTATGTAAAAGGCCGACATATCGGCGTCAGAGGAACGACATTACCAATGCATGACTAAGCTTAGACAAATACTAAGTAGCAAATTATAAACGATGTGTGATATGTACGACATCATTTACAAGTTTCTCAATTTCAATTAACACACGCTTGTCATATAAACATTAAAGAGATGCTCACTGTACGTGTTTTATCACAGAACCAGTGCCAGTGTCAACCGGAATCCGGTTGCTTGTGGAATCCGGAATCCAGCAAATATTTGTTGTAAAATCCGGAGTCCTGGGCTTTTGAGTCCAGAACACAGCTCAAGGAATCCAGAATCCAAGTCCCACTGAAAAGAATCCGGAATCCAAAATCTGGGACTGTCTTTTGTTATTAAAAGAAACTTTTAGAGACTTATCTGGAATTGTAATTAAGAACGCTTCAGCAGTGACGATGATGGGGAGGAGAGCAGACACGTAACTATTCAATTCCTCTCATGACCTGGCAAATGCAGGTGAATTTCAAGGAGTTGAATTATAGTGGACCGCATCCTAATCTATACAGGATGAACAAGAAAAATTCATCGTTTCGGTGTGTTTACGTCCTCCTGAAAACGTGAATTTTCACGTCGTGCGAGGACTGCAAAGAAAAATGTACCAAAAAGGGGGCTGTACGTGCAAAATTGTTATTTCGCTTTTTAAACTTATTGACTTTTTTAACGTTCTCCTTTGGCTCATGATGACGCCGAAACGTCGGCCTTTTACATAATTGTAGCACGTTTATAATTATCATCCTACTCAGCGAAAAACAAAGAGCTGAGTTCTGTTTTGTTCTAAAAAGCTGCCATCAGTCAGGTGGTTCACTCGCGGCTGCTATATGTTTGTATATTTTAGCTAAGAAATCGCCTTGAAATTACCTTTCTATGAAATAGTTCGGTATTTAATTAGCCATAGAGGTCTAAAAAGTAGTTTGCATAAGACTACAATCCCGGCCAAGGTTTTTCAACTTAACAGTAGTCCATTTTAATCCTCAAAAAAGAGAGAGTTTTCTCTTTTGCTCAATATCCCCCGTCCCCCCTATTCAGTGTTGGGATATAACAGAACAATTACGCGCACACACATCAAAGTTTTGCTTAATATTGGGCCAGGGGCGGGGCGAGGAACAAAAAAAGAGAGGTAAAAAAAGCAACCTTTCCAACACTTTTGACGATGATTGTATCAGTAAATTATATCATTTCCTTATTGAAAAGAGGGGGAGGTACAGGAGAGTAAATCTTCCTCCTCCTTACACTTTTTCAGCCAATTTCTCCCTACTCCCTAAAATTGGCGGCGGGCAATACGCGACTCCTGCACTTAGTCGTAAAGAAAGTTATCTGACCTTCAGAGCTTCTTTGCCCCAATTTTAACATTTTAAACTGTTTCTGCGACTTTGAAGACCGTCACAATAATATAAACCCACACCAAAGAAATTCAAAGATGGCGCTAATTTAAAATTTCGCGGGCTCATAATAGCGAACAGGTATGCGTCAAGCATGCGCAGTCGGGTAAGCTATCGTTTTCAAATCGATGGTATACGTGAGGATGGGCGAAACGATGCGAAAACGCAACGAGTGGACGTGAACTTTTTTGAAAACGGAGAAAAAAAAAGTTGCGTTTTCAAACGAAAACGGATACGTGAGGACAGGGCCTTAATGAGATCAGGAAGACTAAAAATTATGCAAACTTCGGAGTGGACGTGTGAGCGAACGTGCCACAAAGACAAAGAAAACACCTTACTCAAAAGAACTATTATTTCGATATCGCAGCTGCAAACACCTGTTAAGGGGGTAATGACTTTTCTAAAACAAACATCTATTCTTAAACCAAAATTAGTTTCTTAAGATGCTTCCTCACTTTAGTTAAAACCCACTTGCGAAAGATTGAAACCATAGTCGTCACGTTTCCTGCACTAAACCGAGCGTACTACCTTTTTTTGTTTAATTAACCATTTCTTTAATTCATTTAATGACTCTCAGTTGAACCGGGTCTTCTGTCGCACCTCGCTCTGACATGTTTGTCATTCTTCGCTCGAAGTGGTCTTCAATGCGACAATAGCCCTACCCAACAACCCGACGTCATGATCGTGTTTTCATTTGAGAGCGCGATGAAATAAAAATAAAATGAAAGAGAATTGAGAAAGTTGAGATAGAAACTTAAAAATGTGCGAAAATCTCGTACTCGTAGTCGTCCTTGTCTCAGAATCTAAAGCTCTCTGATTAGTAGGAGCGAGCACAGGAACTCCCTGAGACGGAAAAAAATATTCAGCAGTGATGACTGGAATTTAGCGCACCCTCTCTCGTCCGGGCCGGTACGATGTTCGATGTGTGTGAACGACTTGTGCCACCCCGTGTCGGCACGAAAAGCTATCTAGTATAGCGTAAACATAGCCTTTTTATTCACGTCAACATCATTGAGTAATTGCATATGCTTAATCGTGTACGCTTCAATTGCCCGCCAAGGGTTTTCCGTTTATCGCCGCTTTTGAATTTCTTTCGCACCTGGGTGGTATCACTAGGGAGCTTTTAAGCCCTTTCGCGCAATTTTACAGGTCAATTTATAGCTCTTATTCATACTCTAGCCTTTAATTTCTTTTTGTCTCCTTTAGAAGACAACATAAATTAAAAACAAATTAAAAACATTGCATGAATTGCATCTTTTGCATCAGATAGTTGAGAGGATCTTGACGAATGTATAAGCGAAGAAAACCTTTGCTATTGCTTGTTAGAAAAAGAAGGAGTTTCAAATCTTGCAAGAACCCGATAGCTTAAAAGCATTGTAAACTATCTCAATCAACAGCGGAGTTGCCTTAATGTTTCTTTTACGGCTTGCCTTACTTCTCTGACCTTCCAGCAGTACAGCAATGGGTTTAACGACGAGTTTAGGTAAATTAAAGACCCCGTAAATTGTCTAGTAAGGTAATCAGACATAGTCATCCCTCTCTGCGGTGTCAAAGCGACCGCTACAGCAAACGGCAGATAACAAACAACCATTGTTATTTGCACCCACAGTGCACTGTATACTGCCTTTCTGTATCGAGGTTCGTTCGGTAGCTGCCCATCAGAAACGTGGCTCTCAACATGAACTTGCGACTGGTTAGGACGCAAGATGAAGAAGATTCTGGTATAGCAGAAGAGTGCGATGACTAGACTCAGAGCTGTACCTATATACTGATACCACTTGTGCATAAGAGCATTCCAAAAGAAAGTAGATGAACCAACAATGGACAAAAACCAAAAACCAAGAGCAGATACACTTGTTCTTTTTAAAGTTACAACTTGTCTGTATCTGAGCCGCAG
>OZ037997.1:7156809-7319309 GCA_964035705.1 Porites rus | reverse complement strand
AGAAGGGATGAATGGGTAGGACATTAAACTGAACATCTTGTACTTTCTTTTTGTTTTGAAGACCACAACAATATTTTGTTGAATGGCTATTATATATGTCACCCACTTTAAATGGAATTTATTTTTACCTCAATCTAAGATCACAAACAAAAGCCAGTGTAGTGGAGTTCTTGACTAGCTTTGGCTGAATTTTTTGCAAAATAATTGCCAGTTGTGAATGTGATGAACAGAACACCTCTTGGTTGAGGATTAGTTTAGCCAAGGTTCAGCATTGTTATAAAATCATGTGTGAAGTATCTCTTTTAAACTGAGGATGCATTTCAAATACCAATTTCTGTTACTCTTTTCTTCTGATTCAAAACAATCTTGTTCTTGATAAAAAGTGACATTTTTATGTGGGGGACAAAAAGGTGATAAAATAGATCCAGCCAACAGATACAAAAGCTAAAGGCAGACATATTGTATGGGGAATGGACAGAATATCTTGTTCCATTTTTAATATCATTAATGCACTTCCACTTGGGAGGATTAAGGCAAATTTCAAGATACTAACATGAATGACTGAGCTATGGTGATTCTTGAATGAAAAGAGTAATTACTCAAAACCTTCAAGCCTGGAAACTGGCGGTTTTTCTTACCTAGCCTTTTTACTTTTTACAGCAACACTACAGTCAGCGGTCAGGCAAGATGGCAGACATGGTACCTGACCCTTAATATAATCATTTATTAAAAACCTAAGTAAAGTTTGCCCTATCTTTTTAGCCCTCAGTGGTTAATATGGGCAGCTTGTACTCTCTCCATATTTATAGTAATTTTTCTGTATCATATAAGATAATCAATGTAGGGTACAAATTAAAATTGTTGTTGTTATTCTAAGGTGGTTTTAAATCCCATTACCTCTGAAAATGAATATGGTCAACATTCTCTTAAGAGTATCTAGAACTCTTTAAATAAATGAGTTGGTAACATAAGCTTTCTCCAGTCAATTTCCTTGGACCTCCATAAGACAGGTACCTGTCTCAGAGAGAGTTAACTGTGTAGTAATGAACACAAGACAGGCTATATATATAGCCATCCTGGCTGAACATTTAGCTCAGCCAATAAAAGAGTTATCACATGGTCAAGAAAACATTTTTCTTATAGGACAAAGATAGGTACCTTGATCTTCCTAGATAAGTCTAGGAAGATTGAAGGACCCGGGCCTGGAGGTAGCCAATCAGAACACAGGATTTGCTACAGCTTGCCAACTAGCTTGCAAAAGCAGAATATACATGTACTTATGTAATAATTACTGAATGAGGATGAGTATCTTGAGAAGAATTATGGAGATCGGCCAAACGGCCTACGGCTTCGACGGATAACACCCTCCGAGATCTCTATAATTCTTCATATGATACGAAAGCCGAATTCAATAATTGTTTTATTATTCATTCAAAATAATTCCTAGTTTAAACACATAGCTAAAACATGCTTACCTCCATCAATCCATCAATTGATAGTGCATGTTTAAGGTTTGTTCAGCTCTGCAAATATTCTCCAAATAGGAGATGTCACCCTTCGAGTTGTCTTCATGCTGTTTTTGCCATGTTTTTAGCTATTATTTTGCTTAGTTCTTACTCTTGAAACGAGTGAACTGTCCGCCATTTTCGTTCTCACAACCAAAACAACTCAACCTCATCCTCAGGTCTTCTCGGTTAACAGTGCATTAACCTGCAAAAAAGCTGCACTTTTGATGTCATCAGTTCATTAAATGAAAAATTCTTCCAAATTTGGTCATCAGTAGCTGGTTATGGTGAATTATGCGTGTGCTTTTAGTCAATCAGAATCGGGGAAATATTTTGAATGAACAATTTAAAAATTATTTAACTATTAGTTTAACTTGCTAAGAAACTTCTCCACGTTGTCATGGAATTCATCACTATTCTTCAAATAGCAGGCATGCCCAGCATCCTTTATCACATGGATTATATGTCCACGGATATTATTTAGCCTTTGCAAGGACGAAAGTCCCAATGTCTCGTCGTTTTCACCATACACAATAAGAGTTGGTAACTCAAGGTTTTCATAATCATCTTTAGTGTATTTCTCTGTGCCTACTGGAGCTACAGGGACGTATCCCCGAAGATTTCGGCCTTTTTCACCTTGAAAAATAAAAGGCAACGAGTATGAACCGCTCATAGAAGGCGACACGATTACAGGCCGTTCAATATGAAGCTTCTCGATGACCTCGTTCAGAAACTTTGCTCGTTCTTCAGATGTCTTCGGGATATTTGCATAATCCTTCGATTTCACGTAACCAGGCAGGTCTAGAGCCACCACGTTGTAATTTTTGGCTCGTAGAAACTTTAAAGTACCGAGATCATCCCAGGTTTGGGAAGAGAAAGCTTGACCATGAAGCAACAAGACCGTGAAGCGTCCACCATTTTCGGGAGTTGCTCTTCGATAGTAAATTCTGTTTGCTTCTCCTTCTAATTCGAGGTACCCTCCGGCTGGGACCTCCATGATATTTCCAGTTGGCGAAAGGAGATAGTAAAGTAAAAGTATACCTAACGCTAGAGATATACCAATAATTACTCTCCAATTGATTGTGAAAGGAGAAATGCGACCGACTTTCATGTAATCTGCAGATTTTGCAGCTAAAGGTGCAATAAGAACACTGGACATAGTCACACGAGCGTGATTGTTTCCCATAGACCTTTGCCGCACTTCCCTCTGTGTTTTAACGAGAAAAGCCTGGGGACGAGGTGGGAGGCGCGATTTGATTGGTCAACAAACTGTTTTTCAGTTTTCAATTCTTCGTGAAAATTAGATTAATTACATGAATGTTTTACAAATCTTTAAAATAACCTTGGTTACAATTAAAGTCCAATAAATGGGAAGCTGTTATGCAAAAAACAAAAAATAAAAACAAATCCAGATCCAGATGGACAGAGAGCATGTTTTACAAAAAGAAAAATATAGGCAAAGTTTCCCTGTTTAAGTCACAATCCCATGAGGAAAGAAATACCGGTAAGGTCAAAGAAGATGACAAATTTTAATTTTTTCCGGTACTGACCTTGTACAGCCCCCGAACCCAACCCGGAACCACAACTCCCCCCTCCCCCTCCCCCCCCGCTCAGCCTAGCCTGCGTGGCAGGCGTTCGAAAGGGAAGGGGAAGGGACCTCTCGGGCTGGATGTATTTACAAACAACATGGCGAATTTGGCACTCAGTGTTACGGTTAAATGGAAATTTGTCATCGCTTTAGTTGTTGTTCTAGGGATGGCTGTCTTGTTTTTGTATTCCTCTTTTTGGAAGAATTGGACATCTTCGGCTGAAATTCCCGAGAATGCCGAAAGCATTCACACAAAAGACGAAAACGTGCAGCAGAAATATCTGGATTGGAACGGCGTCGACAAAGGGATATTTTATCGGAAGATTGTTCCCGAAAACTCTAAATTTGCGGTTTTGTTCTTGCATGGGGCAAGGTTTACGTCTAAAGATTGGCAGGAAATTGGAACATTGAAGGCACTGAGCTCTCAGGGGTACACAGTAGTCGCGGTGGATTTGCCAAAACATGGCGATTCTGAAAAAGTTAAAGAACCTTCTGACGATAATGGGAGAATTGAGTTTTTAGAACAGTTAATAAAGAGGCTAGAGTTAGAAAGGCCAGTACTTGTTGCTCCATCTATGAGTGGGTCGTATGCATTGCCTTTTGTAATGAACGAAAAAGACAAAGAAGAAGTACGTGGCTTTGTTCCAATTGCCCCCGCTGCAGTTGCAAAATACACTGATGAAGATTTAAAGGGACTTAAACTTCCCACTTTGATAGTATACGGGGAGAAAGACATTACCTTTACGCAGTATGTGGATAAAATGAAAGAGATCCCAGGTAGTGAAGTTTTCATGATGAAAGATGCTAATCACCCTTGTTACCTTGACAACCCTGCAGAATTTCATAAAAGAGTGGTGGAGTTCCTTGACAAGTTACTGGAAAAATGAATGTTACCTTGACTAACCTGCATAACAGGCACTTTATGAGCCAGGAAAGGCGAACGCGACATCCTTTTTGCATGAGGTGCGAGTCATTAAGCACCTGTTATACAGGCTATATCTTGACTACTTAGCCTGTGCAGAGAATGAAATTAGTCCTTTTGTGAGTGAGGTTTTGGGGGCATAGCCTCATTCAATACACAACTCTATATAAAACAGTTGCGCAGGCCATTGACGACTTTGAAGTCCAAGGGCAGACGTCAAAACTTGCCGCGATGTCCTCAGCATATATAGTTACTTATTTGCTAGTACTTCAACTTCATGTACAATAATGTTAAGGGCTCCTTTTCAGGAAACGAGTGTAGTATTTCGCAATGAGGGGAGTTATTGGTTTCATGAAACAATGTATAAATATGCCCCTAACCGTAATAATAAACACTAAGTGTTATCAGCCTCAGTCTTTGGCCTCAGTTGGTAACACTTACCTTAACCTTGATTATTTGCCTGGGTACTCTAAAGGGATCGAGGTGTGCCGCTGAGGTCTTGATCCAATTTAAGACAATAATTGCTCATTTTACTACCCATTAAAGGACAAGGGAACTTATTTTATGACACTGATTCATTCCACACAGAATTAAGTCATCTTTCATGTGAATTTTTGGAAAGAAATTGTTTTAACCACACATGTAGAATACCTGCTCATCACTAGCCTTCACACTCTTGAAAAGGCTTCTTTTCCAAGAAGGTGCCATGATCTAGATGCTAAATAGTGAAATTGTTGGCCTGCGATAACAGCTGTAGTCTCTCCTTTCTCCTTGCTGCTATGGACCTTTCATGGGAGAGATATTTAGTGATTCAGCCCCCAAAAATTCCATACTGATGATGTGAATCAATGTTTACATCGTTAATCTGGTAGTCATGGGGTTCCAGATATAAAATAATTTAATTGAGTTTGTTTCTCCTGGTGTATTATTGTAAAGCTTTGAGTTCTTCTGCCATAGAGCAGAAGCAAAACTCAAAGTTTCTTGTAAAGAAGAAAGGGGAGAGAGCATCAGCCAGGGGCACCCAACTCATAGAGATGGTAGCAATTGGGTCTGATCATCATAATAAATTAACTGATTGCGTTTGGAAGGCTAAGGCCCAGTTCAAATGTAGAACCTTTCATGTACCAAACAAATCCCTTCGGTTTGATTTGGGTTGACCCATGAATTTAGTTCGAGTGGCCCACATGGGAATTTCGCCTATGGAGCAACTTCGTTTCATACGTCAAACTTCGCAAGTGCCAAATCTAATGCATAAATTACTTTGATAATGGTAAATTATTATTATTATTATTATTATTATTTCGACTGGTAAGCATTGTAGATCATTGTACCTCCTGAAAATGAATTAGGTCTGACTAATGAGGTTCAACTGTTGAATCAACCATCAAACTTATATCATTAATTTTGTGTCACCATTAAAGGTATTAAGCTCTGTACATGAAAGGTTTGAATTTTTTGAACTGGGTCTAATATCCAGCAGATAGCAAGGATGATATCGTACATGTATTTAATTTCCATTTCTAGAGTGTTAAATTAAAGTGGTGCCTGAATGGTCTCAAATATGGCCAATATCTGCAGATAAGTTTTTTGGCAAAAATACGTTTTTGAATGAGAAGTGTTAGCAAAAAAAGAATTATACATGTCATAGCAAGCACACAGCAACACTCTTATCATTCTCTGACTAACTGTAAGCAAAATTTTGAAGAAGTTAAGGTGGCCATGAGCAAATCTTTGTTTAAATTTTTTGCTTCATTAACAAAAGTTATCATTATTGGATCAAGGTCCCTGAATGTTAAAAGAGTATAGCAATATTGGTAATCTCTAAAAGTTTGAGCCTGAGAAATCCAACTTGAATTTTTACAAATGCGTGACTCATTAATGGTTTTGCCACCCAGCAATTTTGAAGTTTTTGATAGCTGCTATTTTCTTAGATACTGCTTGTATAACCCTTAAAATTGCACAAGTTTGCTTCAGCTAGTTGACCAGCTCTTTCAACAGTTGTTGGTACTTAGGCTGTTTAGATCTTCATCTTTCACTTTGGAACAAACTTCAAATCAGCATAAACACATTCTTTTTGCTTTCCCCCACCTATCCTCTTCGCCTTTTCGTGGTAGTACATAAGGCCTCTCCTTTTGCTGTACTTAGCATGAAAAAGATAATCCACATTTTTATTGCATAATTATTTTTAGTAATAAATTAAGTTTATTGTAAACAAAAGTAAAAAGCAATAATTATTATTACAAACTATTCAAGTCTTTAAAAATAAGTCATCATAGAATTGTGAGTAGCAGGCCTGTAAAGTTTGTAAAAACAAACAACGTTTCTAATTGCTAAAAAAGCTAGTTCTATAGGCGAATAATAGCATAATATTATTTTAATGTTACCAGTCAGTATCAGTATTGTGTATCATCACTGTATTTGAACTGTAAAATTAACCAGTTTATGTGCTAGGAAATGTCCTACTATTCACCATTCAAAAGGTTTTGATTGCAAAATTTGACTTTGGATTTGAAAAATTACCGGACTTTTCAAGAAACGGGCACCATGTGTCTGCCGATAAACTGGGAGTCAGGGAAAAAAAACTGACAAAAATCAAGGACATCACGAGCACTACATATCCGTTTTAAGGAAGCGTCTGACTTATAAAGGTGACTGTTGAGAGAGCTGACTGTATGGTGTTTAATGACAAACAGTCCCTAACAAAAATAACAATGCTACATGTACATACATGTTCTACTACATGTAAGTCTTATAGTTGCAACATCATTCAACAGAGTTTAATGCTGAATGATGTTTAACCAAGTTACATGATTGTACTCACTTTAGAATCACATTAGACGATCTAAAATGATATTTCTCCATAAGGATACCACTTTATGTTAAAACTGACTTTGCACCCATAGCAGACAAATTTACATTTAACTGCCAGTATTTATTTCTACTTAAAGTTACTTTGTCAGAAAGGAAGTTGTAGCTATGGATATCCAAATAGGTGAATAAATTGCTTTCCTGTGGTGCGAATTACTTTGCAGGATGAAGTGGTTCTGATTATCCAGATTCTCCCTTAACCACCAATGAATTTGAAAAAAAAATTTAGTGCCTTTAAGCCACACAGTAAATTTTTCAGTTTTCTCACTGCCATCAAGTTTGGAGTAAAAAATAATATCAATTACTTGGGGTTTTGTTCTTGTTTAATTGTGAAAAGAGTTCATCAGCATCTTCCGCCGTCTTCACTCGAATTAAATATGTTGCTGGTTTGCTGTTGTCACCCTCGCTGGGTTTGGAATACAAGGGAGGGTTTGGAACACACATCAAGATCACGTTGTTCTTTCCTGAATGTGTGATAGGTGTGCTTTCAGCCAGATAAATATTTAAAAGAATCTTCCCCAGTGTTGTGTCATTTCGTACCAGCACTTGTGTCTTTCCCTCCAGTTTCTTCAGGTTAAGCATGCCAATTCCCAATTCAGACCATGATGAATCACGCTTGAAAAACATCTTGCACTTTATGGAATGAAATGCCCCTTCCTCAGCAACTACAACACTAAAGCAGAATAAAACAAATTCAGTAGCTGTGAGCAAGAAGAAAGAGTAGACATGGGTGAGGAGAAGAGTGGGGGACTCTTTGTCAGAGAAGAAGATAGACGGGAAAGGAGATGAAACTTGGGCAAAAGAGGAGTGAAAATGACACTTGTGAACAAGTGGGAGGAGGGGAACTGCGGGAAAAAATAATCATGTCACATGTAAGTGTGGGTGAAGCTGTCCTCCAAGAACAAGGAAAAAACATGTGGGATGGAGAGAGAGGATAGAAGGAATGGGAAGCAGGAAAGAAGGAGCAGGGGACAGCTGTGAGAAGTCAAGGGCAGGAGCTTGGAGAAGAAAGGGTTAAGATCCAAGAGCAAAACCAAATAAACTAGTCCAGAGTGAAAGAAGTGCTTGCATTGGAACAGAGAGTGATGTGTGTGGGAAACAATAGACTTAGGGGAGGGGGGGGGGGGGGGGTTGAAACACAAGGGTGGAAGACAAAAAGCAGGGTTTATCTTAGAAATTGGCCATTAAGGGTCAAATGGGCCCCCTTCTGTTATTTCAGGGGGTCCTTTTTTAAAAAAAGGGGGGTCTTAGAAAAGGGGTCCCCCAAAAAGGTATTTGAACTTATTGGTACAGATTGTTCCATGAGAAAATTGTGAAATGAAATTATAATTAATTTACAGACTGAAACATGAGGTTAAAGTTACATACTGAACATAAAATGACTAAATGCTTTATCATAAATGAAAAGCTTCTTTGCTACATATACATGTATTCTGTACTTTCATCCAACATTAGGATGAACAATTTTGTTTCTTTAAGGCCACAAGTTTTAAGGGAAAAAAAGTCACTGTGATTCATGATTCACATTGTGGCTTTTCTACTCTCCTGTTCTTTTTCGTATGCCATACATGACAGACCTCATGAAAACCAAATTTGGACAAGGGAGGTCCTTCAATTGAAATTGTCATCAAGTTGTCCAAGGATCAACTCCCCTAACCTGTTCCTTAGGGCCACTATTGTTAAATTCTAGTCACTGAAACCATGTTCCACATCTGCTGTTTGAAGACAGATCTCTAGTAACACCAGTCAGTTGGGGAATTCTGGCACATGGTGCTCCTGTATTATTCTTCAGGTGGGGAGGTCACCAGTTTTGTATTGCTGAATTTTCACAAGGTTTTTCACATGGCTTTAAGTAGTATTTATCCTTGGGTCTATTTTTTTGTGCCCCATTTGATGTGGCAACGTAAAATTTTATGTGGCATCTTTAATCAAATTGCGGAAAACCCAGAAGGTCGTGTTCTAGAATAAACCCTGCCAAGGTAATATATGGCAGTGGGAACTGGGAGAAATGGGGGTAGGAAATTAATACATGAACAGCTGTAGGAGAGAAGAGCTGGGAATGATTGGAATGAAAAATGAGAAAACAAGAGGGTAACACATGCAGAACCTAGGAGAGATACAAGTAATATTATTAAATGATAGAAATGGTGTACACGGAGCAGAAGGAGATGAGGTGGTCAGTGGAGAATGAGATTATTTTGTGGATCATGTGGAAGAGCTGGTGTTGGGATTTGAAGGAAATACATTGTGTAGAGATTTGGCAGAGAAATCTGGCAAAGAAAGTACATGCGCATGTACGCAAGAGCTTCACATTATTTTTAACTTTTCTGCCGGGAATTTTCACAACCATACATGTGCAGTGTATGTTCTTCAAGAAATTTACCTTCGTGGTTTGGGAACTTCATCTTCATTCGTCTCTTGTCCTGAAGTTCCAGCCACAGCTTCCTGTCCAGTACTTTGTGTTTCTATGATCAAAACATTTTTGTTAATACTTAAATTAGCATAACTTTTGGGGGATTTAATTAGCTTTTCATGTCAAAACCCAAAGACAATCATAGACTTGCCACGACATTAAATGGAACACATGGAAATCCTAAGTAATTTTCTGAGAAATTGCCACATTCTACTGTTCCAAATTACCTTTTATTTGCTTGTAAAGCATAGCTAAAGGAGGAATTGAATCTGACAAAAGTCTTGCTCCATACACCCTTTCAATTTATCATCATGATAATTTCATTACTATTTTATACAATAATAATATGATATGCCAACAAGTGTGGAAAGCTTCTATTTGTTAAAACTGTTAAAAGTCCTTACTATTTAAAGTGGACTTATTTTAAAAAACCCCATAATTACAAAAAGCAGAGAATAATAAGCTACAGCCTGCATTAGTTACAGAGCAGCTCTCTTATAATAAATTAATGCCCCCTGTCTAATAGACTCCCCCTATAAGACAATTACTCCAAAATACTATGAATTACACATGTAGCAAAAAGGAACAAAATCCTTCAATTTATTCCGTTTTTGGCTTGATTAGCAAGGGTTTGGATAATTATTGTGTCTTGTTCAATGTCTAGTTCAAAGTAAGGATAGGCTAACAATAACAACAACCTCTAGACAGCTTAGACATATCAAAAACATTGACAGACTGGATATTCTGTTATTTTTAAACTCTCTTCAAATGATATTTTGGCAAAAAGCATTATTATTAGTTTTGTTGAGCTTCTTACAGTTATGAGAATGAACATTTCTCTCTTTTAAATGCCTCCAGTCTATCAAACACCCCCTCTTGGACCCCTAAAGTCAAATAAAAATCCTGGGAGTCTATGAGATCATTTTTGGTACAACCAAAAGAACCTTTCAGCTAATCAATAATGAATTGGTCAAATAATAGATTGGATGAAAGCCCTGCTGCTGTTTAAATTAATTTACATGTAGCTTTCAAAACAAGTTTGTCATGCTCACCTGAATTGTTTGCATCTGATTTGTTTTCCTCTGATGTGTGTGGTGGCTGAGATGGAACAGTGAAGAGCGAGGGTGTTGTTGTTACAGGTTGTGTTAATGAGCTTGTTTCTGCAGGTGATGGATTGGAAATTGTAACTATCTCTTTTGCTGCAAGGGCATCTGTCTGCTTCCCAGTTCCAGAAAATTTCTGGTCAATGTTCTTCATGTGTTCCTTATAGTCATTAAATATTGGTGTTAAGTCCACATACGGGTTCAATTTTATGTGTTTCTGGATCCATGAAGAAACACTTTCATTTAAAGCCTTGATGTTGTCATTATAAGAACTGCTAAATTCTTTAGCTGCTTGTGAGTTTTCTGTGGAGATAGCTTTGAATCCATTTTGATTATTACTATTGCCAAAGGAAAGGCTAGGTGTGGTATTAGTAGATGTAGATGTTGCACTGCTGAACATATTTGATGAGCTTGAAGAAAGACTTGATATTCCAGTTAAAGGCTTGAAGGTGAGAGAGCTGGAGCCAAAACCCTTGGTGTTGCTATTCAAGCCAGCAAATCCTGAGAAGCCTTGAAAAATGCCACCACCCTAGTGGTGAAGAAAAAAACACAACAAAAACTCACTTACACAGATCACTCAGATTAACATGTTGAATTTTACGAGTGCTCCGAGCTCATAAATAAATATTGTTGACAAATACAAATGTATACATTTAGGAATGTAACACCTTTGGTGTTTTCTTTTCAACTGACTCAATGTGTGGTTCTAAAAACTGAAAGTCCTTTTCTAATATATTATTTTTGTACGTTTTTGTTGTGTTCTAAGAGACAGCCCCACAGCTGTGCTTAATTCTCTCTATTGATTTATAAGAGTTTTGTTTCATTCACCAGGGTTCATACAAAAAATTGCAACCTGTTTTCAAGTATTTTTAAAGTACCACATCAAATTTTCAAGGACCAACTACCAGGAATGTAATTTTCACAGATGGTACAAAAATGCACATTTCCCAGTCTGAGATAAGAGAATTTTAAGCCCTCAAAATTTGAGGGCTTAAAATTCGCCCCATCTCCTTCTCGACATTTTTCTGTCTTTGGTCAATATAAACAAGCATTAAAAGAACACTTTCCAGACATCATTTTCCGAAGAAGCCGACGAAACATGGAACTTGTGATTTTAATAAAAATACTGTCATGTAGTACGCAAGTTGGACACACAACCACTGGAAAATTTGCATTTGACTGACTTTTGAATTGGATTACTTTGCTTTCCAATTTCTATTAATACACTGCTTTTACAGAGTTTAAAGTCGCTGGCAAAGAATACCTAAGTCTAAGAAAAGCAATTTACTTTTGACCCCACTACATTCAAAGCTCAAGAAAATTCAAAGACATTTCAAGGACACATCAAGAAATTCAAGAACTTTTCAAAGAAAAACGGAATTCAAGGACTTTTCAAAACTGTGCAAACTGTATGATTGTGGGTAAACATATTTTTCTTATATGTTTATCAGTTAGCTGTGTAAATTTGATTATTCCTGATGATCCATTTTGAAGTGTTGGCCAATTTCCAACACTAGAGCCTATACCTTTCTATTTAAAGGTAATGCTTCTGATTGGTTGTGCCATTAGCGAATTTGTTTCAACCAATCGAAAGCACTACGTCAGCAGTTTGAAGTTTTGCTCAGTCGTTTCTCAGCAGCGTGCAAAGAAAGTCGTGTCCGATAGCCCAGGGGCCAGTGGATTTTGCTATCGGGCTATTGATTTTTGTTCTTCACTTGCCCAATGGGCAAGTGCCATTTTTTGGGGAAATTCAAATAACAGAAGGATTGTAATCAGTCCTGCTAATCAAAAAGGGGAAGGGGGTTAGTTGAAATGACTTGTTGGCTAGTACATGCTAGCTACAGCTTGCCTGAATAGCAGGCTATAAAACTGACTTTCTTTGCACCCTGCTCAGAAATAATCATTTCACAGGAAAACTAGCGGTGCCATCACCAATTCTCTACCCTTCATTAACGTACAGGGCCCAGTTGTTCTAAAGGTGGATAATGCAATCCACAGGATAAATCACTGTCCAGCGGATAATGCAATGGTTTCCCTAACATTTATCCACTGGATAGTAATTTATCCGGTGGATAGCACTATCCAGCGTTTGAACAACAGGAGCCTGATGGATAGCGCTATCCAACTTTTGAACAACTGGGGCCAGGACTTAAAAAAGAGTGAGGGATTACTCTTAACAATGTACAGATGTACTGTGATCACATTTTCCTAGCTCATCTTAACATGCGTACCTGTTTATCTGGGTTTACCGGTACTCGTCTTTTAGCCTTGATAATCCTTCAATATGAAAATAACAGAGAGCTCACATGTGGTAACGAATACATTAGTAAAGGGCAAGTAGACTAACTGTTCTAGTCAACTACATCCTCAAGTTCATCCAAAGTTTACTTTAAAGTGATTTATTAAAAAAATGACCTACAAAATTCTGTTGTTCACTCACTTTCTTTTGCTTAAATCTTCACTGGATGCAACCTTGAAATGTCCGGCCTGCGGAGATATTATCATCAGAAATTAGCTACTTAATAACAAAATCTGCGCGCCGGCCATGCTGTCGACCACACCAGAAACATTCGGGAGATTTGCGACTGTCTCGCGAAAAAGGTAGAGAACAAATTTCAAACGGAGGGAAACTAAAAATAGCAATTTGTAAACTTTAAAAGTTTCACCACCTCTTCTTCTTCGTCTTCCTGATCCCAGTTTTCCTGCGTTAGCTCTCTCTCTGCAACTCTCTTCGCCATGTTGATCTGCAACTGACCACCTCGCTTTGGACATGCGCCACCGGTTGTAGGGGCATAGAACATTCCGTAGGAAATTTAGCATACCCGTTATCTTTTTAAACAAAAACAAAGCAGTTCAGTTCAGTTCAGCGTTTTAAAAATAGCCCTCCGCGCAAGTAAGGGATTATTTTACAAGCTTTCAAATTTTCTTACTTACACAAGAAAAGCAAATAGTTATTCACCTGATTCACCTGATCTAGATTAACAAGAAGAAATTTACCGGTGGCCATCTCAATAATACCCTCAGGGTATTCAAGTTCGTGGCGGCTGCGAGCCCCTTCATCCGGGCATTTGCAAGAGCTGCTCTCTCGTTGGCTGAGCGTATTTGGCCATTTCATTGCATTTCTCTTGAGAGAGCGTATACATGGTACCCCTCAGAAGTTTAACCTTTTAGAAAGAACGAAAATCCCCGGAAAGAAGCAGCGTTTATCGGTCATGGAGTTGGAAAAATTGCGAGCGCAGTTGAAAAGCCAATTTCAACAACATCAGGTAGGGAATTTTCTCCTTCGCACTGCTCTGACAAACTATCTCCACAACTGTTATTTGCATGCTGATGAGCCAAGGTTTTTGCGATATTCTAACTACTGAATGTTCATTTATATCG
This sequence comes from Porites rus, assembly GCA_964035705.1. NCBI lineage: Eukaryota > Metazoa > Cnidaria > Anthozoa > Scleractinia > Poritidae > Porites > Porites rus. The sequence continues at coordinate 7,305,529 of OZ037997.1, read as the reverse complement.
CGCTGTTGTCGTTCTTAACTTTGTTGAGCAATTATATTGGTACTCTACACCACAACATGTAAGCTTGTAAATTCTAGAACAGCTTTTTCGTCGCGATAAATAACTCTAGGAATTCTTCGAACTCAAGCGAACCGGCTACATATTTAATCAATTCAACTTGAGCGGCAGACAGCCTCCTCTATTCGACTTTACTTGAACTTGTTTCGAATTGCTTTATTTTCTACGAACAGCTTTATTTCGTTCAAGACTTAATTTTCTCGTTATTTTGTACTCATTTTTTGTAGGTTCTTATTGAACAGATCAAAACAGACCCACAGGTAAACATATTTCGCTTCTTTTATAATCAGAATGTTTCAGTGTGTTGGGTTTCAATTGTTTTGCCCTGGCGTAGTTTTTATGAAATATTTTTCTAACCCAAATATCTCTCTTCTACAGAATCCAGACCTTCAGAAAAAGTTGCAGAGTCTACAGGCACATATAACCAGCTTAAGCGAGCAGCAGGTAGCACTTTGCGTTCCAACATATATTTTTGGGAACAAAATATTAGTGGGTACATGAAAAATCACATGCAAATATAGGGAAAGAGTTTTGGTCTCCCCATGCAAAGAGGGTGGTAAAAAATTAAAATTCAGGGTATTCATTTCTTTGAACAACCAATCAGAAAACGCCAAAATCCCGTGAGACTTGTTACAGGTGTGACATGGCGGAAAGAAAGAGCTTCTTTGCCGCGAAATCTCGCCAAGTTTTAGCGTATAATTTCCGGTAAAAAGAAAAATCTTACTTCGAGTGATAATTTCGAAAGCTTGAACTTAAGTCAAGGTTGAAGATATTTGTTTTCGTTTTCTCTTTTTCGCCGAGGTCGCTTTTGTCGGCGGAAGTGATATCATAGTTTTTTTGGTTTTCGTTTTTTTATCGTCAAATTATTTCCGTGTCAAGGATTTAAATGATGTTTGGGTTTAAAGAAGTTTTTTAAAGTGGAGACCAGTGATTTTCAGTGATGCGTGTAAAGTGGGCTTTTTTAGCTTCCTCTCAAAGAATACTGGTTGTGTTACTTTTTCTTTGGATCATTTGCATATTTTCACAGCAAACATGCCAGAATTTAATAGTGTTATTAGTTCTTCCTTTTCAGGAGTGAAAAAAAAAGAATAAATAATTTTTAAACAAATTCTCTCCTCCTGCTAAATTAGAGCATCACACTTGTGTGCAGCAAAATTAAAAAATACCAAATGCTCATCACATTGGGTATAAGAGCCCATTGTATTTTCCCAATGACATTTTTTTTTTGTTTTTTTGTTTTTTTATTGGTAATTGCAACAGCTATTTTACGCTGCAGAGGAATCCACCCATTAATATTATTATTTTTTGTAAGTTAGTACTGATGAAAGAAATTGAAGGCCCGTTGGAAAATTCATCTTGAGGTTACGTGCATGTGAATCTGGATGTATTAATTTTGAACTGCATGTAATAATTGTATGAACCTTTCATCCACACAAAACTAGTGAATCTAGTTGGTCTTTGTTACTTTGAGTTGCACAGATCTAAAATACATTATAGATTTAATGTAAAAAGATTTTCCGCACGGATTATAACGGATCATCGATCGGTTGGGTAAATTCTATCATTTCTGGTGATTGATTTTAAATTATTAGCTGATTCCTAACACTAGGCTTGAGTGCAGTTTATTGTCACACTGTAGACTTATTTTTTATTGACATGTGATAATAAAGAAAGCTATGCCTTTTTGGTCTTTATTTGTCAGTTACCAGCCCTAAGTTATTCATTAATTTATTATTATATTTTTATGGTACATGTTCGTTTACATGCAACTGCTGTTAACATGAATTATTATTGATCTCGAAGAAATGGTTATTATCATGGTCAAATGTCTTGTAATGTTTAATTTCAGAGTCATGTTGTAAAGCAGCTGAGGCAAGAACTAATCAATAAAACTGAACTCAGAACTGAGGTATGCCACTGGGCATGGCACAGGTTACAATATAAAATAATTTTATTTTTGCCGTTAATCCTGGGGGCAGGGGGGGGGGCTTATTTTAGAATATGGGGCAGGTTAAGCTTAGTAAAGATGAAATAAAAAGTGGAAAAGCTCATTGACATGCACATGAAATTGGAGGTCATGTAGCAGAAGATCACAAATAAATCTGAACTTCGAGCATATGAATAAACCATACCAGATCAGTCCATATAAAGACAGTGTTATCATCATGATTAAATTCTGTTATTTAAGAGTAAAGTGGAAGGGAAAGGGGGCTTGAAAGATAGGGAGGCTTAATAACTTTCTTCCCCTGAAAATGGGGATGTATTGTAGTGGGGGTGGCCTAATTTGCAAGGGAGGACTTAATAGAGGGCTTAATATAGTATATTCTTGTTATAATGTTGAAGGCTTGTTTGTGCAGTGTTTATAATGCTTCAGATACTTTTCATTCACATACATGTAGGCTTTTACTTGCAACAGTGCCCAGCTCATACCTTTGAGGAAACTCTTGAATTTTATTTTGTAAAATACTAAAAAATAGACATTATCTATAACAGTATGAAATTACTGCTCAAGGGGTTTTATTTGAATAGCTTCACCAAAGGATTTTTGTCCATTTGTGTAGAAAGGTCTAGGATTTTCTGCACCATAATGTATTAGTAAATTTGATTCTCTTGATATTGCAGCCTGGTATATATATATATACTGTAGTTTGTTGTTTTGTGATTGTCCGTGGCTGAGGATTGTGCTGGATATCCAATTACATTAAAGTTAGATTCTGCTTCATGCTAATAGGCTAATCTCAGTAGTTTTCATTAAAAGAAGTCAGGAAATTATGAAACGAAACTTGGGGTAGTTCTGCCTGGTAGTCAGCTGTTTATAAAAAAAATATTACTTTAACTTTAAAACATTTTCCCAAAATTTAATGTTTTATACTCATCAAAACTGATCAATATACTGTAAAATTCTCCTGACAAACTTCTGTGGTGTTGGAACAAAGTGAGAATTTGGAATACATGAATTAGATGAAAACTTAAGTTAGGGGCATTATGCCATCCACCAACCCTCCAAGTTAAAGTTTTTGCTTGGTCGCCATTTGGCAACCAACTCTTTTGGTTTAGGGAAACTTTTACAAATCAAGGTGCAAGCTCCAAAATTTTAGGCACCAAGGCGACCAAAATGGTTGCAACTTGGAGGGTATGTCCACCCCCATATTTTTTCTTTGAATGCTAGTACTGTAACATTGTGGCTTTGTACAGCAACAATCGGGTCTTGTAAACATAAACAAACGATACTTTTAATCCATAAGTCTGTTCACTGAAGACTTCTGTACTAGATCGCGAGCACCTGTAAAATCTGGCATCCTATTGGATAACAACTATCATGTGATGTTACAAGTTCTTGTGAAGTAATATATTTCGTCTGGTTCATTTTAAACACTCCAATAATTTACTGTCATTCTGCTTTATTTTATTTCAGGAAAATACTATTAAGTCACCACTTGGTGACAACAACTCAAGTAACATCACATCCCTTGAGGGCAAAGAATCCACATTTCCAGTGAATAAGCCTCTCATCAAATTAGAACCTTCAACAAAAATGGAACTTCCAATAAAAACTGAACCTGTGGATGTTAAACCGGTTAAACTGGTCCAACCGCAGAAGCCACTTCCAATCCAGCTTCCTCGAATTAAACCCAAGCCTCCTCCAGTTGTGATTGTATCCTCGCAGGTATAATTAACTGTTACAAAACATTAAACTAGGCAACAAAAACATGCAAATTGTTTTGTCACATTGCTGTAAATTGATTTGAATACCTGTAGCTAATTGTTGCACTTATAGCCACCCAAGAATCAAACCTGCCAAGGTCCACATCAGCCTATGGCTACCTTTCCAAACCTCCTCAAATAAAGTATGTATGTATTGTATGTTGTTGCTGAAATTACTGTAGAGAGTAGTTCTACTTTTTTGCAACCAAATCTCAGTGTACAGGTTGCATGTATTACTGGCCCAAGGCAAGCTTGTTTTGCAGCAAGTTATGCAATTTGCAGCACCCTAATTTGTTGCAAGACAACTTAGATTTCATATGGTTGGTAAAATGCACAACATAGCTTTTTGACTCATTTCTCAGCAATGACTTTTTTGCAAAACAAGTTGCATGTTTCCGTTGCCTGCTTTACTGTAGCTTTAAAGAAAATCTTTATTATGTCAAGCTTTAAGTAATATGCAGTGCACATTATTGTTGTCACATGGGTGAAACTGCATGTATGCCAACTCAGCCATATCTGGGAATCTCCTGGGTAAGAAGGGACATTTGGGTCACCATATTACCTCCTTGTTCGAGAGGTGGATAGCGCTATCCACTTGATAAACTACCAATCCACTCAATAGTGCAATTGGCTTTCGTAATACTTATCCTCTGGATAGCAATTTATCTGGTAGATAGCGCTATCCATCTTTTGAATAACCAGGGCCAGGATTACAGTGGCTTTTGTGCTCTATCCTGTACTCTACTAGGCTGGAATTTAGCTCCTGCCTTTCCTAAAATTCAAAGAAATTGAAGTGCATGTCCTAATGTACAGTATTGAGAAGCTGATGTTCGAGTTATAGCCCTTTATCAGTAACAAAAATTTAATTTGTGTTTTGTAAAATTTTGTTATTTTATTTATTGTTCAGCATGGAAATATTGAGTTCTCTGGTCAAAGTGTGTCACCAGTGCATATGGGTTCAGCAGTATTCACTACTGTAAAGTCAGTTCAGTCGCAGGTTGGAAACCCAATCAGAGTACCTACTCATTACCAGCCGAATAATAAAGCCAGACCTGGTGCTATTAGGTATAGCGGAAGACCTTTTACTTCACATCATCTTCAACCAATTCTTCCTCGTCCTGCCATAGAAAACAAATTTACTCCACCACAGAATTTCAACAAACAACCTGAAAAGCCGCTCGAACCTAAGGTAAGGAGATGTACAACAAAATATCATGTAGTGAGTTTGTACATTGAAAACCTTATTATAACCTTCTAAGCCCCAAGAGTGGTCAACAACAATTTTCTCCTAACTATATGAACATATTGAAGAGAGAAGGTTTTGAGAATAATGAGAATGATCACCAACAATTAATAGTTTTCATCCTTTTGCAAACTCTCCTAACTAATTCTTCAAGGAAATATATGGAGATCACCTGGGAGAATTTGAGAATTTAAATTTTGAATTTTTAAGGGTTAAGTCCCAACGGGCGTGGGGGAGGGGGGTGGGGGTATACTTCCATATTATTATGGGCTATAAGGTTATGAGCTGCTCAACAGTATAATGCTTTTTGCCTCTGACTCTAAAGCTCATAGGGTATACACTATAGCAATCAACCGTTATTGGTGTGATTACATGTACAAATCCAGATGCATTGTGTGTAGAAGTCAAAAATATTGCCCCGTCTGGATTAGATATACATGTATGATGCCTTACTTGGTCGCGTGGCAGCAATTAAATGAATACATTTGAAATCCTTTGTTATCAGAAAATAATTGATTATTGTCCACTAGAGTGATAGGATCATGTACAGCTGTACATTGTACAGCTGTAGTTCAAGAGTTGAAAAACTACCAGGTAGTCCCTATAATACAGTTGCTGTAGTCATTATTCTTTTTCCTTGTGTTCCTTTTGTTTAGAAAATGGAATTCATGGCTGCTTTAGGACTTATAACACCACAGACACTTATTGGTAAGCAAGCATTTTTATTGTTCTTGTCATACCAGTAATTAATTTACAGAGCTCAAAATAATTTTTGGAAGGTGGTGTCAGAACGTGTTGACCAGCCAAAGAAGTTTTTTCTTTGTGAAAAAAGTTCACTAATAACAGCTTGTAAGCCCAGTAATTTATCATATTTTACTGTCTTATTCTAGTCATCAACAGTCTGTTTAAAAAGTACCTTAACAGACAATTAAAACAATTTGGCCAAGATACACAATTTTGTTTCACTAAATAACAACAGAGGTTAGAGGATGATGGTCAGTAAAATAATGGAATTTTTGACATCAAATTGGAATACATGTGTACTAGTGTACACTTTTTGTCCATTGTCTTACAAATCCTCTTTTATTTTTTTGTTAATTTTTGCCTCCTGCAGTGTACATGTTACACGTACCTATCTTTACATTAATTTATTTTACTGTGTCTTGAGGAAAGGTGGTCAGCCCTGAATGAGGTTTCAGTTCTCCCTTATTGACACCCTTATTTGCATCTATTTCTTTTTGTTATTGAAGTTGTTATAAATAAAGAAATCTGCTACATATAATACTTTGTCTTGGTAACATGTAAATGTCATTGAAATCTGAAGTGCCTACTACACAAATATGCTATTACAATGTACAAGAAGGGCTTTCCGATCATTGGTTATTGCGATATTAAATAACCACAAAGAATATCAGCATAAATTATTAAGTAAGTTTGAAGCCTATTATTGGCTAGTGTAAGGGTCATTAAGATTCCTTATTGGAGGTGAGGCATGAAAACTATTTAATACCAGTAGTCAGCTCAACATAAAACAGTGAGATTCAAGAGTTGAATTTTGGCAAGAATTGGGAAGTTCCCGTCCTATGAGATCTTAACACATAGTAAGAAGGTCATTCAATAGATAAATATTGTAAACAAGTTTTTTTGTTGTTTTAAGATGCTAAGTTATTTGTTGGATTTTATATTAATTTTATTCATCAGCAGAAATTTCATATATGTCAAAGATGTGAAAGTGTTTGATATATATTTGCTTCACTATGAGTCATTATTGTCTGAATTTCAAAAATGTCTCCTAACCTTCATTAAACTGTAAATCATCTTCCTCTGATCTTTGAATCAAGTTAACAGATGCTTTTATGAATGTAGGAATCAATTATTGTTAATACTGTGTTACTGATGTACAATTGTCCACTTTCACTTTGCTTTGTTGTTGACACAAGCAACTGAGTTCATTTTGTACTATTTTGTGCTCTGTAATTGCGTGCTCCAAGAGCGCTTGCATTTTCTTAATAATAGTTTTGTAAACTCTTTGTTTAATGTTGTTTTGGGTTAATGATGGTGAAGATGATGGAACAATGTTTGGTTTATCGTGGAAATTATATTTTATATTTAATATTAAGCTCTTCTGTGTACCCTAGACTTTTCTGGGTTCTGGGTAATAGAACAATAACAGGGATGTTTTTGAATTGATGAATGTTTTTATTTAACAGGGTTGCTTTCTTGGTTTTTCTTCATTTTGCTTTAACATGATCGAGATTTCAGCAACTTGTGGGATCTTGTTTATTTAGTAAATGGACCGAATGTGAAAATTTTGTGGAAGCAATATCATGATTATCTCAATTCATTGTAGGTGTTATGTCTGTGTAACACCCATACAAAACTGTATAGTCTAGGTAGAATCAAACTGTTGACTTCAAAGTTATCTTTAATCTGTAGTATTCAATTTCGTATTGAGATTCAATTCAAGTGAATTACCCACAGTGACTTCTAATCATTAGGATCCTTGTTGCTTATAGAAGTTACATGTGCATGTATTTGACTTTCTCAACAGAACTTCAACTGAAGAGGCAAGAAAGAAAAAGAAGAAGTAATTGTATTTCTCCACAAAATGCACTGGAAATTGACCCAGAGGTATATATTATTGATCAACACTCATGCGTTCTGATATTATTTAATTAACATGTGCTGGTTATAATTAATTTTACAGATCAAAATATCTGCGCTGAGGGCTCACAGGATAATAAACTGCATCTCTCAATTCAAATCTATTCTAATCCTTATTGTCTAATATTATTATATTATTAGTTTGTCTAATAATATTACTAAGGCAATACTGATATTATTAGTTACTTTTAGTTTTTAAGTGGTTTTTACTCCCTGAGCGAGTACAGTGTAAAAATAATAGACACGAGTCTTCATCTCAAGTGCTTGATTCATTCAATAGTTATTTTTTTCATTCTATAGTGATATTTAGTTTAAAATAAGTGGGCCATGAATATTATTGATCATATTATCCCTACTGTGTGCATTTTCCTGTAAACTGGGTTGACTGAAAATATTTGCCATACTGGGCTGTTGGTTACAGTAGAGGGAACTTAGTTAATGAGGTTGCGCTGAAATCCTGTTGAAAGTGAATTCAGTAGAGGGTGGCCCAGTGTGCTTATTAAATGTTGACCTCAGTCTCTCTTTTTCCTTGGTCTGTCGAGCAAACGCATGAGACATGCAATTGACCACGTGCATCATGACTGAAGGTGGGAAACAGGAGAGGCACGTAATGCGTATTTCTTTGCTCTGGCTATGCGGGCAGTCCCTTTTTTTTTCTTCTAGGTCTGCGGCCCTCGTTTTTTGCATCTCACGGCTTTACCACTTGCTGCTCGTGCACTCCCCTGACTCACTAAATCTGAAGAAAAAGAGAGACTGCTTCCAGTCTAACCTCAGTGGAGTCCAAGTGCAAAACAAGTTACAATGAACTTTTCACACCTGAAGCTACTGTCAGATGTCACCACTGAAAGTGCCAGACATTCCTGTAGGGTCTTCCATGGGCATCCCCACAAAAATAAGTCTTCTTATAATAATATTTTATAATTTTGCCAAAAAAGTTGGGGTTGGACAGGGCCACTTTCTCCCACCTCCTTTTATGGTCATGCACCCCATACTATTTCTAACTTCTACTTTCACTACCTCTTCCTCTACCTTTTACTTTACAGTAGCTGGGTTCAAAGCTGAGCTTTTGTTTCTTGGTAGAACCACAAAAAAATCTGGGTATTCTTCTTAAAAAAAACTTATCGAACCAACTAGATTAAGCGTTTTCTAGACTTGCCCTCAAAAAGTCTAAGTTTTCTCTTCGTAACATTTTTATTACTTCTTGAAGGGTTTTGTAAGGGCAGCGTCTGCCCCAAATAATGTGTGAGTTAAATAATTATTTATTTTAATAGGAGGTTTTTTTCTTGCTTTGAAGCCTAAGAGAATAAAGAAAATAACAATGTTACCAGTAAAGAGAGGCCGAGGACGCCCACCTAAGTTCAGTAGCAGCAGTGCTCCCAACTCCCCCAATCCTTCATCTCCTGTTCCTAATGGATACACAGAAAATGGCAAACATAAGAAATTCAAGTATAAACGATTCATCACTGGAGATTCTCCTGCAGATGAGGTACGTATGTTAAGAATACGTCATTTTCATCGTCATCATCATCATCATCATCATCATCATCATCATCATCATTTGCCCTTTTCAGTCGGGATGCTTTGTTCAAACAATGATCTCATTCCACTTATTCCGGTCCGGACATCACATTTGTAAGATCCTCCCTGTCAATTTAGGAAACCCTTGAGATCAATTATGTGGGATTGTCATTAAATTCCTTGTATGAACAAGGCCACTACCCCACTACCCTAGTTCATGTGAATTGCGGTACCGACAAACGTACAAGTGATTAACACAATTTTTTATTGTACACCGAATTGTACTGTACTCTGTCCTATTACGATTTTATTTTTATTGTTTTAATGCTAGATAAACAATAGTGGATTTTGTAGAGAGGTTCGACTTTGTAATGTACACCTAAAACAACTTTCATTGCATATACTACAACTAGATAATGAAAAGATGGCAAATTTTCAGCTGAGTGAGTGAATGTTAAAGGGGCAATTCTTCATTATTATAGCTAAATGCAGTCGAAAATTCATTTCTCTCTCCTCTATTCCAACTCTCTGTTTGGAGTCTCCTAAATCCTTGCATATCTGCTGTTTTCACATAAGTCACTACATATCTCAAATAAAACAATTTGAGATGGTATTCTTGTTGTTACCCACATGGTTGCTATGGATACCTAACACTTTGCTGGAACTTACAGGGCTCCAAGTCACCTCCCCTAACGTCATGTATTGATTAGACACCTTGTTATTTGACGACGAAGACGACTGCGAGGGCGAGATTTAAAATATACACCCCAGAAAGCCGACTCAGCACGGCTATTTTTATTGAAGGAGATCGATATTTATAAAGCCCTCTTCCAATCGCAAAATGGTAAATTTTCAAACACTTGATAACTTGTCTCCGCTATTACATACGACATTCTCGCTAAAACTCGTAGTAGAATGAAGACGGTTACCACGTTTTCCTGCCAAAATGAGGCTGGTTCACGGCCACGTATTACTTAGTGTGCATTCGATTGATCGTATTCTGGAATACGAATCCGCAAAAGTTTTGTACGAATCTTTTCTACTATGATTTTTGAACCACTTAAACGCTACATTTATTGTAATATTTTATTTCAAGCAGATTTCCAGATAGTCACCATTAATTGCAAATCTCCCATAATATACCTTGTTTACCCCACCCAAACATTTTGCGTAACCTTTGTTTTTAATTTCTCTTGGGTATTAAAGTCGTACCCAGAGAAATTGAGGACAATGCAGTGAAGTTACAACTGACTTGTTACTGTTTCACAGGATGATAATCATGATGAAGTGTGTGAGATATGCAGGGAAAGTGGAGAGCTGTTACTCTGTGACACTTGTAACTTGGTTTATCACATGAGCTGTCTGGACCCGCCGCTTACGGCCGTGCCTCCTGGCATGTGGCTTTGTCCTAAATGCAAGGTAAGCACTATTGGACCATACTAGCCTGTTCCAGTTTCTAGAGAGAAGTGCATTAGTGCAGTAAAACCCCGTGCAAACGGAGGCAACATTGTTGCATGATACATGTTGCCTCCGTTTGCCCACCCAGTTGTATGTTGTTACGTTTTGTTTGGAGTTGTTGCACAGGGTTTGAAACCGGTCAAACTTTGTGTCAACAACTCCCAACATTTCTTTTGTTCCGTGATCGCCGAAGCGTAGCGCGACTATGTTGGATCCGTTTGCACAGCCACGCACCCGCGTTAAACTTGTTCTTGGAGGCAGCAAGTCTTAAGGGTTGTATCCTTCCCACGGTGCACTGCAGGTCCCAACATTGTTGTGAGTTGTTGCATCCGTTTGCCAACCGCTGCCAACACGGACGCAACAGCTCCCAACTACAATGTTGTGAGTTGTTGCATCCGTTTGCCAACCACTGCCAACACGGACGCAACAGCTCCCAATTACAATGTTGTGAGTTGTTGCATCCGTTTGCACACCACTGCCAAAACGGACGCAACAGCTCCAAACTACATTGTTGTGAGTTGTTGCATCCGTTTGCCAACCACTGCCAACACGGACGCAACAGCTCCCAACTACAATGTTGTGAGTTGTTGCATCCGTTTGCCAACCACTGCCAACACGGACGCAACGGCTCCCAACAGCAATGTTGTGAGTTGTTGCGTCCGTTTGCGCGTAGCTTAAAAAGTGACGCTAAAAACGTGCAGGCGCTGGGAAGGGGGGGGGGGGGGGGGGGAACGGTGCAAATATGAATGATTCTAGTAAATAAAAATTTTGACAGCTTGAGGGCCGAATCCAGACGTGACGGAAGTGGGCGGAAGAGGGTTGTTTAAGAAATACTAACAGACTCTCTCTCCTATTTTTAGGAGAAAGTAAAAGACGATGAACCAATGCCGTGGCCTGGAACTTTAGCCGTGGTACATTCATACTTGGCTCACAAGACAGGTGACTGCAACACAGAATCACTGATTTCTTGACTTCTAAAACGAATGTGTGATATACTTGTTATCACGTCGCTTCCCAAATCTGTTAGGCTGCGTAGCAGGCGCCGGTGTGTGTTTGGGGTGAAGGGAGAAACCGCGAGGACGCGCGCGAGGGGAGAAAAGGAGAATTTGGCCTCCTATCCCCTTCACGCGTAATCCTCGCGCGGCGTGTAAACAATAATAACCGGTGCTTGTTATATAGGCTATAAATCTATAGACTAAGCCTGAAATCGCAAAAATCTGTTCCTTCTATACCGTAAATCCTCTATTAAGCCTCCCGGGGGGCTTATTTATTTTAAACCCTTTTGAGGGAGGGAGGAGGGGGGGGGGGGGGGGCTTAATTTAGAAGAGACGTTGGTATCAGTTCTCCATAAAGTTCTCCATAAAGAACTCCATAAAAAACCCGGGGGGGGGGTGGGGGCTTTCTAACTTTCTTTCCTTGAAAAGGAGGCGCTTAGTAGAGAGGGGGGGCTAAATAGAAGATTTTATGTTTTATGGTATGGTATATATGTAGAGATCTAGGGACGACATGATAGCGTAATACCTTAACACTACTAGTAATAACCAAAGGTTACGGAGTGCGCGCGAGAATAATCGAAGGTCCAAACGCTTTTGCTCCATCTGAAAGATAGTCAAAACACGCGTGATCAAATTACGAGTTATAGAAGGTCCAAACGCGTGTGATCAGTTGGTATCCTGGGCACCAGTGGTCTTTTTGCTCGCGTGCGGCGATTGAATGCAGGGGAGATGCTTCGGGGTCGGTCACAGGCCGATGCGTCTTAGGCCGAAGGGTGAAGCTATACCGAAGCAGGAAACCGCGTATGAAAAGTCTCTGGTACACAGGGTACAAATTTATAGTGGCATGGCACGCGAAATACTCGAGCGGCGAAGCCTATTTCCCTTTCGTAAACGGTCTTTGCTACTTTTAACGGTCGATACCACCATTAGTAACCAACCCTTTCTGTCAAGTCATGATAGATGTAATATATTCCCTGGATTAAGTTACAAAAAGGCAAAAAATACTTTTTCGAATAGTGTTAAAAAGAACGACGTTGGAGCCGAATAGACCTATTCGGCTAACTCAATGTTGTACCCAATTCAAATCTCCCGGGGATAAGATTCTTTGTGTATTGCATTTGTATTATAATGTGGCATTCACATTTAAATGATATGGAAATTCCTGAAACAAAACGTTTTATTCCCAAAGGGTTTGAATTGGGTACAACATTGAGTTAGCCGAATAGGTCTATTGGAAGTTGGAAGCCGTTGGAAGTTGAATTTTCGTTAAAATTTACGAAAAGGGCTAGGGTCACCTGTTATTGATGTAACAGTTAAAAAAGACAGTTTGTTTGTGTATTAACTGAAATTTTGGGGAATTTCGGCGGGTCGGTGTGGTAGTGTAGTGGTAAGGGAGAGTGGTTAGGATACGAAGGGTTCGAGTTCGAGGCCTAGTTTGACCCTGGGTTGCGATTTTCTGTCTTTTTCATGCAAACACTCTCAATAACAGGTGAAAACTTTTTTAAGTGTCGTCAAAATGGCAGCGACCGTTTACGAAAGGGACAACTGCAGCGGCGAAGATGCGAGAGGCAAGGGCGAATTAAGAGTCTCTTTTTTCGCGCCTTTCGTATCTCCGCGCCGCAAGTCACATGGGTGGCTAATTCCATCCCTCGCGCGATTAAAACGAGGGATTTAGAAACGCCGCTTAGTCTGGGAATATTTACATACATATAATGTTATGTTATTTTATTTTGTTTATTTACTTTTTTTTTGCTTTTTTTAGCAAAAGAAGAGGAAAAAAACAAACTTCTCAAAAGAAGTGAAGAATTAAAAGCCGAGAGAGTGGAGTTAGAAGCCAAAGCGAAAGAACTCAGTAATGCAATAATGGTAAGTAAACATTTTTGTCCATTACTATACGTTAATCTAAAATCTGACATCAAAACAGGGTATAGTTTTACCCTTCAAGCGCACGAAAACGTCTGCTGCGTGCCTTACAAAAAGAGTTCAAATAGCGTCTGTCTCGCGTAAGAAGTAATTTGTTTAAACTAAAAGTCGATTGCTCTTACAGTAACTGGTAAACAATCGCCCCCGCTCCATAACAGACCTCACCCATTTACACTAAAAGAAGGGGGAGGTGGCTGTGTTTGTATGAGAGGTGTTGAGGGTTTGGTCAGTAGAAGGGGGAGTAAATAAAGGGGTTGGTGCTTGTTTGCGGCATCGGCAGCAGTGAAAGAGGATAACCATTGAGTGGGGGAAAGTGGCAGTGATAGGCCATCCCTATGGGAGCAAGGGATAGTGCACTGGTGAGAGATTTCGCCTCCCATCAGTGTGGCCCGAGTTCAAATCCCGGCGTCCACGCCATATGTGGGTTGAGTTTGTTGTTGGTTCTCTCCTTTGCTCCGAGAGGTTTTTCTCCGGGTAGTCCGGTTTTCCTCTCTCTTCAAAAGCCAACATTTTCAAATTCAAATTCTACCAAGAATCAGGTATACGAAGAAGCACTTTGTGGATGTGCTACCTCCAAATTATTACTTATTATATATTTATTTATTCATTCATTTACTATAATCGATCATTGATCGAAAACCGTTAATAAACGCAACGATAATCGATTATGGAAAACTTTCAATCGATTATGGCGGAAAAAAAATTAAAAAATATATTTTGTTGACATATGAAAATATTTCAAACTTGTGTGTTGTCTTTTAAGTGGACTCGTAATGCAGCCATAGTCCACTAATGATCTTTTCTATTACATCTGGTATGTTGTCGTATTCTTAAACACAACACAACGGCCTCGCTTTATTCTCGTTGTGGATGTTTAAGAGTTTTCCTTTTCGTTCACATTTCGTTCAATCAATCAATCAATCAATAATTTATTTACCCACGTTATCGTCTAAGAGCACAAGTGCTCACTCAAAATACGAACGTTATGCCTTTTATGGGAAGACTTACCTTGTTAATGTTACAAATTATTCTAAAACCTCAATAGTTAGCTGTCTAATGGCTGAACAGCCAGTAAAAGAAATGCGGCGCGGGTAAATCGACTCCGAGCAAACGGCTCGAAGTAAAACGCAACTTCGATCCCAGGGCCCTCTCTCAGCATTGCCTCGTTTACATGTACCCAGGCGGCTGATACAAGCTAGCAAAAGTTAAATCCTCTTAGAGAGATTTCGCTGTTATAATCGATTATGGATCGGTTTGGTCAATCCAGTTATTTTTGATAATCGATTATGAAATCTCTGCCAATTCCCAACATTTAAAGGTGGATATCTTAATAATTTTCTTCCTTTAAGAATTGAGAACGGGGTCCCCTAGAGGATTTTATGGTGGGCGCTCAGGTTGACATTGGATACATTATTATTTACAGAAATAATAATATTCCATAAGTTTTCTTTTGTCGTTTTTTTTTTTACTTCAGGAACAGATGCAGGCCAAGAGCGAGCTTTCTGCCAGCAACAAATCCGCACAGAATTCTGTTGATAGATTAATCAAATTTATTGAGCTGGTACAGAGTTTATGACATCCAATGATATTATATCTCCCTTTATAGGGTCCACAGAATATTTATTGAGATTGCTAATTTTGTTTATCCAAAATCTGCTGTCAAATGGACTATTTTTTTGAGTGCACAGGGAAATTTGTTTGGTGCATTTTGTAAGCGTTGTAGATAACTAACGGTGAAACCAGACTAAGGTGTTTTTGTTATAGAAAATTACAGAAAAATTGCCAATGGCAGAAGGGATAAAGTGAAAAGAATAAAAAAATCAGTTAACTTTGCATCCAAACGTGTATCTAAAGGCTATACCAAGCAGTGTGGGTAATTATCGTCACGACCACTGCGGCCCAACTCAAAAGCGCGGGCTTTCGTTGAATGTTTCTGCTACGTTGTAGAAGGCGTCCTCAATCATGTACATGTAGTAGTTTTGTAGCGGTTGTGCTGCTGGGGTTTTGTAGCGGTGGTTTTGAGAAGTGTTTTTCTATTGCGCCCAACCGTCTATTTTTCTTTGCATTAATTCATCCAGTCTAACAAGTGCCGGGACTAAGGGCTGAACTCGGTCAGCATGGATACCACTTAGCAACGGCTCGCTTGATGGCAAGCCATCCAAGCTTACATTTTAATAGTGATCGGGCGAAGCCTTCCTAGGTTAATTCAAACGTCCGTTGAGTAGTCTAGTCCAGTCATGTCGATTAATTTTCAATTAAAGATATAATAGAATAATTAAACTAGGAATGCTCCGCTCGATCGCACTTAAAGCTTTGTGATCAGAATGAACGGTTGGATGGTTTGCCTTCCAGTGAGCCTTTGTTAAGTGGCATCTAAGCACGTGACCACGTTCTGCAAAGGGCCTATTTGAGGACCAAGTTGCCAGTTATCGGTTACTGATCTGTCATAATCAATGGGCTAGCTGGAAATCCCTGGATACCTTAAGAATTATATACCGAGGGGCAAACATTTTGCCTGAGTGTGTATTCAGAGGTCGTAGCGTATACCCCGTAACTCGTATCTTTAACGTTACGTTTAGTCACACCTGACTGAACGAGGAATTCCGAGCGACGTTGCAGAAATGCAAATTGAAGGTCTTCGAAGATATTCGGCCGCTTTCGAATATGTTCGGGTTGTATTCCGAAAAGCTCCTCTCAGGGACTGAAAGTGTCTCTTTTGTGACTCAAACAAGAAGGAATTGAAGTTGATCGAGTGTCTGGGCCGGGTTACTGATCCATTTGATAAATAAATATCGTCGCCCAATAGGCCCGAGCTTCTTACGGGTTTTAGTCGCATGAAGCACCTACAGGGACATTGTGGGAGATGGAGGGGGAGGGGGCGGGGGGGTGGTTGAAGGTATAGACCCCCTAATTCGCCACTTTACAAACGAGAAAGGGATTGGAGCCCAAATGTGTCCCGCAATGTTTTCTGGGATCGCTACTGGGGACACGTCAGTCAGCTATCGGCCAAATTTTTCTCTATCCCTAGTAACAGTCCCAGGTGTCTTTCCGGCCAATGTACCACCATTATGGGTATCTTGCTCAGTCTGTGATGGGGTTACTAAATTGGGTGTAGCATTTCTGTCCCTGACAGGTGTCGAATATCTTGTTGCTTTATACCTAAATCAGAACTTATGTAGTACTGCGGAGAAAAAGTAATGAAATGAAACATACTTGTTTCTTCCGGAATGATATAGGGTATGCAATTTAACTCTTGATTCCGATATGGGAGAGCAAATTTAATCTATCCTGGTTTGAGAATGGATAGTGATTGCAGTGCGCTAGCCGGACACCTCTAATGACAAAATTTATTCAAATAAGCCCTCCCCACTTATGGACTGACCGGAAGAGGTTTCAGTGAGAGTGGGGGGCGGAATCCACCCATCCTTGTACTGGATGCCCCGGAAAAAAGCCTTTGATATAATCGAGAATTGTGAGGATCGTCTAGGAGATGGAAAGTAACTAAATACGCACTGTGGGTGGGATTGGGGAGGTTAAAGATCTCAGCTCAGTTCCTCATTACGCTGTCTCATTTCATATAGCGCAATAAATACGGTAATTACTTGGGTTTTTCTAGGAATTGTTGTTCTTCGTAACACAACGGAAAAGTGTAACATGTTTGGGCTGATTTATCACATTTCATGTAATAATTTTGGTGAATTTTGCAGGGATAGCAATGCATTAAAACCTTGAAAACGTTGGCCCACAACTTCAAGTTTTAATCCATGTTCATCCTTGCCATCTGTTGCAACAGACGCCAGGAAACAATTTCAGTGCCTAAATATAGTCTAAAATAACAAAACTGGACCATTAATTTTTATTCACTCCTTTATTTTGCCCTTAACCACATAAAATACATTCACAATACACAATGAATTGATAATACTATTTATTAAAGATGTAATAAATTGTTACAAACGTTCAAAATGGTAATGTCAAGGACGCCTATATCAAGCGCTCACCGGACTTTCAGTTTGTCAAATATTCAAGAGGGTAGTACGTTAAATAAAGGTTATGGAATAACAAAAGAAGAGGTGCGAATCATGAAATAACAACTAATAAATATCACTTGATTTATATTATTACCAAAATAAATGTGTTATAATTAAACCTGAATTTAACAAAAGGAATCCTTTGTACCCTAAAGCGATTATGAATAATCGATAACCAACAGGAACTTAATAAGGATAATGAATAATTGGAAGAAACACGCAAAGAATAATTAATAAACGAGGTTAAATTATTCAGCTTCCACCCCCGATCCAGAAGTTCTTTCTTCGTCGACTTCAAAGGCTTGGCATGATTCATGCAGAGAGATCAACAGAGTTTCCTTTTCTTCTCCTCGATCAAGAAAAAGAAAAACGGAGGCTCTACTCGCAGGGTGCCAAAGCCGTTAATAAAGCCGAGAAAATATAAGAACTATCAGGGGGATAAAACGCAACTAATTAACTACGGACAGGAGAAAGGAGGAGAGCGTAAAGCGATCTCAGCACTTTTATAATATTTATCTAGTGCAACACAAATGGTAGTTGCGTGGGTATTTCTAGAAATGTTTATTTGCTCATATAGCCGAAAATTGAGCTCAGGGGCATTTTAACATGTCTGGGTGGATTGGTTAGACCCGGAGGTTAGACTTTCTGTCTTTAAAATTAGGGATGAAAAATTAATACACGAGTCATAATAATTTAACAATTAATGAATTCGGCTTTCGTATCATATGAAGAATTATGGAGATCGAGGAGGCTGTTATCTGGCCGAGGCGCATAACACCCTCCGAGATCTCCATAATTCTTCATATGATACGAAAGCCGAATTCAATTTTTTTTTATTAATATGTATTCAAAATAATTCCTAGTTTAAAAACATTGGTAAAACGTGTTTACTTCCATCGATGTCGATAGTGCACGTTTAGGGTTGTTCAGCTCCGCCAATATTCTCGAAATAGCAGATGTCGCCCATCGAGCTGTCTTCTTGATGTTCGTGCCATGATTTTAGCTATTATTTCGCGTAGTTCCTACTCTTGAAACGAGTGAAATGTTGGCCATTTTTGTTTTCAGAACCAAAACAACTCAACCTCGTCCCCAGGTCTTCTCGGTTAACGGTGCATTAATCTGCAAGGAAGCTGCACTTTTGACGTCATCGGTTGATTAATCGCAAAATTCTTCCAAATTTGGTCATCAGTAGTGAATTATGCGTGTGCATTTAGCCAATCAGAATCGTAGAAATATTTTGAACGAATAATAAGGGTTGTTTTATGTCTATTAGAAGCTTTAAATTATAACCAAACAAAGACATCACCTGCTTTGTTTTCTGTTAACAGTGCCAATAATTCAGGAAAACAGGAAGAACTAGGAATGAAGTTACCATGCTTTAGATAATTAGTTCACACAATATAGCTGCTCTTGGGAAATACTGATCAGGTTATTAATTTTGTAAAGCGGGTACTTGCGAGTAGTTGCAGGGCAGTGAAATGGCAGTCAGTGGACAAATTTTAATGTACTGTACTACTAGCCGAGGTTTCTTTCCGGTATGGTTACGAATTTTTTTAGTTTTTGCCTCCCATTACAGACACAAAAATTAAAACCGTTATTGCTATCACTGATTATACCCTTTTACAGCCATCTGACGTCAAGTTGTTTATTAACACTTATAATGCTCGCCTGGGAAAATGGTGATTGCTCAAGCTTGTAAACTTCGCAGCTTGTGTTCTCTCCTCAATTATTAAAAATTTCTGCCAAATTAATTCAATATAATTTAATTTTTTCAATGAATACTAGCAACATAATAATTCATTAAAATCGTCCGTAGAGTCGAGTTTGTTTCACCTGAGCGTGGCCGATAGACTACATCATAGTTGTAGTTGTAAGCTTGAACAACTACAAAACTTTTCTGAACCCCCGGCACCGCATGGCCCGACGAAGGCGTGCGTACTGTTTTCTGCAGACTGAATGCAGCTTTTGAGAACAACTGACGAGAAACACGATGATGTTTTTAAAAATACCAGAAAAATTACCACGTCTCCAGACGTACGTTATTAGTGGTAAACACCGGTTTGCGAATCCTTAAACACTTTCCACCCAAATGAAATGAGCGATGTATAAAAAGAGCCTTCAGTTGCCCCTCATTGTATCGCGGAGAAATATAGCACAGACAAACTTAACTGACGATGAAAACCAAAAACCACTAAGAGAACTGTGGTGCTCAGCGGAATTTATCAGAGGTGTAGATTGCGAGCTTATTTTTCTTTCCGCTGTAAATATATTTCTTTCCATCACTGCATTTCTGGGGAACACTCTGATCCCAGTTGCTTTACACTAGGAAACTTCACTTCACCCGCCGTCCAAACTCCTGTATCGTAACCTAGCGATAACTGATCTCTGTGTTGGTATCATTGTGCAACCTTTGAATGTGACTTATTGGATTTCTGTGGTGACGGAAAGATGGAATTCGAATATTTGCTATAATTACAGACTTCGGGGATCACGTTTCTCAGGTTATACTTTGTGTTCAGTGTCTTTATTAACATCGACTGCAGTAAGCGTGGACAGACCTCTCGCCTTGTTGCTAGGGCTCAGATACAGACAACTTGTAACTTTGAAAAGAACATGTATAGCTGCAATCGGTTTTTGGATTTTGTCCATTGTCGCTTCTTCAGCTTCATTTTGGAACCCTCTTATAACTTCATGGTATCAATACATAGGTACAGCTCTGTGTCTGGTCAACACAATCTTCGCTTCCACAAAAATTTTCTTTTCTCTGCGTCATAATCAAATTCATGTTCAGAACTATGTTGCTCAAGGACAACAGAGTCAAGCAATTCCACTGAACATAGCTCGATACAAAAAGGCGGTGTACAGTGCACTGTGGGTGCAGGGAACATTGGTTGCATGTTATTTGCCGTTTGGTATAGTGGTAGCTTTGACACCTCAACAAGGGATGGCTTTATCGGTATACCTCTCTAGACAATTTACGGCTACCTTAGTGTATTTAAACTCGTCATTAAACCCGTTGCTGTACTGTTTGAAGATCAGAGAAGTAAGGCGAGCTGTAAAAGAAACATTAAGGCAGGGTTAAGGCAACTATTCTGTCGATCGAGTTAGTTTATTTATTATGCTTTTTAAGATTCATGCCAAAAACACTCTAAGGATCTGAAAACGAACCATACTCATGTAATACATTGTGTCTATTGCACCTCAAAAGGAAAGAGCGGCATATATTATATATCCATGCGAACAATAGTGAAATGAACTTTTGATTGTAACTTATTGGACTTCTGTTGTTAAAAAAATATGGGATATTTGCTATCGCGCTTATCATGTTGGCATAAAACGTTCTAGGTTATACTTTATGTTCAGTGTCTTTATTAACATTGACTGCAATAAGCGTGGACAGACTTGTTGCCTTGTTGCTGGGGCTAAGATACAGACAAGTTGTAACTTTGAGAGGAACGTAACTAATGGTGTACCTTTAGCAAAGATATACCTTGTTGATGGCTTCTCTTGCCTTTCATGTGCCTTCTCGTTATTAATGCATAAGTGCCTTCCGTGTACCTTCCTTCATACTTATAAGTGTCTAGTCAGATCTTTTCATATGATAATAAATTGTCTAGTTCTTACTGGATACTAACAGGTTTAGTTTCATAAGGTTTTTTACCGCCCAGTTTTCAATACTATTAACCTCACTGGAAGAGTAATCTTGATCTGCTGACACGGGCACACTAGGCTAAGATCATCAGCATATTTCACCAGTAGATTGCGCTTTGGGTAGACCGATGTAATGTCGTTTACCTTAATAGAGAATAATACAATCAAGCGCTCCCAGACTTTCAGTTTGTACAAGACTCGGGGCTGTACGTTAAACTGAAAGGTTGTTTATTAACAAAAGAAAAGGTGCGAATATATCTTGAATTAACATCTAATGGATATCAGTTGAGTTATATTGTTACCAAATGTGTTATAATTAAACCTGAATTTAAAAAGGGCAATCCTTGGTACCCTAAAGCGATTATGAATAATGAATAACCAACAAGAACTTAATAAAAATAAATAAATAGATAATTGGAAGAAACACCCAAAGGATAATGAATAAACGAGGTCAAATTATTCAGCTTCTACTCCCGATCCAGAAGTTCTTTCTTCGTCGACTTCAAGGGCCTGTTACGACTCATGGAGAGGGATCGAGAGAGTCTCCTTTTCTTCTCGATCAAGAAGAAGAAAATGGAGGCTCCGCTCTCAGGGTGCCAAAACCGTAAATAAAGCCGAGGAAATATAACAACTGTCAGGGGGATAAAACACAACTATAATATTATAAAATTATACGCAACTACAGGAGAAAGGAAGGGAGCGTTCATTGATCTCAGTGCTTTTAAAATATTTATTAAGTGCAACACAAACAGTAGTTGCGTGAGTTTTTCTAGAAACATTTATTCACTCGCAAAGCCGAAAATTGAGCTCAGGGGCATTTTAACATGTCTGGGTGGATTCGTTAAACCGGGCGGTTAAACGGCCCCCTGTCTTAAAGTAGCGCGTGAGATCAACTGAATGATACAAATTAGCGAGCATAATCTCGCATAAGGGTCGCTTTCCGTCAATTTGAACATGTTTGGGTGGATTCGTTAGACCCGGGGGTTAGGCCTGTCTTAAAGTAGCGCGTGAAAACAACTGAATGATACAAATTAATACATGGGCATAATCTCGCATTAGGGTTGCTTTCCATCTATTTGAAGCTTTTAGATATAACTAAACAAAGACATCACCTGTTTTGCTTTTGGTTAACAGTGTAATAATTTAGGAAAACAGGAAGAACGTAACTAAGAATGCTGGTAATTTGTAAAGCGCTTACCTGTGAGTAGTTGCAGGGCACTGTAAAATGGCACTAGCCGAGGTTTCTTCCCGGTATGGTTTTAAGCATTTACGAAGTTTTTCAGTTTTTGCCTCCCATTACAGACACAAAAATTAAAACCGTTGTGACTATCACTGATTATACCCTTTTACAGCCATCCTGACGACAAGTTGGTTATTAACACATATAACGCTCGCCTGGGAAAATGGTGATTGCTCAAGCTTGCAAACTTCGCAGCTTGTGTTTTCTTCTCAGTCATTAAAATTACCTGCCAAATTAAAACAATTTAATTAAGTTGTCGATCGTCATGGGCAGACAACATGAAAGGTCATTAAAATCGTCTGTCGAGTCGACTGTTAGTTTCACCAGAGCCTAGCCGTTAGGCTACATCATAGTTCTAGGTTAGCTAGAACAAAAAAAAAAAAAACGTTTCTGAACCCGCGGTCCCTTATGGCCCTACGAAAAGGTGCGTACTGTTTTCCGACTGACTGCAGCTTTTGCGAACAACTACATAACAACTGACGAGAAACACGATGATATTAATAAAACACGAGAAGAATTACTGCGTACCCAGCCTTAGGTTATTAGTGATAAACACTGGTGTGCGAATCATAACACTTTCCACCCAAATTAAATGAGCAATGTATAAATAAAGCCGTCCCTTGTCTCTCATTGCATCGCAGAGAAATATGGCTCAGACAAACTTTACTGAAGATGAAAACCAGAAAACATTTACAGAACTGTGGTGCTCAGCGGAATTTTTAAGAAGTGTAGATGGCGAGCTTATTTTCCTTTCAGCTCTAAATATTTTTCTTTCCATTACTGCATTTCTGGGGAACATTCTTGTCCTGATTGCTCTACGCAAGGAAACTTCACTTCATCCGCCGTCCAAACTCCTGTATCGTAACCTAGCGATAACTGATCTCTGTGTTGGTATCATTACAGAGCCTTTGGCTGTGACTTATTTGACTTCTGTTGTAAACAGAAGATGGGACATTTGCTATTACGCGACTCGGGCAGCAGCTTTCTTGGGTAATACTTTGGGCGCAGTGTCTTTATTAACATTGACTGCAATAAGCGTGGACAGACTTCTCGCCTTGTTGCTGGGGCTCAGATACAGACAAGTTGTAACTTTGAAACGGATGCATATAACTGTCATTGGTTTTTGGATTTTGTCTATTGCCGGTGCATCTACTTACTTTTGGAATCGTTATATATCTTCATGGTGTCGATACATAGTTGCAACTCTGTTTCTAGTCACTTCAATCTTCGCTTACACAAAAATTTCCTGTACTCTGCGTCGTAATCAAGTACATGTTCAAAACCATGTTGCTCAAGGACAACCGAGCCAATCAATTCCACTGAACAAAAGTCGATACAGAAAGGCAGTGTACAGTGCAATGTGGGTGCAGTTAACATTAATTGTTTGTTATCTGCCGTATGGTATAGCGGTCGCTTTGACACCTCCAAAAGATATTTCCTTAGCCATTTACCGTGTTAACGAATTTACTGTTATGTTAGTGTATTTAAACTCGTCATTAAACCCGGTATTGTACTGTTGGAAGATCAGAGAAGTGAGGCAAGCTGTAAAAGAAACATTAAGGCAAATATTCTGTTGTTCGAGTTAGTGTACTATATGTGCTTCCGCTGTATAATACTAAAATTCATGCGAAAATTGCAGTTTAACTATATACATTTAATACTGTTGTGAAGTATTTTCAAAGTTATTTTCAAAGTTTTGTTTGGGTCAAGGTTAGTCTTGATTTTGTCCACACCGGTGTTTTTCTGTTTTGACCTTTTGTTTTTACTTGTACTTGCATTTTCGCTTAGCACGCGGATTTACTTAATGCCATCTTAGTAATATTCTTCGCTTGCCATTGTCAGCTGTTAGTTGTTCTTAGGCGTGTTTGTGATGTTAGTGCTGACCTTTGGCTACAAAAACCGTTGCTATTTGACTTGTTAGAGAAGAAGATTGAAGTAGGAGTTGAATAAAAGTGTTAAGAGTATAGTTACTGTAGAAGTCGAGAAGAATCAAGATCAAGATCCAAGAAGTAGACTCTCGGTACTTCATCGATTAGTGAGCGAGTTGCTCGAATGTTATACCCCCACAATACTTAATAGACAAGTGCTCTTTTCCATAAACTGTTTTTCCGAGAAAAAAAAAAAGAGAGACGTCCAGTCTTAATGACCGGTTTAAACGCAACTTCGTTTCCAGTCTCCTCCTCTCGTTTACGTGTACTCACGAAACAAACATGGCGGACTGATACATATAAAACCTCAACCGATTCCCGACATTAGAATTGTCTTTGGGTACATTATTGTTTACTGAATAATTATTTCAAAAGTTTTGTTTTGTCGTTTTTCTTTACTTCAGGAACAGGTGCAAGCCAAAAGCGAGCCTGTTAATAGATTAATCAAATTTATTGAGCTGCTAAAGAGTTTATGACAGCCAATGGTATTATATCTCCCTTTATTGGGTCCGATTGCTAATTTTGTTTATCCAAAATCTGCTGTCAAATGAACTATTTTTCTGAGTGCACAGGGAAATTTGTTTGGTGAATTTTGTAAGCTTTGTAAATAACTAAAAGTGAAACAAGATTAAGGTGTTTTTGTTATAGAAAACTAGAGAAAAATTGCCGATGGCATGCAGAAGGGATAAAGTGAAAAGAATAAAAAAAACACTTAACTTTGCATCTAAGCGTGTATCTAAAGGCTATAGCAAGCAGAGTGGGTAATTATCACCACCACTGCGGCCCAACTCAAAAGCGCGGGCCTTCGTTGAATGTTTCTGCTACATTGTATTAGTTTTGTAGTGATCTGTTATAATCTAAGGGCTAACTCGATATCCCTGGATACCTCAGGCACCTTCCACCTAATTGAGGGCTGAGCAAGTTTTTAAATGAGCTGCTCAAGGTACAAAGATTTTGTCCGTGTCAGTCTGTTTTTAGGCTCCAAGATAGTGAGAAAGCGGATTGAAAAAAGTTGCACTAAAACCTCGTTGGGGGCTGGAGAGAGACGGAGAAGTGGAGCCTGTAATCATTAGGTAGCTTTAGCCCCGGCGACGGCGACGGCATCGAAAACGTCACTTTATCCCAGTTCGCTTGAAAGGTCAAATGTGGGCAAATATCCCTGGTGTTGATTTCTTGGGGACCGCACTAAAGTTTAGAAAGAGAAAGAAAAATTCGTCGTCGCTTGTGTACGTCCTCCATAAAACATGAAATTATGCATTTTCACCTCGTAGTCGTGTAGAGACGGCAGAGAAATGTTCAAAAATTGTACAACAAATGTTCCGAAAATTCTAGATCTCAAATCGTCTTCCGAACAGATATTTTCCGAAAATTGTCGTTGGATGCCCCTGATAAGCCTATTGCTTTTTTTGACTTCACGTTGCCGTCGCCGTCGTCGTTGCTAAAGCTCCCTATTGTTTCAATACCTATTTTCGAGCATACCAGCTCCTGGTATACTCTGTGATTGGTCAATTGTGACAGTTAACTGCAACTCTTAGTCAGTCATTTGGCTTTGCGCGCGCACGTCTAACAAACATGTCAAGCATGTGAAAGCCTCCTACATCGCACCTATGAAGTGAGCGGGGTAGGAGTGGGCGGATTGAAGTATTTGAAAAGATGCTTACAGGCTCTGCCCTTCTCTCTTCCCGCCATTATTCGCTCGTTCGGTATTTCCCGCCCGCTCACTTCTTCGCTCGTCCGCGCTGACCGAAGCCTGGCAATGGTTATTCCAGAGTCGGTATTGAGCGCCCGTAACGTACATATGCCCCGTGACTTATTCCTCTAATCTTACGTTCAGCAATTCCGAGCGACGTTAAAAAATTGAAAATTAAAATTTAAACGTAAAAAACCGAATTACCTGTGTCATCATAACGCCATTATCGAGACTAAGTAACACATTTTGCGTTTTTACAGCTCTTTAAAACGCAACTTTCCCTATGCCCCTACAAATCTTCTGAACGTATTCAACGATTTTTATTCGGACGCCTTCGGATATGTTCGGGTTTTATTCCGAAATGCTAACCCTCCAGAGCTGAAAATGTCACTTGTGACCAAACAAAGTTAGCAGGGGTAGCCTGGGACCAGGCTCCGCAGTTATGAAGCGGCACCTACAGGGATGGGTGGGAGATAGAGGGAGAGGGCTAAAGAAGGTATAGATCCACTAAAACCGCAGTTTAGAAACGAGAAGGCGACTGGGACCGAAATGTGGCTCTCAATATTTTCTGGGATCGTTATTGGGGACGCAGGAGTCAGCGATTGGTCAATTTGTTTCCCTGTCCCTAGTTACAGTCCCAGAAGTCTTTGCGAAAGTAAACTCTTCCCAGTTTCCTCTCGTTTCTAAAGTGGCGAATTGTGGCGCAAGAATTGAAATGCAATGATTGAAGTATTTATATATTTTTTTATATAACCCTTTCAATTAAAGTGGACTGACGGGTTATGGTTTATTCAGGCTGGAAATTCATATTGCTTTTGGTCGTCGGCCGCATGACCTCCAACTTCATGTGCTGAACTTTTTCAACTTTATGCTCTAGTTCTCTGTGGAGAATTGTTACCATTTTCTTATTGTTAGAAAAAGCAGTATAGCGTCTGGTAACCACAAGTCCGTCCTCGAGAAACCTTACTCCCGTTGATGCATTTCGCTAAATTAAATAAGCCCCCCTCAAAAATGTTACCAAATGTGTTATAATGAAACCTGAATTTAACAAGGACAACCCTTTGTACCCTAAAGCGATTATGAACAATGAATAACCAACAAGAACTTAATAAGAATAATTAATAATTGGAAGAAACACCCAAAGAATAATGAATAAACGAGGTCAAATTATTCAGCTTGACCACCTGAAAAATTAAGGCTCTGAAGCCGTAAATAATTAAAGCCGATAAAATATAACAACTATCAGTGGGATATAACGCAACCGATAAAAAACGCACCTACAGAGAAAGGAAGAGAGCGTTTATTGATCTGCTTTTAACTGAATATTTATTAAGTGCAACACAAATAGTAGCCAGCGACCACCGGAAATACGACTGCTGTTCGCAGGCTACATAAATAGTAGTTGCGTGGGTTTTTACTAAAAATATTTATTCGCTCATAAAGCCGAAAATTGAGCTCATTTTAACACGTTTGTGTGGATTAATAAGACCCGGGGGTTAGACTCCTTTCTTTTAAGTAGTGCTTGCGAACAACTGAAACAAAATTAACGCACGAGTCCTAATAAGGGTTGTTTTCTGTCTATTTGAAGCTTTAAGTTTTCACCAAACAAAGAAATTACAGTCGGCTCCCGATAACTCGAACTTTCAAGGGAAATCGAAAAAAGTTCGAGTTATCGGGAGCTTGAAGAAAATAGCCGGGAGTAAGGAAAAAAACAATTTTCAGTACTGCACAGTGAACATTTTGATCACAGTTCATGAAATTTTAAGTAAAAATTGATACTTCTAGATTATAAATCAGGATGTAAGTAACAAAACATTGCCTAAATAGACTGAATAGAGCATGCGTTTTACTGTTTTGAGAAGAAAAGCTGTTTTACGATAGATTTGTGACAAACAAAATCAGCCTCCACCAGTAAACTATTATATGCCTACAACACGTCAAATTCGATGTTTCGGACGCCAGTAGACTGTTTTTTTTTTGCCCGAGTTTTTAAGGGTTCAAAACATGGTTCGGGTTATCGGGAGTCAACCCTCCGTGCCTTGGTTTTGGTTAACAATGTAATAATTTGCGAAAACAGGAAGAACTAAGAATGAAGTTACCATGCGCTTAGATAATTACAGTTCACACAATAAAGATGCTGTGGGGAAATACTGATGTTACTGTAATTTGTAAAGCGCTTACTTGTGAGTAGTTGCACTCACTGGGCACTGTGAAATGGCAGTCAGTGGACAAATTTTAATATACTGTACTTCTAGCCGAGGTTTCTTTCCGGTATGGGTTTACAAAATTTTTTTCACTTTTTGCCTCCCATAAAATATAGGAAAATTATAACCGTTACTGCTATCACTGATTAGACCTTTTTACAGCCATCTGACGTCAAGTTCGTTATTAACCCACATAATGCTCGCCCAAAAAAACGATGATTGCGCAAGCTTGTAAACTTCGCAGCTTGTATTCTCTTCTCAGTTATTAAAATTTTCTGCCAAATTAATTCAATATAATTTAATTTTTTGCAATGGACACTGTCAACACAATAGTTCATTAAAATCGTCCGTCGAGTCGAGTTTGTTTCACCTGCGAGCCTGGCCGATAGAGATCAGGCCCAATTTGAGCGGTTCTCATACATTCTCTCTAATCTTTTCGTTTCGTCGAATGTTATTTACAAAGCGAAACGAAAATAGAGCATGATCTCAGGTTAGCTTGAGCAAGAACAAAACTTTTCTGAACCCCCCGGCATTGTTTGGCCCGAGGAAGTTAAGACGTGCAGACTGTTTTCTCACTGACTGCAACTTGTGCGAGCAATTTACAGAAACACGATGATATTAATTAAACAACGGTGAAGAATTACCGCCTATCCAGCCTCACGTTATTAGTGATAAACGCGGCCGATGTGCAAATAATAACACTTTCTACCCAAATTAAATGAGCGATGTATAAATAAAGCCGTCACTTGTCTCTCATTGCATCGCAGAGAAATATGGCTCAGACAAACTTTACTGAAGATGAAAACCAGAAAACACTCACAGAACTGTGGTGCTCAGCGGAATCTATAAGAAGTGTAGATGGCGAGCTTATTTTGATTTCAGCTCTAAATATTTTTCTGTCCATTACTGCATTTCTGGGGAACACTCTGGTCCTACTTGCCCTAAACAAGGAAACTTCACTTCATCCGCCGTCCAAACTCCTGTATCGTAACCTAGCGATAACTGATCTCTGTGTTGGTATCATTGCGGAGCCAGTGGCTGTGAGTTACTGGACTTCTGTCGTGAAAAGAAGATGGGATATTTGCTATTACACAAAATTGACAGGAGATTTTTTGGCTTATACTTTGTGTTTAGTGTCTTTATTAACAGTGACTGCAATAAGCGTGGACAGACTTCTCGCCTTGTTGCTGGGGCTCAGATACAGACAAGTTGTAACTTTGAAAAGAACCTGTATAACTGTAATAGTTTTTTGGATTTTTTCTACTGTCGGTGCATCTACTGCTTGGTTTTGGAATCCCCTAATAAATTCAATGTCTCGATACATAGTTGTAGCACTGTGTCTAGTCATCACAATCATTGCTTACACAAAAATTTTCTTCTCTCTGCGTCATAATCAGATTCATAACCATGTTGCTCAAGGACAACCGAGCCAAGCAATTCCACTGAACATAGATCGTTACCGAAAGGCAGTGTACAGTGCACTGTGGGTGCAAGGAACATTGGTTATTTGTTATCTTCCGTATGTTTTAGCGGTAGCTTTGACGCCTCAAAGAGGGATGCATTTATCGATCTACATTGTTCGGAGTTTTACGGCTACCATCCTTTACTTAAACTCGTCATTAAACCCGTTGCTGTACTGTTTGAAGATCAAAGAAGTAAGGCAAGCTGTAAAAGAAACATTAAGGCATTTCTTTTGTTGATCGACTACAGTCGTTTTCTGTGCTTTCCAGCATTCATGCTATATAAAAACCGTTCTTCCAAGAAGAAATCCTCTTTGAACTTGAATGATTCTAATTGTAATTTTTACAAACGGATCAACTGTGACGTTTAATGTGTTCCTCTGAGAGCGTTAATAGATCTCAGTGTTTTTCATAATATTTATTTAGTGCAACACAAATGGTAGTTGCGTGGGTTTTTGCTAGGAATCATGTTATTCGCTCTACTTTCTTTTGGGATCCTCTTATAACTTCATGGTATCAATACATAGTTGCGACTTATTTGTCTAATCACCCGACAATCTTCGCTTACACAAAAATTTTCTTTTCTCTGCGTCATAATCAAATTCATGTTCAGAACCATGTTGCTCAAGGACAACCGAGCCAAGCAATTTCATTGAGCATAGCTCGATACAAAAAGGCGGTGTACTTTATCGTTTGACAATTTACTGTTACTTTACTCTATTTAAACTCGTCATTAAACCCGTTCCTGTACTATTGGAAGATCAGGGAAGTAAGGCAAGCTGTAAAAGAAACGTTAAGGCAACGATTCTGTCGATAGAGTTAGTTTACTATGGTTTTCAACTTAAAATTCTTCAGTGCTAAAAACACTCCAAGAGTGATCTTAAAACGAATAATACAAACTAATACTTATTTTCTATTGCGCCTCCAAAGGATCTTCAGTCTTTGTCGGAAAGAGTCTCCCCCCCCCCCCCCCCCATTCCCCCCTCTTTATACACCCAGGGGAAAGTCATCATAATAAATGAATTCAAATGTATTCGCTTGAGTTTGTACGTAAAATTAAAAATACAACAAAATTTAACCAACGTGATCAGTACAAAAATTATAGTACATTTTTGTTGTTTCATGGCATGTTACTGGCTCAGTTCACTTAACGAAGAGTCATTTTTACCTGATAAATTTAGCGAGATGACAAAATATTCAAACCCCGTTTTACGGACACCCGTTTAATACAAACACCTCGTTCTGATAACGGACAGTTTCCTTTGTCCCTGAAGAAAGCATTAACATTTTCTCCAAATTCAACCCACTTACGGGCACCCATCCATGCGGACAATAGTGAAATGCACTGTTTATGAACTTTTCGTTGTGACCTATTCAACTTCTGTTGTGAAAGAAAGTGCTATCACGCCAATTTGGCAGAAAACGTTTTAGGTTATACTTTATGTTCAGTGTCTCTATTAACACTGACCGCAATAAGCGTGGACAGACTTGTTACCTTCTTTGTAGGGCTCAGATACAGACAAGTTGTTTCTTTGAGTGGAAAGAAGTAGTATACAAGTACGCATCTACAGGGGAGAGGCAGAGGAAGTTAATAGATCTCAGTTCCCTATTTAACATATAGTGGTACAAAAATGGTATTTAGTTCCGAGGGTTTTTCTAGAAATGTTAGTTATTCGATTATAGTAAAGCAGAAAATTGAGCTCAGCCGTAATTTAAAACATGTCAGGCGGATTGATTGGACTCCCTGTCTTAAAAGTAGCGCGTGGGAACAACTGATACGGAGATCAATTAATGTGTCATAATCCAACCTAGTTAACAAGGTTGTTTCTATCTATTTGAAGCTTTAAATTATAACCAAACAAATACATCACCTGCTTTGTTTTCGGTTAACAGTGCAATAATTCAGGAAGACATGAAGAACTAAGAATGAGGTTACCTTGTCTTTCGATAATTAGTTCACACAATATGTAGATATGGGGAAAAACTGGTGATACTAATATATGGAAAGCAGTGAAAGCACTTGCGAGAATAACTTGCGAGTAGATGCAGTGCATGCGCAGTAAAATGGTAGTCAGCGGATAAATTTTAATATACCCTACTACTAGCCGAGGTTTCTTTCCTGTTAATGGTTTTTAGCATTTATAAAGTTTTTCACTCAGTTGCCTCCCATAACGGACACAAAAATTAAAACCATTGTTGCTATCACTAATTTAATATACCTTTTTTCGGTCATCTGACCTCAAGTTTGTTAATAATGCATAACGCTCTTCTGGGAAAATGGTTCGGTGATGAGTCAAGCTTATGAACTTAACAGTTTTTGTTATTGGAATTTTCTGCCAAATTACTACAATGTAAGTTGTCAAAAGTCGAGCTTGCGATGGAGAGGTAACATGAAAAGTCATTAAAATCACTGATCCGTCCAGTTCGTTTCTTCTGAGCCTGGCCGATAGACTACATCATAGTTCGAAGTTCGCTTGAATAACAACAAAGCTTTTCTAAACCCCCGGCATCGTATGTCCGACGAAGACGTGCGTACTGTGTCCGGCCGATTGCAGCTTTTTGCGAACAACTGTGACAGAAAAACGATGCTAAAAACACCAGACTAGAATTACCGCGTATTCAGCCTTGAGTTATTAGCATAGTGAAAATGATGTGCAACTCATCAATATCACTTTCCACCCTATTTAAAAGAGCGATATATATAAATAAAGCCCTCATTTGCATTTCATTTCATCCCAGAGAAATATGGAACTGGCAAACTTTACTGAAGAGGAAAACCAGAAAACATTCAAAGAAATGTTCGGCTCGGCAGAATTTCAGATCAGAGCTGTAGATGGCGAGCTCATCTTTCTTTCAGCTCTAAATATTTTTCTTTCGATTACTGCATTTCTGGAGAACACTCTGATCCTAGTTGCCCTACGCAAGGAAACATCACTTCATCCGCCGTCCAAACTCCTGTATTGTAACCTAGCGATAACTGATCTCTGTGTTGGTATCATTGTGCAACCTTTGAATCTGGCCCATTGGATTTCTGTGGTGACGGAAAGATGGAATATTTGCTATTACGCACTTCAGGGAACACGTTTCTCAGGTTATACTTTGTGTGCAGTGTCTTTACTAACATCGACTGCAATAAGCGTAGACAGACTTCTCGCGTTGTTGCTGGGGCTCAGATACAGACAAGTTGTAACTTTGAGAAGAACATGTATAACTGCAATCGGTTTTTGGATTTTGCCCATGGTCGCCTCATCAACTTTATTTTGGTATTCTCCTATACGATCATGGTGTCAATACATGGGTACAGTTCTGTGTCTAGTCACCACAATCTTCGCTTACACAAAAATTTTCTTTTCTCTGCGTCATAATCAAATTCATGTTCAGAACCATGTTGATCAAATAGAACCGAGCCAAGCAATTTCATTGAACATAGCTCGATACAAGAAGGCGGTGTGCAGTGCAATGTGGGTGCAGGGCACATTAGTTGCATGTTATGCGCCGTATGTTATCACGGTAGCTTTGACACCTCAACGAAGGATGACTTTATCGGTATACCTCTTTAGACAATTTACGGCTACCTTACTGTATTTAAACTCGTCATTAAACCCGTTGCTGTACTGTTTGAAGATCAGAGAAGTAAGGCAAGCTGTAAAAGAAACATTAAGACAACTATTATGTCGATCGAGGTAGTTTATTATGCTTTTCAACTTAAAATTCATGCTAAAACCACGAATTTTAAAACGAACCATACACAGTGAAATACTTTGAGTCCATTGCACCCCAAAAGGATCAATGAGGGAATAGCGGCTTCCTCCCCCCTCCCCGTCGCCCCCTCTTTGTACATCCTAGGGTTAAGTCATATGTTAATAAATGAATTCAAATGCATTCGCTTGAGTTAGTACGTAAAAATGAAAATAAAACAAAATTTAGCCAACGTGATCAGTACAAAAATTATAGTACAGTTTTTTTTTTGATGGGATGTTACTGGCTCAGTTCACTTAACGAAGAGTCACTTTTACCTGATAAATTTAGAGAGATGACAAAACATTCAAACCCCGCTTTATGGACACTAGTTTAATACAAACACCTCGTTCTGATTACGGACAGTTTGCTTTGTCCCTGATTACAGCCTTAACATTTTCTACAAATTCAACCCGCTTACGAACACACTGTTTATGAACTTTTGGTTTTGACTTATTAGACTTCTGTTGTGAAAGAAAGATGGGATATATTGTTATCACGCCAATTTGGCGGAAAACGTTTTCGGTTATACTTTATGCTCAGTGTCTTTATTAACACTGACCGCAGTAAGCGTGGACAGACTTGTTGCTTTGTAGCTTTTAGTTATAACCAAACACTGAGTCATCACCTGACAGTGCAATAATTCAGGAAAACTGGAAGAACTAAGAATTACTGAGTCACCATGCGCTTTGACGATTAGTTTACACAATATTGATATGGGGAAAAAACTGGTAAAATAAATATTAACATGGAAAGCACATAATTGTGAGAATAACTTGCGAGTAAATGCAGTGCAGTGAAATGGCAGTCAGGGCACAAATTTTTATATACCCTAAGAAGAAGAAGTTTTTTACTTAGTTGCCTCCCATAACGGACAGAAAACTTAAAACCATTGTTGCTATCACTAATTATACCTTTTTTTCGGCCATCTGACTTCAAGTTGGTTAATAATGCATATAGCACTCGCCTGTAATGTACACTAAGTTGTCATACGTCAAGCTTGCAATGGACAGGTAACATACGGGGGCACCCAACGAGAATATAGTTCAAAACCACTTTAGCATAGCATTGTTAAAGGAGCTGTGTCACGAAAGATCAGCCAAATTAGGTAATTACAAAATGCCCGTTAAATTAAGAGAAACATAAAAGTAACCGCCTTAAACATTAAAGGAAGGTGAAAATAACATAACAGAAACAACAGAAGCCACGGATGGGCAAAACTAAAGAAGATGAAACAAATTAAATTAGGGTTTTTGAAAACTGTTCAGCTTAACAGTTTTTTAAAGTTTTTCTCTGTTGTTTGCAACTTCAAAAATGATGCTTAGGAGACATATTTGGTTGTCTCGAATCTCTGATTTTGTCATTTACATGTAATCTTCTTTGCTTACTTTAAGTTCCATAGCGATTGAGAGCGAGTAATAGGCGAAATTAGACAAAATGAACCTGTCTGTCGTGACACAGCTCCTTTAAACGTATTTTAGTATTTAAACGGTAGATATAGGTATATATCCCCTAAAAATTTTTCATCTGTTCGGATTTCCCAGCTGAAAGTCTAGTGATCCGAAAATTATAGGGATTAGAACTTACCTTTTCGAAAATTTCAGCAAAAAAAAGGTTCCCGAAAATTCTAGGTGACCTTTTTAGGGTAAAAATCCGTTAAAAATGGACAATTATACCATTTTTTACATGTTCGAAAGTCCTAGGAGAGGCAGGAAAGCAAGAAATTTTACAACAAATGCTCCGAAAATTCTAGATCTCAAATCGTCTTCCGAACAGATATTTTTACAGGTAGCCCAAGCTCGAAATAAGAGCGTCGGCGAGCATCCGCCAGCATATATAAGGATTTGTATGGGAAAAAAGACCTATCGTTTCTGAAACCTACGAAAATGAAAGGATTTCTATAAAAAAAAAAAAGCTTACCGGTACCTTACTTAAAATGTGTGTTACGTCTCTCCTGTGTGGTCCACGGGCCGATTTATGGCCGTTTTATGGGTTTTTATTTAAACGGTTTTCTGTGATATAAAACCTTTATATAGAGAGAAAACCGGTTACATAAAAACCCATAAAACGGCCATAAATCGGCCCGTGGACCACACAGGAGAGACGTAACACACATTTTAAGTAAGGTAAGCTGTTCTCCAGCTTTTGCAAACAACTGACAGAAACACAAAGCTTTAAAGACCAGACTAGAATTACCGCGTATTGACAGGCTTGAGTTACACTCTTTTTTTATAAGAATGTTGTTTTCCCTGGCCAGGCTGAGTATTCTTATTTTTCCGCCGATTTTAGGCTGTAAATATTCTTCAGTATTACTCTTAATAATAGCTTATGACATTTCCGTTTTAGAATATATTTGGGTATCAATTATAGTTTTTTTCAATATAATTAGCTAGTTTTGCGGTTTAAAGAAAGGAATAAATTGAAAACTTATATTTGTATTGTATTTACACATTTTCACCTCACAAAATTATATCCTTTTGAAAATCTCAGCCTGGGGTTTATTCTTAAAGTCTTCTTAAGATTTCGCAAATTCGATATTCTCATAAAATATATTCTTATGGAGAAAAGGAGTGTATTTATGTAGCGTAGTGAAAATGATGATTGTGCGAATCGACATCAATATCACTTTCCACTCAATCTAAAAGAGCGATACGTAAGTGACATGATAAGGCCCGGACGTACACCGGAAACCTCGTTTCATCGATCACAGAGAAATATGGCACTGACAAACTGTCTAGTAATGATATAAACAGCCTTAAGTTAATGGTGATAAACTTGTGCGAATCATATCACAGCCCTCACTTGCACCTCATTTCATCGCAGATGAGTATGGCTCAGACAAACGTTACTGAAGATGAAAACCAGAAAACATTCATAGAACTGTTCTGCTCGGCGGAGTTTATTAGAGGTGTAGATAGCGAGCTTATCTTTCTCTCAACCATAAATATTTTTCTTTCCATTACTGCGTTTCTGGGGAACACTCTGATCCTAGTTGCTCTACACAAGGAAACCTCACTTCGCCCGTCTTCCAAACTCCTGTATCGTAACCTAGCGTTAACTGATCTCTGTGTTGGTATCATTGTGGAGCCTTTGTATGTGACAAATTGGACTTCTGTCTTGAAAGAAAGATGGGATATTTGCTATTATTCACTTCGGACAGCAGCTTTCTCAGGTTATACTTTGTGTGTAGTGTCTGCATTAACATTGACGGCAATAAGCGTGGACAGACTTCTCGCCTTGTTACTGGGGCTCAGATACAGACAATTTGTAACTTTGAGAAGAACGAGAATAACTGTGATAGGTTTTTGGATTTTGTCCATCGTTGGTGCATCTACTATTCTTTGGAATCTAATTATTTTCACATGGTATCAATTCATAGTTGCAGCTTTGTGTCCAGTCACCACAATCTTCGCTTACACAAAAATTTTCTGTACTCTGCGTCATAATCAAATACATGTTCAGAACCATGTTGCTCAAGCACAACCGAGCCAAGCAATTCCACTCAACATAGCTCGATACAGAAAGGCAGTGTACAGTACACTGTGGGTGCAGGGAACAATGGTTGTTTGTTATCTGCCGTTTACTATAGCGCTCGCTTTGATGCCTCAAAGAGGGATAGGGATACCTATATCCGCATATCGTGCTTGGCATTTTACAGCTACTTTAGTTTACTTAAACTCGTCTTTAAATCCCTTGCTGTACTGTTGGAAGATCAGTGAAGTAAGACAAGCTGTGAAAGAAACATTAAGGCAACTCTTCTGTAGATCGAGTTAGCTTATTATGCTTTTCAGCTGAAAAATCATACTGATAAATAACTACAAGTAGCGATCGTTTTCTTTATTCATGTCTTATCAACTGCCGTTTAATTAGTCGAGCTTGCTTTAGCAGAGCGAGAACCTAAAACTTCAGCCGTTTTTTTTTTTACCGTCGGTCTTCCCCAAATGATCGGCCATGGTCCCAGAGGTTCCTAGCGGAGACCGAGGAAACTGGGGATAACAATCGTGACGACTTCCGTTGTAATAATAATAATAATAATTATTATTATTATTATCATTATTATTATTAATAATAAATAATAATTTTATTCAACTTTAAAAAATATGTACATAATTTACAGGAATATTTGGAGTAAGAATTAAGCACTATATAACATTAACAACGGCAGACGTTTCTCCTCGCTCGTCGCCGTTGACGGACGTTTCACAAGGAGGAACGTCTGCGACTCAGCGACAGAAATTCCATACTGATGACGTAAATCAATGTTTACATAATAAATCCGGTAGTCATGCAAATTTGTTCAATTTTACATTTTTCCTGGTCGATTTTGGTAAAGTGATCATCTGCGAATGAGCTCCACCTAAACTCAAATGCTTCTTCAAGAGAAGACTATATTCCACAAATATTGGCTGTTTTGTTAGAGATTCATCGCGTTTACATTTGACCTTTGTGACCTTTTGTCTTTTGTCTGTCATTCGTAAACAATGGCTAAAACAATGAAATTATTCCGTCGACCAATTAGCGCTTCTGACCGGATTCCGGACAGATTTTGCGTCATCAGTATGGAATTTCTGTCGATGAGTCGCAGACGTTCCTCCTGGCTAAACGTCCCTCTGCGGCGATGAGCGAGGAGAAACGTCTGTCGCTCGCAGGCTATATAAATTGATAAAAATAGCAATCACTGTGTCAATAACGATTTCACAAATACATTCCTTGCAGCTCAGATGCGGTCACTAGCTCTTGCAGGCAGTCCAGAGTTTTAAATTAAGTCATTACCAATCCGTCTCTGATATCAAAAGGAAAAACAAGTTAAAAAGAATAAAAAATTAATAATAATAATAATATTCATAAACCAATCTTTATTTAAGTATCAGAATAATAAGTAAGATTTACAATTTTAAACTACATCGTATGGTTTACAAATTAAAAACTAAATATCCGTCCACGATAGAAAAACTATTTACAATTGTGAATAATTTAAAACTGGGAAAAGGAAAATTAAGCATTACTAAGAAAAAAACTATCAAAAATCTAGGCCTAAAATTATGAGTGCAGATGTAGATCAGCTACAGCGAAAGTGAAGTCTTCTGAGACCTCACGTGATTTGAATGGATATCTAGAACCTCTGACGCATCTGTGTACAGTTCTTAATATAGCAAATGAGAGCTGTATTCGAAGCCAGGAAATAACGCTGGCGTAGGATTCATTGTTCTTAGTCGAAAGCTTATTTGAAAGAGTTCCTAAAAAGTTCTGAGAGTCGACAGTCATTGCTTTTATTGCGCATTTTAACATTGAAAAATATGATCAAATGCGCATAACTCTCGAATCTCTATATACTAAAGTTTAATCATTTGTTACATTTCCTTCCTAATAGGTAATTTAGCATAACTCATAACAAGTAAGAAGTAGAAAGAGAAGATAAAAGTAGAAAATAAAAACCTTAGATAGCTCAAGACAGGTCGCATTAGGCCTCTATAAAATAGAGCGTCTTAATGAGTCTCTTAAACATATCCAAAATCATGCTCTTTCCTAATATAGTCCGGTAAACCGCTCCATATCTTTGGAGCAGCTGCAGTAAATGATCTCTGTCCCTAAGAGTGCATTTGAAACTTAGCGGTAGGGTCTTGCAAAATAACGCCCGCATTACTCCGCAGGCTATAGCGGAAACATCGTTTAATATTTATGAGATTGCTTAAATACGCAGGCCCCAGATTGTGAATAGCCTTGAAAGAGATCACGGCGATTTTATAGCAAATTCGGAACTTCACCAGTAACCAATGCAGTGCAAGCAGTACTGGGTTAATATGACCGTACCTGGGTGTATCGGTGATAAGTCGCGCTGCGGAATTCTGAATCGAAGACGTTGCAATTTGGAAAGATGCACAGCTGGTACACCATAGAGAAGACCGTTGCAGTAATAAATGCATGCAATGATCACGCCTTGTACCAGCCGTTTGGTGGAAGCAGGCGTCAAGAACTTCCTGATTATTATGCAGGTGATAATGGATTGATTGACAAGTCGCGAAACCCGGGGTCGGAACACGTCCGTGTTTTAGACCTCGGAATCATTGCTAATCATTCCTAGCCTGCGTAGCAGGCGCTTGCAAGTAGTGGGCGAAAGAAAGAAAGGGCGCGCGCGAGGGAGACACGCGAGGGGTGAGGGAGCAGTGAAATGGCAGCCGTAATTAAACGTGTCAGGCGGATTGATTGGACTCCCTGTCCTAAAAGTAGCGCGTGGGAAGAACTGATACAGAGATCAATACACGTGTTATAACCCAACCTAACTTTAAGGTTTTTTTCTGTCTATTTGAAGCTTTTAGTTGTAACCAAACAAAGACATCTCCTGAGAGTGCAACAATTCGGGAAAACTGGAAGAACTAAGAATTAAGTCACCATGCGCTTTGAAGATTAGTTTACACAACATAGATATGGGGAAAAACTAGTAAAATAAATATTGATATGGAAAGCACGTAATTACGAGAATGGTTTGCGAGTAAATCCAATGCAGTGAAATGGCAGACAGCGCACAAATTTTTATATACCCTAATACTAGCCGAGGTAGGTTTCTTTCAGGTATCGTTTTCAGCATTAAAGAAGTTTTTCACTTTGTCGCCTCCCATAACGGACACAAAAATTAAAACCATTGTTGTTCAAGTTGGTCAATAACGCATATAACACTCGCCTGTAATGTACACTAAGTTGTCATACCTCAAGCTTGAAATGGACAGGTAACATGAAAAGTCATTAAAATCACTGATCAGTCCAGTTCATTTCACCTGAGCCTGGCACAGGGCACATCATAGTTCGAAGTTAGCTTGAACAACTAAAAAACTTTTCTGAACTCTCGGCACCGTATCAGCCTGACGAAGACGTGCTACTGTTTTCTGACTGACTGCAGCTTTTGCAAACAACTGACAGAAACACAAAGCTTTAAAGAACCAGACTAGAATTACCGCGTATTCAGCCTTGAGTTACACTCTTTTTTTTATAAGAATGTTGTTTTCCCTGGCCAGGCTGAATATTCTCATTTTCCCACCGATTTTAGGCTGTAAATGTTCTTGTACTATTCTTAACAATAGCTTATGACATTTCCGTTTTAGAATACATTGGGGTATCAATTATAGCTTTGTTAAATATAATTAGCTAGTTTTGCCTTTTAAAGAAAGGAATAAATTGAAAACGATTATTTGTGTTGTATTTACAGTTTTTCACCACACAAAATTATATCCTTTTCAAAATTTCAGCCTAGGCCGGGTTTATTCTTAAAGTATTTCTTAAGATTTCGCAAATTTCAGCCTCGATATTCTTATAAAATATATCCTTAGAGAAAAAAGGAGTGTATTTGCATATTGAAAAAGATGTGCGAATCGACATCGATATCACTTTCCACTCAATCTAAAAGAGCGATACTAAATAAAGCCCTCACGTACATCTCGTTTCATGACAGAGAAATATGGCACTGACAAACTTTACTGAAGATGAAAACCAGAAAACATTCAAAGAACTGGTCTGCTCGCCGGAGTTTTTTAGAGGTGTAGATAGCGAGCTTATCTTTCTCTCAGCAATTAATATTTTTCTTTCCATCACTGTATTTCTGGGGAACACTCTGATCCTAGTTGCCCTACACAAGGAAACTTCACTTCATCCGCCGTCCAAACTCCTGTATCGTAACCTAGCGATAACTGATCTCTGTGTTGGTAT
This sequence comes from Porites rus, assembly GCA_964035705.1. Taxonomy (NCBI): domain Eukaryota; kingdom Metazoa; phylum Cnidaria; class Anthozoa; order Scleractinia; family Poritidae; genus Porites; species Porites rus. The sequence continues at coordinate 7,264,326 of OZ037997.1, read as the reverse complement.
CATTGTGGAGCCTTTGTATGTGACAAATTGGACTTCTGTCTTGAAAGAAAGATGGGATATTTGCTATTATTCTTTTCGGACAGCAGCTTTCTCGGGTTATACTTTGTGTGCAGTATCTTTATTAACGGTGACTGCAATAAGCGTGGACAGACTTCTCGCCTTGTTGCTGGGGCTCAGATACAGACAAGTTGTAACTTTGAGAAGAACGAGTATAACTGTGATAGGTTTTTGGATTTTGTCCGTCGTTGGTGCATCTACTATTATTTGGAATCTATTTATTACCACATGGTATCAATACATAGTTGCAGGATTGTGTCTAGTCACTATAATCTTCGCTTACACAAAAATTTTCTGTACTCTGCGTCATAACCAAATTCATTTTCGGAACCATGTTGCTCAAGGACAACCGAGACAAGCAATTCCACTGAACATAGCTCGATACAGAAAGGCAGTGTACAGTGCACTGTGGGTGCAGGGAACAATGGTTGTTTGTTATCTGCCGTTTACTATAGCGGTCGCTTTGATGCCTCAAAGAGGGATACCTATATCCGCATATCGTGCTTGGCATTTTACGGCTACTTTAGTTTACGTAAACTCGTCTTTAAATCCCTTGCTGTACTGTTGGAAGATCAGTGAAGTAAGAGAAGCTGTAAAAGAAACATTAAGGCAACTCTTCTGTCGATCGAGTTAGTTTATTATCCTTTTCAGCGCAAAAATCATACTGATAAATAACTAAAAGTACTGATCGTTTCCTTTATTCATGTCTTATCAACTGCCGTTTAATTAGTCGAGCTAGCTTTTGCAGGGCGAGAATCTAAAACTTCAGCCGTTTTTTTTTTTTTTTTTCGTCAGTCTTCCCCAAATGGTCGGCCATGGTCCCAGAGGTTTTTAGCGGAGACCGAGGAAAATGGGGATAACAATCGTGACGACCTCCGTTGTAATAATAACAATAATAATAATAATAATAATAATAATAATAATAATAATTATTATTATTATTATTATTATTATTATTATTATCATCATTATCATTATTAATAATAAATAATAATTTTATTCAACTTTAAAAAATATGTACATAATTTACAGAAATATTTGGAGTAAGAATTAAGCACTATATAACATTAACAATAGTATAAATTGATAAAAATAGCAATCACTGTGTCAATAACGATTTCACACATACATTCCTTGCGGTTCAGATGCGGTTCGCACTAGCTCTTGCAGGCAGTCCAGAGTTTAAAATTAAGTCATTACCAATCCGTCTCTGATATCAAAAGGAAAAACAAGTTAAAACGAATAATAATAATAATAAGTATGTGTAATCAAATGGTGACGAGTGAAATTAGGGAATAATTTCTCGCGCGTTTTGTCCAAATCCTTATAATTTGGACAAAACGCAAGTGAAATTATTCCCTAATTTCACGAGTATACCATTTGGTTACCTATTAATATCATGGGTGACGAATTACCTTAGCAATCAAGGATTTTTGACTTGTTTATCCTGGATCGTATCGATCGATCGTGAACTCCACTTTCTCAAACGTTTAAAGCTGAAATTTGGCATAAGTTTTCAGAAGTTTTCGACAACATACCTCTAAGAATCCTTCTTGATGTGCTCTTTTGTGTGTTCAGGTTTTCTAAAGCGTCTTTTTATGCCCTGACATCTTCATTGATGACATTTTAAAACTTCGCCGCCATCTTGAAACGGAGACGTACGTCTGGTTGCCATGGAAATTTAGTAATTTCGCATGTGAAATTACAAATTAACGCTGAAATTTCGCGCCAAGATTAAGGAGTAATTTGTCACCTATGATATTAGTATGTGTAATCAAATGGTCAAATAGTCGCCTCCCATAACGAACACAAAAATTAAAACCATTGTTGCTATCACTAATTATACCTTTTTTCGGCCATCTGACTTCAAGTTGGCTAATAATGCATATAACACTCGCCTGTAATGTACATTAAGTTGTCATACGTCAAGCTTGAAATGGACAGGTAACATGAAAAGTCATTAAAATCACTGATCAGTCCAGTTCATTTCACCTGAGCCTGGCACAGGGCACATCATAGTTCGAAGTTAACTTGAACAACTAAAAAACTTTTCTGAACTCTCGGCACCGTATCAGCCCGACGAAGACGTGCTGCTGTTTTCTGACTGACTGCAGCTTTTGCAAACAACTGACAGAAACACAAAGCTGTAAAGACCAGACTAGAATTACCGAGTATTCAGCCTTGAGTTACACTCTTTTTTTATAAGAATGTTGTTTTCCCTGGCCAGGCTGAATATTCTCATTTTCCCACCAATTTTAGGCTGTAAATGTTCTTGTACTATTCTTAACAATAGCTTATGACATTTCTGTTCTAGAATACATTGGGGTATCAATTATAGCTTTGTTAAATATAATTAGCTAGTTTTGCCGTTTAAAGAAAGGAATAAATTGAAAACGATTATTTGTGTTGTATTTACAGTTTTTCACCACACAAAATTATATCCTTTTCAAAATTTCAGCCTAGGCCGGGTTTATTCTTAAAGTATTTCTTAAGATTTCGCAAATTTCAGCCTCGATATTCTTATAAAATATATCCTTAGAGAAAAAAAGAGTGTATTTGCATATTGAAAATGATGTGCGAATCGACATCAATATCACTTTCCACTCAATCTAAAAGAGCGATACTAAATAAAGCCCTAACGTACATCTCGTTTCATGACAGAGAAATATGGCACTGACAAACTTTACTGAAGATGAAAACCAGAAAACATTCATAGAACTGTTCTGCGCGGTGGAGTTTATTAGAGGTGTAGATAGCGAGCTTATCTTTCTCTCAGCCATAAATATTTTTCTTTCCATTACTGCGTTTCTGGAGAACACTCTGATCCTAGTTGCCCTACACAAGGAAACTTCACTTCATCCGCCGTCCAAACTCCTGTATCGTAACCTAGCGATAACTGATCTCTGTGTTGGTATCATTGTGGAGCCTTTGCATGTAACTTATTGGACTTCTGTTGTGAAAAAAAGATGGGATATTTGCTATTATTCACTTCGGACAGGAGCTTTCTCAGGTTATACTTTGTGTGTAGTGTCTGAGCCCCAGCAACAAGGCGAGAAGTCTGTCCACGCTTATTGCCGTCAATGTTAATGCAGACACTACACACAAAGTATAACCTGAGAAAGCTGCTGTCCGAAAAGAATAATAGCAAATATCCCATCTTTCTTTCAAGACAGAAGTCCAATTTGTCACATACAAAGGCTCCACAATGATACCAACACAGAGATCAGTTATCGCCAGGTTACGATACAGGAGTTTGGACGGCGGATGAAGTGAAGTTTCCTTGTATAGGGCAACTAGGATCAGAGTGTTCCCCAGAAATGCAGTGATGGAAAGAAAAATATTTATAGCTGAGAGAAAGATAAGCTCGCTATCTACACCTCTAATAAACTCCACCGCGCAGAACAGTTCTAAGAATATTTTCTGGTTTTCATCTTCAGTAAAGTTTGTCAGTGCCATATTTCTCTGTGATGAAACGAGGTGTACGTGAGGGCTTTATTTAGTATCGCTCTTTTGGATTGAGTGGTGTGTTATTGATGATTCGCACATCATTTTCAATATGCAAATACACTCTTTTTTTCTATAAGAATATATTTTAAAAAAGTATCGAGGCTGAAATTTGCGAAATCTTAAGAAATTTTTTAAGAATAAACCCCAGGCTGAGATTTTGAGAAAGACATAATTTTGTGTGGTGAAAATCTGTAAATACAATTATAACAACAACAATTTATTCCTTTCCTTAAACGGCAAATCTAGCTAATTATATTTAACAAAACTATAACTGATACCCCAATATATTCTAAAACGGAAATGTCAGAAGCTATTCGGTAAGTGACGGCTTTATTCAGTCATCACTTAATTTAGTTGGGTGGAAAGGACATGATTCGCCCACCGCCGGGAGGAGGGGGGGGGGGGGGGGGGAGGGCGGTGTTTATTACTAATAACGCAAGGTTGGATCCGCGGTAATTCTTCTGGCTCCAGTAGTTCAAAAGGTGGATAGCGCTATCCGGTGGATAGTTCTCTATCCAGTGGATTTCCCAAATACTTATCCGCTGAATAGTGATTTATCCAATGGATAGCGCTATCCAGCTTTGGAACAACTGGGGCCGGGTGTTTTCATTAATAGAAACCTTAAGATTGAGGTTTGGTCATCTTACTGCAAACGACAAACTGCTTTTTGCGCTCAACGGTTTCACGTTACTTGTCTGCCCTTATTAGGTGCTTATGATTCGCGGGTGGTAGCTCGCGGCTGCCATGTTTGTTTTCATTCAATCATCCACTTACTTCTATTTTAGCTAAGAAATTGCCTTCAAAATTGTTTGAACTATTTTTGACATAGAATTCGTTAATCAATAAGGAAAAGAGCTCTAGACAGTCATATTTCTTCTTATTAAACGTGGAATTGTAATGTTTTAGGATGCAAAAAACCTTGAGATAAACCACTTATCTCCGGTGCGTGGTCTAATCGTACAAACGTGAACCTCAAACCGCAAATCTGACGACAAGGCCCTGGTCACGTGAGTTCTTGACGTTTGCGGTTCACGGGAACTGCCGAAAAACTGTAGCGCATCTTTGTCGGGCCAGACAAAATTCCCGGTGGTTCAGAAACGTTTTGTTGTTGTTCAAGATAACCTAGAACTATGATGTAGCCTATCGGCCAGGCTCAGGTGACTAACTCGACGTGCGATTTTAATGACTTTTCATGTTGCCTGTCTATTGCGAGCTTGACGTTCCACACCTTATGTTGCATTAATTTGGCAGAAAATTTTAATAACTGAAGAGAGAACACAAGCTGCGAAGTTTACAAGCTTGAGCCATCACCATTTTCCCAGGCGAGCGTTATATGCGTTAATAACCAACTTGAGGTCAGATGGCTGTAAAAAGGTATAATCGTGATGGCAACAACGGTTTTAATTTTCTTCTCTGTTATGGGAGGCAAAAAGTGAAAAAGCTCGTAAATCCTTAAAACCACATCGGAAAAAAACCCCCGCTAGTAGTAGGGTATAATTAAAATTTGCATGTCCGCTGACTGCCTTTTCACTGCACTGTAACCAGTCGAATGTTCCACGCAGTATTTCCCCACAGGGTCTATATTGTGTGTATTAATTATTTAAGCGCTTGGTAACTTCATTCTTTACAGTGTTAACCAAAAGCAAAGCAGGTGATGTATTTACTTAAAGCTTCAAATAGAGAGAAAACAACCCTAAGTTGGATTATAGCTCGTGCATTAATTTCGTATCAGTTGTTCCCACGCGCGTTTAAGACATGCTGCTTTTATTTTGATCGAACACACTATAGATTTTACATGAGGCAGTCAGGGCAGTCAGGGTTAGAAGAGAGCGGACAAGCCAAGGCACAGCTTGAAAAGTACAGTGATTAACATAAAAAAGGCTATTCACTTATTAGTATCCAGGAAGGACTATACAATTTATTATCATATAAAAAAATAACTGACTAGACACTTATAAGTATAAGGAATGCACTTATGCATATTAACAAAAGGAAGGCAAGGTATATCTATGCTGAAGGTATACTACTTCGTTCCACTCAAAGATACAACTTGTCTCTATCTTAGCCCTAGCAGCAAGGCGAGAAGTCTGTCCACGCTTATTGCGGTCAGTGTTAATAAAGACACTGAACATAAAGGATAACCTAAAACGTCGTCTGCCAAATTGGCGTGATATCAAATATCCCATCTTTCTTTCACAACAGAAGTCTAATAAGTCACAACGAAAAGTTCACAAACAGTGCATTTCACTGTTGTCCGCATGGATGGGTGTTCGTAAGCGGGTTGAATTTGGAGAAAATGTTAAGGCTGTAATCAGGGACAAAGGAAAGTGTCCGTTATCAGAACGAGGTGTCTGTATTAAACTGCTGTCCGTGAAACGGGCCCGGGAAAACGGGGTTTGAATGTTTTGTCATCTCGCTAAATTTATCAGGTAAAAATGACTCTTTGTTAAGTGAACTGAGCCAGTAACATCCCATGAAACAACAAAAATGTACTATAATTTTTGTTCTGATCACGTTGGTTATTAATTTTACGCACAATAAACTCAAGCAAATACATTTGAAGTCAGTTATTATGATGACTCTCCCCTGGGATGTATAAAGAGGGGGGAATGAAGGCGAATGGGGCAGGGGGGGGGGATAAAAACCGCTCTTTCTGCCAAAGACTGATCCTTTGGAGACGCAATAGCTATTAAGTATTACACGTGTATGATTCGTTTTAAGATCAGTCTTGGAGTGTTGTTGGCACTGAAGAATTTTAAGTTGAAAACCTTAGTAAACTAACTCGATCGACAGAATAGTTGCCTTAACGTTTCTTTTACAGCTTGCCTTACTTCTCTGACTGATCTTCACCAGTAGAGCAACGGGTTTAATGACGAGTTTAAATAAAGTAAAAAAAAAAGTAAATTGTCTAATGAACGACTTATACCGATAAAGTCATCCCTCGTTGAGGTGTCAAAGCTACCGCTATACCATACGGCAGATATCAAACAACCAATGTTTTTGCACCCACAGTGCACTGTATACCGCCTTTCGGTATCGAGCTATGTTCAGTGTGATTGCTTGGCTTGGTGGTCCTTGAGCAACATGGTTCTGAACATCTGCAGCAATGGACAGAAAATATTAAGAGCTGAAAGAAATATAAGCTCGCCACCTACATAAATTCCACCGAGCAGAATAGTTCTGTGAATGTTTTCTGGTTTTCATCTTCAGTAACGTTGGTCTGAGCCATATTCATCTGCGATGAAATGAGGCGCAAGTGAGGGCTTTATTTAAATATCGCTCTTTTAATTTGGGCGGAAAGTGATATGATTCTCACAAATCTATCACTAATAACTTAAGGCTGTTTATATCATTATCATCGTGTTTCTGTCAGCTGATGTTAAAAAGCTGCAGTGAGTCAGAAAACAGTACGCACTTCTTTGTCGGGCGAGACGGGGGTTAAGAGAAGAATTGTAGTTGTTCAAGCTAACTTCGAACTATGATGCAGCCTGCATGTGCCATGCAGGCTCAGGTGAAACGAACTGGACGGAAGATTTTTAATTAATGGCTTTTCATGTTGCCTGTACATTAAAAACTTGACGTATGAGTAATTTGGCAGAAAATTCCATTAAGACAAACTGTTAAGTTTATAAACTTGAGTTATCATCGAATCATTTTCCCGCCCAGGCGAGCGTTATATGTACTATATTAACCAACTTGAGGTTAGATGGCCGAAAAAAGGTATAATTAATGATAGCAACAACGGTTTTAATTTTTGTGCCTGTTATGGGAAGCAACTAAGTGAAAAACTTCGTAAATGCTTAAAACCATAGCGGAAAGAAACTTCGGCTAGTAGTAGGGTATATAAAAATTTGTGCGCTGACTGCTTTTCCACCGCTCCCTCACCCCTCGCGTGTCTCCCTCGCGCGCGCCTTTTCTTTCTTTCGCCCACTACTTCCAGGCGCCTGCTATACGCAGGCTAGGAATGATTCCGAGGTCCAAAACACGAACGTGTTCCGACTCCCGGGTTTCACAAATTGACAATCAATCTACTATCACCTGCATAATGCAAGACAAATAAGGAAGTTCTTGACGCTTGCTTCCACCAAACGGCTCATTGTACAAGGCGTGATCATGGCACGCATTTATTATTGCAACGGTCTTCTCTATGGTGTACCAACTGTGAATCTTTCCAAATTGCAACGTCTTCAGAATTCCGCAGCGCGACTTATCACCCATACACCCAGATACTTTCACATTACCCTAGTGCTGCTTGCACTGCATTGGTTACCGGTGAAGTTCCGAATTTGCCATAAAATCGCTGTCATCTCTTTCAAGGCTATTCACAATCTGGGGCCTGCGTATTTAAGTAATCTCATAAATATCAAACGATGTTCTTGCTCTAACCTCCAGAGTAATGTGGGCGTTATTTTATTATTATTATTATTATTATTATTATTATTATTCAACGGAAGCCGTCACGATTGTTATCCCCAGTTTCCTCGGTCTCCGCTAGGAACCTCTGGGACCATGGCTGACCACTTGAGGAAGACCGACGGAAAAAAAACGGCTGAAGTTTTAGATTCTCCCTATGCTAAAGCAAGTTTGACTAATTAAACGGCAGTTGATAAGACATGACAAAAGAAAACGAGTACTTGTAGTTATTTAACAGTGTGATTTTTCAGCTCAAAAGCATAATAAACTAACTCGATCTACAGAAGAGTTGCCTTAATGTTTCTTTTACAGCTTCTCTTACTTCACTGATCTTCCAACTGTAAAGCAAGGGATTTAAAGACGAGTTTAAGTAAACTAAAGTAGCCGTAAAATGCCAAGCACGATATGTGGATATAGGTATCCCTCTTTGAGGCATCAAAGCGGCCGCTATAGTAACCGGCAGATAACAAACAACAAATGTTCCCTGCACCCACAGTGCACTGTACACTGCCTTTCTGTATCGAGCTATGTTCAGTGGAATTGCTTGGCTCGGTTGTCCTTGAGCAACATGGTTCTGAACATGAATTTGGTTATGACGCAGAGTACAGAAAATTTTTGTGTAAGCGAAGATTGTAGTGACTAGACAAAAAGCTGCAACTATGTACTGATACCATGTGAAAATAAGTAGATTCCAAATAAAAGTAGATGCACCAACGATGGACAAAATCCAAAAACCTATCACAGTTATACTCGTTTTTCTCAAAGTTACAACTTGTCTGTATCTGAGCCCCAGCAACAAGGCGAGAAGTCTGTCCACGCTTATTGCCGTCAATGTTAATGCAGACACTACACACAAAGTATAACCTGAGAAAGCTCCTGTCCGAAGTGAATAATAGCAAATATCCCATCTTTCTTTCACAACAGAAGTCCAATAAGTTACATGCAAAGGCTCCACAATGATACCAACACAGAGATCAGTTATCGCTAGGTTACGATACAGGAGTTTGGACGGCGGATGAAGTGAAGTTTACTTGTATAGGGCAACTAGGATCAGAGTGTTCCCCAGAAATGCAGTGATGGAAAGAAAAATATTTAGAGCTGAAAGAAATATAAGATCGCTATCTACACCTCTAATAAACTCCGCCGAGCAGAACAGTTCTATGAATGTTTTCTGGTTTTCATCTTCAGTAAAGTTTGTCAGTGCCATATTTCTCGGATGTGATCGATGAAACGAGGTGTACGTCAGGGCTTTATCATGATTTACATATCGCTCTTTTAGATCAGTTGAGTGGAGAGTAATATTGATGATTCGCAGTCTGCAGAAAACAGTACGCACGTCTTCGTCGGGCCATACGGTGCCAGGATTTCAGAAAAGTTTTGTAGTTATTCAACCTAACTTCGAACAATGATGTGCCCTGTGCCAGGCTCAGGTGAAACGAACTGGACGGATCAGTGATTTTAATGACTTTTCATGTTACCTGTCCATTGCAAGGTTGACGTATGACAACTTAGTGTACATTACAGGTGAGTGTCATATGCATTATTAACCAGCTTGGGGACAGATAGCCGAAAAGAGGTATAATTAATTAGTGATAGCAAAAATGGTTTTGATTTTATGTTTTTGTTATGGGAGACAACTAAGTGAAAAACTTCTTAAATGCTAAAAACCATTCCGGAAAGAAACCTCGGCTTCTAGTAGTATAGGGTATATTAAAATTTGTCCGCTGACTGCCATTTCACTGCATTTCATTTACTTGTAAGCTATTCTCGCAGGTACGTGATTTCCATAATAATACACAGCTGTTTTAATACGGTCGACTCCTGGCAACCCTCTATAACTCGAACTTCCTGCTAACTAGGGGCAATTTTCATTTCCCTTCAGATCGTTTTCTATATAATCTTACCCACAATAACTCGAACTCCCGATAATTCGAACTTGTTTCTATTTCCCTTGAAGGTTCCAATTATCAGGAGTCGATCGACTGTCATTCCCCATATCTATATTGTGTAAACTAATACTAATATAATCTGAGCGCATGGTGACTTAATTCGTAGTTCTTCCTGTTTTCCTGAATTATTGCACTGTTAACCAAAAGCAAAGCAGGTGATGTCTTTGACTTGGTTATAACTCAAAGCTTCAAATAGACAGAAATCAACGTAAAAACCTTAATTAGGCTGGATTATTACACGTGTATTGATCTTTTATCAGTTGTTCCCACGCGCTACTTTTAAGACAGGGAGTCCAATCAATCCGCCTGAGATGTTGTAATTACGGCTGAGCTCAATTTTCGGCTTTACTATAAGCGAATAACTAACATTTCAAGGAAAACCCACGGAACTAAATACCATTTTTGTAGCATTATATAATAGATATTTTTTTTTTTTTAGGGAACTGAGATCTATTAGCTTTCTCTCCCTCTCCCCTGTAGATGCGTACTTAGTTACGTTCTAGACCCCTGACAGTTCTTATATTTCTTCGAACTTAATAATCAACAGCTTTGCCATCCTCTGAGCAGAGCCTCCTTTTCGTTCCTACTTGATCGAGGAAGAGCTAGAGAAAAAGAGGCTTTGCCCGAATCGCGTCAAAGAACGTTTGGACTAGTCAATCACGTTTTCCCTCGTCAAACTGGTTTTTCTAATGCGAGCATTCGTTTCAGTTGATAAACCTCTGATCATAACTGAGCCTGCTGTACTCAGCGTACGGCTTTAGGCCTGTGTTCGGAGCTGTATCCTAGCAACGATCAGCGCATGGTCAAAAAGATCTTACTCGAATGGTGCAGTCTTTCTAGAATACGCTAAAATCAAGCAAGCGAAAGAAAGACTCTGCTGGTAGGATGCGTCTTTGGGGATACAAGAATGGGTAAATTCCTCTTCTCCTCTTTTTTCCCGTACGGTATTGCTCACGAGAAGAACCTTCTCTTTGATTATTGTCCGCTAGTTCACTACACACATTTCCCTGCTTCATAACCAGGCGCATAAGGGAACATGGAGAGGTTTCAGGTTAACGCAAAGGTCAAACGTACAGTCCACAATGTGAAAGGGGTTATGATCTAATGAACGAGTTATGTATATGCATTAGTGACTGGGCAAGTCTCCCCAATCTTTTAAGGAGAGCCATGCCATGGAAAATTTTAAAGCGCAACCTAAGAGCCAAATATTATAGTCGAAGGCCTTTGTGTTTGAATGATAGTTAACATTTTAGTTCGGTCGTATATTTTTTACTTAGCCTTTCTTTTAGTTGTTTAGCCTTCTTGCCCCTTTAAATTTTTATCCGTTAGCTTTTTATATTTGAGCAATAGTTAAATTTTTAAGACTGATTGTAATTAGTAGTTCTTACATTGTTTAATCTTGGTGTGGACCTCCCTGAAAACCACTAAATGTGACTAGAGCTTCCTCTATAAAGATTATTTAATATTAATATTATTTTATAAAATAACTAATTAAAATAGTACGCGCGTTCTGATTGGCCAAAAACCTATGGTTTATTGTGCCGGTAAACTCATAGTTTTACTTAAAGTTATTTTATAAAAGCAATAAACCTCACTTTCTATGGGTTTATCGGCGTGATAACCTACTTGGGATGTTGGGAGAACATTAGAAATGCTTGTAAATCACTCACCTTCGGCTCGTGATTTACAAACTTTTCTTGTGTTTTTCCAACATCCCGCGTGGGTTATTACGCCCGTAAACCCATAGAAAGTGTGGTCAATTGCTTAATGCTATCATTATCAAAAAAAGCGGGGTTTGTTTGTTTTGTCATCTCTCTAAATTTATCAGGTAAAAATGATTCTTCGTTAAGTGAACTGAGCCAGTAAAATCCCATGAAACAACAAAAATGTACTTTAATTTTTGTACTTATCACGTTGGTTAAAATTTGTTTTATTGTTAATTTTACGTACAATAAATTCAAGCAAATACATATGAATTCATTTATTATGATTAATTTTCCCTGTAATGTATAAAGAGGGGGGGGGGGGATGGGGAAGGGGGGTGTTAATTAATACCGCTCTTTCCGCCAAAGACTGAACCTTTTAAGGCGCAATAGAACTTAAATATTACAAGTGTATGATTCGTTTTAAGGACTGTCTAGTGTTTTTGGCACTGAGGAATTTTAAGTTGAAAGCCATAGTAAACTAACTCGATCGACAGAATATTTGCCTTAACGTTTTTTTTACAGCTTGCCTTACTTCCCTGATCTTCCAACAGTACAGGAACGGGTTCAATGACGAGTTTAAATAGAGTAAAGAAACAGTAAATCGTCTAACGAGGTATACCGATAAAGTCATCCCTTGTTGAGGTGTCAAAGCTACCACTATACCAAACGGCAAATAACATGCAACCAATGTTCCCTGCACCCACATTGCACTGTAAACCGCCTTTCTGTATCGAGCTATGTTTAGTGTGATTGCTTGGCTCGGCTGTCCTTGAGCAGCATGGTTCTGAACATGAATTTGATTATGACGCAGAGAAAAGAAAATTTTTGCGTAAGCGAAGATTGTGGTGATTAGACACAAAGCTATAATTATGTATTGACACCATGAAGTTAAAAGACGGTTCCAAAAGATAGTAGATGCACCGACAATGGAAAAAATCCATAAATTAATTACAGTTATACATGTTTTGCTATAAGTTACAACTTGTCTGTATCTGAGCCCAAGCAAAAAGGTGAGAAGTCTGTCCACAATTATTGCAGTCAGTGTTACTAAAGACTCTACACACAAAGTATAACCTGAGAAAACTTCTGCAAAATGTGAGTAATGGCAAATATCCCATCTTTCCTTTACAACAGAAGTCAAATAAGTCACAGCCAAAGGATCCAAAATGATACCAACACAGAGATCAGTTATCGCTAGGTTACGATACAGAAGTTTGGACGGCGGATGAAGTGAAGTCTCCTTGTGTAGGGCAACTAGGATCAGAGTGTTCCCCAGAAATGCAGTAATGGAAAGAAAAATATTAAGAGCTGAAAGAAATATAAGCTCGCCATCTACACCTCTGATAAATTCCGCCAAGCAGAACAGTTCCATGAATGTTTTCTGGTTTTTATCTTCAGTAACGTTTGTCTGAGCCATATTCATCTGCGATGAAATGAGGTGCAAGTGAGGGCTTTATTTAAATATCGCTCTTTTAATTTTGGGGGAAGTGATATGATTCTCACAAGTTTATCACTAATAACTTAAGGCTGTTTATATAAATATCATCGTGTTTCAGTCAGCTTATGGTAAAAAGCTGCAGTCAGTCAGAAGACAGTACGCACCTTTTTGTCGGGCTAGACGGGGTTTCAGAAAAGTTTAATTTGTAGTTGTCCAAGCCAACTTCGAACTATGATGCAGCCTGCATGTGCCAGGCTCAGGTGAAACGAACTGGACGAAAGATTTTAATGGCTTTTCATGTTGTCTGTCCATTAAAAGCTTGACGTATGAGTAATTTGACAGAAAATTCCATTAACACAAACTGTTAAGTTTATAAGCTTGAATCATCATCGAATCATTTTCCCGCCCAGGCGAGCGTTTTATGCATTATTAACCAACTTGCGGTCAGATAGCCGAAAAAAGGTATAATTAGTGATAGCAACAATGGTTTTAAGTTTTGTGCCTGTTATGTGAGGCAACTAAGTGAAAAACTTCGTAAATGCTTAAAATTCACACCAGAAAGAATCCTCGGCTAGTAGTAGGGTATATTAAGATTTGTCCGCTGACTGCCATTTCACTGCACTGCATCTACTCTCAAGAGTTTTTCCCCATATCTATACTGTGTAAACTAATTGTCTAAGCGCATGGCAATTTAATTCTCGTCCTGTTTTACTGAATTATTGCAATACTAAGTAAAAGCAAAGCAGGTGATGTTTTTGTTTGCTTATAACTTAAAGCTTCAAATGGACAGAAAACAAACCTTATTATAATATGACTCGTGCATTAATTTTGTATCGGTTGTTCCAACGCGCTACTTTTAAGACATGGAGTCCAATCAATCCGCCCAGATATGTTCAATTGCCTGAGGCCTGTTTTCGGCTTTGTTATAAGCGAATAACAAACATTTCTAGAAAAACCTAAGGAAATAAACGTCATTTTTGTAGAACTATATACATAAGGAACTGAGATCTATTAATTTCCTCTCCCTCTCCCCTGTAGATGCGTACTTAGTTACGTTCTAGACCCCTGACAGCTCTTATATTTCCTCGAACTTAATAATCATGGGCTCTGCCATCCTGTGAGCAGAGCCTCTTTTCCCTTCTTCTTGATCGAGAAAGAGCTAGTCCTGCTAAGTATGAAGACAAGAAGCCTTAACAGTCTAAACATACCAACTTGTTTGGTTTTCACCGGGGGGTGCACTCCCTTATTTGGCCTAGAGGGGTATGTGCCCCTGAACAGGGTATAGTTATCAGGGTCTTTAGTCTTAAACATGGTACACAATTTCACTATTTAGCGTCTTGGACAGGGTGTTTTTTTGTATCCGAAGCCTTTAAAAGAGTGTGCATGGAGTTGACGGTGAGCGGTCTGTATATGTGGTGCCAACAATTTCTTCCACCAAAAGTTGTAGCTCCATGATTTCAGTTTGAGAAAATTACTCAATTCTGTATGCAAAACGAAATGAATCAGAGTCATCAAATAAAGTCTCTTGTCTTAGGGCCTGTTTACATGGAGTGGGGGACCCCGGTCTAGTGGGGTAGGTTTCTTTTGTTTTGTGTCCCCCAGAGCTTGAAAACAAAAGAAACCAACCCCACTAGACCGGGGTCCCCCACTCCATGTAAACAGGCCCTTAGATGGGGTAGCGAAATGAACCATTTTCGTCTTAAACAGAGTCAAGGGTTTGAAGGCCACGGCGGCACACCTCTACCAAACTTCTCTTGAGTGCCCCCACCCCTCTCCCCCGTCTTAATTTCGGGTTTGTTATGATTGACACAATGAAAACGTCATCATGACACTCGTTTCGATTAAAGAAATTAACGCCCCAAACTGTCATAACTGTATAGAGGTGTTCACTTTGTCAAGTTTCTGTTTCTATGTAAAACGGATGACATTATTATAAAACAGTGCACTCTCTGATGTATATACTGCTGTATACTAACAACACACGATTAGTTAAATACATGGAGGAAATTGAGATCAACAAGAACAGACGATTTAAGAAAATATGATATTTCTTATGATAAATCACGTGTTCTTGTATTTCTACATAAAAGCCAAACAACTAAGCACAGGGATCGAAACAGTTTTCCCACCTCTCTCTTTCGAGATATATGTTCCTTCCTTTTCGCCTCTTTTGTTACCTTTCTATGCCCCTCAACTGACGCACGCAAAAGGACGTCTCTCTTGCTACTTCTAGATTCGCAACAGTTTTGGATAAACAAGAACGCTCTTAGTAGCGTTGAGTTTCGCTTGCTTGGAGCCCATGGGGCTCTCTGATAAGTTTTGTTGTCAAAGGCGGTGGTGCTGTTATGCTACTTTTTCGTTTGGAATACAAAACGGGTGTAAATACTCAAAACGTTATTGCAAGGAGAGACATGCCGCACATCCGGCTTAGCTTCACACCACTGTGAAACTTTTGAAAACCTTTTACATATTAATATTGCTCCAGTGAGGAGAACTCTTTCAGGAAATTTACACCCAAAACATTGAACGATGATTTTTGTCAGTATAAATACACATGTATATTGATATTGAGAGTCACTCTGAAATGAAATTACTGGGAGTGACCATTGACGAACATTTGAATTTTAGTAGGCATATTGGAGAGGTATGTAAAAACACATCTAGGAAGGTTGGAGTTTTGATGAGGCTTAGAAAGATGTTTACATTATCAGCCAAACTTAAGATTTTCATTTCTTTCATAATGCCTCAAATTACATACTGTCATAGAGTGTGGCATTTCTGTCGGGCGTCGGATAGCAGAAAGATGGAGCGAGTACAAGAGCGAGCGTTAAGGGCCGTCTACTGCGATACGAGAAGTTCATACGATGAGCTCTTGAGAAAAGCTAAACTCACGACACTAGCTATAGGCTGTCGCCGATTGCAGGATATAGCCATAACTATGTATAAGGGAAAGTACAATATATGCCCTCCGTATATAAAGGACATTTTTAAGCTAGATAAACCTCGCTATGGGCTCAGAAATTCTGGTGACTTTTTTATTCCTCGATACAACACAACAACTTACGGAAGACATAGCCTGAGATACGTGGGCCCAGTAATATGGGCTAAACTAAGCAAGGATGTGAAAAAACGCAGAATCAATTTACAGCTTTGAAAAGAAAATTCGTAAGGAAGATCTTGAACAAGTAATCACAGAGGGCTGTAAAAACTGCTTTCTATGTTGTACATAAACGACATTTTCTAGACAGAAACGACACCTCTTAATCAATCAGTATTATTATATATTAGGATGTATATTTTTGTAAATTTATTCGTTGTAAATATTTTTTATATTAATTAGTTAGAGCTGATAGTATTTTAATTTAGTGCCCCCTATTAGTAGGCCTTACATGGCCAGCTAGAAGACCTGACACTGAAATAAAGTTTATCATCATCATCATAATCATCATCATCATCAAATGAGGCGCAAGTGAGGGCTTTATTTAAATATCGCTCTTTTAATTTGGGCGAAAAGTGATATGATTCGCACAAGTTTATCACTAATAACTTATTTCTGTCAGCTGATATTAAAAAGCTGCAGTCAGTCAGAAAACAGTACGCACTTCTTTGTCGGGCCAGACAGGGGTTCAGAGAAGTTTTGTAGTTGTTCAAGCTAACTTCGAACTATGATGCAGCCTGCATGTGCCATGCAGGCTCAGGTGAAACGAACTGTACGAAGATTTTTAATTAATGGCTTTTCATGTTGCCTGTACATTAAAAGCTTGACGTATGAGTAATTTGGCAGAAAATTCCATTAACACGAACTGTTAAGTTTATAAGCTTGAGTCATCATCGAACCATTTTCCCGCCCAGGCGAGCGTTTTATAATTATGCATTATATTAACCAACTTGAGGTCAGATAGCCGAAAAAAAGGTACAATTAATAGTAGCAACAATAGTTTTAATTTTTGTGCCTGTCATAGGAAGCAACTAAGTGAAAAACTTCGTAAATGCTTAAAACCATAGCGGAAAGAAACTTCGGCTAGTCGTAGGGTATATAGAAATTTGTGCGCTCACTGCTTTTCCACTGCTCCCTCGACCCTCACGTGTCTCCCTCGCGTGCGCCCGTTCTTTCTTTCGCCCAATACTTCCAAGCGCCTGCTACGCAGGCTAGGAATGATTCCGAGGTCCAAAACACGAACGTGTTCCGACTCCCGGGTTTCACAACTTGACAATCAATCTATTATCACCTGCATAACATCAGACAAATAAGGAAGTCCTTGACGCCTGCTTCCACCAAACGGCTGATTATAATTGCAACGGTCTTCTCTATGGTGTACCAGCTGTGCATCGTTCCAAATTGCAACGTCTTCAGAATTCCGCAGCGCAACTTATCACCCATACACCCAGATACTTCCACATTACCATAGTGCTGCTTGCACTGCATTGGTTACCGGTGAAGTTCCGAATTTGCTATAAAATCGCTGTAATCTCTTTCAAGGCTATTCACCATCTGGGGCCTGCGTAATTAAGTAATCTCATAAATACTAAACGATGTTCTTGCTCTAACCTTCAGAGTAATGTGGGCGTTATTTTGCAAGACCCTATCGCTAAGTTCAGATGCACTCTTAGGGACAGAGAAAATTTACTGCAGCTGCTCCAAAGATATGGAACGGTTTGCTCGACTACATTGGGAAAGAGAATGATTTTGGATATGTTTAAGAGACTCATTAAGACGCACTATTTCAAAGAGGCCTATAGCGACCTGTCTTGAGCTATCTATGGTTTTCATTTTCTACTTTTATCTTCTATTTTTACTTCTTACTTGTTATGAGTTATGCTAAATTACCTATTAGGAAGGAAATGTAACAAATAATTAAGCTTTACTATATAGAGAGTATGTAATACAACTTTTGTTTTAGTCTTATTCGAGTGTTATGCGCATTTGATCATATTTTTCAATGTTAAAATGCGCAATAAAAGCAATAAATATTATTATTATTATTCTTTTTAACTTGTTTTTCCTTTTAATACCAGAGACGGATTGGTAATGACTTAATTTAAAACTCTGGACTGCCTGCAAGAGCTAGTGACCGCATCTGAGCCGCAAGGAATGTATTTGTGAAATCGTTATTGACACAGTGATTGCTATTTTTATCAATTTATACTATTGTTGATGTTATATAGTGCTTAATTCTCACTCCAAATACTTCTGTAAATTATGTACATATTTTTTAAAGTTGAATAAAACTATTATTAATAATAATAATTATTATTATTACTATTATTATTATTATTACAACGGAAGTCGTCACGATTATTGTTATTCCCAGTTTCCTCGGTCTCCGCCAGGGACCTCTGGGACCATGGCCGACTATTTGGGGAAGACCGACGAAAAAAACGGCTGAAGTTTTAGGTTCTCGCTCTGCTAAAGCAAGCTCGACTAATTAAACTGCAGTTGATAAGACATGAATAAAGGAAACGATCGGTACTTGTAGTTGTTCATCAGTATGATTTTTCAGCTAAAGAGCAAAATAAACTAACTCGATCTACAGAAGAGTTGCCTTAATGTTTTTTTCACAGCTTGTCTTACTTCATTGATCTTCCAACAGTATAGCAAGGGATTTAAAGACGAGTTTAAGTAAACTAACGTAGCCGTAAAATGCCAAGCACGATATGCGGATATAGGTATCCCTCTTTGAGGCATCAAAGCGACCGCTATAGTAAACGGCAGATAACAAACCACCATTGTTCCTTGCACCCACAGTGCACTGTAGAGTGCCTTTCTGTATCGAGCTATGTTCAGTGGAATTGCTTGGCTCGGTTGTCCTTGAGCAACATGGTTCTGAACATGAATTTGGTTATGACGCAGAGTACAGAAAATTTTTGTGTAAGCGAAGATTATAGTGGCTAGACACAAAGCTGGAACTATGTGTTGATACCGTGTGGTTATAAATAGATTCCAAATAAAAGTAGATGCACCAACGATGGACAAAATCCAAAAACCTATCACAGTTATACTCGTTCTTCTCAAAGTTACAACTTGTCTGTATCTGAGCCCCAGCAACAAGGCGAGAAGTCTGTCCACGCTTATCGCAGTCACTGTTAATAAAGATACTGCAGACAAAGTATAACCTGAGAAAGCTGCTGTCCGAAAAGAAAAATAGCAAATATCCCATCTTTCTTTCACGACAGAAGTCCAATTTGTCACATACAAAGGCTCCACAATGATACCAACACAGAGATCAGTTATCGCCAGGTTACGATACAGGAGTTTGGACGGCGGATGAAGTGAAGTTTCCTTGTGTAGGGCAACTAGGATCAGAGTGTTCCCCAGAAATGCAGTGATGGAAAGAAAAATATTAATTGCTGAGAGAAAGATAAGCTCGCTATCTACACCTCTTATAAACTCTACCGCGCAGAACAGTTCTTTGAATGTTTTCTGGTTTTCATCTTCAGTAAAGTTTGTCAGTGCCATATTTCTCTGTGATGAGACGAGATGTACGTGAGGGCTTTATTTAGTATCGCTCTTTTGGATTGAGTGGTGTGTTATTGATGATTCGCACATCATTTTCAATATGCTAATACACTCTTTTTTTCTATAAGGATATATTTTATAAGAATATCGAGGCTGAAATTTGCGAAATCTTAAGAAATACTTTAAGAATAAACCCAAGGCTGAGATTTTGAGAAAGATATAATTTTGTGTGGCGAAAATCTGTAAATACAATTATAACAACAACAATTTATTCCTTTCCTTAAACGGCAAATCTAGCTAATTATATTTAACAAAACTATAACTGATACCCCAATATATTCTAAAACGGAAATGTAATAAGCTATTAGGTAAGTGACGGCTTTATTCAGCCATCACTTAATTTAGTTGGGTGGAAAGGATATGATTCGCCCACCGCCGGGGGGGGGGGGGGGGGGAAGGGAAAGGGGCGGTGTTTATCACTAATAACGCAAGGTTGGATCCGCGGTAATTCTTCTGGCTCCAGTAGTTCAAAAGGTGGATAGCGCTATCCGGTGGATAATTCTCTATCCAGTGGATTTCCCAAATACTTATCCGCTGAATAGTGATTTATCCAATGGTTAGCGCTATCCAGCTTTGGAACAACTGGGGCCGGGTGTTTTCATTAATAGAAACCTTAAGATTGAGTTTTGGTCATCTTACTGCAAACGACAAACTGCTTTTTGCGCTCAACGGTTTCACGTTACTTGTCTGCCCTTATTAGGTGCTTATGATTCGCGGGTGGTAGCTCGCGGCTGCCATGTTTGTTTTCATTCAATCATCCACTTACTTCTATTTTAGCTAAGAAATTGCCTTCAAAATTATTTGAACTATTTTTGACATAGAATTCGATAATCAATAAGGAAAAGAGCTCTAGACAGTCATATTTCTTCTTATTAAACGTGGAATTGTGATGTTTTAGGATGCAAAAAACCTTGAGATAAACCACTTATCTCCGATGCGTGGTCTAATCGTACAAACGTGAACCTCAAACCGCAAATCTGACGACAAGGCCCTGGTCACGTGAGTTCTTGACGTTTGCGGTTCACGGGAACTGCCGAAAAACTGTACGCCCGTCTTTTTCGGGCCAGACAAAATTCCCGGTGGTTCAGAAACGTTTTGTTGTTGTTCAAGATAACCTAGAACTATGATGTAGCCTATCGGCCAGGCTCAGGTGACTAACTCGACGTGCGATTTTAATGACTTTTCATGTTGCCTGTCTATTGCGAGCTTGACGTTCCACACCTTATGTTGCATTAATTTGGCAGAAAATTTTAATAACTGAAGAGATAACACAAGCTGCGAAGTTTACAAGCTTGGGCAATCACCATTTTCCCAGGCGAGTGTTATATGCGTTAATAACTAACTTGAGGTCAGATGGCTGTAAAAAGGTATAATCGTGATGGCAGCAACGGTTTTAATTTTCTTCTCTGTTATGAGAGGCAAAAAGAGAAACAGCTCGTAAATGCTTAAAACCATATCGGAAAAAAACCCCGGCTAGTAGTAGGGTATAATTAAAATTTGCATGTCCGCTGACTGCCATTTCACTGCACTGTAACCAGTCGAATGTTCCACGCAGTATTTCTCCACAGTTTCTATATTGTGTGAATTAATTATTTAAGAGCTTGGTAACTTCATTTTTTACAGTGTTAACCAAAAGCAAAGCAGGTGATGTATTTACTTAAAGCTTCAAATAGAGAGAAAACAACCCTAAGTTGAGGGCTTTATTTAAATATCGCTCTTTTAATTTGGGCGGAAAGTGATATGATTCTCACAAGTCTATCACTAATAACTTAAGGCTGTTTATATCATTATCATCGTGTTTCTGGCAGCTGATGTTAAAAAGCTTCAGTCAGTCAGAAAAGAGTACGCACTTCTTTGTCGGGCGAGACGGGGGTTCAGAGAAGTTTTGTAGTGTTCAAGCTAACTTCAAACTATGATGCAGCCTGCATGTGCCATGCAGGCTCAGATGAAACGAACTGTACGAAGATTTTTAATTAATGGCTTTTCATGTTGCCTGTACATCAAAAGCTTGACGTATGAGTAATTTGGCAGAAAATTCCAATAACACAAACTGTTAAGTTTATAAACTTGAGTTATCATCGAATCATTTTCCCGCCCAAGCGAGCGTTATATGCATTATTAACCAACTTGAGGTCAGATGGCGGAAAAAAGGTATAATTAATGATAGCAACAATGGTTTTAATTTTTGTGCCTGTTATGGGAAGCAACTAAGTGAAAAACTTCGTAAATGCTTAAAACCATAGCGGAAAGAAACTTCGGCTAGTAGTAGGGTATATAAAAATTTGTGCGCTGACTGCTTTTCCACTGCTCCCTCACCCCTCGCGTGTCTCCCTCGCGCGCGCCTTTTCTTTCTTTCGCCCACTACTTCCAAGCGCCTGGTACGCAGGCTAGGAATGATTCCGAGGTCCAAAACACGAACGTGTTCCGACTCCCGGGTTTCACAACTTGACAATCAATCTACTATCACCTGCATAATGCAAGACAAATAAGGAAGTTCTTGACGCTTGCTTCCTCCAAACGGCTCATTGTACAAGGTGTGATCATGGCACGCATTTATTATTGCAACGGTCTTCTCTATGGTGTACCAGCTGTGTATCTTTCCAAATTGCAACGTCTTCAGAATTCCGCAGCGCGACTTATCACCCATACACCCAGATACTTACACATTACCCTAGTGCTGCTTGCACTGCATTGGTTACCGGTGAAGTTCCGAATTTGCTATAAAACCGCTGTGATCTCTTTCAAGGCTATTCACAATCTGGGGCCTGCGTATTTAAGTAATCTCATAAATATAAAACGATGTTCTCGCTCTAACCTGCGGAGTAATGTGGGCGTTATTTTGCAAGACCCTATCGCTAAGTTCAAATGCAGTTTTGGGGACAGATTATTTACTGCAGCTGCTCCAAAGATATGGAACGGTTTACCGGACCATATTAGGAAAGACAATGATTTTGGATATTATTAAGAGGCACTACTTTAAAGAGGCCTAAAGCGACCTGTCTTGAGCTATCGTGGCTTTTTAATTTCTACTTTAATCTTCTCTTTTTACTTCTTACTTGTTATGAGTTATGCTAAATTGCCTATTAGGAAGGAAATGTAACAACTGCTTAAGCTTTAGTATATAGAGAGTATGTAATATATCTTTTGTTTTAGTCTTATTCAAGTGTTAAGCGCATTTGATCATATTTTTCAATGATAAAATGCGCAATAAAAGGAATGAATATTATTATTACTATTATTATTATTACAACGGAAGTCGTCACGATTATTATCCCCAGTTTCCTCGGTCTCCGCTAGGAACCTCTGGGACCATGGCTGACCACTTGAGGAAGGCCGACGGAAAAAAAACGGCTGAAGTTTTAGATTCTCGCTCTGCTAAAGCAAGTTTGACTAATTAAACGGCAGTTGATAAGACATGACAAAAGGAAACGAGTACTATGTAGTTATTTATCAGTATGATTTTTCAGCTGGAAAGCACTGATAATAAACTAACTCGATCTACAGAAGAGTTGCCTTAATGTTTCTTTCACAGCTTGTCTTACTTCACTGATCTTCCAACAGTACAGCAAGGGATTTAAAGACGAGTTTAAGTAAACTAAAGTAGCCGTAAAATGCCAAGCACGATATGCGGATATAGGTATCCCTCTTTTAGGCATCAGAGCGGCCGCTAAAGTAACCGGCAGATAACAAACAACAAATGTTCCCTGCACCCACAGTGCACTGTAGACTGCCTTTCTGTATCGAGCTATGTTCAGTGGAATTGCTTGGCTCTGTTGTCCTTGAGCAACATGGTTCTGAAAATGAATTTGGTGATGACGCAGAGTACACAAAATTTTTGTGTAAGCGAAGATTGTAGTGACTAGACAAAAAGCTGCAACTATGTATTGATACCATGTGGAAATAAGTAGATTCCAAATAAAAGTAGATGCACCAACGATGGACAAAATCCAAAAACCTATCACAGTTATTCTCGTTCTTCTCAAAGTTACAACTTGTCTGTATCTGAGCCCCAGTAACAAGGCGAGAAGTCTGTCCACGCTTATTGCCGTCAATGTTAATGCAGACACTATACACAAAGTATCACTTGAGAAAGCTGCTATCCGAAGTGAATAATAGCAAATATCCCATCTTTCTTTCACGACAGAAGTCCAATTTGTCACATACAAAGGCTCCACAATGATACCAACACAAAGATCAGTTATCGCTAGGTTACGATATAGAAGTTTGGACGGCGGATGAAGTGAAGTTTCCCTGTGTAGAGCAACTAGGATCAGAGTGTTCCCCAGAAATGCAGTAATGGAAAGAAAAATATTTAGAGCTGAAAGAAATATAAGCTCGCTATCTACACCTCTAATAAACTCCGCCGAGCAGAACAGTTCTATGAATGTTTTCTGGTTTTCATCTTTAGTAAAGTTTGTCAGTGCCATATTTCTCGGATGTGATCGATGAAACGAGGTGTACGTCAGGGCTTTATCATGATTTACATATCGCTCTTTTAGATCAGTTGAGTGGAAAGTAATATTGATGATTCGAATTCGCAGTCTGCAGAAAACAGTACGCACGTCTTCGTCGGGCTGATACGGTGCCAGGGTTTCAGAAAAGTTTTGTAGTTATTCAACCTAAATTCGAACTATGATGTGCCCTGTGCCAGGCTCAGGTGAAACGAACTGGACTGATCAGTGATTTTAATGACTTTTCATGTTACCTGTTCATTGCAAGGTTGACGTATGACAACTTAGTGTACATTATAGGTAAGTGTCATATGCATTATTAACCAACTTGGGGGCAAATAGCCGAAAAGAGGTATAACTAATTAGTGATAGGGAAAATGGTTTTGATTTTTTTTTTTGTTATGGGAGACAAAACTAAGTGAAAAACTTCTTAAATGCTAAAAATCATTCCGGGAAGAAACCTCGGCTTTTAGTAGTATAGGGTATATTAAAATGTGTTCGCTGACTGCCATTTCACTGCATTACATTTACTTGCAAGCTATTCTCGCAAGTACGTGATTTCCATAATAATACACAGCTGTTTTAATACGGTCGACTCCTGGCAACCCTCTATAACTCGAACTTCCCGCTAACTCGGGGCAATCTTCATTTCCCTTCAGATCGTTTTCTATATAATTTTACCCACAATAACTCGAACTCCCGATAATTCGAACTTGTTTCTATTTCCCTTGAAGGTTCCAATTATCAGGAGTCGATCGACTGTTATTCCCATATCTATATTGTGTAAACTAATACTAATATATAATTATCTGAGCGCATGGTGACTTAATTCGTAGTTCTTCCTGTTTTCCTGAATTATTGCACTGTTAACCAAAAGCAAAGCAGGTGATGTCTTTGACTTGGTTATAACTCAAAGCTTCAAATAGACAGAAATCAACGTAAAAACCTTAATTAGGCTGGATTATTACACGTGTATTGATCTTGTATCAGTTGTTCCCACGCGCTACTTTTAAGACAGGCAGTCCAATCAATCCGCCCACACATGTTCTATTACCTAAGCTCAATTTTCGGCTTTACTATAAGCGAATAACTAACATTTCAAGGAAAACCCACGGAACTAAATACCATTTTTGATCATAACTGAGCCTGCTGTACTCAGCGTACGGCTCTAGGCCTGTGTTCGGAGCTGTATACTAGCAACGATCAGCGCATGGTCAAAAAGATCTTACTCAAATGGTGCAGTCTTTCTAGAATACGCTAAAATCAAGCAAGCGAAAGAAAGACTCTGCTGGTAGGATGCGTCTTTGGGGATACAAGAATGGGTAAATTCCACTTCTCCTCTTTTTTCCCGTACGGTATTGCTCACGAGAAGAACCTTCTCTTTGATGATTGTCCGCTAGTTCACTACACACATTTCCCTGCTTCATAACCAGGCGCATAAGGGAACATGGAGAGGTTTCAGGTTAACGCAAAGGTCAAACGTACAGTCCACAATGTGAAAGGGGTTATGATCTAATGAACGAGTTATGTATATGCATTAGTGACTGGGCAAGTCTCCCCAATCTTTTAAGGAGAGCCATGCCATGGAAAATTTTAAAGCGCAACCTAAGAGCCAATATTTTAGTCGAAAGCCTTTGTGTTTGAATGATAGTTAATATTTTAGTTTGGTTGTATATTTTTTACTTAGCCTTTCTTTTAGTTGTTTAGCCTTCATGCCCTTTTAAATTTTTATCTGTTAGCTTTTTATATTTCAGCAATAGTTAAATTTGATTGATTGATTGTAATTAGTAGTTCTCACATTTTTTAATCTTGGTGTGGACCTCCCCGAAAACCACTAAATGTGACTAGAGCTTCCTCTATAAAGATTATTTAACATTAATATTATTTTATAAAATAACTAATTAAAATAGTACGCGCGTTCTGATTGGCCAAAAACCTATGGTTTATTGTGCCAGTAAACTCATAGTTTTACTGAAAGTTATTTTATAAAAGCAATAGACCTCACTTTCTATGGGTTTATCGGCGTGATAACCCACTTGGGATGTTGGGAGAACATTCGAAATGCTTGTAAATCACTCGCCTTCCGCTCGTGATTTACAACTTTTCTCGTGTTTTTCCAACATCCCGCGTGGGTTATTACGCCGGTAAACCCATAGAAAGTGTGGTCAATTGCTTAATGCTATCATTATCAAAAAAAGCGGGGTTTGTTTGTTTCGTCATCTCGCTAAATTTATCACGTAAAAATGACTCTTCGTTAAGTGAACTGAGCGAGTAACATCCCATGAAACAACAAAAATGTACTTTAATTTTTGTACTTATCACGTTGGTTAAAATTTGTTTTATTGTTAATTTTACGTACAATAAATTCAAGCAAATACATATGAATTCATTTATTATGATTAATTTTCCCTGTAATGTATAAAGAGGGGGGGGGATGGGGGGGGGGGGGTTAATTAATACCGCTCTTTCCGCCAAAGACTGAACCTTTTAAGGCGCAATAGAACTTAACTATTACATGTGTATGATTCGTTTTAAGGACAGTCTAGTGTTTTTGGCACTGAGGAATTTTAAGTTGAAAACCATAGTAAACTAACTCGATCGACAGAATATTTGCCTTAACGTTTTTTTTACAGCTTGCCTTACTTCCCTGATCTTCCAACAGTACAGGAACGGGTTCAATGACGAGTTTAAATAGAGTAAAGAAACAGTAAATCGTCTAAAGAGGTATACCGATAAAGTCATCCCTTGTTGAGGTGTCAAAGCTACCACTATACCAAACGGCAAATAACATGCAACCAATGTTCCCTGGACCCACATTGCACTGTAAACCGCCTTTCTGTATCGAGCTATGTTTAGTGTGATTGCTTGGCTCGGTTGTCCTTGAGCAGCATGGTTCTGAACATGAATTTGATTATGACGCAGAGAAAAGAAAATTTTTGCGTAAGCGAAGATTGTGGTGATTAGACGCAGAGCTATAATTATGTATTGACACCATGAAGCTAAAAGACGGTTCCAAAAGATAGTAGATGCACCGACAACGGAAAAAATCCATAAATTAATTACAGTTATACATGTTTTTCCATAAGTTACAACTTGTCTGTATCTGAGCCCAAGCAACAAGGTGAGAAGTCTGTCCACACTTATTGCAGTCAGTGTTACTAAAGACACTACACACAAAGTATAACCTGAGAAAACTTCTGCAAAATGTGAGTAATAGCAAATATCCCATCTTTCCTTTACAACAGAAGTCAAATAAGTCACAGCCAAAGGATCCAAAATGATACCAACACAGAGATCAGTTATCGCTAGGTTACGATACAGAAGTTTGGACGGCGGATGAAGTGAAGTTTCCTTCTGTAGGGCAACTAGGATCAGAGTGTTCCCTAGAAATGCAGTAATGGAAAGAAAAATATTAAGAGCTGAAAGAAATATAAGCTCGCCATCTACACCTCTGATAAATTCCGCCAAGCAGAACAGTTCCATGAATGTTTTCTGGTTTTCATCTTCAGTAACGTTTGTCTGAGCCATATTCATCTGCGATGAAATGAGGTGCAAGTGAGGGCTTTATTTAAATATCGCTCTTTTATTTTGGGCGGAAAGTGATATGATTCGCACAAGTCTATCACTAATAACTTAAGGCTGTTTATATAAATATCATCGTGTTTCAGTCAGCTTATGGTAAAAAGCTGCAGTCAGTCAGAAGACAGTACGCACTTTTTTGTCGGGCTAGACGTGGTTTCAGAAAAGTTTAATTTGTAGTTGTTCAACGCTAACTTCGAACTATGATGCAGCCTGCATGTGCCATGCAGGCTCAGGTGAAACGAACTGGACGGAAGATTTTTAATTAATGGCTTTTCATGTTGCCTGTACATTAAAAACTTGACGTATGAGTAATTTGGCAGAAAATTCCAATAACACAAACTGTTAGCTTTATAAGCTTAAGTCATCATCGAACCATTTTCCCGCCCAGGCGAGCGTTTTATGCATTATATTAACCAACTTGAGGTCAGATAGCCGAAAAAAGGTATAAGTAATAATAGCAACTATGGTTTTAATTTTTGTGCCTGTTATGGGAAGCAACTAAGTGAAAAACTTCGTAAATGCTTAAAACCATAGCGGAAAGAAAGTTCGGCTAGTAGTAGGGTATATTAAAATTTGTGTGCTGACTGCTTTTCCACTGCTCCCTCACCCCTCGCGTGTCTCCCTCGTGCGCGCCTTTTCTTCTTTCGCCCACTACTTCCAAGCGCCTGCTACGCAGGCTAGGAATGATAAGGAATGATTCCGAGGTCCAAAACACGAACGTGCTCCACTCCCGGGTTTCACAACTTGACAATCCATCTACTATCACCTACATAATATCAGATAAATCAGGAAGTTCTTGACGCCTGCTTACACCAAACGGCTCATTGTACAAGGCGGGATCCTGGCACACATTTATAATTGCAACGGTCTTCTCTATGGTGTACCAGCTGTGTATCTTTCCAAATTGCAACGTCTTCAGAATTCTGCAGCGCGACTTATCACCCATACACCCAGATACTTACATATTACCCTAGTGCTGCTTGCACTGCATTGGTTACCGGTGAAGTTCCGAATTTGCTATAAAATCGCTGCGATCTCTTTCAAGGCTATTCACAATCCGGGGCCTGCGTATTTAAGTAATCTCATAAATATTAAACGATGTTCTTGCTCTAACCTGCAGAGTAATGTGGGCGTTATTTTGCAAGACCCTATCGCTAAGTTCAAATGCACTCTTAGGGACAGAGATCATTTACTGCAACTGCTCCAAAGATATGGAACGGTTTACTGGACTACATTGGGAAAGAGAATGATTTTGGATATGTTTAAGAGACTCATTAAGACGCACTATTTTAAAGAGGCCTATAGCGCCCTGTCTTGAGCCATCTATGGTATTTATTTTCTACTTTTATCTTCTATTTTTATTTCTTACTTGTTATGAGCTAAATTACCTATTAGGAAGGAAATGTAACAAATGATTAAACTTTAGTATATAGAGAGTATGTAATATATCTTTTGTTTTAGTCTTATTCGAATGTTATGCGCATTTGATCATATTTTTCAATGTTAAAATACGCAATAAAAGCAATGAATATTATTATTATTATTATTATTATTATTATTCTTTTTAACTTGTTTTTCCTTTTGATATCAGAGACGGATTGGTAATGACTTAATTTAAAACTCTGGACTGCCTGCAAGAGTTAGTGACCGCATCTGAGCCGCAAGGAATGTATTTGTGAAATCGTTATTGACACAGTGATTGCTATTTTTATCAATTTATACTATTGTTAATGTTATATAGTGCTTAATTCTTACTCCAAATATTTCTATAAATTATGTACATATTTTTTAAAGTTGAATAAAATTATTATTTATTATTATTATTAATTATTATTATTATTGTTAATTATTATTAATTATTGTTAATAATTATTATCCCCAGTTTCCTCGGTCTCCGCTAGGAACCTCTGGGACCATGGCCGACGATTTGGGGAAGACCGACGGAAAAAAAAAAAGAAAAACGGCTAAAGTTTTAGGTTCTCGCTTTGCTAAAGCAAGTTCGCCTAATTAAACGTCAGTTGATAAGACATGGAAAAAGAAAACGAGTACTTGTAGTTATTTAACAGTATGATTTTTCAGCTGAAAAGCATAATAAACTAACTCGATCGACCGAAGAGTTGCCTTAATGTTTCTTTCACAGCTTGTCTTACTTCAATGATCTTCCAATAGTACAGCAAGGGATTTAAAGACGAGTTTAAATAAACTAAGGTAATCGTAAAATGCCAAGCACGATATGCAGATATAGGTATCCCTCTTTGAGGCATCAAAGCGACCGCTATAGTAAACGGCAGATAACAAACAACAAATGTTCCCTGCACCCACAGTGCACTGTACACTGCCTTTCTGTATCGAGCTAGGTTCAGTGGAATTGCTTGGCTCGGTTGTCCTTGAGCAACATGGTTCTGAACATGAATTTGGTGATGACGCAGAGTACAGAAAATTTTTGTGTAAGCGAAGATTATAGTGACTACACTAAAAGCTGTAACTATGCGTAGATACCATGTGTTTATAAATAGACTCCAAATAATGGTAGATGCACCAACGATGGACAAAATCCAAATACCTAACACAGTTATACTCATTCTTCTCAAAGTTACAACTTGTCTGTATCTGAGCCCCAGCAACAAGGCGAGAAGTCTGTCCACGCTTATTGCAGTCAATGTTAATGCAGACACTACACACAAAGTATAACCTGAGAAAGCTCCTGTCCGAAGTGAATAATAGCAAGTATCCCATCTTTCTTTCACAATAGAAGTCCAATAAGTCACAGCCACTGGCTCCACAATGATACCAACACAGAGATCAGTTATCGCCAGGTTACGATACAGGAGTTTGGACGGCGGATGAAGTGAAGTTTCCTTGTGTAGGGCAACTAGGATCAGAGTGTTCCCCAGAAATGCAGTAATGGAAAGAAAAAGATTTATAGCTGAGAGAAAGATAAACTCGCTATCTACACCTCTAATAAACTCCACCGCGCAGAACAGTTCTATGAATGTTTTCTGGTTTTCATCTTCAGTAAAGTTTGTCAGTGCCATATTTCTCTGTGATGAAACGAGGTGTACGTGAGGGCTTTATTTAGTATCGCTCTTTTGGATTGAGTGGTGTGTTATTGATGATTCGCACATCATTTTCAATATGCTAATACACTCCTTTTCTCCATAAGAATATAATTTATAAGAATATCGAGGCTGAAAGTTGCGAAATCTTAAGAATACTTTAAGAATAAACCCCAGGCTGAGATTTTGAGAAAGATATAATTTTGTGTGGTGAAAATCTGCAAATACAATTATAACATCAACAATTTATTCCTTTCCTTAAACGGCAAATCTAGCTAATTATATTTAACAAAACTATAACTGATACCCCAATATATTCTAAAACGGAAATGTTATAAGCTATTAGGTAAGTGACGGCTTTATTCAGTCATCACTTAATTAGTTGGGTGGAAAGGATATGATTCGCCCACCGCCGGGGGGGGGGGGGGGGGGCGGTGTTTCTCACTTATAACGCAAGGTTGGATCCGCGGTAATTCTTCTGGCTCCAGTAGTTCAAAAGGTGGATAGCGCTATCCGGTGAATAATTCTCTATCCAGTGGATTTCCCAAATACTTATCCGCTGGATAGTGATTTATCCAATGGATAGCGCTATCCAGCTTTGGAACAACTGAGGCCGGGTGTTTTCATTAATAGAAACCTTAAGATTGAGTTTTGGTCATCTTACTGAAAACGACAAACTGCTTTTTGCGCTCAACGGTTTCACGTTACTTGTCTGCCCTTATTAGGTGCTTATGATTCGCGGGTGGTAGCTCGCGGCTGCCATGTTTGTTTTCATTTAATCATCTACTTACTTCTATTTTAGCTAAGAAATTGCCTTCAAAATTATTTGAACTATTTTTGACATAGAATTCGATAATCAATAAGGAAAAGAGCTCTAGACAGTCATATTTCATCTTATTAAACGTGGAATTGTGATGTTTTAGGATGCAAAAAACCTTGAGATAAACCACTTATCTCCGGTGCATTGTCTAATCGTACAAACGTGAACCTCAAACCGCAAATCTGACGACAAGGCCCTGGTCACGTGAGTTCTTGACGTTTGCGGTTCACGGGAACTGCCGAAAAACTGTGAGCGCGTCTTTGTCGGGCCAGACAAAATTCCCGGTGGTTCAGAAACGTTTTGTTGTTGTTCAAGATAACCTAGAACTATGATGTAGCCTATCGGTCAGGCTCAGGTGACTAACTCGACATACCATTTTAATGACTTTTCATGTTGCCTGCCTATTGCGAGCTTGACGTTCCACACCTATTGCATTAATTTGGCAGAAAATTTTAATAACTGAAGAGATAACACAAGCTGCGAAGTTTACAAGCTTGAGCAATCACCATTTTCCCAGGCGAGCGTTATATGCGTTTATAACCAACTTGAGGTCAGATGGCTGTAAAATGGTATAATGGTGATGGCAACAACGGTTTTAATTTTCTTCTCTGTTACGGGAGGCAAAAAGTGAAACAGCTCGTAAATGCTTAAAACCATATCGGAAAAAAACCCCGGCTAGTAGTAGGGTATAATTAAAATTTGCATGTCCGCTGACTGCCATTTCACTGCACTGTAATCAGTCGAATGTTCCACGCAGTATTTCCCCACAGTGTCTATATTGTGTGAATTAATTATTCAAGCGCTTGGTAACTTCAACTGCTTGGCTCGGTGGTCCTTGAGCAATATGGTTCTGAACATCTGCAGCAATGGACAGAAAATATTAAGAGCTGAAAGAAATATAAGCTCGCCACTTACATAAATTCCACCGAGCAGAACAGTTCTGTGAATGTTTTCTGGTTTTCATCTTCAGTAACGTTTGTCTGAGCCATATTCATCTGCGATGAAATGAGGCGCAAGTGAGGGCTTTATTTAAATATCGCTCTTTTAATTTGGGCGGAAAGTGATATGATTCTCACAAGTCTATTACTAATAACTTAAGGCTGTTTATATCATTATCATCGTGTTTCTGTCAGCTGATGTTAAAAAGCTGCAGTCAGTCAGAAAAGAGTACGCACTTCTTTGTCGAGCAAGACGGGGGTTCAGAGAAGTTTTGTAGTGTTCAAGCTAACTTCAAACTATGATGCAGCCTGCATGTGCCATGCAGGCTCAGGTGAAACGAACTGTACGGAGATTTTTAATTAATGGCTTTTCATGTTTCCTGTACATTAAAAGCTTTACGTATGAGTAATTTGGCAGAAAATTCCAATAACACAAACTGTTAAGTTTATAAACTTGAGTTATCATCGAATCATTTTCCCGCCCAGGCGAGCGTTATATGC
This sequence comes from Porites rus, assembly GCA_964035705.1. Taxonomy (NCBI): domain Eukaryota; kingdom Metazoa; phylum Cnidaria; class Anthozoa; order Scleractinia; family Poritidae; genus Porites; species Porites rus. The sequence continues at coordinate 7,231,391 of OZ037997.1, read as the reverse complement.
ATTATTAACCAACTTGAGGTCAGATGGCCGAAAAAAAGTATAATTAATGATAGCAACAATGGTTTTTATTTTTGTGCCTGTTATGGGAAGCAACTAAGTGAAAAACTTCGTAAATGCTTAAAACCATAGCGGAAAGAAACTTTGGCTAGTAGTAGGGTATATAAAAAATTGTGTGCTGACTGCTTTTCCACCTCGCGTGTCTCCCTCGCGCGCGCCTTTTCTTTCTTTCGCCCACTACTTCCAAGCGCCTGCTACACAGGCTAGGAATGATAAGGAATGATTCCGAGGTCCAAAACACGAACGTGCTCCACTCCCGGGTTTCACAACTTGACAATCCATCTACTATCACCTACATAATATCAGATAAATAAGGAAGTTCTTGACGCCTGCTTACACCAAACGGCTCATTGTAAAAGGCGTGATCATGGCACGCATTTATAATTGCAACGGTCTTCTCTATGGTGTACCAGCTGTGTATCTTTCCAAATTGCAACGTCTTCAGAATTCTGCAGCGCGACTTATCACCCATAAACCCAGATACTTACACATTACCCTAGTGCTGCTTGCACTGCATTGGTTACCGGTGAAGTTCCGAATTTGCTATAAAATCGCTGCGATCTCTTTCAAGGCTATTCACAATCTGGGGCCTGCGGATTTAAGTAATCTCATAAATATTAAACGATGTTCTTGCTCTAACCTGCAGAGTAATGTGGGGGCAAGACCCTATCGCTAAGTTCAAATGCACTCTTAGGGACAGAGATCATTTACTGCAACTGCTCCAAAGATATGGAACGGTTTACTGGACTACATTGGGAAAGAGAATGACTTTGGATATGTTTAGGAGACTCATTTAGACGCACTATTTTAAAGAGGCCTATAGCGCCCAACCTTGAGCTATCTATGGTTTTTATTTTCTACTTTTACCTTCTATTTTTAGAGAGAGTATGTAATATATCTTTTGTTTTAGTCTTATTCGAATGTTATGCGCATTTCATCATATATTTCTCAATGTTAATATGCGCAATAAAAGTAATGAATATTATTATTATTATTATTATTATTATTATTATTATTATTATTATTATTATTTTTATTATTATTATTCTTTTTAACTTGTTTTTCCTTTTGATATCGGAGACGGATTGGTAATGACTTAATTTAAAACTCTGGACTGCCTGCAAGAGTTAGTGACCGCATCTGAACCGCAAGGAATGTATTTGTGAAATCGTTATTGCCACAGTGATTGCTATTTTTATCAATTTATACTATTGTTAATGTTATATAGTGCTTAATTCTTACTCCAAATATTTCTGTAAATTATGTAGATATTTTTTAAAGTTGAATAAAATTATTATTTATTATTATTACTAATTATTATTATTATTATTATTATTATTATTATTATTATTATTACAACGGAAGTCGTCACGATTGTTATCCCCAGTTTCCTCGGTCTCCGCTAAGAACTTCTGGGACCATGGCCGACCATTTGGGGAAGACCGACGGAAAAAAAAAAAACGGCTAGTTTTAGGTTCTCGCTTTGCTAAAACAAGTTCGCCTAATTAAACGTCAGTTGATAAGACATGGAAAAAGAAAACGAGTACTTGCAGTTATTTAACAGTATGATTTTTCAGCTGAAAAGCATAATAAACTAACTCGATCGACCGAAGAGTTGCCTTAATGTTTCTTTCACAGCTTGTCTTACTTCACTGATCTTCCAACAGTACAGCAAGGGATTTAAAGACGAGTTTAAATAAACTAAGGTAGCCGTAAAATGCCAAGCACGATATGCAGATATAGGTATCCCTCTTTGAGGTATCAAAGCGACCGCTATAGTAATCGGCAGATAACAAACAATAAGTGTTCCCTGCACCCACAGTGCACTGTACACTGCCTTTCTGTATCGAGCTATGTTCAGTGGAATTGCCTGGCTCGGATGTCCTTGAGCAACCAGAAAATGAATTTGGTTATGACGCAGAGTACAGAAAATTTTTGTGTAAGCGAAGATTATAGTGACTACACAAAAAGCTGTAACTATGCGTAGACACCATGTGGTTATAAATAGACTCCAAATAATGGTAGATGCACCAACGATGGACAAAATCCAAATACCTAACACAGTTATACTCATTCTTCTCAAAGTTACAACTTGTCTGTATCTGAGCCCCAGCAACAAGGCGAGAAGTCTGTCCACGCTTATCGCAGTCACTGTTAATAAAGATACTGCACACAAAGTATAACCTGAGAAAGCTGCTGTCCGAAAAGAATAATAGCAAATATCCCATCTTTCTTTCACGACAGAAGTCCAATTTGTGACATACAAAGGCTCCACAATGATACCAACACAGAGATCAGTTATCGCCAGGTTACGATACAGGAGTTTGGACGGCGGATGAAGTGAAGTTTCCTTGTATAGGGCAACTAAGATCAGAGTGTTCCCCAGAAATGCAGTGATGGAAAGAAAAATATTTATAGCTGAGAGAAAGATAAGCTCGCTATCTACACCTCTTATAAACTCCACCGCGCAGAACAGTTCTATGAATGTTTTCTGGTTTTCATCTTCAGTAAAGTTTGTCAGTGCCATATTTCTCTGTGATGAGACGAGATGTACGTGAGGGCTTTATTTAGTATCGCTCTTTTGGATTGAGTGGTGTGTTATTGATGATTCGCACATCATTTTCAATATGCTAATAAACTCTTTTTTTCTATAAGAATATAATTTATAAGAATACCGAGGGCTGAAATTTGCGAAATCTTAAGAATACTTTAAGAATAAACCCCAGGCTGAGATTTTGAGAAAGATATAATTTTGTGTGGTGAAAATCTGTAAATACAATTATAACAACAACAATTTATTCCTTTCCTTAAACGGCAAATCTAGCTAATTATATTTAACAAAACTATAATTGATACCCCAATGTATCCTAAAACGGAAATGTCATAAGGGGGGGGGGGGGGGGGCGGTGTTTATCACTAATAACGCAAGGTTGGATCCGCGGTAATTCTTCTGGCTCCAGTAGTTCAAAAGGTGGATAGCGCTATCCGATGAATAATTCTCTATCCAGTGGATTTCCCAAATACTTATCCGCTGGATAGTGATTTATCCAATGGATAGCGCTATCCAGCTTTGGAACAACTGAGGCCGGGTGTTTTCATTAATAGAAACCTTAAGATTGAGTTTTGGTCATCTTACTGAAAACGACAAACTGCTTTTTGCGCTCAACGGTTTCACGTTACTTGTCTGCCCTTATTAGGTGCTTATGATTCGCGGGTGGTAGCTCGCGGCTGCCATGTTTGTTTTCATTCAATCATCCACTTACTTCTATTTTAGCTAAGAAATTGCCTTCAAAATTATTTGAACTATTTTTGACATAGAATTCGATAATCAATAAGGAAAAGAGCTCTAGACAGTCATATTTCATCTTATTAAACGTGGAATTGTGATGTTTCAGGATGCAAAAAACCTTGAGATAAACCACTTATCTCCGGTGCGTGGTCTAATCGTACAAACGTGAACCTCAAACCGCAAATCTGACGACAAGGCCCTGGTCACGTGAGTTCTTGACGTTTGCGGTTCACGGGAACTGCCGAAAAACTGTGAGCGCGTCTTTTTCGGGCCAGACAAAATTCCCGGTGGTTCAGAAACGTTTTGTTGTTGTTCAAGATAACCTAGAACTATGATGTAGCCTATCGGCCAGGCTCGGGTGGCTAACTCGACGTGCGATTTTAATGACTTTTCATGTTGCCTGTCTATTGCGAGCTTGACGTTCCACACCTTATGTTGCATTAATTTGGCAGAAAATTTTAATAACTGAAGAGATAACACAAGCTGCGAAGTTTACAAGCTTGGGCAATCACCATTTTCCCAGGCGAGCGTTATATGCGTTAATAACTAACTTGAGGTCAGATGGCTGTAAAAAGGTATAATCGTGATGGCAGCAACGGTTTTAATTTTCTGCTCTGTTATGGGAGGCAAAAAGTGAAATAGCTCGTAAATGCTTAAAACCATATCGGAAAAAAACCCCGGCTAGTAGTAGGGTATAATTAAAATTTGCATGTCCGCTGACTGCCATTTCACTGCACTGTAACCAGTCGAATGTTCCACGCAGTATTTCTCCACAGTTTCTATATTGTGTGAATTAATTATTTAAGAGCTTGGTAACTTCATTTTTTACAGTGTTAACCAAAAGCAAAGCAGGTGATGTATTTACTTAAAGCTTCAAATAGAGAGAAAACAACCCTAAGTTGAGGGCTTTATTTAAATATCGCTCTTTTAATTTGGGCGGAAAGTGATATGATTCTCACAAGTCTTCTGTGAGCTTGACGTTCCACACCTTATATTGCATTAATTTGGTAGAAAATTTTAATAACTGAAGAGAGAACACAAGCTGCGAAGCTTACAAGCTTGAGCAATCACCATTTTCCCAGGCGCGAGTTATATGCGTTAATAACCAACTTGAGGTCAGATGGCTGTAAAAAGGTATAATCGTGATGGTAACAACGGTTTTAATTTTCTGCTCTGTTATGGGAGGCAAAAAGTGAAATAGCTCGTAAATGCTTAAAACCATATCGGAAAAAAACCCCGGCTAGTAGTAGGGTATAATTAAAATTTGCATGTCCGCTGACTGCCATTTCACTATTTCACTCACTGTTAATAGCGGAGCTCTCGCGCGCGAAGCGCGCAGCGGAGCACCATGGGTAAAAAAATGTGGTAAACTACCCATCCGAGAAAATTTGGTAATCACGTGACCGTACACCGACCGCCCGCCCGCCCGACCGTCCGTCCGCACCACAGACATACCAATGTAAAATAATTCAGTTAACAGGTATGGCAACCCAAATGCAACTCAAGGTTTTGTTTGGAAAGAAATCGCATGGCCGCCCGGACTTTTAGAAATAAAAAACAACAACAAAGTCGTGTCTTTTTCAACGTTATTTGTGATGTTTACACTCACGTGGATAACAGAGAAACTGAGCTAGAGCTAGTTTCGGAGAACAAAAGAGAAGAATTTTCTAGGAAGAAAAACATGAAAATTCAAAGCGGCTGTGAGACAATGAGAAATGCTCGTGGCCAGCAAGGTGAAACTGGGCGGCAGTGAAAAATAAAAGCGAACATCAACACAGGAGACAAAATATTGGGTAAGAATTCCTCCATAAAAATAATGTGCAACTAGGAAGTTTGACGTTTAGTCCTACAAAATAGCGTTGTAGTTGTGCAAAACAAAGGCAAAGAAGGACGAAAAGCGTGCTGCACGTGCAAATTTTGTTTTTTTGCTAATTAGAAAAAAAAGTGTGCTGCACGTGCAATTTGTGTTTTTGCTAATTAGATCTATTGATGCCATTTCCATTGGCCTCCCCGTTTAGCATTAGACGATTTAATTTTTTTTGTTTACAAGTTTTATTAACAAGAGCTTCGCTTTTAGCCCTGGCTAAATCTATATATTAAAAGTAAAGCAGGTGATGTATTTACTTAAAGCTTCAAATAGAGAGAAAACAACCCTAAGTTGGATTATAGCTCGTGCATAAATTTCGTATCAGTTGTTCCCACGCGCGTTTAAGACATGCCGCTTTTATTTTGATCGAACACACTATAGATTTTACATGAGGCAGTCAGGGTTAGAAGAGAGCGGGCAAGCCAAGGCACAGCTTGAAAAGTACAGTGATTAACATAAAAAAGGCTATTCACTTATTAGTATCCAGGAAGGACTATACAATTTATTATCATATGAAAAAATAACTGACTAGACACTTATAAGTATAAGGAATGCACTTATGCATATTAACAAAAGGAAGGCAAGGTATATCTATGCTGAAGGTATACTACTTCGTTCCACTCAAAGATACAACTTGTCTCTATCTTAGCCCTAGCAACAAGGCGAGAAGTCTGTCCACGCTTATTGCGGTCAGTGTTAATAAAGACACTGAACATAAAGGATAACCTAAAACATCGTCTGCCAAATTGGCGTGATATCAAATATCCCATCTTTCTTTCACAACAGAAGTCTAATAAGTCACAACGAAAAGTTCAGAAAACAGTGCATTTCACTGTTGTCCGCATGGATGGGTGTTCGTAAGCGGGTTGAATTTGGAGAAAATGTTAATGCTTTTTTCAGGGACAAAGGAAACTGTCCGTTATCAGAACGAGGTGTCTGTACTAAACGGGTGTCCGTAAAACGGGGTTTGAATGTTTTGTCATCTCTCTAAATTTATTAGGTAAAAATGACTCTTCGTTAAGTGAATTGAGCTAGTAACATCCCATGAAACAACAAAAATGTATTATAATTTTTGTACTGACCACGTTGGTTAAAATTTGTTTTATTATTAATTTTACGTACAATAAACTCAAGCAAATACATTTGAAGTCAGTTATTATGATGACTCTCCCCTGGGATGTATAAAGAGGGGGGAATGAAGGGGGAAGGGGGGGGGGGGAATAAAAACCTCTCTTTCCGCCAAAGACTGATCCTTTGGAGGCGCAATAGACATTAAGTATTACACGTGTATGATTCGTTTTAAGATCAGTCTTGGAGTGTTGTTAGCACTGAAGAATTTTAAGTTGAAAACCTTAGTAAACTAACTCGATCGACAGAATAGTTGCCTTAACGTTTCTTTTACAGCTTGCCTTACTTCTCTGACTGATCTTCACCAGTAGAGCAACGGGTTTAATGACGAGTTTAAATAAAGTAAAAAAAAAAAAATAGTAAATTGTCTAATGAACGACGTATACCGATAAAGTCATCCCTCGTTGAGGTGTCAAAGCTACCGCTATACCATACGGCAGATATCAAACAACCAATGTTTTTACACCCACGGTGCACTGTATACCGCCTTTCGGTGTCGACCTGTGTTCAGTGTGATTGCTTGGCTTGGTGGTCCTTGAGGAAAAAATGTAAATATCTTATTATCCACTCCCCACAGGGCTTTTCAGGGATAATTTACAACACTGGTTGGGGGACTTTGCCAGACTGCTTAAGGTGCAGTTTACAAGTACTGAAGGAATGAGTGATGATGCCCCCATACATGAATGTGAAAGTGAGATAGACCACTACACCGGGCACTACGTGCCCTACTCTTTACGAAGAGTGTGTAGGTTCTTTAACGTCCCACAGATTTAGTACATGTGCAAGGGCTTGTGAGACGGGGCCTACGGTTTATCGTCCTTATCCGAGAAGACTAGAAAGTCTAACCATTTGCAGATGTTATTACAAGGGCAGCACTTTCTCCTCAGTTATTTAAAGACCCTGAGTGTTCGTCCGGCCGGGGTTTGAACCTACGGGCCTCCCGCACAGCAGACTGGCGCTCTCCCAACTGAGCTAACTGGGCGGCGGAGCAACATGGTTCTGAACATCTGCAGCAATGGACAGAAAATATTAAGAGCTGAAAGAAATATAAGCTCGCCACCTACATAAATTCCACCGAGCAGAATAGTTCTGTGAATGTTTTCTGGTTTTCATCTTCAGTAACGTTCGTCTGAGCCATATTCATCTGCGATGAAATGAGGCGCAAGTGAGGGCTTTATTTAAACATCGCTCTTTTAACTTGGGCGGAAAGTGATATGATTCTCACAAGTCTGTCACTAGTAACTTAAGGCTGTTTATATCATTATCATCGTGTTTCTGTCAGCTGATGTTAAAAAGCTGCAGTCAGTCAGAAAACAGAACGCACTTCTTTGTCGGGCGAGACGCGGGTTCAGAGAAGTTTTGTAGTGTTCAAAGCTAACTTCAAACTATGATGCAGCCTGCATGTGCCATGGAGGCTCAGGTGAAACGAACTGTACGAAGATTTTTAATTAATGGCTTTTCATGTTGCCTGTACATTAAAAGCTTGACGTATCAGTAATTTGGCAGAAAATTCCAATAACACAAACTGTTAAGTTTATAAACTTGAGTTATCATCGAATCATTTTCCCGCCCAGGCGAGCGTTATATGCATTATTAACCAACTTGAGGTCAGATAGCCGAAAAAAGGTATAATTAATAATAGCAACTATGGTTTTAATTTTTGTGCCTGTTATGGGAAGCAACTAAGTGAAAAACTTCGTAAATGCTTAAAACCATAGCGCAAAGAAACTTCGGCTAGTAGTAGGGTATATAAAAATTTGTGCGCTGACTGCTTTTCCACTGCTCCCTCACCCCTCGCGTGTCTCCCTCGCGCGCGTTCTTTCTTTCTTTCGCCCACTACTTCCAAGCGCCTGCTACACAGGCTAGGAATGATTAGGAATGATTCCGAGGTCCAAAACACGAACGTGCTCCACTCCCGGGTTTCACAACTTGACAATCCATCTACTATCACCTAAATAATATCAGATAAATCAGGAAGTTCTTGACGCCTGCTTACACCAAACGGCTCATTGTACAAGGCGTGATCATGGCACGCATTTATAATTGCAACGGTCTTCTCTATGGTGTACCAGCTGTGTATCTTTCCAAATTGCAACGTCTTCAGAATTCCGCAGTGCAACTTATCACACATACACCCAGATACTTACACATTACCCTAGTGCTGCTTGCACTGCATTGGTTACCGGTGACGTTCCGAATTTGCTATAAAATCGCTGCGATCTCTTTCAAGGCTATTCACAATCCGGGGCCTGCGTATTTAAGTCATCTCATAAATACTAAACGATGTTCTTGCTCTAACCCGCAGAGTAATGTGGGCGTTATTTTGCAAGACCCTATCGCTAAGTTCAAATGCACTCTTAGGGACAGAGAAAATTTACTGCAACTGCTCCAAAGATATGGAACGGTTTGCTCGACTACATTGGGAAAGAGAAAGATTTTGGATATGTTTAAGAGACTCATTAAGACGCACTATTTTAAAGAGGCCTAATGCGACCTGTCTTGAGCTATCTATGGTTTTCATTTTCTACTTTTATCTTCTATTTTTACTTCTTACTTGTTATGAGTTATGCTAAATAACCTATTAGGAAGGAAATGTAACAAATAATAAAGCTTTACTATATAGAGAGTATGTAATACAACTTTTGTTTTAAGTCTTATTCGAGTGTTATGCGCATTTGATCATATATTACTCAATGTTAAAATGCGCAATAAAAGCAATAAATATTATTATTATTATTATTCTTTTTAACTTGTTTTTCCTTTTAATACCAGAGATGGATTGGTAATGACTTAATTTAAAACTCTGGACTGCCTGCAAGAGTTAGTGACCGCATCTGAGCCGCAAGGAATGCATTTGTGAAATCGTTATTGACACATTTTGCTATTTTTATCAATTTATACTATTGTTAATGTTATATAGTGCTTAATTCTTACTCAAATATTTCTGTAAATTATGTACATATTTTTTAAAGTTGAATAAAATAAAATAATAATAATAATAATAATAATAATAATAATAATAATAATAATAATACTTATAATAATTATTATTATTATTACAACAGAAGTCGTCACGATTATTGTTATTCCCAGTTTCCTCGGTCTCCGCTAGGAACCTCTGGGACCATGGCCGACTATGTGGGGAAGACCGACCAAAAAAACGGCTGAAGTTTTAGGTTCTCGCTCTCCTAAAGCAAGCTCGACTAATTAAACTGCAGTTGATAAGACATGAATAAAGGAAACGATCGGTACTTGTAGTTATTCATCAGTATGATTTTTCAGCTAAAGAGCAAAATAAACTAACTCGATCTACAGAAGAGTTGCCTTAATGTTTTTTTCACAGCTTGTCTTACTTCACTGATCTTCCAACAGTACAGCAAGGGATTTAAAGACGAGTTTAAATGAACTAAGGTAACCGTAAAATGCCAAGCACGATATGCGGATATAGGTATCCCTCTTTGAGGCATCAAAGCGACCGCTATAGTAAACGGCAGATAACAAACAACAAATGTTCCCTGCACCCACAGTGCACTGTAGACTGCCTTTCTGTATCGAGCTATGTTCAGTGGAATTGCTTGGCTCGGTTGTCCTTGAGCAACATGGTTCTGAACATGAATTTGGTTATGACGCAGAGTACAGAACATTTTTGTGTAAGCGAAGATTATAGTGGCTAGACACAAAGCTGGAGCTATGTGTTGATACCGTGTGGTTATAAATAGATTCCAAATAAAAGTAGATGCACCAACGATGGACAAAATCCAAAAACCTATCACAGTTATACTCGTTCTTCTCAAAGTTACAACTTGTCTGTATCTGAGCCCCAGCAACAAGGCGAGAAGTCTGTCCACGCTTATCGCAGTCACTGTTAATAAAGATACTGCACACAAAGTATAACCTGAGAAAGAAGCTGTCCGAAAAGAATAATAGCAAATATCCCATCTTTCTTTCACGACAGAAGTCCAATTTGTCACATACAAAGGCTCCACAATGATACCAACACAGAGATCAGTTATCGCCAGGTTACGATACAGGAGTTTGGACGGCGGATGAAGTGCAGTTTCCTTGTGTAGGGCAACTAAGATCAGAGTGTTCCCCAGAAATGCAGTGACGGAAAGAAAAATATTTATAGCTGAGAGAAAGATAAGCTCGCTATCTACACCTCTTATAAACTCCACCGCGCAGAACAGTAATAACGCAAGTAATAACGCAACGTTTATCAGTAATAACGGATAGTGATTTATCCAACGTATAGCGCTATCCAGCTTTGGAACAACTGGGGCCGGGTGTTTTCATTAATAGAAACCTTAAGATTGAGGTTTGGTCATCTTACTGCAAACGACAAACTGCTTTTTGCGCTCAACGGTTTCACGTTACTTGTCTGCCCTTATTAGGTGCTTATGATTCGCGGGTGGTAGCTCGCGGCTGCCATGTTTGTTTTCTTTCAATCATCCACTTACTTCTATTTTAGCTAAGAAATTGCCTTCAAAATTATTTGAACTATTTTTGACATAGAATTCGATAATCAATAAGGAAAAGAGCTCTAGACAGTCATATTTCTTCTTATTAAACGTGGAATTGTGATGTTTTAGGATGCAAAAAAACCTTGAGATAAACCACTTATCTCCGGTGCGTGGTCTAATCGTACAAACGTAAACCTCAAACCGCAAATCTGACGACAAGGCCCTGGTCACGTGAGTTCTTGACGTTTGCGGTTCACGGAACTGCTGAAAAACTGTACGCCCGTCTTTTTCGGGCCAGACAAAATTCCCGGTGGTTCAGAAACGTTTTGTTGTTGTTCAAGCTAACCTAGAACTATGATGTAGCCTATCGGCCAGGCTCAGGTGGCTAACTCGACGTGCGATTTTAATGACTTTTCATGTTGCCTGTCTATTGCGAGCTTGACGTTCCACACCTTATGTTGCATTAATTTGGCAGAAAATTTTAATAACTGAAGAGAGAACACAAGCTGCGAAGTTTACAAGCTTGTGCAATCACCATTTTCCCAGGCGAGCGTTATATGCGTTAATAACCAACTTGAGGTCAGATGGCTGTAAAAAGGTATAATCGTGATGGCAACAACGGTTTTAATTTTCTTCTCTGTTATGAGAGGCAAAAAGTGAAACAGCTCGTAAATGCTTAAAACCATATCGGAAAAAAACCCCGGCTAGTAGTAGGGTATAATTAAAATTTGCATGTCCGCTGACTGCCATTTCACTGCACTGTAACCAGTCGAATGTTCCACGCAGTATTTCCCCACAGTGTCTATATTGTGTGAATTAATTATTTAAGAGCTTGGTAACTTCATTTTTTACAGTGTTAACCAAAAGCAAAGCAGGTGATGTATTTACTTAAAGCTTCAAATAGAGAGGACAACCCTAAGTTGAGGGCTTTATTTAAATATCGCTCTTTTAATTTGGGCGGAAAGTGATATGATTCTCACAAGTCTATCACTAATAACTTAAGGCTGTTTATATCATTATCATCGTGTTTCTGTCAGCTGATGTTAAAAGGCTTCAGTCAGTCAGAAAAGAGTACGCACTTCTTTGTCGGGCGAGACGGGGGTACAGAGAAGTTTTGTAGTGTTCAAAGCTAACTTCGAACTATGATGCAGCCTGCATGTGCCATGCAGGCTCAGATGAAACGAACTGATTAACATTGACGGCAATAAGCGTGGACAGACTTCTCGCCTTGTTGCTGGGGCTCAGATACAGACAAGTTGTAACTTTCAGAAGAACGAGTATAACTGTGATAGGTTTTTGGATTTTGTCCATCGTTGGTGCATCTACCATTATTTGGAGTCTATTTATAAACACATGGTATCTACGCATAGTTGCAGGATTGTGTCTAGTCACTATAATCTTCGCTTACACAAAAATTTTCTGTACTCTGCGTCATAACCAAATTCATGTTCAGAACCATGTTGCTCAAGGACAACCGAGCCAAGAAATTCCCGCACTGAACATAGCTCGATACAGAAAGGCAGTGTACAGTGCACTGTGGGTGCAGGGAACATTTGTTGTTTGTTATCTGCCGATTACTATAGCGGTCGCTTTGATGCCTCAAAGAGGGATACCTATATCTGCATATCGTGCTTGGCATTTTACGGCTACTTTAGTTTATTTAAACTCGTCTTTAAATCCCTTGCTGTACTGTTGGAAGATCAGTGAAGTAAGAGAAGCTGTAAAAGAAACATTAAGGCAACTCTTCGGTCGATCGAGTTAGTTTATTATGCTTTTCAGCTGAAAACTCATACTGTTAAATAACTACAAGTACTCGTTTTCTTTTTCCATGTCTTATCAACTGACGTTTATTTAGGCGAACTTGCTTTAGCAAAGCGAGAACCTAAAACTTTAGCCGTTTTTTTTCCGTCGGTCTTCCCCAAATAGTCGGCCATGATCCCAGAGGTTCCTAGCGGAGACCGAGGAAACTGGGGATAACAATCGTGACGACTTCCGTTGTAATAATAATAATAATAATGATAATAATAATAATAATAATAATAATAAATAATAATTTTATTCAACTTTAAAAAATATGTACATAATTTACAGAAATATTTGGAGTAAGAATTAAGCGCTATATAACATTAACAATAGTGTAAATTGATAAAAATAGCAATCACTGTGTCAATAACGATTTCACACATACATTCCTTGCGGTTCAGATGCGGTTCGCACTAGCTCTTGCAGGCAGTCCAGAGTTTTAAATTAAGTCATTACCAATCCGTCTCTGATATTAAAAGAAAAAACAAGTTAAAAAGAATAATAATAATAATAAGTATGTGTAATCAAATGGTGACGAGTGAAATTAGGGAATAATTTCTCGCGCGTTTTGTCCAAATCCTTATAATTTGGACAAAACGCAAGTGAAATTATTCCCTAATTTCACGAGTATACCATTTGGTTACCTATTAATATCATGGGTGACGAATTACCTTAGCAATCAAGGATTTTTGACTTGTTTATCCTGGATCGTATCGATCGATCGTAAACTCCACTTTCTAAAACGTTTAAAGCTGAAATTTGACATAAGTTTTCAGAATTTTTCGACAACATACCTCTAAGAATCCTTCTTGATGTGCTCTTTTGTGTGTTCAGGTTTTCTAAAGCGTCTTTTTATGCCCTGACATCTTCATTGATGACATTTTAAAACTTCGCCGCCATCTTGAAACGGAGACGTACGTCTGGTTGCCATGGAAATTTAGTAATTTCGCATGTGAAATTCCAAATTAACGCTGAAATTTCGCGCCAAAATTAAGGAGTAATTCGTCACCTGTGATATTAGTATGTGTAATCAAATGGTCAAATAGTCGCCTCCCATAACGAACACAAAAATTAAAACCATTGTTGCTATCACTAATTATACCTTTTTTCGGCCATCTGACTTCAAGTTGGTTAATAATGCATATAACACTCGCCTGTAATGTACATTAAGTTGTCATACGTCAAGCTTGAACTGGACAGGTAACATAAAAAGTCATTAAAATCAGTGATCAGTCCAGTTCATTTCACCTGAGCCTGACACAGGGCACATCATAGTTCGAAGTTAGCTTGAACAACTAAAAAACTTTTCTGAACTCTCGGCACCGTATCAGCCCGACGAAGACGTGCTACTATTTTCTGACTGACTGCAGCTTTTGCAAACAACTGACAGAAACACAAAGCTTTAAAGACCAGACTAGAATTACCGCGTATTCAGCCTTGAGTTACACTCTTTTTTTTATAAGAATGTTGTTTTCCCTGGCCAGGCTGAATAGTCTCATTTTCCCACCGATTTTAGGCTGTAAATGTTCTTGTACTATTCTTAACAATAGCTTATGACATTTCCGTTTTAGAATACATTGGGGTATCAATTATAGCTTTGTTAAATATAATGAGCTGTTTTGCCGTTTAAAGAAAGGGATAAATTGAAAACTTATATTTGTGTTGTTACAGTTTTTCACCACACAAAATTATATCCTTTTCAAAATTTCAGCCTGGGGTTTATTCTTAAAGTATTTCTTAAGATTTCGCAAATTTCAGCCTCGATATTCTTATAAAATATATCCTTAGAGAAAAAAAGAGTGTATTTGCATATTGAAAATGATGTGCGAATCGACATCAATATCACTTTCCACTCAATCTAAAAGAGCGATACTAAATAAAGCCCTCACGTACATCTCGTTTCATGACAGAGAAATATGGCACTGACAAACTTTACTGAAGATGAAAACCAGAAAACATTCATAGAACTGTTCTGCGCGGAGGAGTTTATAAGAGGTGTAGATAGCGAGCTTATCTTTCTCTCAGTCATAAATATTTTTCTTTCCATCACTGCATTTCTGGGGAACACTCTGATCCTTGTTGCCCTATACAAGGAAACTTCACTTCATCCGCCGTCCAAACTCCTGTATCGTAACCTGGCGATAACTGATCTCTGTGTTGGTATCATTGTGGAGCCTTTGCATGTAACTTATTGGACTTCTGTTGTGAAAGAAAGATGGGATATTTGCTATTATTCACTTCGGACAGGAGCTTTCTCAGGTTATACTTTGTGTGTAGTGTCTGCATTAACATTGACGGCAATAAGCGTGGACAGACTTCTCGCCTTGTTGCTGGGGCTCAGATACAGACAAGTTGTAACTTTCAGAAGAACGAGTATAACTGTGATAGGTTTTTGGATTTTGTCCATCGTTGGTGCATCTACCATTATTTGGAGTCTATTTATAAACACATGGTATCTACGCATAGTTGCAGCTTTTTGTGTAGTCACTATAATCTTCGCTTACACAAAAATTTTCTGTACTCTGCGTCATAACCAAATTCATGTTCAGAACCATGTTGCTCAAGGACAACCGAGCCAAGAAATTCCCGCACTGAACATAGCTCGATACAGAAAGGCAGTGTACAGTGCACTGTGGGTGCAGGGAACATTTGTTGTTTGTTATCTGCCGATTACTATAGCGGTCGCTTTGATGTCTCAAAGAGGGATACCTATATCTGCATATCGTGCTTGGCATTTTACGGCTACTTTAGTTTATTTAAACTCGTCTTTAAATCCCTTGCTGTACTGTTGGAAGATCAGTGAAGTAAGAGAAGCTGTAAAAGAAACATTAAGGCAACTCTTCGGTCGATCGAGTTAGTTTATGATGCTTTTCAGCTGAAAAATCATACTGTTAAATAACTACAAGTACTCGTTTTCTTTTTCCATGTCTTATCAACTGACGTTTAATTAGGCGAACTTGCTTTAGCAAAGCGAGAACCTAAAACTTTAGCCGTTTTTTTTCCGTCGGTCTTCCCCAAATAGTCGACCATGATCCCAGAGGTTCCTAGCGGAGACCGAGGAAACTGGGGATAACAATCGTGACGACTTCCGTTGTAATAATAATAATAATAATAATAATAATAATAATAAATAATAATTTTATTTAACTTTAAAAAATATGTACATAATTTACAGAAATATTTGGAGTAAGAATTAAGCACTATATAACATTAACAATAGTATAAATTGATAAAAATAGCAATCACTGTGTCAATAACGATTTCACAAATACATTCCTTGCGGTTCAGATGCGGTTCGCACTAGCTCTTGCAGGCAGTCCAGAGTTTTAAATTAAGTCATTACCAATCCGTCTCTGATATTAAAAGAAAAAACAAGTTAAAAAGAATAATAATAATAATAAGTATGTGTAATCAAATGGTGACGAGTGAAATTAGGGAATAATTTCTCGCGCGTTTTGTCCAAATCCTTATAATTTGGACAAAACGCAAGTGAAATTATTCCCTAATTTCACGAGTATACCATTTGGTTATCTATTAATATCATGGGTGACGAATTACCTTAGCAATCAAGGATTTTTGACTTGTTTATCCTGGATCGTATCGATCGATCGTAAACTCCACTTTCTCAAACGTTTAAAGCTGAAATTTGGCATAAGTTTTCAGAATTTTTCGACAACATACCTCTAAGAATCCTTCTTGATGTGCTCTTTTGTGTGTTCAGGTTTTCTAAAGCGTCTTTTTATGCCCTGACATCTTCATTGATGACATTTTAAAACTTCGCCGCCATCTTGAAACGGAGACGTACGTCTGGTTGCCATGGAAATTTAGTAATTTCGCATGTGAAATTCCAAATTAACGCTGAAATTTCGCGCCAAAATTAAGGAGTAATTCGTCACCTGTGATATTAGTATGTGTAATCAAATGGTCAAATAGTCGCCTCCCATAACGAACACAAAAATTAAAACCATTGTTGCTATCACTAATTATACCTTTTTTCGGCCATCTGACTTCAAGTTGGTTAATAATGCATATAACACTCGCCTGTAATGTACATTAAGTTGTCATACGTCAAGCTTGAAATGGACAGGTAACATGAAAAGTCATTAACATCACTGATCAGTCCAGTTCATTTCACCTGAGCCTGGCACAGGGCACATCATAGTTCGAAGTTAGCTTGAACAACTAAAAAACTTTTCTGAACTCTCGGCACCGTATCAGCCCGACGAAGACGTGCTACTGTTTTCTGACTGACTGCAGCTTTTGCAGACTTCTCGCCTTGTTGCTAGGGCTCAGATACAGACAAGTTGTTACTTTGAGAAGAACGAGTATAACTGTGATAGGTTTTTGGATTTTGTCCATCGTTGGTGCATCTACCATTATTTGGAATCTATTTATAACCACATGGTATCAATACATAGTTGCAGGATTGTGTCTAGTCACTACAATCTTCGCTTACACAAACATTTTCTGTACTCTGCGTTATAACCAAATTCATTTTCGGAACCATGTTGCTCAAGGACAACCGAGCCAAGAAATTCCCGCACTGAACATAGCTCGATACAGAAAGGCAGTGTACAGTGCACTGTGGGTGCAGGGAACATTTGTTGTTTGTTATCTGCCGATTACTATAGCGGTCGCTTTGATGCCTCAAAGAGAGATACCTATATCTGCATATCGTGCTTGGCATTTTACGGCTACCTTAGTTTATTTAAACTCGTCTTTAAATCCCTTGCTGTACTGTTGGAAGATCAGTGAAGTAAGAGAAGCTGTAAAAGAAACATTAAGGCAACTCTTCGGTCGATCGAGTTAGTTTATTATGCTTTTCAGCTGAAAAATCATACTGTTAAATAACTACAAGTACTCGTTTTCTTTTTCCATGTCTTATCAACTGACGTTTAATTAGGCGAACTTGCTTTAGCAAAGCGAGAACCTAAAACTTTAGCCGTCTTTTTTCCGTCGGTCTTCCCCAAATAGTCGGCCATGATCCCAGAGGTTCCTAGCGGAGACCGAGGAAACTGGGGATAACAATCGTGACGACTTCCGTGGTAATAATAATAATAATAATAATAATAATAAATAATAATAATTTTATATATTTTATAAAAAATATGTACATAATTTACAGAAATATTTGGAGTAAGAATTAAGTACTATATAACATTAACAATAGTATAAATTGATAAAAATAGCAATCACTGTGTCAATAACGATTTCACAAATACATTCCTTGCGGCTCAGATGCGGTCACTAACCCTTGCAGGCAGTCCAGCGTTTTGAATTAAGTCATTACCAATCTGTCTCTGATATCAAAAGGAAAAACAAGTTAAAAAGAATGAAAAAATAATAATAGTAATATTCATTGCTTTTATTGCGCATTTTAACATTGAAAAATATGATCAAATGCGCATAACATTTGAATAAGACTAAAACAAAAAATATATTACATACTCTCTATATAATAAAGCTTAATCATTTGTTACATTTCCTTCCTAATAGGTAATTTAGCTCATAACAAGTAAGAAGTAAAAATAGAATATAAAAGTAGAAAATAAAAACCATAGATAGCTCAAGACAGGGCGCTATAGGCCTCTTTAAAATAGTGCGTCTTAATGAGTCTCCTAAACATATCCAAAGTCATTCTCTTTCCCAATGTAGTCCAGTAAACCGTTCCATATCTTTGGAGCAGTTGCAGTAAATGATCTCTGTCCCTAAGAGTGCGTTTGAACTTAGCGATAGGGTCTTGCGCCCACATTACTCTGCAGGATAGAGCAAGAACATCGTTTAATATTTATGAGATTACTTAAATCCGCAGGCCCCAGATTGTGAATAGCCTTTGAAAGACATCGCAGCGATTTTATAGCAAATTCGGAACTTCACCGGTAACCAATGCAGTGCAAGCAGCACTAGGGTAATGTGCAATTATCTGGGTGTATGGGTGATAAGTCGCGCTGCGGAATTCTGAAGACGTTGCAATTTGGATAGATATACAGCTGGTACACCATAGAGAAGACCGTTGCAATTATAAATGCGTGCCATGATCACGCCTTGTACAATGAGCCGTTTGGTGTAAGCAGGCGTCAAGAACTTCCTGATTTATCTGATATTATTCAGGTGATAGTAGATGGATTGTCAAGTTGTGAAACCCGGGAGTGGAGCACGTTCGTGTTTTGGACCTCGGAATCATTCCTAATCATTCCTAACCTGTGTAGCAGGCGCTTGGAAGTAGTGGGCGAAAGAAAGAAAAGGCGCGCGCGAGGGAGACACGCGAGGGGTGAGGGAGCAGTGGAAAAGCAGTCAGCACACAAATTTTCATATACCCTACTACTAGCCGAAGTTTCATTCCGCTATGGTTTTTAAGCATTTACGAAGTTTTTGACTTAGTTGCTTCTCATAACAGGCACAATAATTAAAACCGTAGTTGCTATTATTAATTTACCTTTTTTCGGCTATCTGACCTCAAGTTGGTTAATATAATGCATATGACGCTCGCCTGGGCGGGAAAATGGTTCGATGATGACTTAAGCTTATAAAGCTAACAGTTCGTGTTAATGGAATTTTCTGCCAAATTACTCATACGTCAAGCTTTTAATGTACAGGCAACATGAAAAGCCATTAATTAAAAATCTTTCGTCCAGTTCGTTTTACCTGAGCCTGCCTGGCACTTGCAGGCTGCATCATAGTTCGAAGTTAGCTTTGAACACTACAAAACTTCTCTGAACCCCTGTCTGGCCCGACAAAGAAGTGCGTACTATTTTCTGACTCACTGCAGCTTTTTAACATCAGCTGACAGAAACACGATGATAATGATATAAACAGCCTTAAGTTATTAGTGATAGATTTGTGAGAATCATATCACTTTCCGCCCAAATTAAAAGAGCGATATTTAAATAAAGCCCTCACTGAAGATGAAAACCAGAAAACATTCACAGAACTATTCTGCTCGGTGGAATTTATGTAGGTGGCGAGCTTATATTTGTTTCAGCTCTTAATATTTTCTGTCCATTGCTGCAGATGTTCAGAACCATATTGCTCAAGGACCACCAAGCCAAGCAATCACACTGAACATAGCTCGATACCGAAAGGCGGTATACAGTGCACTGTGGGTGCAAAAACATTGGTTGTTTGATATCTGCCGTATGGTATAGCGGTAGCTTTGACACCTCTACGAGGGATGACTTTATCGGTATACATCGTTCATTAGACAATTTACTTTTTTTTTTTTTTTACTTTATTTAAACTCGTCATTAAACCCGTTGCTCTACTGGTGAAGATCAGTCAGAGAAGTAAGGCAAGCTGTAAAAGAAACGTTAAGGCAACTATTTTTTCGATCGAGTTAGTTTACTAAGGTTTTCAAATTCTTCAGTGCCAACAACACTCCAAGACTGATCTTAAAACGAATTATACACGTGCAATACTTAATGTCTATGGCGCCTCCAAAGGATCAGTCTTTGGCGGAAAGAGCGGTTTTTATTACCCCCCCCCCCCCCTTCCCCTTCATTCCTTCCCCTTCATTCCTTCCTTCCTCTTTATACATCCCAGGGGAGAGTCATCATAATAACTGACTTCAAATGTATTTGCTTGAGTTTATTGTGCGTAAAATTAATCATAAAACAAATTTTAACTAACGTGATCAGTACAAAAATTATAGTACATTTTTGTTGTTTCATGGGATGTTACTGGCTCAGTTCACTTAACAAAGAGTCATTTTTACCTGATAAATTTAGCGGGATGACAAAACATTCAAACCCCGTTTTACGGACACCAGTTTAATACAAACACCTCGTTCTGATAACGGACAGTTTCCTTTGTCCCTGATTACAGCCTTAACATTTTCTCCAAATTCAACCCGCTTACGAACACCCATCCATGCGGACAACAGTGAAATGAACTGTTTGTGAACTTTTCGTTGTGACTTATTAGACTTCTGTTGTGAAAGAAAGATGGGATATTTGATATCACGCCAATTTGGCAGACGACGTTTTAGGTTATCCTTTATGTTCAGTGTCTTTATTAACACTGACCGCAATAAGCGTGGACAGACTTCTCGCCTTGTTGCTAGGGCTAAGATACAGACAAGTTGTATCTTTGAGTGGAACGAAGTAGTATACCTTCAGCATAGATAAACCTTGCCTTCCTTTTATTAATATGCATAAGTGCATTCCTTATACTTATAAGTGTCTAGTCAGTTCTTTTTTCATATGATAATAAATTCTATAGTCCCTCCTGGATACTAATAAGTGAATAGCCTTTTTTATGTTAATCACTGTACTTTTCAAGCTGTGCCTTGGCTTGCCCGCTCTCTTCTAACCCTGACTGCCTCATGTAAAATCTATAGTGTGTTCGATCAAAATAAAAGCGGCATGTCTTAAACGCGCGTGGGAACAACTGATACGAAATTAATGCACGAGCTTTAATCCAACTTAGGGTTGTTTTCTCTCTTTTTGAAGATTTAAGTAAATATATCACCTGCTTTGCTTTTGGTTAACACTGTAAAGAATGAAGTTACCAAGCGCTTAAATAATTAATTCACACAATATAGACACTGTGGGGAAATACTGCGTGGAACATTCGACTGGTTACAGTGCAGTGAAATGGCAGTCAGCAGACACGCAAATTTTATTTATACCCTACTACTAGCCGAGGTATTTTTCCGATATGGTTTTAAGCATTTACGAGCTGTTTCACTTTTTGCCTCCCATAACAGAGAAGAAAATTAAAACCGTTGTTGCCATCACGATTATACCTTTTTACAGCCATCTAACCTCAAGTTGGTTATTAACGCATATAACGCTCGCCTGGGAAAATGGTGATTGCTCAAGCTTGTAAACTTCGCGGCTTGTGTTCTCTCTTCAGTTATTAAAATTTTCTGCCAAATTAATGCAATATAAGGTGTGGAACGTCAAGCTCGCAATAGACAGGCAACATGAAAAGTCATTAAAATCGCACGTCGAGTTAGTCACCTGAGCCTGGCCGATAGGCTACATCATAGTTCTAGGTTATCTTGAACAACAACAAAACGTTTCTGAACCACCGGGAATTTTGTCTGGCCCGACAAAGACGCGCGTACAGTTTTTCGGCAGTTCCCGTGAATCGCAAACGTCAAGAACTCACGTGACCAGGGCCTTGTCGTCAGATTTGCGGTTTGAGGTCCACGTTTGTACGATTAGACCACGAACTGGAGATAAGTGGTTTATCTCAAGGTTTTTTTTGCATCCTGAAACATCACAATTCCACGTTTAATAAGAAGAAATAAGACTGTCTAGAGCTCTTTTCCTTACTGATTATCGAATTCTATGTCAAAAATAGTTCAAATAATTTTGAAGGCAATTTCTTAGCTAAAATAGAAGTGGATGATTGAATGAAAACAAACATGGCAGCCGCGAGCTACCACCCGCGAATCATAAGCACCTAATAAGGGCAGACAAGTAACGTGAAACCGTTGAGCGCTAAAAGCAGTTTGTCGTTTGCAGTAAGATGACCAAACCTCAATCTTAAGGTTTCTATTAATGAAAACACCCGGCCCCAGTTGTTCCAAAGCTGGATAGCGCTATCCATTGGATAAATCACTATCCAGCGGATAAGTATTTGGAAAATCCACTGGATAGAGAATTATCCATCGGATAGCGATATCCACCTTTTGAACTACTGGCCCCGGTTGTTCAAATGTTGGATAGCACTATCCACCGGATACATCACTATCCAGCGGATAAGTATTACGGAAATCAATTACGCTACCCGCTGGATAGTGATTTATCCGGTGGATAGCGCTATCCACCTTTTGAACTACTGGAGCCAGAAGAATTACCGCGGATCCAACCTTGCGTTATTAGTGATAAACACCGCCCCCCCCCCCCCCCCACCCCTTCCCGCCCCCCCTCCCCCGGCGGTGGGCGAATCATATCCTTTCCACCCAACTAAATTAAGTGATGACTGAATAAAGCCGTCACTTACCGAAAAGCTTATGACATTTCCGTTTTAGAATATATTGGGGTATCAATTTATATAGTTTTGTTAAATATAATTAGCTAGATTTGCCGTTTAAGGAAAGGAATAAATTGTTGTTGTTATAATTGTATTTACAGATTTTCGCCACACAAAATTATATCTTTCTCAAAATCTCAGTCTGGGGTTTATTCTTAAAGTATTTCTTAAGATTTCGCAAATTTTAGCCTCGATATTCTTATAAAATATATCCTTATAGAAAAAAATAGTGTATTAGCATATTGAAAATGATGTGCGAATCATCAATAACTCACCACTCAATCCAAAAGAGCGATACTAAATAAAGCCCTCACGTACACCTCGTTTCATGACAGAGAAATATGGCACTGACAAACTTTACTGAAGATGAAAACCAGAAAACATTCATAGAACTGTTCTGCGCGGTGGAGTTTATTAGAGGTGTAGATAGCGAGATTATCTTTCTCTCAGCTATAAATATATTTCTTTCCATCACTGCATTTCTGGGGAACACTCTGATCCTAGTTGCCCTATCCAAGGAAACTTCACTTCATCCGCCGTCCAAACTCCTGTATCGTAACCTAGCGATAACTGATCTCTGTGTTGGTATCATTGTGGAGCCAGTGGCTGTGACTTATTGGACTTCTGTTGTGAAAGAAAGATGGGATATTTGCTATTATTCACTTCGGACAGGAGCTTTCTCAGGTTATACTTTGTGTGTAGTGTCTTCATTAACATTGACGGCAATAAGCGTGGACAGACTTCTCGCCTTGTTGCTGGGGCTCAGATACAGACGAGTTGTAACTTTGAGAAGAACGAGTATAACTGTGTTAGGTTTTTGGATTTTGTCCATCGTTGGTGCATCTACCATTATTTGGAGTCTATTTATAACCACATGGTATCTACGCATAGTTACAGCTTTGTGTCTAGTCATTATAAGCTTCGCTTACACAAAAATTTTCTGTACTCTGCGTCATAACCAAATTCATGTTCAGAACCATGTTGCTCAAGGACAACCGAGCCAAGCAATTCCATTGAACATAGCTCGATACAGAAAGGCAGTCTACAGTGCACTGTGGGTGCAGGGAACATTTGTTGTTTGTTATCTGCCGTTTACTATAGCGGTCGCTTTGATGCCTCAAAGAGGGATACCTATATCTGCATATCGTGCTTGGCATTTTACGGTTACCTTAGTTCATTTAAACTCGTCTTTAAATCCCTTGCTGTACTGTTGGAAGATCAGTGAAGTACGACAAGCTGTGAAAGAAACATTAAGGCAACTCTTCGGTCGATCGAGTTAGTTTATTATGCTTTTCAGATGAAAAATCATACTGTTAAATAACTACAAGTACTCGTTTTCTTTTTCCATGTCTTATCAACTGACGTTTAATTAGGCGAACTTGCTTTAGCAAAGCGAGAACCTAAAACTTTGGCCGTTTTTTTTTTTCCGTCGGTCTTCCCCAAATGGTCGGCCATGATCCCAGAGGTTCCTAGCGGAGACCGAGGAAACTGGGGAGAACAATCATGACGACTTCCGTTGTAATAATAATAATAATAATAATAATAATAATAATAATAATAATAATAATAATAATAATAATTAACAATAATAATAATAATTAATAATAATAATAAATAATAATTTTATTCAACTTTAAAAAATATGTACATAATTTACAGAAATATTTGGAGTAAGAATAAAGCACTATATAATGTTAAGAATAGTATAAATTGATAAAAATAGCAATCACTGTGTCAATAACGATTTCACAAATACATTCCTTGCGGCTCAGATGCGGTCACTAACTCTTGCAGGCAGTCCAGAGTTTTAAATTAAGTCATTACCAATCCGTCTCTGATATCAAAAGGAAAAACAAGTCAAAAAGAATAATAATAATAAAAATAATATTGATAATAATATTCATTGCTTTTATTGCGCATTTTAACATTGAAAAATATGATCAAATGCGCATAACATTCGAAGAAGACTGAAACAAAAGATATATTACATACTCTCTATATACTAAAGCTTAATCGTTTGTTATATTTCCTTCCTAATAGGTAATTTAGCTCATAACAAGTAAGAAGTAAAAGTAGAAGATAAAAGTAGAAAATAAAAACCATAGATAGCTCAAGACAGGGCGCTATAGGCCTCTTTAAAATAGAGCGTCTTAATGAGTCTCTTAAACATATCCATAATCATTCTCTTTCCCAATGTAGTCCAGTAAACCGTTCCATATCTTTGGAGCAGTTGCAGTAAATGATCTCTGTCCCTAAGAGTGCATTTGAACTTAGCGATAGGGTCTTGCAAAATAACGCCCACATTACTCTGCAGGTTAGAGCAAGAACATCGTTTAATATTTATGAGATTACTTAAATACGCAGGCCCCGGATTGTAAATATCCTTGAAAGAGATCACAGCGATTTTATAGCAAATTCGGAACTTCACCGGTAACCAATGCAGTGCAAGCAGCACTAGGGTAATGTGTAAGTATCTGGGTGTATGAGTGATAAGTCGCGCTGCGGAATTCTGAAGACGTTGCAATTTGGAAAGATACACAGCTGGTACACCATAGAGAAGACCGTTGCAATTATAAATGCGTGCCATGATCACGCCTTGTACAATGAGCCGTTTGGTGTAAGCAGGCGTCAAGAACCTTCTTATTTGTCTGATATTATGTAGGTGATAGTAGATGGATTGTCAAGTTGTGAAACCCGGGAGTGGAGCACGTTCGTGTTTTGACCTCGGAATCATTCCTAATCATTCATAGCCTGTGTAGCAGGCGCTTGGAAGTAGTGGGCGAAAGAAAGAAAAGACGCGCGCGAGGGAGACACGCGAGGGGTGAGGGAGCAGTGGAAAAGCAGTCAGCGTACAAATTTTATATACCCTACTACTAGCCGAAGTTTCTTTCCGCTATGGTTTTAAGCATTTACGAAGTTTTTGACTTAGTTGCTTCCCATAACAGGCAAAACAATTAAAACCATAGTTGCTATTATTAATTATACCTTTTTTCGATTATCTGACCTTAAGTTTGTTAATATAATGCATATGACGCTCGCCTGGGCGGGAAAATGGTTCGATGATGACTCAAGCTTATAAAGCTAACAGTTCGTGTTAATGGAATTTTCTGCCAAATTACTCATACGTCAAGCTTTTAATGTACAGGCAACATGAAAAGCCATTAATTAAAAATCTTCCGTCCAGTTCGTTTCACCTGAGCCTGCATGCCACATGCAGGCTGCATCATAGTTCGAAGTTAACGTTGAATACTACAAAACTTCTCTGAACCCCTGTCTGGCCCGACAAAGAAGTGCCTACTGACTCACTGCAGCTTTTTAACATCAGCTGACAGAAACACGATTACAATGATATAAACAGTCTTAAGTTATTAGTGATAAACTTGTGCGAATCATATCACTTTCCGCCCAAAATAAAAGAGCGGTATTTAAATAAAGCCCTCACTTGCGCTTTATTTTATGATGATGATGATGATGATAAGCTTTATTTCAGTGTCAGGTCTTCTAGCTGGCCATGTAAGGCCTACTAACAGGGGACACTAAATTAAAATACTATCAGCTCTAACTAATTAAAATAAATAAAATAGTTACAAAGAATAAAATTTACAAAAATATACATCCTAAAAAAATATCGAGAAAACGCATTCAGATTTTTCATATAAAATAATACTTATTGATTAAGAGGTGTCTTTTTTGTCTAGAAAATGTCATTTATGTACAACATAGAAAGCAGTTTTTACAGCCCTCTGTTTCAAGATCTACCTTACGAATTTTCTTTTTAAAGCTGTAAATTGATTCTGCGTTTTTTGCATCCTTGCTTAGTTGAGACCATATTACTGGGCCCACGTATCTCATGTCTCCCGTGAGTTGATGTGTTGTATCGAGGAATAAAAAAGTCACCAGAATTTCTGAGCCCATAGCGAGGTTTATCTAGCTTAAAAATGTCCTTTATATACGGAGGGCATATATTGTACTTTGCCTTATATGACCCATTATTGACTCGGCGCGATAATGGGTTTTATGATGAGGCGGGGCATTATCTTATCTTTAAGTGCAAGCTGCAGAGGTGGATAGTCAAGATAACGATAGTTGGCTAGGCACCACACACAGAGCGGGCTATAAATTCGTGAGCTTCGCTATCGCTCGCCCCTTTTTCTGCCAACGCCGATCGTGAGCTGTTTAGCTTTTCAATAGTGAACTTATTTCTTTCTCCGAAGGAACAAGCCAACAAACAATCAGGCAAGTGCAATTTTTCCCCCACCCCTGTTGGTTTTTTGTATTCAGGTAGCTTTTCATTTTATTTTATTTTATTTTATTTTTTATTTTTTTTTTTTTCCTTTTTCTTGTTGGGGTGCCCTAGCTGAGGACTCTGTTTGTTTTTCCTTAGCGCCCGCTAATTTTCCAAATATTTTCTTTAACCTAATGGCTAAACAGCGCGTATTAATAATAGGGCATTCCTTTGTTCATCGTCTTAAGGCGTTTGTGCAGAAAAAGAGGCACATGCAGGCTTTTAGCAGCCTTAGGGGTATGGCAGATATTTATTTTCATGGAGTTGGCGGCCGCACGATAGCAAAATTTCGTAAATTCGACTTTAATGTGGTGCGCCAACTGGTCCCAGATGTGATTATTTTGGAGCTCGGCTCCAACGATTTGGTGGAGCTCTCGCCGCAGACAGTGGGTTCAGAACTGGAAAGTTTAGTTCGGGAACTGTACGAGATTGACTCTGTTCAATTTGTTGTCGTGGGGCAAGTTCTCCGTAGGCATACACCGAACTCGGTCGAGTATAATTGTAAGGTAGGCAAGCTTCACCAATATCTTAAGGTTGTCCTAGAGCCGTTGCCGTTTTGTTATTACTGGCGGCATAGAGGTTTCTGGAAATCCAAAAGCGAACTCTTCTTACCCGATGGAGTCCATCTTAACAATTTAGGTAACTATAAATTTATGCGCAGCATTCGAGGGGCGGTTTTGCAGGCCTTAAAGTTAGTGGGTGCGTCCATAGTTTAGTCAATGCTGTGCCCTGTAGTGGCCAGTTCGATATTTAAATGGCGATGTTATAATACATTTATGAGATGCTGTATCACATGTACATTTACAACTTTGCAGGCTATATCATATGTCATCAGGCATTTTAAATGCATTCTTGTGG
The DNA here is from genome assembly GCA_964035705.1 of Porites rus. Taxonomy (NCBI): domain Eukaryota; kingdom Metazoa; phylum Cnidaria; class Anthozoa; order Scleractinia; family Poritidae; genus Porites; species Porites rus. The sequence continues at coordinate 7,203,663 of OZ037997.1, read as the reverse complement.
CATGTTTTGTACTTGACATTTATGGCTATTTTGGTGTGTTACTCTCCTGGCGGCTATTGTTTACTACATTAGTGTGCCCAACTCACTAAAGCCATTATAGGACAAATGTCCTTTTTACAATGTCTCGGATTATTTTTTGTCATTATGTTGCCTGCTCTTGATTTGCACTTGACATTCTTTGGCTTCCGTTTTTTACTTGGAGCCTCGTTGGAGCGTGTTTAGCCCAACTCTCGTACGCCATTGTGGAATGTCTCGGATGTCTTTTTCGTCACTTAGACGCGTTTCCGTTTCAATTTACAATCGCCATGGGCTCAATGAAAGCCCGCCAAAAACCAAGGAACACACCCACTAAGTTTGAGGGTATCACAAGATTTTTAATTTTTGTTGGAGTAATATAGTGTACATTTTTCATAAGAATGCCTCCTAAACGAGCATCAAAGCGCCAGGTAGCAAAAAGACCAGCCCCTGCAGTCGCACCAAAACAACGCCGGGCAGAAAGTCGCCCTAATTCCACGGCCCTGCCGGAGAGCTCAGCACAGCCACCGGAGTCCTCCTCGCAATTAAGCCCCACCGAGCTTGGGGCAATAATTTCCCAAGCTATCTCGGGCGCGTTGCAGTCAGTCGGCATCGTCCAAACAAACCTTGCTCCCGCGGAAAGGAATTCAAGAACGAACACCCAGCCCACGCCCCAGCCCACCGTGGTTGAGGACGCCACATCAAAGGAAATCGAGGCATTGACGAACACCGTGGCTGCTGGTAGGCTAACCTTTCCGACTGAGAAACCAGAAGAAACGTTTTCGAGCGTCACTTTCGACCTCGAATCTCGGGTCTCAGATCGTGTCAAGGCAAAGATTTGGGCGAACGAATATGTAGATTTTGGGTCACTCCTCACGGTGTCCCCGGACGAGTCAAAGTATCGTATATCTGTCACGGATGATCACGATCACCCTAGTCTTTGCCTTGAGCACGTTAAAACAAAGCGGCGTAGCTTAACTATCGACCAATGGCTGACCGCGTTTAATGTATTCGTAGCTGTTTATACAATTAAGACTCCTAGTGCGATAAGCTCCCTAATGAAGTATTGTGAGGTGGTTCGGGACATCGCAGCAAAGCAAGGTAATTGGCGTTATTATGACGAACAATTCCGCTTTCTTCGTCAATCAAAACCGGCCAGATACCCTTGGGACAACGTAGCTTGGGAATTGTGGCATCAGGCCTTACATAGCTCCCTTACCACCTCTCGGCCAAACTCTAACAATGATTTTCGAACCCGTCGGCCCAACCAGCGTCCCTTTCAGTCTTTTCCCAAGGGAGTGTGTTGGCGGTTTCATGCCGGTCAATTCTGCAGGGGATGCAATTTCAAACACTCTTGCTTCAAATGCGGATCTGTCCACCCAGCGTCTCAATGTACCGCTACCCGATCTAACACAAACAACCGTCCAGCACCAAACCTGCCCTCCGGGAGTGACAGTCAGGGACGAGCTTCTGTTGAGCCGCGGGCCAACCCCGGTAAAGCCCGTCCAACTCGCGTTTTACCTTAGGGGTTATAATAACCCCATTTCCGACTATCTTATACAAGGCTTTGTTCACGGTTTTTCCATACGATATTTAGGTTCTTTAATTGCAATGCGATCCCAAAATCTTAAAAGTGCCAAGGACAATCCGACTAGCGTGACTGAGAAGTTGTCTAAGGAGCTCACAGCAGGCAGAATTGTAGGTCCATTCGACGTACCACCTTTCGACCCCTTTAGGGTATCCCCCCTGGGCATTATTCCCAAAAAGTCTCCGGGCGAATTCAGGTTAATTCACCATCTCTCCTACCCGGCTGGGTCATCGGTTAATGATGGTATCCCTAAAGAGCTAGCCACCGTGAGATATGCAACCATTGATGATGCCATTCGTCTTATTAAATCGTTAGGGAAGGGCTGTTTTCTGGCGAAAACAGACATTAAATCAGCTTTCCGAATTATTCCCGTATCCCCCCACGATTTTCCGTTGCTCGGCATGGAATGGCAGGGAAAGTTCTATTTTGACAAATGCCTTCCCATGGGGTGCTCCTCGTCGTGTAATATATTTGAGACCTTCAGCACTGCGTTAGAATGGATCGCTATGAACAAACTAAACGCGTCGGCGGTCATACACATTTTAGACGACTTTTTATTTATTGCGCCCTCTAACGAAAAATGTCAAGGAGACCTCAATAATTTTCTTACTGTTTGCCAACGTATAGGCATTCCGATCGCCAACGAAAAGACTATGGGGCCTGACAGAGCTTTACAATTTGCAGGCATCACTTTAGATACCGAATTGATGGAGGCTCGCCTTCCTGAGGAAAAACTTGACAAATGCCTATCCCAGTTGAGCTACTTTTGTTCGCGTAAAAGCGTTACTTTAAAAGAGCTGCAGTCATTAATAGGGCTTCTCAATTTTGCCTGCTGTGTTGTGGTGCCCGGACGCGCTTTTCTCCGCCGTTTAATTGACTTGACAAGAGGCGTCCGGAAACCTACCCATCACGTTAGATTAACAAGGGAAAGCAAATATGATCTACAAGTTTGGCTCAATTTTTTGCGATCGTATAACGGCAAATCATTTTTCCTCGGCTCACGCTGGTACACTTCCAAAACCCTCAAATTATTTACGGACGCGGCGGGTTCCCTTGGTTATGCCGCGATATTCGGAAAGCACTGGTTTTTCGGGGAATGGCCTGCCGTTTGGAAAACATTTAACATCACTATCTTAGAGTTCTTTCCTATTGTCCTGGCAATCGAAATTTGGGGACCGCTTATGCGCAACAAATGTATTGTTTTCTTTTCGGATAACCAAGCAGTGGTTGAAATAATCAATAAGCAAACTTCTAAGGACCGTTCAATCATGGTTCTACTCAGGCACTTTGTTCTTTCCACACTCAAATACAATATTTTGTTTCATGCTAAGCATATCGCTGGTTGCATTAACCGCGAAAGCGATGCTTTATCTCGCCTACAGGTAGAGAAATTCAGATTACTAGCACCTTCCGCAGACCCACAACCGACGCCGGTTCCGGGGGGCCTACTACCCAACAACTGGCACATCACTTGACCGAGCTTCTGCACTCAGCCATTACGAAGGGATCGCGTAGGACTTACGAACGAGCGTGGAAGACATATGTCGAGTTTTCCTCTGAATTTTGCGATTCTCGCCGCTCGTTGCTTCCAGTCTCCGTCAACAATTTAGCGTTGTTTATATCTTATCTTTCAGCGAAGAAGTTTGCATCCTCCACAATCTCGACATACGTCTCCGCGTTAAGTTACGTCCACAAACTTGGTAATTTCCCGGATCCCACCAAAAATTTTTTAGTGCAGAAGCTTTTAACGGCTCACAGTAAGCTTCACTCCTCACCGGATGTTCGGCTTCCCATCACACGCAGCGTGTTGCAGCACTTAGTGCTCGCCTTAAATCACACCAATTCATCGGCATTTCAAAGATTGTTATATCAAACCATGTTTTTAGTAGCCTTCTACGGCTTTTTTCGTGTGGGTGAACTCACGGTCAAGGGCGCGAATTTGAAATCCCTAGTACACGTGCAAGACCTCCATTTTCAATTTTCGAACACTGTCGTGACCTCGGCGACCATTGTCATAAAAGACTTTAAACACAACAACACCAGGCGCCCCTTTTCAGTGTTTTTGGAACGCGCTGAGGGATCTACGCTTTGCCCAGTGGCTTATTTACAACGCTATTTCTCTACAAGGGGTGCAACCCCGGGTCCCTTGTTTTGCTTTGCTGACGGATCTCCAGTTAAAACTAGCCAGTTTACGCAGCAGCTGCAACAAGCCTTGAATTTTTGTGGCCTTGATTCAACTAAATACAAATCTCACTCTTTCCGGATCGGCGCCGCCTCTCTAGCAGCTGAAAAAGGCTTATCGGATGCTCAAATTCGTCACCTTGGCCGTTGGAAATCCGACGCATTTAAACTATACATTCGTCAACCTACAGGAGTATCTAAGGATTAAGCTCGCCTTTCAGTCATGGGCTGGGGCAACGCATATTTCTAGATTTTGCCTATTTTTTATTTGTTTATTTTTTATTTTTATTTTAATTTTTAGTTTGTCTTAGTGACTCTGACACAGCTCAGACATGGGCTGGTTGTGTCTTACTGCACGTAAGCTCGCCTTACAGTCTGGGGCTGGGGCAGCAATGACTTATAGATTAATCATGTTTATTTCCGGTTTTTTCTGTTACATTCCAACTTTGACATATTATTATAACTAGCTTGGGGGCTTCGAAGCTCGCCTGTCAGACTTGGGCTGGGGCGGCAATTCTCCTATTTCAAACAGAGCAGTTGTTCAGGTACCTCTTATTTTAACTCGTAAGGTCTCCAGGAACATGTCAGAAATCGGCCTGGTGTTCTCCTTTTTTGCCTTTTCGTGTTGGGATCTTGTCTTGCGTGCGTGCCCGCGGCTTTGGTTGGGGCTCGCCACAGAATGTGGCTTGTGGCTAATTTTCGCCCCAACTTAATTCACTGAATCAAATAACTGTCATGTTACACTAAGCGATGATTCTCGGTTAACGTGACACTTAAGCACTTGTAATCGGTTTGTAATAAACGCCACTTGAGTGGCCAAATTATTCCAAATACGTGTCTCCTTCATTCAGTGAATCCTGGCTGCGTGCACGAACGCAATTATAAATATTTCAGTCTATTGTCTATATAGTTGGTATAACTGAGCCGCTCTCGGCATAAATGACCCATTATTGACTCGGCGCGATAATGGGTTTTATGATGAGGCGGGGCATTATCTTATCTTTAAGTGCAAGCTGCAGAGGTGGATAGTCAAGATAACGATAGTTGGCTAGGCACCACACACAGAGCGGGCTATAAATTCGTGAGCTTCGCTATCGCTCGCCCCTTTTTCTGCCAACGCCGATCGTGAGCTGTTTAGCTTTTCAATAGTGAACTTATTTCTTTCTCCGACCCTCCTCCACCCCCTTGGCTCCTCCTCTGCTCTTGGTCTCGGTTCTTTTTCACGGGGGCTAATTTTCGCCCCAACTTAATTCACTGAATCAAATAACTGTCATGTTACACTAAGCGATGATTCTCGGTTAACGTGACACTTAAGCACTTGTAATCGGTTTGTAATAAACGCCACTTGAGTGGCCAAATTATTCCAAATACGTGTCTCCTTCATTCAGTGAATCCTGGCTGCGTGCACGAACGCAATTATAAATATTTCAGTCTATTGTCTATATAGTTGGTATAACTGAGCCGCTCTCGGCATAAACATAATTATGGCTATATCCTGCAGTCAGCGACAGCCTATAGCTAGTGTCGTGAGTTTAGCTTTTCTCAAGAGCTGATCGTATGAACTTCTCGCATCGCAGTAGACGGCTCTTAACGCTCGCTCTTGTACTCGCTCCATCTTTCTGCTATCCGACGCCCGACAGAAATGCCACACTGTAAGACAGTATGTTATTTGAGGCATTATGAAAGAAATGAAATCTTAAGTTTGGCTGATAATGCTAACATGTTTCTAAGCCTCATCAAAACTCCAACCTTCCTAGATGTGTTTTTACATACCTCTCAAATATGCGTACTAAAACTCAAATTTTCGTCAATGGTCACTCTCAGTAATTTCATTTCAGAGTGACTCTCAATATCAATATACCATATTTATACTGACAAAAATCATCGTTCAATATTTTGGGTGTAAATTTCCCGAAAGAGTTCTCCTCACTGGAGCAATATCAACATGTAAAAGGTTTTCAAAAGTTTCACAGACGTGTGAAGCTAAGCCGGATGTGCGGCATGTCTCTCCTTGCAATAACGTTTTGAGTATTTACACCCGTTTTGTATTCCAAACGAAAAAGTAGCATAACAGCACCACCGCCTTTGACAACAAAACTTATCACAAAGCCCCATGGGCTCCAAGCAAGCGAAACTCAACGCTACTAAGAGCGTTCTTGTTTATCCAAAGACTGTTGCGAATCTAGAAGTAGCAAGAGAGACGTCCTTTTGCGTGCGTCAGTTGAGGGGCATAGAAAGGTAACAAAAGAGGCGAAAAGGAAGGAACATATATCTCGAAAGAGAGAGGTGGGAAAACTGTTTCGATCCCTGTGCTTAGTTATTTGGCTTTTATGTAGAAATACAAGAACACGTGATTTATCATAAGAAATATCATATTTTCTTAAATCGTCTGTTCTTGTTGATCTCAATTTCCTCCATGTATTTAACTAATCGTGTGTTGTTAGTATACAGCAGTATATACATCAGAGAGTGCACTGTTTTATAATAATGTCATCCGTTTTACATAGAAACAGAAACTTGACATAGTGAACACCTCTATACAGTTATGACAGTTTGGGGCGTTAATTTCTTTAATCGAAACGAGTGTCATGATGACGTTTTCATTGTGTCAATCATAACAAACCCTAAATTAAGACGGGGGAGAGGGGTGGGGGGCACTCAAGAGAAGTTTGGTAGAGGTGTGCCGCCGTGGCCTTCAAACCCTTGACTCTGTTTAAGACGAAAATGGTTCATTTCGCTACCCCATCTAAGGGCCTGTTTACGTGGAGTGGGGGACCCCGGTCTAGTGGGGTTGGTTTCTTTTGTTTTCAAGCTCTGGAGGACACAAAACAAAAGAAACCTACCCCACTAGACCGGGGTCCCCCACTCCATGTAAACAGGCCCTAAGACAAGAGACTTTATTTGATGACTCTGATTCATTTCGTTTTGCATACAGAATTGAGTAATTTTCTCAAACTGAAATCATGGAGCTACAACTTTTGGTGGAAGAAATTGTTGGCACCACATATATAAACCGCTCACCGTCAACCCCATCCACACTCTTTTAAAGGCTTCGGATACAAAAAAAACACCCTGTCCAAGACGCTAAATAGTGAAATTGTGTACCATGTTTAAGACTAAAGACCCTGATAACTATACCCTGTTTAGGGGCACATACCCCTCTAGGCCAAATAAGGGAGTGCACGCCCCGGTGTAAACCAAACAAGTTTGTATGTTTAGACTGTTAAGGCTTCTTGTCTTCATACTTGGCAGGACTAGCTCTTTTTCGATCAAGAAGAAGGGAAAAGAGGCTCTGCTCACAGGATGGCAGAGCCCATGATTATTAAGTTCGAGGAAATATAAGAGCTGTCAGGGGTCTAGAACGTAACTAAGTACGCATCTACAGGGGAGAGGGAGAGGAAGTTAATAGATCTCAGTTCCTTATGTATATAGTTCTACAAAAATGACGTTTATTTCCTTAGGTTTTTCTAGAAATGTTTGTTATTCGCTTATAACAAAGCCGAAAACAGGGCTCAGGCAATTGAACATATCTGGGCGGATTGATTGGACTCCATGTCTTAAAAGTAGCGCGTGGGAACAACCGATACAAAATTAATGCACAAGTCATATTATAATAAGGTTTGTTTTCTGTCCATTTGAAGCTTTAAGTTATAAGCAAACAAAAACATCACCTGCTTTGCTTTTACTTAGTATTGCAATAATTCAGTAAAACAGGAAGAGAATTAAATTGCCACGCGCTTAGATAATTAGTTTACACAGTATAGATATGGGGAAAAACTCTTGAGAGTAGATGCAGTGCAGTGAAATGGCAGTCAGCGGACAAATCTTAATATACCCTACTACTAGCCGAGGATTCTTTCTGGTGTGAATTTTAAGCATTTACGAAGTTTTTCACTTAGTTGCCTCACATAACAGGCACAAAACTTAAAACCATTGTTGTATCACTAATTATACCTTTTTTCGGCTATCTGACCGCAAGTTGGTTAATAATGCATAAAACGCTCGCCTGGGCGGGAAAATGATTCGACGATGACTCAAGCTTATAAACTTAACAGTTTGTGTTAATGGAATTTTCTGTCAAATTACTCATACGTCAAGCTTTTAATGGACAGACAACATGAAAAGCCATTAAAATCTTCCGTCCAGTTCGTTTCACCTGAGCCTGGCACATGCAGGCTGCATCATAGTTCGAAGTTGGCTTGAACAACTACAAATTAAACTTTTCTGAAACCCCGTCTAGCCCGACAAAAAAGTGCGTACTGTCTTCTGACTGACTGCAGCTTTTTACCATAAGCTGACTGAAACACGATGATATTTATATAAACAGCCTTAAGTTATTAGTGATAAACTTGTGAGAATCATATCACTTCCCCCAAAATTAAAAGAGCGATATTTAAATAAAGCCCTCACTTGCACCTCATTTCATCGCAGATGAATATGGCTCAGACAAACGTTACTGAAGATGAAAACCAGAAAACATTCATGGAACTGTTCTGCTTGGCGGAATTTATCAGAGGTGTAGATGGCGAGCTTATATTTCTTTCAGCTCTTAATATTTTTCTTTCCATTACTGCATTTCTGGGGAACACTCTGATCCTAGTTGCTCTTCACAAGGAAACTTCACTTCATCCGCCGTCCAAACTCCTGTATCGTAACCTAGCGATAACTGATCTCTGTGTTGGTATCATTGTGGATCCTTTGGCTGTGACTTATTTGACTTCTGTTGTAAAGGAAAGATGGGATATTTGTTATTACGCTAATTTGGCAGAAAACCTTTCAGGTTATACCTTATGTGGTGTGTCTTTATTAACATTGACTGCAATAAGCGTGGACAGACTTCTCGCCTTGTTACTGGGGCTCAGATACAGACAAGTTGTAACTTTGAGAAGAACATACATATCTGTGATAGGTTTTTGGATTGTTTCTGCTGTCGGTGCATCTGCTTGGTTTTGGAATCCCCGAATAAATTCAATGTCTCGATATTTAGTTGGAGCTCTGTGTCTAGTCATCACAATCGTTGCTTACACAAAAATTTTCTTCTCTCTGCGTCATAATGAGATTCATAACCATGTTGCTCAAGGACAACCGAGCCAAGCAATTCCACTGAACACAGATCGTTACCTAAAGGCAGTGTACAGTGCACTGTGGGTGCAAGGAACATTGGTTATTTGTTATCTTCCGTATGTTATAACGGTAGCTTTGACGCCTCAAAGGGGGATGCATTTATCGATCTACCTTGCTCGGAGATTTACGCTTACCATCATTTACTTGAACTCGTCATTAAACCCGTTACTGTACTGTTGGAAGATCAGAGAAGTAAGGCAAGCTGTGGAAGAAACATTAAGGCATTTCTTTCGTTGATCGACTGCAGTCGTTTACTGTAATTTCCAGCATTCATGCTATATAAAAACCGTTCTTTCAAGGAAAAATCCTCCTTGAACTTGAATGATTTTGAATTGTAATTTTTACTTTCGTATTGCAAGCTTTGGGGCCAACCATTCACAGTAGGATATTCACTTAACAAATGATGACAAAGTCGTAAAGGAACCGTCGAATATATTCTCCACCTTCTTCTCCATGATCCAATCCTCGATCAGTCTGCCCTGATGCTTAAAGGGAATGTGACACGCTTTTGCGCCTGGGCGGCGTCTTGAATTCTGGTCTGGCCAACCTTTTTTCAAGATTGAAGAGTATCATCTGTCTTGCCCCATCACTCACCATGCCCTGTAAAAAGACTCCCCCGAGTTCCTGGAAATATCGGAGGAACGTGTATGGAAGGTCCTATCAAATCTCAATCCCTCTAAATCGGTTGGCCCAGACAGGATTCCAAATTGGCTTCTGCGAGAATACGCTGACCTTATTGCCTTTCCGGTATGTAGAATTCTTAACGCATCGTTTAGGGGGCAAAACCTACCTCGATCATGGAAATTTGCTGACGTAATACCCCTTCCAAAGAAAAAACCCGTGGAAAGTAGCTGAAGAGTTCATTGTAGCTGATTACATCAAACCTGCTGTACTTAAAGATCTTGATACGAACCAGTATGGCGCCGTACCAAAGTCGTCAACCACGCTTGCTTTGTTGGACATGCTTCATGATTGGTCTAAGGGCACCGACGGGAACAGTGCTACCATAAGAACTGTCTTGTTCGATTACCGTAGGGCTTTTGATTTAATTGATCATAGCATTCTGAAAGGGAAATTATGCATGTTAGACGCGCCAAATAGTATAGTTAACTGGATAATTGACTTTTTGTCAAACAGATCTCAGCGAATCAAACTTGGTGAAGGATATGTATCTGAGTAGGAATATGTCCCCTCAGGCGTCCCCCGGGGAACCAAATTAGGGCCTTGGCTTTTTTTAATCATGATTAACGACCTTGTTGTCGAAAATGCACGTTTATGGAAATATGTAGATAATACCACTATCTCCAAAACAGTCGCGAAAGAGGAACTTAGCATCGCCCAACGTACTACAGATCGAGTAGTGCAATGGTAACTAGAAAACGGAGTCCAGCTGAACACTGATAAGTGTAAAGAAATGCGTATATCCTTTACAAATCCCGGCAAGAATTTGAGCCCATTCTCATTAACGGCCGGATGCTTTAGAAGTTGTAGACAGTGTAAAGTTATTGAGTCTCAATATTTCCAGTGATTTGACCTGGAATATTCATATTAATGAAATTCTTAAGAAGGCCTCTAAGAGATTATATTTTTTGGTGCAACCTAAGAGAGCTAAGGTTACTCGCACTGATTTAGGGCTCTTCTACTCTATTTGTATTAGATCAATTATGGACTATGCAGTACCGGCCTTTCACTTCAGCTTGCCTAAATATTTAATGCAAGAATTGGGACGTATATGATGATGTCATCTGCCCTGGTGTTAGCTATCATGGGGCTCTTGTTATTATGACCTCATAAGAAATTAGTAACCCACCATTAAGAAATATGTGAGTCACTTTTTCACACAATTGTAAATGACGACAATCACCACCTTTATAAGTTTTTAGCTACACCGCACGAATCTACTTATTCATTAAAGCGCGGGTAACCTTTAAACATGGCACGTTTTAAAACCGACCGTTTCAAGAATAGCTTTATTATCTTTTCATGCCTTAGAGCAGGTAATTTATAGGTTAGAATTTTTGAATTTCGTATTTCGATAACATCTTTAGCGTCTCATCTCTTGTTTGCTTTTTTATTCTTTCAATTAAGATAGATTAGTTAATGTTTTTTATCTATAATTTAATTTTTTTCACATAAATAGGCAATTCACTTGTCGAGCTGCCATGTATTTATGAATTAACAAAACTTCAATCTTCAAGTCGCGCTGCGGAATTCTGAAGACGTTGCAATTTGGAAAGATACACAGCTGGTACACCATAGAGAAGACTGTTGCAATAATCAATGCGTGCCATGATCACGCCTTGTACAAGCCGTTTGATGGACGCAGGCGTCAAGAACTTCGTTATTTGTCTGATAGTTTGTTGGTGATAGTAGACTGATTGACGAGTCTGGTTAATCTGTTCTGTCGTCATGTAATAATAATGATATATTAATGATTTAAACTTCAACTACTACTGGAAGCAACTTCAACTACCCGTCTGACGTTACGTATGCATCACGGAGGTGTTTATACGGGTAGCTTTGTACTTGACTATCATGCACCCTACTTGCAGCGCTTTATGTCCGGAACAGGTCGGTCCACGAATTCTATCGCTTGGAAGCGTTGATTACTTTAGAACAAATGATTACTTCAGTTGTAAAAAAAAGGACAATCTTAATGAGCAAAACTTCGAGGTTTACTGGAAAACTAGGATCGAGGATCGGGGATCGGGGATCGTGGATCAGGGATGGAGGATCGGTTAAAACGAACTTGAAATAAAATGTATTTTAAATATATCGTGGATCGTGGTGATGTCATTGTGGGTCGCAGACTGTAGATACATTTTACAGAATATAACCCCGTTCGCTGTATTGAGCACTAAATTTAAGTAAACTACTCCGAGTCTGACAGAGTTAGTGATTGTTTTGACGAGAAAGTGAAATTTTCCTATAAAATGAAACGCTTTATCCCAGTGATACTGTGATAAAATGCATGCTTTGTACAGCTCTACAAATTGTACTCGGAGATTGCGTAAACAACAACTGTACGGAGATATCAAAAGCAGATACTAAGCAGCTATGGAAAATGTAATTACTTTTACGCGACTCTGATATCTTACAAAACGGACAACAAATTCAACAGGAATACGCGCAAACTGAATTAACTGTCTGTTAGATAAGGTTTTGCTAAACTTACACATTTTTCCTGTATTGAACAAAAACTGTTCCGAGCTGTATCTTAGTCCGCTACATAGAAGCTATATATAACAATTATTCACCGAAGTGGAGGTGGCTAGTGGTGGGTATTTTGCTCGAAACTTACGCGAGTTTGGCGTCGCCCGCTCGGAGGAACTGGAGGTGAATCAGTGAATAGTGCAGGATATTTACTGATTGAGTAGCCAATTAGCATGAGCGCGCAAAAAACACTATCCACTGTTTTAGTATATACTAAATATAATTATATATTTATACTGACAAAAGTCATCGTTCAACGTTTTGGGTGTAAATTTCCTAAAAGATTTTTCCTCACTGGAGCAATATTCAATATGTAAAAGGTTTTCAAAAGTTTCACAATGGTGTGAAGCTAAGCCGGATCTATAGCATATCTCTCCTTGCAATTACGTTTTGAGTATTTATACTCGTTTTGTATTCCAAACGAAAAAGTAGCATAACAGCACCACCGCCTTTGACAACAAAACTTATCACAAAGCCCCATGGGCTCCAAGCAAGCGAAACTCAACGCTACTAAGAGCGTTCCTGTTTATCCAAAGACTGTTGCGAATCTAGAAGTAGCGAGAGAGACGTCCTTTTGCGTGCGTCAGCCGAGAGGTATAGGAGAAAGGTAACAAAAGAGGCGAAAAGGAAGGAACATATATCTCGAAAGAGAGAGGTGGGAAAACTGCTTTGATCCGTGTGCTTACTTATTTGGGTTTTATGTAGAAATACAGGGACACGTTAATTTGGCCAGTTCATCATTGATTAATCATAAGAAATATCATATTTTCTTCGTCAACTCCATCCACACTCTTTTAAAGGCTTCCGATCCAAAAAAACACCCTGCCCATGAAAATAAATAGTGAAATTGTGTACTATGTTTAAGACTAAAGACCCTGAAAACTATACCCTGTGCAGCGGCACATACCCCCCTGGGCCAAATAAGGGAGTGCTTCCCCCGGTGTAAACCAAACAAGTTAATATGCTAACCCTAACCCTAACCCTAACCCTAACCATCTGCTCACAGGATGGCAGAGGCGATGATTATTAAGAAAAATAAGAACTGTCAGGGGTCTAGAACGTAACTAAGTACGCATCTACGGGGGAGAGGGAGAGGAAGTTAATAGATTTCAGTTCCTTATTTATATAGTGCTACAAAATGCTATTTAGTTCCGTGGGTTTTTCTAGAAATGTTTGTTATTCGCTTATAACAAAGCTGAAAACTGCGCTCAGGCAATTGAACATATCTGGGCGGATTGATTGGACTCCATGTCTTAAAAGTAGCGCGTGGGAACAACCGATACAAAATTAATGCACGAGTCATATTATAATAAGGTTTGTTTTCTGTCCATTTGAAGCTTTAAGTTATAACCAAACAATAACATCACCTGCTTTGCTTTTGCTTAGTAGTGCAATAATTCAGTAAAACAGGAAGAGAATTAAATTACCATGCGCTTAGATGATTAGTTTGCACAGTATAGATATGGGGAAAAACTGGCAATATTAATATGGAAAGCACTTACTTGAGAGTAGATGTAGTGCAGTGAAATGGTAGTCAGCGGACAAATCTTGATATACCCTACTACTAGCCGAGGATTCTTTCTGGTATGCATTTTAAGCATTTATGAAGTTTTTCACTTAGTTGCCTCACATAACAGGCACAAAACTTAAAACCATTGTTGCTATCACTAATTATACCTTTTTTCGGCTATCTGACCGCAAGTTGGTTAATAATGCAGATAACACTCGCCTGGGCGGGAAAATGATTCGATGATGACTCAAGCTTATAAATTTAACAGTTTGTGTTAATGGAATTTTCTGCCAAATTACTCATATGTCAACCTTTTAATGGACAGACAACATGAAAAGCCATTAAAATCTTCCATCCAGTTCGTTTCCCCTGAGCCTGGCACATGCAGGCTGCATCATAGTTCGAAGTTAGCTTGAACAACTACAAAACGTTTATGAAACCCCGTCTGACCCAACAAAAAAATGCGTATTGTCTTCTGACTGACTGCGGCTTTTTACCATAAGCTGACTGAAACACGATGATATTTATATAAACAGCCTTAAGTTATTAGTGATAAACTTAGGAGAATCATATCACTTTCCCCAAAAATTAAAAGAGCGATATTTAAATAAAGCCCTCACTTGCACCTCATTTCATCGCAGATGAATATGGCTCAGACAAACGTTACTGAAGATGAAAACCAGAAAACATTCATGGAACTGTTCTGCTTGGCGGAATTTATCAAAGGTGTAGATGGCGAGCTTATATTTCTTTCAGCTCTTAATATTTTTCTTTCCATTACTGCATTTCTGGGGAACACTCTGATCCTAGTTGCCCTACACAAGGAAACTTCACTTCATCCGCCGTCCAAACTCCTGTATCGTAACCTGGCGATAACTGATCTCTGTGTTGGTATCATTTTGGATCCTTTGGCTGTGACTTATTTGACTTCTGTTGTAAAGGAAAGATGGGATATTTGCTATTACTCACATTTTGCAGAAGTTTTCTCAGGTTATACTTTGTGTGTAGTGTCTTTAGTAACACTGACTGCAATAAGTGTGGACAGACTTCTCACCTTGTTGCTTGGGCTCAGATACAGACAAGTTGTAACTTATAGAAAAACATGTATAACTGTAATTAATTTATGGATTTTTTCCATTGTCGGTGCATCTACTATCTTTTGGAATCGTCTTATAAGTTCATGGTGGCAATACATAATTACAGCTCTGTGTCTAATCACCACAATCTTCGCTTACGCAAAAATTTTCTTTTCTCTGCGTCATAATCAAATTCATGTTCAGAACCATGTTGCTCAAGGACAACCGAGCCAAGCAATCACACTGAACATAGCTCGATACAGAAAGGCGGTGTACAGTGCAATGTGTGTGCAGGGAACATTGGTTGCATGTTATTTGCCGTTTGGTATAGCGGTAGCTTTGACACCTCAACAAGGGATGACTTTATCGGTATACCTCGTTAGACGATTTACTGTTTCTTTACTTCATTTAAACTCGTCATTAAACCCGTTCCTGTACTGTTGGAAGATCAGAGAAGTAAGGCAAGCTGTAAAAAAAACGTTAAGGCAACTATTCTGTCGATCGAGTTAGTTTACTATGGTTTTCAACTTAAAATTCCTTATTGTCAAAAACACTAGACTGTCCTTAAAACGAATCATACACATGTATAATATTTAATGTCTATTGCGCCTCAAAAGATCCAGTCTTTGGCGGAAAGAGCGGTATTTATTACCCCCCCCCCCCCCCTCCCCCCATCTCCCCTCTTTATACATCTCAGGGAAAAGTAATCATAATAAATGTATTCATACGTATTTGCTTGAGTTTATTGTACGTAAAATTAACAACAAAACAAATTTTAACCAACGTGATCAGTACAAAAATTAAAGTACATTTTTGTTGTTTCATGGGATTTTACTGGCTCAGTTCACTTAACGAAGAGTCATTTTTACCTGATAAATTTAGAGAGATGACAAAACATTCAAACCCCGTATTTTTTAAGCAATCGACCACACTTTCTATGGGTTTACCGGCGTAATAACCCACGCGGGATGTTGGGAAAACACGGGAAAAGTTTGTAAATCACGAGCCGAAGGCGAGTGATTTACAAGCTTTTTGAATGTTCTCCCAACATCCCAAGTGGATTATCACGCCGATAAACCCATAGAAAGTGTGGTCTATTGCTTCTATAAAATAACTTTAAGTAAAACTATGAGTTTACCGGCACAATAAACCATAGGTTTTGGGCCAATCAGAACGCGCGTGCTATTTTAGTTATTTTATAAAATAATATTAATATTAAATAATCTTTATAGCGGAATCTCTAGTCACATTTAGTGGTTTTCAGGGAGGTCCACACCAAGATTAAAAAATGTGAGAACTACTTATTACAATCAGTCTTAAAAATTTAACTATTGCTCAAATATTAAAAGCTAACGGATAAAAAGTTAAAGGGCAAGAAGGCTAAAGGACTAAAAAAAGGCTAAGTAAAAAATATACAATCAAACTAAAAGATTTAACTACGATTCAAATATAAATGCTATCGACTAAAATGTTTGGCTTCTAAGTCCCGCTTAAAAATTTGTGGACTGTTCGTTTGACCTTTGCGTTAACCTGAAACCTTTCCATGTTCCCTTAAGCGCCTGGTTATGAAGCAGGGAAATGTGTGTAGTGAACTAGCGGACAATCACCAAAGAGAAGGTTCTTCTCGTAAACAATACCGTACGGGAAAAAAGAGGAAAAGTGGAATTTACCCATTCTTGTATCCCCAAATACACATCCTACCAGCAGAGTATTTCTTTCGCTTGCTTGATTTTAGCGTACTCGAGAAAGACTGCACCTTTCGAGTAAGATCTTTTTGACCATGCGCTGATTGTTGCTAGGATACAGCTCCGAACACAGGCCTAAAGCGGTACACTGAGTACAGCAGGCTCATTTATGATCAGAGGTTTATGAACTGAAACGAATGCTCGCATTAGAAAAACCAGTTTGACGAGGGAAAACTGGATTGACTAGTCCAAACGTTCTTTGACGCGATTCATGCAAAGCCTCTTTTAATTTTCTCTAGCTCTTCCTCGATCAAGTAGAAGCGAAAAAGAGGCTCTGCTCAGAGGATGGCAAAGCTGTTGATTATTAAGTTCGAGGAAATATAAGAACTGTCAGGGGTCTAGAACGTAACTAAGTACGCATCTACAGGGGAGAGGGAGAGGAAGCTAATAGATCTCAGTTCCCTATTTATATAGACAAAAATGGAAGTTAGTTCCGTGGGTTTTTCTAGAAATGTTAGTTATTCGCTTATAGTGAAGACGAAAATTGAGCTCAGGTAATTGAACATGTGTGGGCGGATTGATTAGACTGCCTGTCTTGAAAGTAGTGCGTGGGAACAACTGATACAAGATCAATACACATGTCATAATCCAACCTAATTAAGGTTTTTTCGTTGATCTCTGTCTATTTGAAGCCTTAAGTCATAACCAATCAAAGCCATCACTTGCTTTGCTTTTGGTTAACAGTGCAATAATTCAGGAAAACGGGAAGAACTAAGAATTAAGTCACCATGCGCTCAGATAATTTTATATATTAGTACAATATAGATATGGGGAAAAACTGGCAATGCAGTCGATCGACTCCCGATAATTGGAACCTTCAAGGGAAATAGAAAGAAATTCGAGTTATCGGGAGTTCGAGTTATTGTGGGTAAATTATATAGAAAACGATCTGAAGGAAAATGAACATTTCTCCGAGTTAGCGGGAAGTTCGAGTTATAGAGGGTTTGAGTTGCCGGGAGTCGACTGTATTAAAGCAGCTGTGTATTAATATGGAAATCACGTACTTGCGAGAATAACTTGCGAGTAAATGCAGTGCAGTGAAATGACAGTCAGGGGACAAATTTTAATATAACCTACTCTTGCCGAGGTTTTTTTCCGGTATGGTTTTAGGCATTTAAAAAGTTTTTCACTTAGTTGCCTCCCATATCAGGCACAAAAATCAAAACCATTGTTGCTCTAATTAATTATACCTAATGCAATAACGCTCGCCAGTAATGTACACTAAGTTGTCATACGTCAAGCTTGAAATGGACGGATACTGAAAAGTCAAAATCACTGATCCGTCTAGTTCGTTTCAACCGAACCTGGCACGGGGCACATCATAGTTCGAAGATAGCTTGAACAACTACAAACTTTTCTGAACCCCTGGCACCACATAACCCGACGAGGACGTGCTTACTGTTTTCTGCAGACTGACTGCAGCTTTTACAAATTAAAACAACTGACAGAAACAAGCTAAAGACCAGACTATAGAATTACCGCGTTTTCGGCTTTGAGTTACATTTTTTTTTATAAGGATGTTGTTTTTCTGGCCAAGGCTGAATATCTTTACATTTCCACCGATTTTAAGCTGAAAGCATTCTAACTTTAATTATTCTTAAATTATAGCTTATGAATATAAATTGAAAACATATTGGTTATTGTATTTACGGATTTTCACCTGCACACAAAATTATATCTTCAAGATCTCAGCCTGTGGTTTATTCTCGAAGTATTCTTAAAATTCCTCAAATTTAAGCCTCGATACTCTTATAAAATATATTCTTATATAGAAAAAGAAAAGTGTATTAGCGTATTGAAAATGATGTCCGAATCATCAATATCACTTTCCACTCAATCTAAAAAAGCGATATGACATGATAAATAAATAAATGACATGGTAAATAAAGCCCTGACTTACCCCGGAAACCTCGTTTGATCGATTACAGAGAAATATGGCACTGACAAACTTTACTGAAGATGAAAACCAGAAAACATTCATAGAACTGTTCTGCTCGGCGGAGTTTATTAGAGGTGTAGATAGCGAGCTTATCTTTCTCTCAGCCATAAATATTTTTCTTTCCATCACTGCATTTCTGGGGAACACTCTGATCCTAGTTGCTCTACGCAAGGAAACCTCACTTCATCCGCCGTCCAAACTCCTGTATCGTAACCTAGCGTTAACTGATCTCTGTGTTGGTATCGTAGTGGAGCCTTTGTATGTGACAAATTGGATTTCTGTCGTGAAAGAAAGATGGGATACTTGCTATTATTCACTTCGGACAGCAGCTTTCTCAGGTTACACTTTGTGTGTAGTGTCTGCATTAACATTGACGGCAATAAGCGTGGACAGACTTCTCGCCTTGTTGCTGGGGCTCAGATACAGACAAGTTGTAACTTTGAGAAGAACGGGTATGACTGTGATAGGTTTTTGGATTTTGTCCATCGTTGGTGCGTCTACTATTATTTGGAATCTATTTATCTTCACATGGTATCAATACGCAATTGCAGCTTTGTGTCTAGTCACCACAATCTTCGCTTACACAAAAATTTTCTGTACTCTGCGTCATCACCAAATTCATTTTCAGAACCATGTTGCTCAAGGACAACCGAG
This sequence comes from Porites rus, assembly GCA_964035705.1. Lineage (NCBI taxonomy): Eukaryota > Metazoa > Cnidaria > Anthozoa > Scleractinia > Poritidae > Porites > Porites rus. The sequence goes on along the minus strand of OZ037997.1, from coordinate 7,184,618 downwards.
CCAAGCAATTCCACTGAATATAGCTCGATACAGAAAGGCAGTCTACAGTGCACTGTGGGTGCAGGGAACAATGGTTGTTTGTTATCTGCCGTTTACTATAGCGGTCACTTTGATGCCTCAAAGAGGGATAGGGATACCTATATCTGCATATCGTGCTTGGCATTTTGCAGCTACCCTAGTTTACTTAAACTCGTCTTTAAATCCCTTGCTGTACTGTTGGAAGATCAGTGAAGTAAGAGAAGCTGTAAAAGAAACATTAAGACAACTCTTCTGTTGATCGAGTTAGTTTACTATGCTTTTCAGCTGAAAAATCATACTGATAAATAACTACAAGTACTCGCTTTTTTGTCATGTTTTATCATCTGCCGTTTAATAAGTCGAACTTGCTTTAGCAGAGCGAGAATCTAAAACTTCAGCCGTTTTTTTTTCCAATTAAGAAGTAGAAAGAGAAGATAAAAGTAGAAATTAAAAAACCATAGATAGCCCAAGACAGGTCGCATTAGGCTTCTTTAAAATAGTGCGTTTTAATGAGTCTCTTAAACATATCCAAAATCATCCTCTTTCCTAATATAGTCCAGTAAACCGTTCCATATCTTTGGAGCAGCTGCAGTAAATGATCTGTCCCCATAAGAGTGCATTTGAACTTACCGGTAGGGTCTTGCAAAATAACGCCGACATTACTCCACAGGTTATAGCGAGAACATCGTTTAATATTTATGAGATTACTTAAACACGCAGGCCCCAGATTGTGAATAGCCTTCCTTATTTGTCTGATATTTTGAAAGGGGATAGAAGACTGATTGAGAAGTCTTGTTAATCTGTTCTGTCGTCAAACCAAGAGCCGAGGTGAGTCTCGTGATGAGCATGCGGTTTATTTTCGGCGATGACCCGAAATGACGCATGTAAGTTGATCATGTTTTTAGCTGTTTGGCGATGACGTAATTTTCCCCGATTCGAGGTCCTTGATTTTTAGTTAGTATCCAAGAGAAGTTTGGTAGAGGTGTGCCACGGAGGCCATCAAACCCTTGACTCTGTTTAACACGAAAACTGTACATGTCGCTACCCCATTTAAGAAAAGAGACCTTTTTCCATGCATGACCCTGATTCATTTCGTTTCGCATACCGAAATGAGTAATTTTTTTAAAACTTAAAGGGACGCATTCAGCTCATGCACATGCGCATTAAATACCATTTGTTAGCATTTGCATGTCACAAGACGCGCGTGAAACAAAAGCGTATCCGGAATACACTCTAAACAAGCTAGAACTTTTGGTGGGAAAAATCGTTGGCACCACATATAAAGACCGCTCACCGTCAACTTTGCACTGTTTTAAAGGCTTCCGATGGCTAAACGACACCCTGTTCAAGACGCTAAATAGTGAAATTGTGTACCATGTTTAAGACTAAAGACCCTGAAAACTATAACCTGCTCAGCGGCACATACCCCTCTAGGCCACATAAGGGAGTGCTCCCCACAGTAAAACCAAACAAGTTGGTATGTTTAGACTGTTAAGGCTTCTTGTGATCATAACGATGGCAGGACCAGCTCTTTCACGTTCAAGTACAACTTGAAAAAGAGGTTCTGCTTACGGGATGGCAAAGCCGTTGATTATTTAAAAGTTCGAGGAAATATAAGAACTGTCAAGGGTCTAGAACGTTACTAAGTACACATCCACAGGGGAGAGGGAGAGGAAGGTATTGGATCTCTGTTCCGTGCTACAAAAATGGTACTTAGTTCCGTGGGTTTTTCTAGAAATGTTAGTTATTCGCTTAAAATCAAACCGAAAATTGATCTCAGCGGTTAACATGTCTAGGCGGATTGATTAGACGACTCTCTGTCTTAAAAGTAGTGCGTGAGAACAAGTGATACAAGATCAATACACGTGTCATCATCCGACCTATTAAGGTTGTTTTCTGTCTATTTGAAGCTTTTAGTAAAAACCAAACACTGAGTCATCACCTGACAGTGCAATAATTCAGGAAAACTGGAAGAACTAAGAATCAAGTCACCATACACTTAGTTAATTTAGCTTACACAATATAGATATGGGGAAAAACTGGTAATATTAATATGCACAGCACGTACTTGCGAGAATAACTTGCGACTAAATGCAGTGCAGTGAAATGGCAGTCAGCAGGAAAAATTTTCATATACCCTTCTACTAGCCGAGGTTTCTTTCCGGTATGGTTTTAAGCATTTACGAAGTTTTTCACTTAGTTGCCTCCGATACCAGACACAAAAATTAAAACCATTGTTGCTATCACTAATTATACCTTTTTTCGGCCATCTGACTTCAAGTTGGTTAATAATGCTTATAACGCTCGCCTGGTGAAATGGTGCTGTGATGAGTCAAGCTTATATATAAACTTAACCGTTTGGGTTTTCGTTATTTTCTGCCAAATTACTGCAATGTAAGTTGTCATACGTCAAGCTTGCAATGGACAGGCAACATGAAAAGTCATTATTAAACATCTTCCGTTCAGTTCGTTTCACCTGAGCATGGGACAGGCTACATCATGACCATTATAGTTCGAAATTCAATTAACAACAAAATTTGTGGCGAGGGCTACTGTATAGGCATTGAATACACATTAACCGTTGTATTTTGCCCAAAACAAGGTGTAAAGAGAAGCTCGAGCACGTACTAGAAAGCGTCCGTTTTAGTTTTACACGTTTACCCACATGAAAACAAATTGACCCACACGACCACATAATATTTTGCAAAAATAGTGCTAATACCATCGTACTATGTGAATATACCCGAAAAACGGACCTTTATTATAATAGGGGTACATATAACGTAAACGACCTGGAACTAACGTGAAGCCGGATCTTGGTGTAGATCAGGATCAGTAATGTAGAATCAAATGCAAACTGACAGCTGAAAGATAGGGTAATTTGATAGCCCGATATTTTGGTAAGACAATACTATCCTTCGTCCGGGACTACGAAAAGCATAGTAAATTGTGAAATCTGATAAATAGGTTGGAAAAGGCTAAGAACAGTCGATATTTCGTTTTCCATATGTGTTTTTGGGAGGAAAGGAAAGAAAATTAATAATACGAAATAACCAGAATCTATGTGTTGTAAATTTTTTTTTGCTGGGCTTTAAACATAAATTAACATAAATAGCAGTCAGGTGTTTATAAAAAAAGACCTGAGCTGTAATCAAAATTAGTCGGGAAAAATGTTGTTGTCATATTGTGAATATCTTTATTATATACCTAAGTACTATTGATAGTTTTGGGGTACGTTCAATCGAAATGAGTGTCCTTGGTAATGGCTTCGCCTTTTTACCTATCTCAACAGAGCCGAAAATCAGAAACTAAACATGATTGATTGACGTTGATTGACATGTTTGGACTGTTGTTACTGAGGATCGACTTCCTTTCTACAAGGGAATTATATATTTTACTGCTGGTCTCTATACGTACGCCAGTCAAATCTGGCCACGCAAGATTAGTAATATAACTAATTCATTTGTTAATGACGCACATGTATTACGCTCTTCTAGCTAGGAAAATGGTGACGGCGTAAGCTTATTAGCAGCTTCTGTTACCGGAATTTTTTGCCAAATCTTTGCAAGTTTAATGAAAAATTGACGTCAAGGTTGAACTGTAACGAAAACATATTTAGATCTAAAAAGTCATTAATTAAATTCTTCCTCGAGGTTTAACCTGGCTCATCATGGTTCCGACTAGGGTTAGTTTAAAAAACTACAACTTTAGTAAATCCTTCATCCCCGTCAGGGGTCTGGCCCGACTGAAAATACGTACTGTTTCCTATATACTGACTCCAGCTTTTACGAACAAAACAGAATTCGTTTTTTTTTTTTCTCTTTTTGTAGAACAAGATGATAAAAGTAAAATAAACACAAAAAGGACTAACAATGGTAATCATCGCATATCCAGCCCACTTAGGTCAACAGTTGATTTAAGAGATACAGAATATCATTTCAGTTCCACCCAAATTAAAAAAGCGACATATAAATAAAGACTCACTTGCACCTCAACTCATAACAGACAAAGATGGCACTGACAAATTGTACTGAAGATGAAAACCGCCTTAAAACTTTCAGAGAACTGTTGTGCTCGGCCGAATATATCAGAGATGTAGATGACGAGTTTATTATTCTTTCAACTTTAACTATTTTTCTGTCCATTACTGCATTTCTGGGGAACACTCTGATCCTCGTTGCCCTACACAAGGAAACTTCACTTCATCCACCTTCTAAACTCTTGTATCGTAACCTAGCGATAACTGATCTCTCTGTTGGTATCATTGTGGATCCTTTGGCTGTGACTTATTTGACTTCTGTTGTAAAGGAAAGATGGGATATTTGCTATTACGCAAATTGGGCGGCAAATTTCTTAAGTTATACTTTGTGCACAGTGTCTTTACTAACATTGACTGCAATAAGCGTGGACAGACTTCTCGCCTTGTTGCCGGGGCTCAGTTACAAACAAGTTGTAACTTTGAGAAGAACATACATAACTGTAATAGTTTTTTGGATTTTTTCTGCTGTCGGTGCATCTGCTTGGTTTTGGAATCCCCTAATAAATTCAATGTCTCGATATTTACTTGGAGCTCTGTGTTTAGTCCTCACAATCGTTGCTTACACAAAAATTTTCTTCTCTCTGCGTCATAATGAGATTCATAACCATGTTGCTCAAGGACAACCGAGCCAAGCAATTCCACTGAACACAGATCGTTACCTAAAGGCAGTGTACAGTGCACTGTGGGTGCAAGGAACATTGGTTATTTGTTATCTTCCGTATGTTATAACGGTAGCTTTGACGCCTCAAAGAGGGATGCATTTATCGATCTACCTTGCTCGGAGTTTTACGCTTACCATCATTTACTTGAACTCGTCATCAAACCCGTTGCTGTACTGTTGGCAGATCAGGGAAGTAAGGCAAGCTGTGAAAGAAAGATTAAAGCATTTCTTTCGTTGATTGACTGCAGTCGTTTCCTGTAATTTCCAGCATTCATGCTATATAAAAACCGTTCTTTCAAGGAGAAATCCTCCTTGAACTTGAATGATTTTGAACTGTAATTTTTATTTTCGTATTGCAAGCTTTGGGGCCAACCATTCGCAGTAGGATATTCGATTCACTTGACAGATGATGACAAAGTCGTTAAGGAACCGTCGAATATATTTTGCAGCTTCTTCTCCACTCCAATCCTGGATCAGTCTGCCCTGATGCTTAAAGGGACTGTGACACGCTTTTGCGCATGTGCGGCGTCTTGATTTCTGGTCTGTCGAACTTTTTTCAAGATTGACTTTTGGTGAAGAAATCCTCTTCCATCGGCCCTGAGAAGCCCGAGAAAAACTATTATATCAGCATTCAAGAGTTATTTGGTCCATCTTGGAAGTTTTAAACGTATATTTTGTATCTTTCTGCAAGCATTGTCGAGAAAATTCGAAGTCATTGAGGAGAATGTTAGGGTACATTGTTGCTCAGTCTGCTTCATTGTATGCGCTTCTCTTCGTTATCATTAATATTTATTCAGTTTATTCAATCTACTTCCGTGTTGGGCATTTTAACTTTATTCAGGGATATATATTATATAAATAAATTTGTTTTTAGGTCGGTTCGGAAATCAAAAGTTCCACCATACCTCAAATATCTTTTGTTAGGGGACAAAGGATGGTGTTTACAAGCTGTCAGAACAGCTGGACACACTTCAGTTTTTACTAGCAAACCTTTGCTGGTCAGTTAAGTCCTTTGCTAAAAGATTTTTGCACCGACCTCTTTGGTGTTGGGATCAATTAAAAATAGAAGTTGGACGCACGGTAATTGCAGGAAACATCATAAGTGTAGTTTCAGTCTTTCACAACTAAAGGTTTAACTGAGGTTGAGAAACACCTCTTCAAGCATATGTAAGGAACACAGAAACAAGATCAAAAGCAAGAAATAGGTAGATGTATTCAGCTGTGGAATAGGAAAACAAGCGTTTCCTTTCAACGAAGTTCGTTTACTTAAACCTGGAGTTGATTCTTACCTTCGCTTCCAAACTTGAATCATAATCAGATTTCCTTATCTCATTAAAATCTAACCTAAGGCCACGCGTCCGAGCACCTTTCGAGTTCTTTGTTCTCTGTTGAACCAGTTTTAGCCAAATTTCACTTACTTTTCTGATCCCAAACTAGAATTTCTTTCGACACAATCTTAAAAAAATTTAGTTTCTTCCAAATTATCGTTTTGTTTCCCTGGAAAGGAATTTGGGTATAGAGATATTTCTAGTTTTGCAAATTTCTTCCACGCGTAGCGGGAGTCAACTCAATTTCAGTTCCTTTTGTTTTCTAAACTCTGACACTTACTAACACCTTTTCCTTGCATATAAATGCCATGTAAAACTGTAAAAAATCAATTATTAATTAGCTTAATCGTTCAATATAAATAGAACCTCTTGTGAGTAGCTTCACAGTTACGCCTTGAGATCTGAGATAGCTAAAGGGAGTTTGTAACTTCAACGGAAACATTAAAACCATCGTCAACTGCCAAACTCTGGTTGTGTCACCTCTCTTCACGTAATCCTAAAGCCTGTAGAAGTCCCCCTCTACAAGAAGTGCACGAAGCCATATTCTTTGTTGTCAGTGTCCCTACAAACGGATCAAACGTGGCGTTTAATGTGGTCATCTGGCGTTCATTTGTGTTTAATATTAAGTTCTCCAGTCAACGATCTACGATTTCCGGATAGTTTTTAAACGTTAAATATCTAAAGAAAGTTGAAAAGGGTTTCCTCGATATAGACATTGACTACCAATGGGAGGCAGCGGCGAGTAAAGCTGATCTGCGACATGACTTCCAATTGTCTGCAACAATTTACTCTCTCGAGTGCCTGGAATCAGAAGGAGAAATTTCTAGTAATCTTTTGTTGTACTGGAACACGTGTGTGGTTTGAAGAAAGAATCCATCGAACATAAAACGTTTTAACAGGCATTTGATTTATGGCTTCGATCCGTTGTTGTATACCAGAATTTACTGACAACGGGCCGCGCGATCTTCTCCGATCGAGGTGATTCACTTAGAATGTTCCTTGTATCTTTCCTGCATGAGCGTAAATGTTTAAGAATTGATCTTTTTAAAATAAATTGTTACCTGAATGTTTCGTTAATTATCTGGTTTCTTTATGTGTTGAACTCGATAACGTTTGTTTTGCGAACACCCGACGGAACGACTCGGAAGGTATTTGTTTAGTTGCTGATAAGCAATTGAAATTTATGCCATAGTGATGGGCTCCTGTTTATGCTTAATTTTCCGTTGTTCTTTCAGAATAATCTTCATACTTATACATTATGTGGCTACTATTGCAATGGAAGCGTTTTATGATGAAGCGCAATTAAAAATTGCTTTCAAACACTGCTACGATTTTCAGCTGGTATCCATCGACTGAGCTACAGTGTTCATCACGCTAGCCGACCGCATGGCTTATTTTTTTATAGTGCGCATTTAGCAGGCATTTTAAGCGAAAGGTTTACTGCATGCGATACTGTATGTTTTAATCACAGAGTAAGGCGATATTCGAAGGCATTTCTAGGGCAAACAGAGATATCGGTAAGGTTTGTTACAAATTATTTTTGTTTGTGGATCGGAGACTGATTTGCTAGCGTTGATACGTAAAAATACATGTAGGTAAATGTTTGTTTCAAAGCAGGAAAAAGTTGTTAATCTTATTCTTATCGGCTGCAACATATATCTGAGGAATACCAGAGAATAAATATGCGAACAATGAATTTTGAATTATGTAAATTTCGTGCGTTCATCTTACTCCCTTTCGATTGGTTTAAAAACAATCAGCTACTGTCACAGCTCACACATGCGCACTATCGTGACAAAGTCCCTTTAAACAGGAAGATTTTTTTACACACCCTAGTGTCTCTTCCATTACATCACGTGGCTTCAACCTGGACTTTTCCTTCCAACCAGTACATGTCTCATATATTGAAACTCTCCTGGGTGATATCAAGTGCAATAAATCTTGTGGACCTGACAACATAATGCCCAAGCCTTGGGCATTAAGATTCTTAAATTATCAGCGCCATCCCTAGCAGTTACCCAGACAAAGTTACATAATATCTGCATAGGTACTTCTACGTGGCCTGCGGAGTGGAAGCTTAGCCACGTGACAAAAATTTTTAAAAGAGATGATGGCACATCTTAGAAAAAGTCGGTTTTGATCAGCTTTATGACATTTTCCAACCTCTGTTTTCTTCAAATATGTCTAGATTTCTTGGTGGACATTCATGCTGCACTGCTTTGGTCAAAATGGTCGATGACTGACGTCTGGCTGTAGATTCCAGAAAGGTTACAGGCTTCATTGCAATTGATTCTGATCCAAAGCTTTTGATTCCATATGTCATAATTTGCTTCTTGCAAAGCTACATGCTCATGGAGTTGGTGAAGGAGGCAATTGATTTCTTGCATTCCTTCTTGACTGGTCGAAAGCAAAGAGTGAAGGTTAACGGAAGTTTCTCAGATTGGTTGCTGGTATATTGCGGTGTTCCTCAAGGCAGCCTCCCGGGACCACTCCTTTTTAACGTATTCATCAACGATCTGAACTTTTCTGTTCAAGTCTCTTCCCTCAGGCTCTACGCCGATGACATTACCGCCTATGCATCCAATACCAACATTTCAGCTTTGCAACTGTCTCTAAACCAAGATCTTGAGAATCTTTCATGCTGGTTTGCCTCAAAGTAATTGTGACTCAATGGCAAGAAAACCCAAGCAATGATTCTTGCTAAGCACTCTCAGGAACCTGTTCTTCGCTTTTGGCGACTCTGTAGCCTGTGTTGCAGCCGGCCCACGCACTCGTCTAAACCATTTATATCGTCTATACAGAAGGTTTAGAGTGTCTGCGAAGCAAGCGAAGATTCTTTATCTAAATAAATGGCTTCCTGAAGATTCTTGGTGTTCATATTGACGATAAGCTGTCCTTTAAAGACCACCTATCAACAGTTTTAAAGAAGGTCTATGCCAAGATCGGAGCTCTGAGACGACTCAGAGACTAGCATCTCACTTATGCTGTACAAGGCTTATATACTTCCACAACTTGAATATTGTAGTCCACTACTGTCGCGAATCGCCCCCGTATTCTCAACATATCTACGACAATTCACTTTGAAGTACAGTAGACGTAGTTTTAATCACAATAGCGAATCCAAAAGTCACAGCTCACGCACCTCACTCACACCCAAAATGAAGTTGGTTAATATCACCAGCTATAATAATCCTTGTGTCGCTGGGTCCGAGGATAGGACTTGCATGTTCGGAACAATGAGACAAGAATTCCAGGAATTCAGTATCCGCATAAACTGATCTGGAGGATGATAGACAGGTCAGGGGCTACATAGTACTTAGAAGAATTAGTTGTAGTGTTAACGCTCCAGACACATTCGAAACAGCCACTCGCACTGGTAAACGTTTAATTTGTTAATAATATTTAGACATGATCTGTGGTGTGTGGGAAGAATTTAGGCACAAGTTTGCGAAAATATTCTCAAGAAAGCAAGATCGTACGGTTTCTCCAGTTACCAACTATCTCTATTTCTTTTTGTGCAAGTCTTGGCAGTTCTTCTCTGTTACCCTTGGACTGTATGTAGTACCTTCACTATCTTGTTTACACTATAACGGTATATACCACTGGGTGGGGTCCCAAGTTTTTTGCCTCCAGACCCCAGTTGTTCGAAAGGTGGATAGCGCTATCCATCGGATAAATCTCTATCCACTCGATAGCGCAATGGTTTTCATAATACTTATCTGACTTATCCACTGGATAGTGATTTATCCGGTGGATAGCACTATCCAGTCTGTTGAACAACCAGGGCCCCGAATGTGAAGGGGTTCAATTTAAACTTTTTCTGGTCTGTGATGGGGTTATTTAATAATGGGATCAATAGTTTCTTGGTTTGAATTTTGGTGACGTCATGTGAAAACCAAGAATTGGACGTTTGTGTTAATAAACCTTCCCGTGTTCTCTTTCATGCGACTGGTTGCGAAGCACGGAAATGTATGTTTGTCAGGTATGGATAAAGGAGAAAATCACTAACAAAGAGGTTTCCGTGAGCCATACGTACCGTTTGTGAAAAAGAAAGAAGAGGAATTGGATCTACCCATCCCTGTACCCTCAAAGCCGTATCGTGCCAGCAGAGCCTTTTGTTTGCTTGATTTTAGCGCACTCAAAAAAGACTCTGCATCAGTTGAGTAAAATCTGTGTTGAGCATGCGCTGCATGTTGCTAGGATTTAGTTTCGAACCCAGGCCTAATAGCTGTGCGTTTGGTGCAGCGGCCAGTTATAACCAACGGTCAGTCACCCGAAACGGATGCTCGCATTTTAAAAAACAAAACCTGTACGTTTGACGAGAGAAAACAAGATTGACTAGTCCAGAAGTTCTTTCTTAGTCAACTTTAAAGGCTTGACAAGATTCATGCAGAGAGATCGAGAGAGTTTCCTTTTCTTCTCTATCAAGAAGAAGAAAATAGAGGCTCCGCTCTCAGGGTGCCAATGCCGTAAATAAAGCCGAGAAAATATAACAACTAACAGGGGGATACAACACAACTAAATATACGCCTACAGGGGAAAGGAAGAGAGCGTTAATAGATCTCCGCGTTTTTCATAATTTTTGTTTAGTGCAACACAAATGGTAGTTGCGTGGGTTATGGCTAGAAATGTTTATTCGCTCATAAAGCATCTACTATTATTTGGAATTTATTTCAAATTATAACCACATGGTCTCAATGCATAGCTACAGCTTTATGTCTAGTGACCACAATCGTCGCTTACACAAAAGTTTTGTGTACTCTGCGTCATAATCAAATTCATGTGCAAAACAATGTTGCTCAAGGATAACCCAGCCAAGCAAATCCACCGAACATAGCTCGATACAGAAACCTACAGTGCACTGTGGGTGCACGGAACATTGGTTGTTTAATATTTGCCGTTTTACTATAGCGGTCGCTTTGACGCCTCAAAGAGGGATACGTATATCCCTATAAATTGCTTGGAATTTTACGCTTACTTTATAGTACTTAAACTCGTCTTTAAATCCCTTGCTTTACTGAAGATCGGTGAAGTAAGACAAGCTGTGAAAGTAACATTAAGGCATTTCTTCTGACGATTGAGTTAGTTTATTATGCTTTTTAGCTGAAAAATCATACTGATAAATAACTACATGTACTCGTTGTAATTTCTTTTGTCATGTCTTATCAACTGCCGTTTAATTTATCCAAAGACTGTTGCGAATTCAGAAGTAGCAAGAGAGACGTCATTCCGCGTGTGTCATCCGAGAGGCATAGAAGAGGTAACAAAAGAGGTGAAAAGGAAGGACAAAATATACCTAGGTAGGAAAAATGCTTCGATCCCTATGTTCAGCTATTTGGGTTTTATGTAGAAATACAGGAACATGTTAATTTGGCCAGTTGATCAATCATTGATCAATCATAAGAAATATCGTATTTTCTTAAATCATCTTTTCTTGCTGATCTCACTTTTCATGTATTTAGCTAATCGTGTGTTGTTAGTATATACATCATAGAGCGCACTGTTTTATAATATTGTCATCCGTTTTAGATAGAAAAAGAATGTTGACATAGTGAATACCTTTAACTTAAAGCTCTATACAACTATGACAGTTTCGGGGTTTAATTTCTGAAATAGAAACGAGTGTCATGATGTCGTTTTCATTGTGTCAATCATAACAAACCCAAAATTATAACGGTGGAGGGGGGTGGGGGGGGGGGGCTTTCAAGAGAAGTTTGGTAGAGGTGTGCCGCTGAGGCCTTCAAACCCTTGACTCTGTTTAACACGAAGATTGTTCATTTCGCTACCACATAGAAAACAAGAGACCTTATATTTCATGACCCTGATTCATTTTGTTTCGCATACAGAGTAGAATAATTTTTTCAAACGTAAATCATGGAGTTTGAACTTTTGCTGGGAAAAAATCGCTGGCACCACATATATAGACCACTCATCATCAACTCCACACTCTTTTAAAGGGTTCCGATCCAAAAAGACACCCTGTCCAAGACATTAAATAGTGAAATTGAAAGCCCTCAAGAACCTGAAAACTATACCCTGTTTAGCGGTACATACCCCTCTAGCTAAGGCCAAATATCTTTTGTGTATTTGAATACTGTACTTCAACATGACGGCGTTTGGTTTTCCCTTTACGTATTTCTAATTACACACTATCGTACGCGATATTTGTATGGGTAAAATGGTTTGCTTTTCCTCCCATACAACAAAGTGAGACCACCCGGGTGCGAGGGTAATTCAACAGAAACCCTTGGAGAGAGCAATTGAAGCGAACACGATTAAGTATATGCAAACTATCTGATCTGAATAAATTAAAGATGAACTTTATAGTTTCTAGAGAAGCTGAGGTGTTGCATCGATAGGAAAGTAAAACACGATCGTTGCTTGAACGCTTTCTGATACCGGTTGTATTTTTAAGTATTTAGTTAAGTTGATGTACTGAGTATGATATGAGGGCCACTCTCCCAGAGATCTGGCGGAATAAGGTAACACGAGTTATTTACTTTCATGGAAAAAGTGACATCTTGAAATGAATTTTAGGGTACAGGGGAATTTTTGAGTTTTTCAGGTAACCGGGGAACATTGAATCTCTATTTTAATTGAAAGAGGATCCAACAGCATACTTTTACTAATGGGGCCCTTAACGAGGCGAATTTCTCAGTTAGTTGCGACTTGCTTGTGAGTGGACCAAGGCTTCATGTCAATATGTCTGGTGAAGAGTTTGTTTTGCGTGTTAAGCTTTAATTTGTACTTCAAATACCATTGGCTTGACTCGAACACCATCACGATTTTACTGCTCCGGAAGCTTTGGAAACTTGACAAAATTGACTTTTGAGGACCATGTGGAATTACTTTATGGCCGGAACAAGGGAGAAACTTCAAATTATTGAAGGGACAGCAAGGGATGACATTAAATTTTAATGCCATAATTAAGACACATTAACATTAACAATACTTTTTAATGTTTGCTTTAGTTGTCTTAATTCAGGCATCAGTTATCACTAAATAAGGATGAAGTTGAAATAGTGGATACGTAACTAAAACTCAGTTTCAAGAGAAATGTCATGAGCTTTTCGCGCGCTTTACTTCTTATAACAAATCCAAAAGTTATAAAACCGTCCTTGTTGCAAATATATTATATATATTTTTTCCAGACATCTTGGCTGACCTCAAGCTTGGTCAATTATGCATATGCATATATAAACGGTGATGGCTCAAGCTTTTAAACTTAACAGCATGTGTTATTGGAATTTTCTGCCAATAGGTAATTTGCAATGCACCGACAACACACTAGACCTGAAAAATCATTGAATCGTCCGTCGAGTTAGTTTTAACTTGCTTATCACATGCACAGTTCGACTATATAATTTGAAAATCTACAGAACTTAGTGCTAAACTTCCGCGTCCTCTTTCTTCTCTGTCTGCTGGCCCGATGAAGACGACCCTATTGTTTTTCTGACTGACGTCAGCTTTAACGAACAACAGACAGCACTCGCAGATGGGCCTTAAGTTATTAGGGAAGGACCCACGAATCATACCACTTTCCATTAAAATTAAGAATGCGAAATACAAAGAAAGCGATCACTTGCATCTCTGAATGTATTGCGGACAAAAATGGTACCAGTGACAAACTTTACTGAAGATGAAAACCAGAAAACGTACGGAGAACTGGTCTGCTTGGCGGAATTTATCAGAGGTGTGGATGTTGAGTTTATTCTTCTTTCCGCTGTAAATATATTTCTTTCCATCACTGCACTGCTGGGGAACACTCTGATCCTAGTTGCTTTGCACAAGGAAAATTCACTTCATCTGCCGTCCAAACTCCTGTATCGTAACCTAGCGATAACTGATCTCTGTGTTGATATTATTGGACAGCCTTTGTCTGTAGTTTATTGGACTTCTGTTGTGAATAAAAGATGGAATATTTGCTATTACTCACTTCCGGGATCGCGTTTCTCAGGTTATATTTTGTGTTCAGTGTCTTTATCAACATCTACTTTATTAAGCGTGGACAGACTTCTCGCCTTGTTGCTGGGGCTCAGATACAGACAAGTTGTAACTTTGAGAAGAACATGTATAACTGTAATCGGTTTTTGGATTTTGTCCATCGTCGCTTCATCAACTTTATTTTGGAATTCTCTTATAACTTCATGGTATCAATACATAGGTACGGCTATGTGTCTAGTCACCACAATCTTCGCTTACACAAAAATTTTCTTCTGTATGCGTCATAATCAAATTCATGTTCAGAACCATGTTGCTCAAGGACAACGAAGGCAAGCAATTCCACTGAACATAGCTCGATACAGAAAGGCAGTGTACAATGCATTGTGGGTGCAGGTAACATTGGTTATTTTTTATCTTCCGTATGGTATAATAGTAGCTTTGCAACCTCAGAAAGGGATGTCTCTATCCGTTTACTGTGCTTCGCAATTTACGGCTACCTTAGTGTATTTAAACTCATCATTAAACCCGTTGTTGTACTGTTGGAAGATCAGAGAAGTGAGGCAAGCTGTTAAAGAAACATTAAGGCAACTTTTCTGGCGCTCTAGTTAGTTTAGTACGCGTTTCAGCTGTAAATTCATGCTTAAAATAACCTAAGAACTTGAAACTAACTACATGTAATACACGTCAAGGGCCCAGTCCTTTTTCTCCAGAACTGTTGATGCCGCTGCAGACCTTGGTCTTGTTATCAGTGCACCCAAAACAGAGCCTGGCAATGGCTATGCCAGAGTCGGTTTTGAGCGCCTGTAACGTATGGTGACGTATGCCCCAGTATACTCATTCCTTTAATGTTATGTTTAGCAATTCCTGGCGACGTTACCAAAGTTCAAATTCAAATGTAAAAAACCAACGTATCTGCGTCATCATAACGCCATTATCGATACTAAGTAACAAATCTTGCGTTTTTACAGCTCTTTAAAACGCAATTGTCCCCATGCCCCTACAAATCCTCTGAACGTCTACGATGATATTCGGACGCCTTCGGATATGTTGGGGTTTTATTCCAAAGGGCTAGCTCTCCAGAACTGAAAATGTCAGTTGTGACTCAAACAAAGTAAGAAGGAGATGAAAGTTGTTCGGATATGTGGGTCGGGTAACAAATCTGGGGATTTGTTAACTTAATGCCGGCCCGAGATTTAATTGCGAGTCGGTCAGTCGCATGAAACACCTACAGGGATGAATGGAAGCAAGAGAAGATAAAGGGGCTATCCTCTCTTGATGGAAGATAGAGGGAAAGGGCTTAAGAAGGTATAGATCCACCAAATAGATCCAGCAATTCGCACAGTTTATCCAGTTACCCACTATCACTATTTTCTCTGTGCAAGTCTTGGCAGTTACTCACTTACTGGCTGTTACCCTTAGAGGATGGTATCCCTCACTACCTTGTATACTCTATACCGGTGTATGCCACTGGATGGGGTCAAGAGTCCAGGAGGAACAGGCTAAAAAAAACGCAAATCCAACATTTCAAACCGATTTTTGAGCAAAAAATAGAAAGCAAGCCAAAATAAAGAGCAAAACTCAATTTTTTACCCATTGAGCTACCTACAAAGTGATACAAAAACAGAAGAATGTTTTTACTTCAGTTCTCCTAAATACCTTGCTGCTTACCTAAATCAAGTCTTCTCATGTAAAAGCACATGTCCTTTCTTGTTCCTTCCAGACTGAGATGATACGAAGTTTGCAATTTTTATAACTCTTGTTAAACTCTTGATTTCGATATTAAATGGCAAATTTGGGCTGTCTTGGTGTGGAGACGGGTCAAGGTTTACAAGGCCTCAGCGGAAGACCCCTACCAATTTTTTTTTATTTTTTATAATAATATAAGCAATAAGAATGATAAGAATAATAAATAATCTTTATAGAGGAAGCTCCGGCCACATTTAGTGGTTTTCAGGGAGGACCTTACCAAGATTAAATAATTGATAAAGGAACTAAATCCTCTTGACGCGAGTGATTCTAACAACCAAGTATACGTCTTACGATTAAACTCTTTATTATAAGGAGACTTACTCTCTAACAATATTATTGTTCCGTTAACTTCTAAGCTTTCTTCTTCAACTTAACCTTCATTGATCTTCAACAGTTCTGTACTTGTTTCTTTCCGTTCTCTTTCTCTCTCTGTAACTGCATACTCTTTTCTTCCTTCAGTTCCTTAGCAGCTCGCTATTTATTTGTTTGATGGTCATTGATAATAGGTTTGCATGTATAGTAATACGTAGGATGTATCTGCCAACAAAAACGAGCCACAAAACTTATGCTTCCTTAGTTAATTTCTAAAAAGGTCGAAATGTTCAGTTAAAAGATAACTATATTCCGAGGGATTTCAAATTTGGAGACAAGATGTCCCACTCTCAAAAAAACACACTGTTATTAGTAAATTGGTTATTCATCATGTTGCATTTTTAAAGGTAAACACTTAGAATGTTCTAGAACCTTAAAAGCCTATTGATCGGATATTTATCGAACTATTTATGTAGTGCTACAAAAATGGTATTTAGTTCGGCCGTGGGTTTTTCTAGAAATTTTGGTTATTCGCTTATAACAAAGCCGAAAATTGAGTTCAGGCAATTGAACATGTCTGGGCGGATTGATTAGACTCCCTGTCTTAAAAGTAGTGCGTGGGAACAACTGATACAAGATCAATACACATCTCATAATCTAACCCAACAGTTGTTTTCTCTCTATATTTGAAGCTTTAAGTTAAAACCAAACAAAGAAATCACCTGCTTTGCTTTTGGTTAACAGCACAATATCTCAGGAAAACAGGAAGAACTAAGAATGAAGTCACTGTGCATGCGCTTAGATAATTAGTTTACACAATATAGATATGGGGAAAAACTGGTAATAGTAATATGGAAAGCACGCACTTGCGAGAATAACATGCGAGTAGATGCAGTGCAGTGAAATTGAAGTCGGCAGACAAATTTTAATATACCCTACTACTAACCGAGGTTTCTTTCCGATATCTTCTCATAACAGACGCGACAATTAAAACCCATTGTTGCTACCGCTAATTATACCTTTTTTCGGCCATCTGACCTCAAGTTACCGTGGTTAATAATACATATAACGCTCGCCTGGGAAAATAGTTCTGTGATGAGTCAAGCTTATATATAAACTTAACAGTTTGTGTTATTGGAATTTTTTTGCCAAAATTACTGCAATGTAAGTTGTCATACGTCAAGCTTGCAATGGAAAGGTAACATGAAAAGTCATTAAAATCACTGATCCCTCCAGTTCGTTTCACCTGCCGATAGACTACATTATAGTTGGAGGTTAGCCTGAACAACTACACAACTTTTAATGAAATAACTAAGATAGTACGTGCGCTCTGATTGGCCGAGAGGAGTGTTTGCATGAGAGTATGTAAACATGGTTGTGGCGTCAAGATGTTTTGCTTTTCGCGCGCAAATCACGCGAGCACAAATTTGAAAAACTTCGACAAGTTTACTTTATTTACCCATTCCTTCGTCGGCTGAAACTTGGAAAATCGTTACAAAGAAGGTGCGTCAATTTTTTTTCGCTTAAACTGACATTTTAAGCGAGAAAAATCCGTAGTTTGGAAAGCATCTTTTTGCAAAACAAGAACTGATTACGCGTGCAAAACTTCGTGTATAAGACTTTGCGACTGGTAAGAATTTCTCTTTTAATCAGGACCGTAGCAAAGAGTTTGCGTTTTTTCTCGGGATAGTTATTTTATAAAAGCAATAGAAAACTTTTTTCCTGCTTTTGCATAGCCTGATATAAACACTCGAGGGATTGGGAGAATTCTCGACAGTTATGCAAACCCTCGACTTCGTCTCGCTATAAACGTGCTCTAAACACCAGGCTAGAATTACCGCATATTCAGCCTTGAGTTATTAGCATAGTGAAAATGCTGTGCGAATCATCATTATCACGTTCTACCCAATTTAAAAGAGCGATATGTAAATAAAGCCCTCACTTCCACTTTATTTTGTCGCAGAGAAATATGGCACTGACAAACTTTACTGAAGATGAAAACCAGAAAACATTCGGAGAACTGTTCAGCTCTGCAGAATTTATCAGAGGTGTAGATGGCGAGCTCATCTTTCTTTCAGCTCCAAATATTTTTCTTTCCATTACTGCATTTCTGGGGAACACTCTGATCCTAGTTGCCCTACACAAGAAAACTTCACTTCATCCGCCGTCCAAACTCCTGTATCGTAACCTAGCGATAACTGATCTATGTGTTGGTATTATTGGACAGCCTTTGGATGTGACCAATTGGATTTCTGTGTTGACGGAAAGATGGGATATTTGCCATTACGCACTTCGGGGAGCACGTTTCTCAGGTTTTACCTTGTGTTCAGTGTCTCTATTAACATCGACTGCAATAAGCGTGAACAGACTTCTCGCCTTGTTGCTGGGGCTCAGATACAGACAAGTTGTAACTTTGAGAAGAACATGTATAACTGTAATCGGTTTTTGGATTTTGTCCATCGTCACTTCATCAACTTTATTTTGGAATTTTCCAATAAGATCATGGTATCAATACATAGGTACGGCTATGTGTCTAGTCACCACAATCTTCGCTTACACAAAAATTTTCTTCTCTATGCGTCATAATCAAATTCATGTTCAGAACCATGCTGCTCAAGGACAACTGAGCCAAGCAATTCCATTGAACATATCTTGATACAGAAAGGCGGTGTGCAGTGCAATGTGGGTGCAGGGAACATTGGTTGCATGTTATGTGCCGTATGGTATCACGGTAGCTTTGACATCTCAACGAGGGATGACTTTATCGGTATACCTCTTTAGACAATTTACTGTTACTTTACTCTATTTAAACTCGTCGTTAAGCCCGTTGCTGTACTGTTGGAAGATCACAGAAGTAAGGCAAGCTTTGAAAGAAACATTAAGGCAACTATTCTGTCGATCGAGTTAGTTTATTATGCTTTTCAACTTTAAATTCATGCCAAAAACACTCTAAGAATCTTAAAACGAACCATACACATGTAATACTTTGTGTCTATTGCACCTCAAAAGGATCATTGAGGGAAATAGCAGCATTTATTTCCTCCCCCCCCCTCCCCTCTTTGTACATCCTAGGGTTAAGTCATATGTTAATAGAGTACTAAAGTGATGACGTCATAAGAATGAAATTTCTGAAATTATGGGATTTGTCAGGATATTGTAAAAGAACAATGTCCAAGAGGCCTACTTGCCAAAAATGAGCATTTCGGGGCAAATTGTCGCTGAGATCGTAGTCCAGTTATGCTTAGAAAACTCCATACAAACCCTTCTAGCTTCACCTGGCGCATTATAGCAAGCTAGTATTTCTTAGAAGCATTATCTGTCTGAAGACCTGAAAAATTATTGAATTGGTCAGCGAGCTATAGTTTAAGCTCGTGACACTGAATTTGGTTATCTTGGGCCTCAGTTAGGAAAACGTAGCCTGAGCCAGGCTCTCAAATAGTAGAGACGTCACAAAAGATATAACTACGCGAAAACAAAGTGAAAATAAGAGAGGCTTGATCTGGGAAAGTGTGCTCTCTCCCCAGTCCCGCGCGTGTTTTGCCATTCACGACCTCTGCGCAACACTTTCTTGGAGCCTGGAAGAGGCTAAAAAACAAATAAACAATTTGTGCTCGACCTTAAACTATTTTATGTCTTACTTCAACCTTTCAAAACAAATATATCTCGGCATTTTTGTTTTTGTTGAACAGGTTCACGATAATTATAAAAACAAGAAGACTAGTATGTGTAATCAAATGGTGACGAACAAGACGCTATGAAGCGTACACTTCGGCGTCGTGGTTGTGGAATGAAATATGGTAAGAGTAGGGTGTCAATTTGTGAAATTATGGGATTTGTCAGGATATTCTGAAAAGAGTAAGATCCAAGAGGCCTACTTGCCAAAAACTAGCATTTCGGGGTAAATGGTCTCTGAGATATTAGCCCAGTTATGCTCTGATGACTCCATACAAATCCTTCTAAATTTGACTTGGCTCTAAACGTTTAGACCTAAGTCAAATTTGAGGTTACTGGCGGTGAATAACAAGTGTAACAAAACAAACAGTGAAAAAAGAATTCTCTGTTTTTCTTGGTCATATCAGGCTTAAAAAACAGCATAGCAATCTCATGTACTGATTAAAGATATGTAAGGCATGGGTTAGGAGTCAATTACGTTGCGTATGGAATTGGCTAAAACCTAATGTTCCGAGTTCGAATGCTTTGAGGATAATTATTCACTGACTATCAGCACGCAGGGATGTCGGATTAACACAAGGAAGTTTAATACCAGAGGAACATAGCCTTTACAGAGCTTTAAAACACGGCATCCGCCAACACAAACTTGACTTGAACTTTAGTAAAACTAAACAGCCTCTGCCAATAATAACAAACTCTCACTTGAACTTCAGATATCTTACGGCTTCCACCAACTTGTAAACACAGAACTTGAAAATCGACCTTCGTCTCACTTGACTAAACACAGCAGTCCAGCTCGTGGGAAAAAACTTAGTTCTTCAAAAGAACTCGCTTGGAACTTGTATACCGTTTGACATAAGGTTCTAGAAAATACTAAATAGGCAAATAGTAGTAGCTTTTCGGCATATTTTATGATTTCAGTAACTGAGGCAAATCTGCTGACTCATTCTGAAATGTAAACATGCCCTAATTAATTATTCATGAATAATCCAAAAACGTACAGAACGTTCGAGAAAGTCTCGCAACGCATGATTTTACTACGTAACACTCAACAAAGACAAAATGTCTTTGTACAGCATTTTGTAACTTTAAATTCATCATAAAACAGTTCGAAAGGAGGGCTCACTCGTGAAATGTTTTTCAACAATCGAAGAGAAATTCCGCGTCTCTGCGCGGCCACGTAAAATCCTCTATTTATTCCTCGAGTAAATTAAAGACTAAACTCGAAGATATCCAAGATATCCCGATCCGAAGTAGTCCGGTCTCATTTCGTGAAATGGCCGAAACAAGCCGAAAAGTCACGAACTTGCACGCCCAATCTTGTCCCGAAACCAGTGCATCATTTCATAACTATTTTTTATATGGCGAACTACCTTGGGTCCCTGTAGCGCAATCGGCTAATCCCTCAACTTAGAGTCTCCTCTGATCCGACGGGTCACACTGGTGAGTCGGTTCAAACCCCGGGAAAGCCAAAATAATAATTCTTTATTCCTCGAAAAATTTAAAGACTAAATCAAAGAAATCGAAGTGATCTCAAGATATCTCGAACTAATTCGGCTCTCACTTCGTCAAATAGCCGAATAAAACCGAAAACCTACAGACTTTGCGTGCCCAATCCTGTCAAAAAAAGTCAACTTTGATACATTCCTGAGCGTCGCGAATCCTTTAATTCGCGCTCCGCCGAAGTAATAATTCAATTCCAGGCCAAAATTTTAATGGTTTCCCTACCACCTAGACATATTGTGCTCTTTATAGTGTGTTAAGACTTGTAACATCGTCTTTTATTCCCCTGATGTCTTCATTCATAACATCTCACCTAGACATCATTAAACTTGGACGCCATCTCGGGTATTCAGAGTACAAAAGCTGCCATAGCTGAATTTATGAATTAGTATAGGTAATAGCACGATTTGTAGTGTTATTTGGCATAAATACCACTAGTGATATTTGAAAATTGTTATACGTAATTTCACGAGCCGTTAGGCGAGTGAAATTTGAGACAATTTTGAAATATCACGAGTGGTATTTATGCCAAATATCACGTGCAAATCATGCTATCATTTGTTTATACTACTACCCGCAAAGGTTTTGTAATTTTCACATGTAGGTAATTCAAATTAAGCTGAAATACCACTACTCTTAGCCAGTCAAATTAAAGAAATTTCTCGTGTAGTAGTAGAAACGCCGAAATTTCGCGCCAAATTAAGGAGTAACTTGTATCCGAGAAATAACCACGCACTTAGCCTTAGTTAATTAGGTAATTTAAAAGATAGAATGACACACTTCCCCCCTTTTAAAACAAAGCGAAATGTTAAACAGTGTAGGCACCTGCATATCGTTGCATCGCAGCCAAATGGCGCTAAAAATTTTACTGAAAATGACAGCAAAACGGTCGAAGAACTATCCTGTTCGGCGGAATTCTTCAGAGGTGTACATTGCGAGCTATTTTCCTTTCAGCGCTAAATATTTTTCTTTCCATTACTGCAAATATGCATTCTGATCCTAGTTGCCCTACACAAGGAAACTTCACTTCATCCGCCGTCCAAACTCCTGTATCGTAACCTAGCGATAACTGATCTCTGTGTTGGTATCATTGTGGAGCCTTTGGTTGTGACTTATTGGACTTCTGTCGTGAAGGAAAGAAGAGATATTTGCTATTACGCATGTTGGGCAGAAAACCTTTCAAAGACATCACCTGCTTTGCTTTTGGTTAACAGTGCAATATCTCAGAAAAACAGGAAGAACTAAGAATGAAGTTACCACGCGCTTAGATGATTAGTTTACACAATTTAGATCCTGTGGGGAAATACTGATGTTAGTAATTTGTAAAGCGCGTACTTGCGAGTAGTTACAGGGCAGTGAAATGGCACTAAATATACCCTACTACTAGCCGAGGTTTCTTTCCAGTATAGTTTTAAGCACTAACGAAGTTTTTTTACTTTTTGCCTCCCGGCCATTACAGACACGAAAATTAAAACCGTTGTTGCTATCACTGATTATACCCTTTTACAGCCATCGAACGTCAAGTTGGTTAGTAACGTATAAACACTTGGCTGAGAAAATGGTGATTGCTCAAGCTTGCAAACTTCGCAGCTTGAGTTCTCACATCAGTTATTAAAATGTTATGCAAAATTAAGACAATGTAAATTGCTGAACGTCAAGCTTGCAATGGAGAGGCAACACAGAATGTCATTAAAACGTCGAGTCGAGTTAGTTTGACCTGAGCCTGGCCGATAAAGGCTACATCATAGACTAGGTTAGTTTTTCATAGGTGGTCGTGAAAAATAAGGGCTATAATTATTCCCTAATTATTTTATCGGAAGTTTCGTCTTTACAAGGGAAATCCTCCCATTATTCAAGGATATTGTCTCCAAGTTTTATTTTCACGTTAACAGCAGTGACTAACAATACATTTGAAATACACAAAAATGCTAGCTATTGTTGTTCATGAAAATATGAAACTTGGAGACAATACCCCTGAATAATAAGAGGCTCTCGCTTGTAAACACAAAATTTCTGACAAAATATTAGCGAAATGTAGCCCTTATTTTACTGCCTTACAATATATCAATAACCTTTAAACTAAAAGGTCATATAAGAGGAAGGTTAATCTCAAGTCTCTTAAATTTTTAAAAAATCTATCGAGTGGTTCAAAACTTATTGGCTTATTTGCTAAAGCAGACCGAAATGTTTGCAAAACCGCAAATCCTTCTTTCTAGCAATCGGCTGGCTATCGGCTATCTCCATAAGTCTCACACTCGTTTTTAAAAAGATTGAAACTACTATGAGGTGAAATTGCATGTCAAAACGCTTCGTTTTCTAAAGAAAACAGCTGAACATCAAGATTGTCCATTTTTTACCGTTTTCTTTTTTTAACCATAAAAACTTCATCCCGACATATCTCGATAACGCTCTTACAGATGCCGCTAATAAACTTCACGAACATCGAGGCAGCTATTTTTGGGAAAAAGTTTTTGTGAACGATTTCGGAAGAACAGTTCCCAGTGCCTAGAAATACTGCTGCAAGTGAAATAGGTAATGGCGTCATTTCGTTGCTATGACAACTCCGATGTCATTGCAACCCTGATCATAACAATTTTCATCTTTATCTAATACAATTGTGGTGGTAATTATTCCAAATCTCTGTTTATGGCCATGTATGGCGATGTATGGCGATGCCCAAACTTGGGAGGTATTGACCATGAAAAACTGTCTCGAGCCACCTTAAATTTGTCTAGAGGAGGAATTTTATGTCGTCAGAAACAGCAAAGTTGAATTGCAATTAATTGCAACGAGAACCTTTATGAGAATTAATTTCCATTATTTTTTTTCGTCTTGGGTTTGTTTGTATAAATTGAGGGATTTATACAGATAAATTCCTAATTAATAGTTATGAATTCAATTCACCATCCCCGATCTTCCCTGCTGTGTTATCAAGCCCTTCCCGGACTTTCAGTTTGTTGAATATTCAAGAGGGTTGTACTTTAAATAAAGGTTGTTGAATAACAAAAGAAAAGAAAAGGTGTGAATCATGAGAGAAGAACAAATATAACATGGCTCTTTTGTTTTTGTTGAACATGACAAGTATAAAAAAAGAAGACTAGTCAGTGTATTCAAATCACGATGAATAATTTTAAATTCAATTCCATGTCAAAACTCTAATAGTTTTTATGTCATCTAAACACTGTGCTCTTTCGTGTGTTTAAACTTGAGAGTGCGTCTCTTATTTCGCTGATATCTTCATTCGTGACATCTCACCTTGACATCCCTTAACTTGGACGCCATCTCGGGCACTTAGATATACAAAACGATGCCATAGCTGAAATGAATAAACGCTGAAATTTTGCGCCAAATAAAAGAGTAACTTGTTCGCTGAGAAATTACCACGGACTTGGTTAATTAATTAGTTAATTTAAAAGATAGAATGACACACTTCCACCCATATAAAAGGAAATGATACGTTAAACAGTACAGGCACCTGCATATCGTTGCATCGCAGCCAAATGGCGCTAAAAAATTTTACTGAAGACGACAGCAAAACACTCGAAGAACTATCCTGTCCGGCGGAATTTCTCAGAGGTGTAGATGGTGAGCTTATCTTTTTATCAGCGCTAAATATTTTTCTTTCCATCACCGTGACTGCATTTCTGGGGAACACTCTGATCCTAGTTGCCCTACACAAGGAAACTTCACTTCATCCGCCGTCCAAACTCCTGTATCGTAACCTAGCGATAACTGATCTCTGTGTTGGTATCATTTTAGAGCCTTTGGCTGTGACTTATTTTACTTCTGTTGTGAAAGAAAGATGGGATATTTGCTATTACGCACATTTGGCAGCAGTTTTCTCAGGTAATACTTTGTGTGGAGTGTCTTTAACAACTTCGACTGCAATAAGTGTGGACAGACTTCTCGCCTTGTTGCTGGGGCTCAGATACAGACAAGTTGTAGCTTTGAGAAGAACATGTATGATTGCTTTTGGTTTTTGGATTTTGTCCATCGTCTGTTCATCTACTATATTTTGGAATCCTCATATACTTCTAAGTCAATACATAATTGCAGCTCTGTGTTTAGTCACCACAATCTTCGCTTACACAAAAATTTCCTATACTCTGCGTCATGATCAAATACTTGTTCAGAACCATGTTGCTCAAGGACAACCGAGCCAAGCAATTCTCGCACTAAACATAGCTCGATACAGAAAGGCAGTGTACAGTGCACTGTGGGTGCAGGGAACATTGACTCTTTGTTATCTACCGCATTTTATAGCAGTAGCTTTGGAACTTCAGAGAGGGATGACTTTATCCATTTACCGTGCTCAGCAATTTACGGCTAACTTAGTGGCTTTGAACTCATCATTAAACCCGTTACTGTACTTCTGGAAGATCAGAGAAGTGAGGCAAGCTGTTAAAGAAACATTAAGGCAAATGTTCCGTTGTTCGAGTTAGTGTACTATGCTTTTCCGCTGTATTATTTATCAGTAACTATTAAAATTCATCCGAAAATTGCCGTTAAGCTGTTGTAACTACATTTAATACTTTTGTGAAGCATTTTGAAAGTTATTTTCAAAGTTTCGATTGGGTCAAGGTTAGTCTTGATTTTGTCCACATAATTAGGTCTTTTTCTGTTTTGACCTTTTGTTTTTACCTGTACTTGAATTTTTTCTTAGCTCGCCAATTTGCTTAATGCCATGTTAGGAATATTCTTCGCTTGCCATTTTCAAGTGTTAGTTGTTCTTAGGTGGTCATGTTTGAGATGTTAGTGCTGACCTTAGTTATTAAGTCCCGTTAAAGTTTCTGTTTCGGTTTGTTCACCAGCGTTGTAGTTGTGACGATCGCAACCATGTAGGTTCAGTAGTACCGCCGTCCAAACTCCTGTATCGTAACCTAGTGATAACTGATCTCTGTGTTGGTATCATTGTGGAGCCTTTGGTTGTGACTTATTGGACTTCTGTTGTGAAAGAAAGAAGAGATATTTGCTATTACGCATGTTGGGCAGAAAATCTTTCAGGTTATACCTAATGTTCAGTGTCTTTATTAACATTGACTGCAATAAGCGTGGACAGACTTCTTGCCTTGTTGCTAGGGCTCAGATACAGACAAATTGTAACCTTGAAAAGAACGTGTATAACTGCATTTGGGGTTTGGATTCTGTCTATAGTGGGTTCATCTAGTTATTCGCTAATAATAAAGCCGAAAATTGCGCTCAGGCAATTTAACATGTCTGGGCGGATTGATTAGACTCCCTCGGTCTTAAAAGTAGCGCGAGGAAACAACTGATACAAGATCAATACACGTGCATGTCATAATCCAACCTAATTAAAGTTGTTTTCTGTGTATTTGAAGCTTTAAGTTATAACCAAACAAAGACATCACCTGCTTTGCTTTTGGTTAACAGTGCAATATCTCAGGAAAACAGGAAGAACTAAGAATGAAGTTACCATGCGCTTAGATAATTAGTTTACACAATATAGATGCTGTGGGGAAATACTGATGTTAGTAATTTGTAAAGCGCGTACTCTCGAGTAGTTACAGGGCAGTGAAATGGCAGTTAATATACTTTACTATTAGCCGAGGTTTCTTTCCAGTATGGTTTTAAGCACTTACGAAGTTTTTTACACGAAAATTAAAACCGTTGTTGCTATCACTGATTATACCCTTTTACAGCCATCGGACGTCAAGTTGGTTAGTAACGTATAAACGCTTGGCTGAGAAAATGGTGATTGTTCAAGCTTGCAAACTTCGCAGCTTGAGTTCTCACATCAGTTATTAAAATGTTATGCAAAATTAAGACAATGTAAATTGCTGAACGTCAAGCTTGCGATGGACAGGCAACATAGAATGTCATTAAAACGTCGAGTCGAGTTAGTTTGACCTGAGCCTGGCCGATAAAAGCTACATCATAGACTAGGTTAGTTTTTCATAGGTGGTCGTGAAAAATAAGGGCTACAATTATTCCCTAATTTTTTTAACGGAAGTTTCGTCTTTACAAGGGAAATCCTCTCATTATTCAAGGATATTGTCTCCAAGTTTTATTTTCACGTTAACAGCAGTGACTAACAATACATTCGAAATACACAAAAATGCTAGCTATTGTTGGTCACGAAAATATGAAACTTGGAGACAATACCCTGAATAATAAGAGGCTTTCGCTTGTAAACACAAAATTTCTTACAAAATATTAGCGAATTGTAGCCCTTATTTTACTGCATGCCTTACAATATATCAATAACCTTGAAACTAAAAGGTCATATAAGAGGAAGGTTAATCTCAAGACTCTTAAATTTTTTTAAAAATCTATCGAGTTGTTCAAAACTTATTGGCTTATTTGCTAAAGCAGACCAAAATGTTTGCAAAACCGCAAACAAGAGCGACTCTATACATGCCAATCAAATCCTTCTTTCTAGCAATCGGCTGGCTATCGGCTATCTCCATAATCTCTCACACACGTTTTTAAAAAGATTGAAACTACTATGAGGTGAAATTACATGTCAAAACGCTTCGTTTTCTAGAGAAAACTGCTGAACATCAAGATTGTCCATTTTTTGCCTTTTTTTTAACCATAAAAACTTCATCCCGAAATATCTCGA
>OZ037997.1:7089309-7146809 GCA_964035705.1 Porites rus | reverse complement strand
GCTACGTTTTAAGCCCTCCCTGGGCTTTCAGTTTGTTGAATATTCAAGACGGTTGTTCGTTAAATAAAGGTTTGTTGAATAACAAAAGAAAAGGTGTAAATCATCAAAGAAGAACAAATATAACATGGCTCTTTTGTTTTTGTTGAACATGATAATTATCAAAAAAGAAGACTAGTCAGTGTAATCAAATCACGATGAATAATTTCAAATTCATTTCCATGTCAAAATTCTGATAGTTTTTATGCCATCTAAACACTGTGCTCTTTCATGTGTTTAAACTTGAGAGTGCGTCTCTTATTTCGCTGATATCTTCATTCATGACATCTCACCTTGACATCCCTAACTTGGACGCCATCTCGGGCACTTAGATATACAAAACGCTGCCATAGCTGAAATGAATAAACGCTGAAATTTTGCGCCCAATTATGGAGTAACTTGTTCGCTTAGAAATTACCACGCACTTGGTTAATTAATTAGTTAATTTAAATGATAGAATGACACACTTCCACCCATATAAAAGGAAATGATACGTTAAACAGTACAGGCACCTGCATATCGTTGCATCGCAGCCAAATGGCGCTAGAAAATTTTACTGAAGACGACAGCAAAACACTCGAAGAACTATTCTGTACGGCGGAATTTCTCAGAGGTGTAGATGGCGAACTTATCTTTTTATCAGCGCTAAATATTTTTCTTTCCATCACTGCATTTCTGGGGAACACTCTGATCCTAGTTGCCCTACACAAGGAAACTTCACTTCATCCGCCGTCCAAACTCCTGTATCGTAACCTAGCGATAACTGCTCTCTGTGTTGGTATCATTGCAGAGCCTTTAGCTGTGGCTTATTGGACTTCTGTTGTCAACAAAAGATGGAGTATTTGTTATAAATCAAATTTGGCAGCGATTTTCTCAGGTTTAACTTTGGGTTCATTGTCTTTATTAACATTGACTACAATAAGCGTAGACAGACTTCTTGCCTTGTTGCTGGGGCTCAGATACAGACAAGTTGTAACTTTGAGAAGAACATGTATAACTGCAATCGGTTTTTGGATTTTGTCCATCGTCGCTTCATCAACTTTATTTTGGAATTCTCTTATAACTTCATGGTGTCAATACACAGGTATAGCTCTTTTTCTAGTCACCACAATCTTCGCTTACACAAAAATTTTCTGTACTCTGCGTCATAATCAAATTCATGTTCAGAACCATGTTGCTCAAGGACAACCGAGCCAAGCAATTCCACTCAACATAGGTCGATACAGAAAAGCAGTCTACAGTGCACTGTGGGTGCAGGGAACTTTGGTTGTTTGTTATCTGCCGTTTGCTGTAGCGGTCGCTTTTACACCTCAGAGAGGGATGTCTATGTCTGCTTACCTTACTAGACAATTCACGGGGCCTTTAACTTACCTAAACTCGTCGTTAAACCCGTTGCTGTACTGTTGGAAGATCAGAGAAGTAAGGCAAGCTGTGAAAGAAACATTAAGGGAACTCTTCTGTCGATCGAGTTAGTTTACTATGCTTTTCAGCTGTAAAATCGGGATCATACCGATAAAACTACAAGTAACACGTGCACTTTACCGGTTTTCTTTTGTCATATCTTAATTATCAACTGCCGTTTTATCCAAAGACTGGCGCGAATTTGAATAATATCAGAAGTAGCAAGAGAGACGTCTTTTCGCGTGCGTCATCCGAGAGGCGTAGAAGAAAGGTAACAAAAGAGGTGAAAAAGAAGGACAAAATATACCTCGAAAGAGAGAGATGGGAAAACCACTTCGATCCCTGTGTTCAGCTATTTGGGTTTTATGTAGAAATACAGGAACATGTTAATTTGGCAAGTTCATCAATCATAAGAAATATCGTATTTTCTTAAATCATCTGTTCTTGTTGATCTCACTTTTCATGTATTTAGCTAATCGTGTGTTGTTAGTACATACATCATGGAGCGCACTGTTTTATGATAATGTCATCCGTTTTAGATAGAAAAAGCATGTTGACATAGTGAATACCTTTAGCTTAAAGCTCTATACAATTATGACAGTTTGGGGGTTTAATTTCTGTAATCGAAACGAGTGTCATGATGACGTTTTCATTGTGGCAATCATAACAAACCCGAGATTATTACGAGGGAAGGGGGTAGAGGGCACTCAAGAGAAGATTGGTAGAGGTGTGCCGCTGAGACCTTCAAACCCTTGACTCTGTTTAACACGAAAATTGTTCATTTCGCTACCACATAGAAGACAAGAGACCTTATATTTCATGACCCTGATTCATTTTGTTTCGCATACAGAGTAGAATAATTTTTTCAAACTTAAATCATGGAGTTACCACATATATAGACCGCTCACCGTCAACTCCATCTACACTCTTTTAAAGGCTTCCGATCCAAAAAAACACCCTGCCCAAGACATGAAATAGTGAAATTGAATGCCCTCAAGAACCTGAAAACTATACCCTGGTTAGCGGTACATACCCCTCAAGGCCAAATAATGTAAATAATAATTAGACTGTCCCCTCTTGTTGGAAGATCAGAGAAGTAAGGAAAGCTGTAAAATCAACTTTAAGACCGTGACTATGCCGTTGATCGAGATAGTTTACAATGCTTTTCAGCTATAGATTTATGAAAGTTTTGAAAATTCTCCTTATTCTAATATTTTTTGCCATCGCGAGGTTTGTCCCTTTGTCATTTTCCAGTCAAGATCTTTTACTAAAAGATAATTGAATTATCTGATGCAGAAAAGAGCGAAGTAATTTGCTCTTGTGAACTTTCAGTAGGATGCCCGTAGTCAGTATTTGACGAATTGTGTTTTTAATTTTTTGATCTGTAAAATTGAGACAGAAAGCAATTAAGGGCTATAGTATAAATAAGAGCCATAAATGCACTTGTAAATTGCGCGAAAGATGTTCTTGTGTATAGACCTTGTCACGGTTTTCGACGCCATCTTGACGAGTAGGAAAAGGCGTGAAATTACAGTGTTTGCATGAGAATCTAATGTCGAATAATTTCCTTAAAACGGCTGTTCTGAAAAAAGCATCAATTGTAAACTAAAGCTACAAAGCGAAAGATTGTCCTACAAAATTTTGGGGGCGTACCTGTGCTTAAATTTCTCCAGAGGCTTGTTTTAGATTTTTCATATAATTGTCTGTAATTTTTCCCGGGACTTTCTTACAGACAAATGTATAGAAAATTTTTAAAAGTGGTTCTAGTCTTCTAGTGCATGTAACGCCCTCAAAGGAGAATCCTTAGGAGTGAAGCTTTAGTTTACAAATCATATTTTTTTTAGAACAGTCGTTCTACGGAATTTGATCGACATTATATTTTCATACAAATACTGTAATTTCTCACGCGTTTGCCTGCTCGTCAATGTGGTGTCGAAAACCGTGACAAGGTCTATTTGAATACTGTCTTCAACATGACGGCGTTTGGTTTTCCCTTTACATCTAATTACACACTATCGTACGCGATATTTGTATGGGTAAAATGGGTTGGTTTTCCTCCCAAACACCAAAGTGAGACCACCCGGGTGCGAGGGTAATTCAACAGAAACCCTTGGTGAGAGCAATTGAAGCGAACACGCGCGATTAAGTATACGCAAACTGGCTGATCTGGATAAATTAAAGAGGAACTTTATAGTTTCTAGAGAAGCTGAGGTGTTGCATTGATGAGCCAGGTGAAACTTGTTCATACACGGCCGAATTTAATGATTTTCATGTCTTAAAATGTTGTCGGTGCAGTTAAACCTTGACGTATTTCTTCATTAACATTCTACAGTAATTTGGCATAAACGTTCCAGTAGCACATGCTTGACAAGCTTGAGACATCGCTATCTTCCTGGCAGAACGTAATATATTTGTGTTATTAACTTACTTGAGGTCAGATGGCTGGAAAGCAATTTAATTTTTGGGTCTGTTATGAGAGGCAAAACGCGCGAAAACTTCATAATGACATCTCGTTTAGTTAACGTACATTTGGGCGATCTATACCTCTGAAATTGTCGTGAAACTAATTATTATCTGCTATTTATTATATAGATACTGATGAAACACCAGGCTTTTTCCATTTACTAAAAAATCATATCTTTATCGCGCGCAGTGAAGATACTATTTTTATCTTTCACGTGTGAGGAAATTGTTGTCGCCATGGTTACTAACATTAATTTTGACTTTTTGGGACAGAAAATCGTAACTATTATTGTTTTTATTTCTTCTTTATAACTTCATATCCGAGTTTCATGCTCCTTTGCTGATGGGTACTTACGACAACTATTCAGGCTATTACAAGGTCAGACGAAGATTACATGTCAACGAACGTTTTGTTAAGCTAACTTTATTACGAAAAAAATCACCCTTGTTTGCTAAATCATGTGTTTGTTGTGCTAATCAGAGGCCCATTTTAGATCAATTTTAAGGTAAGAGTCGGTGTATTTCTAAACAACGAAACTGATTTGGCTTTGACAATTCATTTTCACTTACCAAATACAGAATAAAGGCTTCTCGTTTATGGCCTGAATTATGCTCAAAATTCTATTTTTCATCGCCTTAGAGGAGCATGAAGCCTTGTTGCAAAAATTCAATAAACCATAATAAGCCAAAATTTTCTCAACTTATTTTGATAATTGGGTGACTAAAGTAAACAGTGGTATAGGTATGGAAGTTATGCAAGA
This sequence comes from Porites rus, assembly GCA_964035705.1. NCBI lineage: Eukaryota > Metazoa > Cnidaria > Anthozoa > Scleractinia > Poritidae > Porites > Porites rus. The sequence continues at coordinate 7,142,148 of OZ037997.1, read as the reverse complement.
AGGCAGGTGAATATACTGAAATTTTGAAAAATGGCTATTTTGAGTTGTAATTGTAACAACAATTCTGGCCAGACTCCAGCCCCAGGCTCCTCTCTGTACAACACCTTGAAGACAAAGTTACATGGGTGAACTGAAAGCTCTATTATAGTATACTTTATGGTCAAATTCATTTGGTAGCACAATTTACCAGTGGGGTCTTACGGCACTTTCAAAATTCCCCCTGGAAGGCTGGATTTTTGGTGCTCAAAAGGCCAAAAATGAGACCTCCCCTGTAACTCCAAAACTAAAAGTCAGAGAAGTAAGCCAAAGTGGCTTTTGAAATATCTCGTCACACCCAACTTCTGTGCCAAGTTTCAGCCAAATCGGTTGACCACAATTTTTAGTTGCGGCCGGTAAAAATGTAATTTGCTTGGCCTTCCTGGAGAACAGGACAGGTGAGCTGGAGACTGCGTGGATGGTTGCGTTTATAGACTCCGGCAGGTTGTTGCGTGTAAAATCCAAGAACGTGTCAAGGGATACCTTAACCGCCTACACAAAGATGATTTAATCGACGATGACACAAATAATGCCGGGGCAAAAGCTCTCCTGGGAACAAGGTTGAGCTATTTCGAGAAAGGTTGTCGGAAAAAATGTGCACGCAACAATCCCGTAAGGTGATAGGGGATATAATTAATACACTGTTTCTCACTCCGTAGCCGTTGAACCCATAACCTGCGTGGCAGGCGTTTGAAAGGGGAAGGAAAGGGAGTTTTAGGCGCGAGGGAAGCGTGTTTCTCCCGCGCCTAAAACTCCCTTTACCTTTCCCCCCAAACGCCTGCCACGCAAGCTATTGAACCTACTCTTGTTGCTTTCCTTTATCACTCACAAACATACGTCTATGGGGGCCTCTCATGCCATTCTTTCAAATTTCTTTGAAGAGCAGTGAACTCAAAACCACCCACAATACCTTTCGAGAGTGTCGCGTGCACTTTTTCCGAGAACCTTTCTCGAAATAGCTATAAACGGAACCTTATTTGATTAATTTAAAAAGGTATCCAAACGAGGTTAATGTCGTGTTAAAACAATATAGCCTGAGAATAAGCCTATCGCCACGTTTCCATGTTAAAACAGCTGATCACAGCGATCTATTTCCATTTTAAACAAATATTGGTTTCATTCTTATCCTTTTATGCGATCTTTGCTGTCATGTGCTTTCGAAAAAGTAGTCCAGTATAATTTGGGGGGTTCCTTTTAATCTATGACAAGGTTAACCTTATTAGTAAAACTGAATACAGTAAGTTGACCAGAAATGCGTGGAATTGTTTCTAATAGCCGTTACAGGTTTAGCCTGTTCCAGGATCAGAGATAGTCGGGTCCGCTGAATTGAGAAAGCGCAAACACGAAAATAAAACGGGAGGCCGAAACTGCCCACCTTTTCTTTTTTCCCGCCCGGCCAACTTTTAGCGTGCCTTTTTCTTTTGCGTCTTCCCTACTATCTGAGAGCCTGGAAAAGGCTATTACAGGTCTTGGGGGGTTCTGGGGTCGTTTTCTCCCCGTCCCCCACCCACCCCCAGAGGGCATCAGAGTCCCTCCAGCTCCCAGAGAGCTTGCTGGCAGGCTACCCACTGTAAAAAAACAAAACAAGGAAAAACTAGGAGAAGTAACATTGTACGAGAGCGTTTTAAGGAACGTCCGTTAAAACAAAGAAACATATTCCAGATCAGGATAATTACCAGCTTATTTTATTACATGAAAAAGGAGAGCTGTAGAGAATACTGTGGATTTAAACAAAGTAGGGCTCCCACCTACAGTCTTCCTCTGTTTTGTGTTCTACCGGTGCTGTGTTTATGTCTTGCAAAGTTAATTTTCTAGTATGTAGTATATGATCACCCTTGCAGAATTCAGTTCGCCCAGCTATGAATGTTTTGACTCAGACTATCAATAAATCTAATAAAAAGTTCGAAAAAGTTATCATGTCTATTTGCCACAGCAACGCAGACGCAGACCGCAACACATTGCATTACTCTCCGAGTTTATATATTCTCGGGCATCACTGCTCAAATCGCCCTCGTCGGTCCAGGCTTCTTTGTCCCGTACCAGGCCACTGTCTGGCATTGGTTTTCCCGTAACCAAAGTCACAACAAACAGCAAGATGAGAATCTTAATGAGATGCTTCATTTTCACCTAAATTAAAACATTTGACTGTAAGGAAAACACCATTTTGAACTTGTGTTTTTATAAGTTGTAGGAGCGATGGGAAACCGCGCAACACTTATAATAATGGGCATGGCCTAAAGCCCCGTCCACACGAATCCAGCTAAAGAAATACACGGTTTCAGGGAAAAATCTCCTGATTCGTGTGAACGGGGCGTATTAAGAAGTTCCATGAGAAAGTATTCTAACGATTACAAGTAGGTTTTTAATACAATGGTCACGCTTTAATCCACATGACTAACAGATACAAAATTTACCTTGTACAGCCTTGTAAATAGAACAAAGAGACCCGATCATGAACATATTTGCATTTTGCGCCATAAAGATAAGTTGACTCGTCAACAAGCGAGTTTGATGAAGAAAAAAAAAGTTCGAAACATAAACTGATTCGCCAGTCCCTTTCGACCGCCATTCTTCATAAGCTCAAATAAAAATAGATATCATTCGGAGAAAAAGTGCGTGATTTAGGGCTTAGTACTCTCCAATTTACAATGCCCCCCCTACGTGACAGACACCTTAAGGTTGGTTTCCATCGTCGCGTAATTTCTACGCGCGTACGTGCGTTAAATTTACGCACGTAGATAAAAGAGGCTATGTTGAACGTTTGTGTGTAGACGTAAAAGTTGAGCGAGGGTTCAATTTTTGCGTTCATTCATTCATTCATTCATTCATTCATTTATTTTGCCATTAACCAGAAATACAACGACAGTATACAGAAATAGATTAAAGATAATATACAATATTCCAACTAATATATAGATTTAGCCAGGGCTAAAAGCGAAGCTCTTGCTAATAAAACTTGTAAACAAAAACATTAAATCGTCTAATGCTAAACGGAGAGGCCAATGGAAATGGCATCAATAGATCTAATTAGCAAAAAAACAAATTGCACGTGCAGCACACTTTTTTTTCTAATTAGCAAAACAACAAAATTTGCACGTGCAGCACGCTTTTCGTCCTTCTTTGCCGTTGTTTTGCACAACTACAACGCTGTTTTGTAGGACTAAGGGCCTGTTTACATGGAGTGGGGGACCCCGGTCTAGTGGGGTAGGTTTCTTTTGTTTTGTGTCCCCTAGAGCGTGAAAACAAAAGAAACCAACCCCACTAGACCGCGGTCCCCCACTCCATGTAAACAGGCCCTAAACGTCAAACTTCCTAGTTGCACATTATTTTTATGGAGGAATTCTTACCCAATATTTTGTCTCCTGTGTTGATGTTCGCTTTTATTTTTCACTGCCGCGCTCAGTTTCACCTTGCTGGCCACTAGCATTTTTCATTGTCTCACAGTCACTTTGAATTTTCATGTTTTTCTTCCTACAAAATTCTTCTTTTTTGTTCTCAGAAACTAGCTCTAGCTCAGTTTCTCTGTTATCCACGTGAGTGTAAACATCAAAAATAACGTTGAAAAAGACACCACTTTGTTGTTGTTTTTTCTTTCTAAAAGTCCGGGCGGCCATGCGATTTCTTTCCAAATAAAACCTTGAGTTACATTTGGGTTGCCTTACCTGTTTATTGAATTATTTTACATTGGTATGTCTGTGGTGCGGACGGACGGTCGGGCGGGCGGTCGGTGTACGGTCACGTGATTACCAAATTTTCTCGGATGGGTAGTTTACCACATTTCTTTACCCATGGTGCTCCGCTGCGCGCTTCGCGCGCGAGAGCTCCGCTAATATGTTATTTACAAGTTATTTTCATACCCTTTGCCTCTATTTCTTTTACAAACGTAAAAATTACGCGACACTGGAAATCCACTCTTACACAAAACATTGTATTAATTAAAGCTAACGACACGAGAAAAGGTAATCTTTTCATTTCGCAGAATTCTCTTGGAGATTTTCTATCCGACGGAATAAAAAACAAAAGAGAAATCACCTTTTACCCACCTCAAAACTTCTGCTTGAAACTTTTCTGTGAACGGAAGAAATACAAACGCTTCGAGGGATATTGCTGCAACAAATGATGCACGGAACAAAGTCAATTGCAAAAAATATATAAGTCGTTATATTTTAAGCCTCGTTTTCAAAGAGAGTCCAGGTGGACATCTTCTCATACTAAACTATTTTCCATTCATACGCAAATAAATTCATTTACTTCAGTATAAATGGTTCTGCGCACTTGGTTTTATGATATGGCCTTGGGAAATTCGGGGATGGGCTTTTGTATTAAATGTTACTACAATCCATTGAAACTGTAAGTTCCTTAAGCTAACTGTGGTACTTGGTTGTGCCTAAATCATACCGTCCAAAAGGACAGCCGAGGAGTACTAGGAACGAGTTTCCGATTCGGGCCGACTTCTGCCGACTTCGGAAATTCTCGAAAACATCCAATATGGCGGCTCAATCGTGGTGAAAACTGACAGCCAAGGGAGCCGTTTTATCGCCAGAGAAGCATGATTTACGGTATTGTTGACGAAGTTTGCGTTTATTGTGAGTTTTGAAGTGTTCTTGGTCCTGTATAGTAAGCAATCCTTTTATAAATGTCTTATCAATTTGTCTTGTCCCGCTGGCCGGTATTACCGAAGAAAATAGTACGGTCCAGCGGGACATCCTGAGTTTTAGTAACATTTGTTAGGAGGTATATCTATCTGTGAAACGGTGATTTTTTGGGTTTCCAAAAGGTCAGGATAACTAAATAGGAGTGTTTTCTTTTTTTCGTAAAAAATGCCTTGTCCTTTTGGCCTGTTTGTCTAAGGAAATAGGACATCCTAAACTATGTCAGCAGTTGCTTGCATGTATTACTACATGACATGCAGCTTGTTATTGTTACATTGTAATACATCCCTTGCTCTCTGAAGGTTCTTTCCTACCAGCTGGGGAGAGCTGAACAAAGATAGTTTAATTCATTCCTTGTTGTTTTAATCACCTAAGAATGTCCACCAAGGGGGACAATCTATAGGGAGTACTCAAAACTGACAGCTAGAGGTGCCGTTTTATCGCCAGGGAAGCGTGATTTTACGGTATGCTTTGCGGTGTTTGAGATTCTTATGTTCTTTGAGGAATTCCCGATTGATCATATCAGCGGTCGATTATGTAAATGATATCCTTTCATTCATGTTATACAGTTAGATCTATTATTATCATAAATGTTATTGTTAATGTTGTTATTATTATTTATTATTGTTATAGAATCATTATTTGTGTGTTGTTTGACTGGTCAGTATCACTCAGCAAAAAAAAGGTTGATACAGTTGGCTGTACTCTCTGGCTGGCACTATCAAAACAAATCAAAATTCTTTTTTTTTGTTACAACAACATTATCCTAAGCTTTCTCGATCTAATCTCCAAGCAAGCGAGACTGGAAGACGCTGTAAGCGCGTTCTTGTCTTTTATCAAATCATGGCATGACGTTAAGGTCTCTAAATAAAGGCCCCGAAGGGGTGTCTCATTTTTTGTCTAGGATTACTCTGGCGCATTGTTCCTGTAAATTGATTACGTCTTGGACGTGCGGCTTCGGTTTGCTTCATGTCCCCAAAACAATAACCCCTGTAATCAAGTATTAGCTGGATAAGTGAGTTGTAAAACAAACTTCTCAGCTTTCAGTCAAAGAAATTTATCTGTTCTTTTCAAAAGGCGTATTCGCTTTCCTATATTCGATATCGTTATTTAAAAACAGTTGTCTATCTTTATGCCAGGTAGTTTAGTATCGGCTACAGAATCAAGCTGAACCTCAACTGTTCTCGCATTAAGATTTCTGCTGTTGAAGCAGTTAGCCCCAAACTTATGCTGTAGACAATCGCTTGCAGGGACGAGAATCATCAGCAAACGCAAACGCAAACACAACTTGCATATGAGCTTCTGGGAACGAAAATTGGAACTTACCCTTTGGCTATGTGGAAGACGAGCTCAGAGCACTAGCCTAATCACCAATTAACCGACTGTTGCTTCAGCCACGAACACTGAGATACACTTTAGAAAATAGAAGTAGTTGATCATGTAACTGAAAAGGAAGCAGCGTACTTACCACGGAAACTGCGAGGTACTGTTCTCTGTGACGCAGCAAGCAGTCAAATGAATGTTATGCTGCCTGTTAACTCTAATCAATGGTCAATTTTCTGTACGAGTCATAGAACCGTGAAATCTCGACATTTTGGCACTTTTCCAGTCGTGAGGTAATGAACCGTTCACCTGCTAGATCATTCTTTCTGTTGACATTTGCTTGAAAGAACTATCTTTGATCCTAGCGCACTTGTAAAATGGATTAAAGATAAGAAGGCAGTCTTTGCTAAATCATTGATATCGTATCAGAGGATTATAGTTTTTGTTTGATATTAGTCAAAAGTAAATCAATTGGGGTAAAGATACAGTCCAGTTCAGAACATCAGGTTAAATTTTCAAAACTATTCCCGGCGTTGTTCAGCATTGGTCACCCAATGAAGGTACTTACATAATGGAGACCGCAAGAAAAGGGTGGGCGGGTTTGAGTATTTTAAGAGTCGGGGGTAGTCATTTCTAGTGCCTATTAAAAGACATCTGCGCATGATTTAAGAAAAGCCATCGTTTATGATTTTTCCAAAAAACTGTTATCATTAAATAGTTTGGAAATGAATAAACTGACAATGAATGGCGAGATTTAGAATTCTAGACCAGACGTCACATTCCCATGTTCAGTTTAGTACTCTCCAGGCCTTCTCAACAAGCGAGTTTGATGAAGAAAAAAAGTCGGAACCGTAAAATGATTCGCCAGTTCCTTTCGACCGCCATTCTACACAAGCCCAAATAAAGATAGATATCATTCGGAGAAAAAGTGCGTGATTTGGGGCTTAGTACTCTCCAATCAAAGATCAAACAATGCCCTGTACGTGACAGACACCTTAAGGTAGGTTTCCACCGTCGCGTAATTTTTACGTGCGTACGTGCGTTAATTTTACTTATAAATGGTTCGGCGCACTTGATCTTTTTATGATATGGCCTAAGGCAACTCGGAGATGGCGTTTTTATTAAATGTTACTACACTCCATTGAAACTATAAGTTTCTTGAGCTGACAGTGGTGACAGTGATTCTATGTAAAATTACTAGATTAAATTCAGTACTCTTTACGAGAATGTTTTAAGAAAGTTCCGTTACAACAAAGAAACAGATATTTAAGATCAACATAATTACCAGCTTACTTTATTACTTGAAAGAAAAGAGCTGTAGAGAATACTGTGCGCGTAATAATTCCAGTATCATGTATTTAAACAAAGTAGGGCTCCCTGCTACATCCTTGCTCTGTTTTGGGTTCTATCGTTATCGTGTTTATGTCTTGCAAAGTTAATTTTCACGTAGTATGTATGATCAGCCTTGGGGAATTCAGTTCAACCTGCTATGCATGTTTTGACTCAGACTCTCAATAAATCTAATAAAAAGTTATCACATGTCTATTTGTGACAGCAAGGCATATGCAGACGGCAACACATTGAATTACTTTCCGAGTTTATATATTCTCGGGCATCACTGCTCCAATCGCCCTCGTCGGTCCAGGGGCCCGTTTCTCGAAAGCCCCGGTAACTTTTTGGGCCCGAAATCAAATATTCAAATCAAAATACAGCTATTTCGAGAAAGGTTGTCGGAAAAAGTGCACGCGACAATCCCGAAAGGCATTGTGGGTGGTTTTAAGTTCACTGTTCTTCAAAGAAATTTGAAAGAATTGGTACGAAAGGCCGTGGAAATGTGTTTGCGAGGGCTGAAGGAAGGCAACAAAAGTAGGTTCGACAGGTACAGTTGTCAGAAACAGTGTATTGATCATATCCCATATTACCTTTCGGGATTGTCGCTTGCATATTTTTCCGACAACCTTTCTCGACATAGCTGTATAAAGAATAAGAGCGCTGCTCCTGGCTAGCAAACTACTCCATTTTGTTTCATTAACTGATAGTTTTATCGTGTTAGATGCAAAACTGTTGAAACCTCAATCTTTAATGCAAACGAGGTCAGCTTACCCGGCCCGTTAATTATCGGGACTTTCGAGAAACGGGTCCCAGGCTCCCTTGTTATTGTCCCTTACCAGGCCCCACTCGTCTGGCATTGATTTTCCCATAACCAAAGTCACAGCAAACAGCAAGATGAGAATCTTAATGAGATCCTTCATTTTTATCTAAATTAAAACATTTGACTGTAAGGAAAACACCATCTGAACTTAGCATATTCATTGTATTTTTATAAGTTGTAGGAGCGATGGGAAACCGCGCAACTCTTATAATAATGAGTATGGCCTAAAGCCCCGTCCACACGAATCCGGCTAAAGAAATACACGGTTTCAGAGAAAAATCTCCTGATTCGTGTGAACGGGGCGTAAGAAGTTCCATGAGAAAGTATTATAACGATTACAAGTAGGTTTTTAATACAATGGTCACGTTTTAATCCACATGACTAACTGATACAAAATTTACCTTGTACAGCCTTGTAAATAGAACAAAGAGGCCCGATCATGAACATATTTGCATTTTGCGCCATAAAGATAAGCCTTGACTCGTCAACAAGCGATTTTGATGAAGAAAAAAAGGTCGAAACATAAACTGATCAGCCAGTCTCTTTCGACCGCCATTCTCCTCAAGCTCAAATAGAGATAGATTATTATCATTCGAAGAAGAAGTGCGTTTTTTCAGGCTTAGTATTTTCTCCAATCAAAGTTCAAACAATGCCCCGTAGGTGACAGACAGCTTAAGGTTGGTTTCCACCGTCACCTAATTTTTACGCGCGTAAGTGCGTTAATTTTACACACATAAATAAAATAGAGGCTATGTATGAAAGTTTGCGCGTGGACGTAAAAGTTGAGCGAGTTCAGTTTTTTGCGTTCACGCACAACCTTTCATACATTGCCTCTATATCATTTACACAAGCAAAAATTACGCGACACTGGAAATCCACCCTTACATACACAAAACATTGTATCAATTAAAGCTAACGTCACGAGAAAAGGTAATCTTTTCATTGTTATTTACAAGGACAGAATACAAGAACCGAAAATCCAAGTAAATCACCTAACACGTTGTGCGACATCAAACGAACTCGACGAGAAGTGAAGGAAGTAACATGAACAGATTTATTAAACCAGAGATCAATGCTCCTCGAGCTTAGAGGTCACAACTTGACACAGAAGACTCGACTGGGTCGATTGACACGACAAAGGTCCCTAAGTTGTGAAAGTCAAAATCGGTACAAAGTCGTAGAAAGTCGATTCGAATTTGGTTTGCACACGCACCAATGTTATCTGGACTAAAAAAGCTAAGCTGAGCTTGATAGAAGATGAGTACGAGTGTAGATAGAAATAAAGCCCCAATGGCTGACAGAAGTCAACACCATGAAGTCTACACTAGAACAGAACTAAATAAGATGAAAACGCTGAATTTGTAATAAACAAAACGTGCTTGAAAACGATCTAGAAGTCGTTACGTATTTCCCATGCGGACATAAAAGAAAAGGGCTGGGAAACTAGAAACGTTCGTACACTAATAAGGCGTTTCAAAACCAACATTCATTTCGCGGAATTCTCTTAGAGATTTTCTACCCGACGGAATAAAACATGAAAGAGAAATCATTTTTTACCCACCTCAAAACTTTTCTGCTTCAAAATTTTCTGTGAGCAAACGCCTCGAGGGATATTGCTGCACAAATGATGCGCGGAACAAAAGAGGCAGCTCCTAGACTACTCAACGAACCCTTATGGCAGTGCCAAATTTGTCAGGGGGAGGGTGCGGCTACACGTGGGCTATTATGTTTCTAGCCTCGTTTTCAAAGAGCGTCCGGGTGGACATCTTCTCATCACTGTTCTCATACTAAACTATTTTCTATTCATACGCAAATGAATTCATTTACTTATGAATGGTTCAGCGCACTTGGTCTTTTTATGATATGGCCTAGGGCAACTCGGAGATTATATGGAGGTGGGGGACCCCAGGTAGGTGAGATAACATGTGGCGGGTCACCCCACCTATCATGTAAACGTGATCACATTAAAATGAGAGTTCATATGGACAGGCGGGTTACCACACCTAAGCGGGTTTCCTCACCTACTTGGGGTCCCCCACCTCCATGTAAAAAAAAGCCCTAAACGGTTACTACAATCTATTGAAACCGTAAGTTCCTTGAGCTAACTGTGGTACTTTTGAAGATTCTATGTAAAATTATCAGTTTATATTTAGTACTCTTTACTTGAAGTACTGTTTAAAAACGAGCAGGAGCGTATTATCAGGTTTAAAAACTCGAGGCAAAACCGAGAGTTTTTAAACCTGATAATACTCGACTGCGAGTTTTTTGAACGCCTTCAAAATTTCTGATATAGATCAACTTATCTTGCACTAATAAGATTTGGGGTTATTTTGGTCTAAAAAAGTAGACGGAAAGTTTAGGCGTGTCTTTATCAGATACGGTATAAAGACACTGATTAAACATTAATTTCTTTTGTTTTTTCCTTATGAATTATTAATGAGTTTTTTAAACTGGCCATAAAAAACTTATCGATCGTAAAATGACAACAACAGTGAAATAGAAAAAAGAAATCTTATAAACCTCGACAGTTCCAGCTTCACCAAACAGTCCGTATTTTGCGAAGCCAAAAAGGTGTGTGAGACTCTGATGCTGATCAAAACAACTAACCTGCGAACAGGCGACTTTTACAGTCGACTCCCGATAATTCGAACTTTCAAGGGAAACGGAAAAAATTTCGAGTTATCTAGGGTAAAATTATATAGAAAATGTTCTGAAGGGAAATAAAAATTGTTTCGCGTTAGCGGGAGCTAAAAGGTTCGAGTTATAGAGGGTTCGAGTTACCGGGATTCGACTGCATTTTTAAAGTCCCGTTAAAGTTTCTGTTTCGGTTTTTTCACCAGGGTTTTAGTTTTTCATTGGATTGTGACGATCGCAACCATGTAGATTCAGTAATACCAAAACCTTACCCATACCGAATTTAACTTGTTTTTATTCCCACGGTCAGCTAACCCAAACATGTCCAGCTTTGGCTATAAAAACCGTTGTTATTTGAATTGCTAGCGAAGAAGATTGAAGTAGGAGACGATATAAGAGTGTTAAGAGTATAGTTGCTGTAGAAGTCAAGAAGAATAAAGACCACGATGTAAGAAGTAGACTCTCGGTACCTCATCGATTAGCGAGTGAGTTGCTCGAAGACACCCGCACAATACTTACTGGAGTTCTTTTTCATCGACTATAATTACTCTCTTAGCCGCGGAAATCATTGTTAAGTCGCAAAAAGTGAAACTGGGTTGGGGAGACATTATGGTACCTCGTAAAACAGCAACGGGAAAAGAGCTTCGATTAGCTATCCTATGCTCAATACTAAATTCACGTGACATGTAGACCACATGAACAAAACCTACATCAGTTCTTTATAAGTGAAAGCTCAGAATAAGTAACAAAGACGAAAATAAAGATATTCATCTTGAAAACGCATCCACGTTGCAAGCAAATATACACTTGAATTCTGAACATTTAGCATACGTTAACACAAAAAACAGTGCTTACATTGGCAAAAGCATCTAATTTGTCCTGTGGTCTTCTCATAATTAAGAGCTTCGCAAGGTTCTGGATGATACACGTGTTTGGATTACATAAAATGGCGAGGGTTACTGCAGGCAGTAGGCATTGAATATTTAATCTTAGTTTGCATTTTGCACAAAATAAGGGGTAGAGAAGATTCGACCACTAATTAGAAGGTGTCTGTTTCAGTTTCACCAAAAGGTTTACCCACGTGAAAGGAAATTGATCCACACGACCACATAATATTTTGCAAAAAAGTTCCACAATTGCACCATGTATATTATATATTTTACAGCTGGCCTCTTTGCGGAAGGCAGTCAAAGCTGGCAGCGCACTATTAATAGCAATATGATGTTGAAATAGAGGGTATTACATGGCCGCGTGGGGATACGAATTTTATCTTCAAGTGCTGAAAGAGATACTTTCAGCATGAGAAGATAAAATTCGTATGCCCAAGCGGCCATGTAATGTCCTGTTTATTTTATAGATGCTGATGAAATTCCTACATAAAACGCAACTTTTCGAAACAGCAAAATAGTGCAATTAAAGTGGTCACCTATCGCAAAATGCCTGTTACAAAAATTTTATGAAACTCGGATATAAAGTTATAAAGAAGAAATAAAGACAATAATACTTATGATTTTCTGTTCCAAAAAGTCGAAATTAATGTTAGTAACCATGGCGACACCAATATCCTCACACGTGAAAGATAAAAATAGTATCTTTACTGCGCGCGATAAAGAAATGATTTTTTAGTAAAAGGAAAAATTCTGGTATTTCATTAGTATCTATATAATAAATAGCGGATACTAAATAGTTTCACGACAATTTAAGAGGTATAGATCGCCCAAATGTACGTCAACAAAACGAGATGTCATTATGAGGTTTTCGTGCGTTTCGCCTCTCTTAAAAAACCCAAAAATTAAATTCCTTTCCAGCCAACTGACCTCAAGTAAGTTAATAAAACATATATATTACGTTCTGCTAAGAAGATAGCGATGGCTCAAGCTTGTTAACAGCTTGTGTTACTGGAAAGTTTATGCCACATTACTGCAGAATGTTTGAAGAAATACATCAAGGTTGAACTGCACCGACAACATTTTAATACATGAAAAATCATTAAATTCGGCCGGTGTGTGAGCAAGTTTCACCTGGCTCATCATAGCAAGCTAGTATTTCTTAAAAGCTTAATTTGTCTGAATTTTCTCTTTTTTTTTCTCTCCCTCTTAAAAGTATCTCAATCTTTTAAACTTAAAACGGATATTAATTAGTTTAGTTTTCTGCCAAATTACTTCAGTACGTACGAAAACAAAGGCTATCAAGGAGCAACGAAAGACCTAAAAAGTTATTAAAATAGTCAGTAAGCTATATATAGTTCAAGTTCGTGACACTGTATTTGGTCTACTTAGGCGTCAGTTAGGAAAACTTAGCCTGTGCCAGGCTCTCAAATAGTAGAGACGTCGCAAAAACCATAACCATGCGAAAATAAGACGCTCTTGATCTGAGATAGTATGCTCTCTCCTCAGTCCCCGCTTGTTTTGCCATTCACGACCTCTGCGCAACACTATCTTGGAGCCTGGAAGAGGCTTAAAAAAAAATAAACAATTTGTGCTCGACCTTAAACTATTTTATGTCTTACTTCAACTTTTCAAAACAAATACCTCTCGGCATTTTTGTTTTTGTTGAACTGAGGTTCATGATAATTATAAAAACAAGAAGACTAGTTTGTCAGTAAACAAATGGTGACGAATAATTCAATTCCAGCCCAACTTTTAATGGTTTCCCTACCATCTAGACATGTTGTGTTCTTTAGTGTGCTAGGACTTGTAACATCATTTTTTATTCCCCTCATGTCTTCATTCATAACATCTCACCTAGACATCATTAAACTTGGACGCCATCTCGGGCATTCAGGGTACAAAAGCTGCCATAGCTGAATTTATGAATTAGCATGAGCATGATTTGTAGTGATATTTGGCATAAATATACCACGAGTGATATTTCAAAATTGTTATACGTAATTTCACGAGCCGTTAGTGATATTTATGCAAAATATCACGTACAAATCATGCCATTATTTGTTTGTAATACTACCCGCAAAGGTTTTGTAATTTTTACATGTAGGTATTTCAAATTAAGCTGAAATACCACTGCTTTTAGCCAATCAAATTAAAGAACTTTCTCATGTAGTAGTATAAACGCCGAAATTTCGCACCAAATTAAGGAGTAACTTGTACCCGAGATATAACCATGCATCTAGTCTTAGTTAATTAGGTAATTTAAAAGATACAATGACACACTCCCACCCGTATAAAAGAAAGCGATATGTTGGCACCTGCATATCGTTGCATCGCAGCCAAATGGCGCTAAAAAATTTTACTGAAAATTACAGCAAAACAGTCGAAGAACTATCCTGTTCGGCGGAATTCTTCAGAGGTGTAGATTGCGAGCTATTTTCCTTTCAGCGCTAAATATTTTTATTTCCATTACTGCATTTTTGGTGAAAACTCTGATCCTAGGTTCCCTACACAAGGAAACTTCACTTCATGCGCCTCCAAACTCTTGTATCGTAACCTAGCGATAACTGAACTCTGTGTTGGTATCATTGCTGATCCTTTGGCTGTGACTTATTGGACTTCTGTTATCAACGAAAGAAGGGATATTTGCTATTACGCTTATTTGGCAGAAAACCTTTCAGGTCATACCTTATGTTCAGTGTCTTTATTAACACTGACTGCAATAAGCGTGGACAGACCTCTCGCCTTGTTGCTAGGGCTCAGACACAGACAAGTTGTAACCTTGAAAAGAACGTGTATAAATGCATTTGGGTTTTGGATTTTGTCTATAGTGGGTTCATCTAGTTATTCGCTTATAATAAAGCCGAAAGTTCCGCTCAGGCAATTTAACATGTCTGAGCGGATTGATTAGACTCCCTCGGTCTTAAAAGTAGCGCGAGGAAACAACTGATACAAGATCAATACACGTGCATGTCATAATCCAACCTAGTTAAGGTTGATTTCTGTCTATTTGAAGCTTTAAGTTATAACAAAACAAAGACATCACCTGCTTTGCTTTTGCTTAACAGTGCAATATCTCAGAAAAACAGGAAGAACTAAGAATGAAGTTACCATGCGCTTAGATAATTAGTTTACACAATATAGATGCTGTGGGGAAATACTGATGTTAGTAATTTTTAAAGCGCGTACTTGCGACTAGTTACAGGGTTACAGGGCAGTGAAATGGCAGTCAGTAGACAAATTTGACACACTTCCACCCATATAAAAGGAAATGATACGTTAAACAGTACAGGCAGCTGCATATCGTTGCATCGCAGCCAAATGGCGCTAAGAAATTTTAATGAAGACGACAGCAAAACACTTGAAGAACTATCCTGTCCGGCGGAATTTCTCAGAGGTGTGGATCTAGATGGCGAGCTTATCTTTTTATCAGCGCTAAATATTTTTCTTTCCATCACTGCATTTCTGGGGAACACTCTGATCCTAGTTGCCCTACACAAGAAAACTTCACTTCATCCGCCGTCCAAACTCCTGTACCGTAACCTAGCGATAACTGATCTCTGTGTTGGTATCATTGTAGAGCCTTTGGCTGTGACTTATTTTACTTCTGTTGTGAAAGAAAGATGGGATATTTGCTATCACGCAAATTTGGCACTACTTTTCTCAGGTTATACTTTGTGTGGAGTGTCTTTAACAACCTCGACTGCAATAAGTGTGGACAGACTTCTCGCCTTGTTGCTGGGGCTCAGATACAGACAACTTGTAACTTTGAGAAGAACATGTATAATTGCTTTTGGTTTATGGATTTTGTCCATCGTTGGTTCATCTACTATATTTTGGAATCCTTATATACTTCTTTGTCAATACATATTTACAGCTCTGTGTCTAGTCACCACAATCTTCTCTTACACAAAAATTTCCTATACTCTGCGTCATAATCAAATACATGTTCGCAACCATGTTGCTCAAGGACAACCGAGCCAAGTAATTCCCACACTGAACATAGCTCGATACAGAAAAACAGTGTACAGTGCAATGTGGGTGCAGGGAACATTGATTATTTGTTATCTACCGTATTTTATAGCAGTAGCTTTGCAACTTCAGAGAGGGATGACTTTATCCATTTACCGTGCTCAGCAATTTACGGCTACCTTAGTGTCTTTGAACTCGTCATTAAACCCGTTACTGTACTGCTGGAAGATCAGAGAAGTGAGGCAAGCTGTAAAAGAAACATTAAGGCAAATGTTCCGTTGTTCGAGTTAGTGTACTATGCTTTTCCGCTGTATTATTTATCAGTAATTATTAAAATTCATCCAAAATTGCCGTAAACTGTTGTAACTACATTTAATACTTTTGTGAAGTATTTTGAACGTTATTTTCAAAGTTTCAAGGTTAGTCTTGATTTTGTCCACATAATTAGGTCTTTTTCTGTTTTGACCTTTTGTTTCTACTTGTACTTGAATTTTTTCTTAGCTCGCCAATTTGCTTAATACCAATTGTTAGGAATATTCTTCGCTTGCCATTTTCAAGTGTTAGTTGTTCTTAGGTGGTCATGTTTGAGATGTTAGTGCTGACCTTAGTTATTAAGTCCCGTTAAAGTTTCTGTTTGGGTTTCAGTTCCCCAGCGTTTTAGTTGTGACGATAGCAACCATGTAGATTCAGTAATACCAAAACCTTACCCATACCGAATTTAACTTGTTTTTATTCCCACGGTCAGCTAACACAAACATGTCCAGCTTTGGCTATAAAAACCGTTGTCATTTGAATTGCTAGAGAAGAAGATTGAAGTAGGAGACGATATAAGAGTGTTAAGAGTATAGTTGCTGTAGAAGTCAAGAAGAATAAAGATCACGATGTAAGAAGTAGACTCTCGGTATCTCATCGATTAGCGAGTGAGTTGCTCGAAGACACCCCCAAAATACTTACTGGAGTTCTTTTTCATCAACTGTTTTTCTGAAAAAAAGACGTCCAGTCTTTTAAAAGTTCGGTTTAAAAGCTATAGGAGGTATAATTACTCTCTTAGCCGTAGAAATCATTGTTAAGTCGCAAAAAGTGAAACCGGGTTGGGGAGACATTATGGTACCTCGTAAAACAGCAACGAGAAAAGAGCTTCCATTAGCAATCCTATGCTCAATGCTAAATTCACGAGACATGTAGACCACATGAAGCTCAGAATAAGTAACAAAAACGAAAATAAAGATATTGAAAACGCATCCACGTTGCAAGCAAATATACACTTGAATTCTGAACATTTAGCATACGTTAACATAAATAACAGTGCTTATATTGGCAGGAGCATCTACTTTGTCCTGCGGTCTCCTCATAATTAAGAGCTCCGCACGGTTCTGCATGATACACGTATTTGGGGTGCATAAAATAGCGAGGGTTACTGCAGGCAGTAGGCATTGAATATTTCATCAAAATAAGGTGTAGAGAAGATTCGAGCACTAATTAGAAAGTGTCTGTTTCAGTTTCACCAAAACGTTTACCCACGTGAAAGCAAATTGATCCACACGACCACATAATATTTTGCAAAAAAGTTCCACAATCGCACTATGTATATTATATATTTCACAGCTGGTCTCTTTGCGGAAGACACTCAAAGCTGGCAGCGCACGATTAATAGCAATATGTAGTTGAAATAGCAGATAATAATTAGTTTCACGACAATTTCAGAGATATAGATCGCCCAAATGTACGTTAACTAAACGAGATGTCATTATGAGGTTTTCGTGCGTTTCGCCTCTCATAACAGACCCCAAAAATTAAATTGCTTTCCAGCCATCTGACCTCAAGTAAGTTAATAACACAAATATATTACGTCCTGCTAGGAAGATAGCGATGGCTCAAGCTTATTAACAGCTTGTGTTACTGGAAAGTTTATGCCAAATTACTGTAGAATGTTTGAAGAAATACATCAAGGTTGAACTGCACCGACAACATTTTAAGACATGAAAAATCATCAAATTCGGACGTGTATGAACAAGTTTCACCTGGCGCATTATAGCAAGCTAGTATTTCTTAAAAGTATTAGTATTGTCTGAATTTTCTCTCTCTTTTTCTTTTTTCACTCAAAAGTATCTCAATCTTTTAAACTTAAAACGGATATCAATTAGTTGAGTTTTCTGCCAAATTACTTCAGTGACATTATACGTACGAAAAGGCTATCAAGGAGCAACGAAAGACCTAAAAAGTTATTAAAATAGTCAGTGAGCTATATATAGTTCAAGTTCGTGACACTGTGTTTGGTCTACTTGGGCGTCAGTTAGAAAAACTTATAGTCTGTGCCTGTGTCGCAAAAACCATAACTATGCGAAAATAAAGCGAAAATAAGACGCTCTTGATCTGAGAAAGTGTGCTCTCTCCCCAGTCCCCGCGTGTTTTGCAATTCACGAGCGCTGTGCAACGCTATTTTGGAGCCTGGAACAGGCAAAATTGCAAATTTTTCACGTCTCCATTTTCTCACAATTCCCAGAAGAGACTTCAGCACATAGAAAACCAAACCAGAAATAGAAAAATGATCAGAAAGCCTCAGAGTCTAACAGAGTACAAAGAGAGAGAGAGAATTTACGGTTTGCGCATATCAAATGTAAGTACCCCAGGTCCACCATATTCAATAATTTTAAATTGCTGAGTTTTCAATACAAATTGTCATTTGCATATTTCTTAACAAAGAGTCTTGTAGAAAACACTAGCAAGCATTAGAAGGCTTTGTCATAATTAAATTGAATCCTTGGATTCGTACCCCTCCCTGCCTGCCGAAGGCGTTCAGTTAGTGGAGAGTAAAATTGCAGGGCGTTAATTAATCCTGCATGAGAACATGAAGATATGAGAAAGAAATAGAGAAAAATAATGTGTTGAATAAATTGTAACAAAATAAGTGCCCAGTAAAATGAATTAGTTTGCTAATAATAAAATTCATTCTCAGTTAAAACAGTTATGTTTAATTTTAGAACTCTCTAACATTGTAGGGCAGGGAGGGTTGTGTCAAAAAGAAACAGAGCATGTAAGGTGTCAACATAAGGAGTGTACTATTGTTCACTGACGCAGCATAATAAAGTCTAATAGGGTCATTCCTGCCTTGCATTCAAGCCCTCTCTGCAAGTTATCTGCTTTCCTACAGAATAGCCAGTAGAAAGAGAAATACAAAAGTGTAAAAATGTGAGAATAAACTTATCCCCTGACTCATATTGTTCAAGCTGAATGAAAATGTCGGTCTGTTTCACTGTACCCAAAAGATGTTTCATTTACCATCGCCCTACCAACCTATCTTTTTGGAAATAGGAAAAAATCATGTGAAAATACCGGTCACTCAGGAGAATAAGAGTACATCCTATGGTTTTCAGTATTTAAAGTGAACACTGTTTTCTTGCAATGCTTTTTAAAGCAGTTACGGTTTATGAATTATTTCTTTCTTAAAACGAGCTTTCCTAAAACTTTAAACAGATTCATCCCGCGAAAATTTATGCGGACATTTTATATCTTTCTTTCTTGTTTGCCCTACCGACGGACCCACTTTTTTGTTTGAGACGGATGGATGAATAACAAAACATTGTTTGGGCGTGGCCTAAAATACCAAAAAATCAATGAAACCATACGAACTATCGCTATTTTCGAAAAGTTACCTGAACTTTGGCAACGGTTTTCCTTTAAGAGTATTTACGGCAGACGCTATATCTGTGTCTTCAAACTGATCAACGGCACATTCTGGCAGCATTTCTTTACAAGATGTATACACGGCCTCCCTAGAAAAATCAATCGTGCACACTTCCATGCCATGGTCAGTTTGAGAGGTTGTTTCTGAGTGTCTGTTAAGAACTTCTTCTAGGAGAAGAATCGTCGTCTCGCGTGTTACTATCTAATCTTTCCAGTTCGTCGCAGCTTTGTCGAAAGCAAAGCATACTTTCTTCTGCATGTTTCGCACGGTGTTAGGATGGCTCGCGAGGTCTAGCTTGTTAAAACAGTCCATCTCCTCCTTCTTACAACCTCCAAGCACTAGAATGGTGTAAATTCTAAATGTAAAATAAGAGTTCGGAATCCATGGATTCAGAATGCTTGCAAAGATCAATGCCTCCTTGTTTTTCGCGTTCTTTACTCCTTTGTTCCTTGGAAATGACGAAGAAACAAGGCAGTGCAAGTTGGGTGCTTTTTGTTGGATTTCTCTAATCAAATGGTCATTTCGGAAATCAGCAAGCTTCTCTAACTCCTCTCGGTACTTGTACGTGTTCGTCGGATCTTTTGAGTAGTTCTTTAGTTCTCTCTTTATTTCTTTTCCAATCTCTTCTAACACTTTATCGTGCAGTGGAGAAAATTTAGTGACGCCAACTGCGGCGGCTTTGTAGTTTTTGATTCCTAAGTTTTTTTACAAGACGCTCTTCGTCACCTGTACACTCGTGTTCTATCACCAGACCACTAGCCTGAGAGCAAGCTCTCCTATTTGGGCGAGTGAAGCGACCCGACAACTGGAATATGCAACAAATATCTGAAAGATGAAGATAAAGACAAAAATTGATAAACAAAAATAAGTAGAACACGTGCGGGCAATTCTTAGTAAGAGCTTATGTATATATCGATATAGCCTGCGAGCAAGCTCTCCTATTTGGGTAAGCGAAGTGGGCCTCGCGAGAACGCGCGAGCGAGGGGGCCGACCCCTCGCGGCTTCGCCGCTCGCTCGCCCGTTCTCGCGAGACTCGCTTCACTCGCTTAAATAGGAGAGCTTGCTCGCAGGCTAACATCGATAAACAGTTGTCAATATCAGTTCAAATTTGTAAAGCTTCTTTTCGTTGAATATTTCTTTACCTGTATCAGAAGGAAAAAAATTAATTATTGCCTCCATTGAAAGAAACGCTAATTGCAAGTACCTGCAGTTATTAAGCTTAATTAAGAATTTATCTATCTGGAAAAAGAACCACTTACCTTCACGACTGGCCTGGACGCTGTTTCGTCCTTTGTTGTTGTTACCACTGAACACATCAAATTCGCTAAAGCGCCTCCAAGATTTTCACTCTCATTCCGATCGGCTACGAGCTGAAATAAAAATATCCTTGACCGAGCTTTAGGTTCTCTTGGCTCTAGTATTTGTTGTGGAATATCCTTTATTTTCTTGGAGTTCGGTGTCGATCCGCTGGGGGAATTTCCATGGAGCCTCCACCTTTCGTAGACTCCGAATTGCCCTCGTCGATCCAGGCTTTGACAGCACTTTCAAGTTCATGGAACATCGTGCAGCAATTGAAAATTTTTCTTGCACATTTTTTGCAAGCTGATCTGGATTCTTCGCTCGCTGCACTGCAAATACCTATCCCAACGTTTCTGAGTAAGTCCGACAAAACGATACTGCCGGCAGTGGACGATTTTTTTTCCGTTAACTCTCGATTTCTTGTGGCCTTGCATAACGGCACAGCCCCAGCTAGAATTTCACCACAAAGATAACATTTTTTACTTTTTTAGCGAGCGCCATCTGAACATCGCCGTGTGATTTTCTTTTCTCTTCCCGTGAGAGACATAGGGGATAATAGGGAGAGGGTATGATCTCAGGCTACTTTTCCCTTGTGAGGGCAGACGTTTTTCGCGCCTCGTTGAAATGAGATTCCCGCCAATGTATGCATACCGGCTGACTTCCGGTAAATGCTGATTGGCCCATTAACTTGACAGGTAGAGCGGACGTTCAGGTTTATTTAAATTTGAGGGCGGCTGGCGGCATGTTAAATAAATGTATTAGGCGTTTTTTTTTTCCTCTTGCCTCGTCCGCCCTTGAAAAAAAAAAAAACGTAACATGACGGCGTTTGGTTTTCCCTTTACATATTTCTAATTACACACTATCGTACGCGATATTTGTATCGATAAAATGGTTTGCTTTTCCTCCCATACAACAAAGTGAGACCACCCGGGTGCGAGGGTAATTAAACAGAAACCCTTGGCGAGAGCAATTATATACAAACTGACTGATCTGAATTTATTAAAGAGGAACTTTATAGTTTCTAGAAAAGCTGAGGTGTTGCATCGATGGGAAAGTAAAACACAAACGTTTGGTTTTATCAACTAACTAGATCGCCACCGTATTAGGAAGTCAGTTGGCCTAGTCTATCTACGGCCGTGGCCATTTTCCTTTACCAACTGGCTCAGTTAAGAAGCAAAATTTTTATACAAACACCTGCTTTGCTAGGCAATAAATGGCGGGATTAAAGTCTAGAGTTTAGAAATATATTTAAAACTAAACGCAAAATCTATGCTTGAACGCTTTCTGATACCGGTTGTATTTTTAAGTATTTAGTTACGTTGATGTACTGAGTATGATATGAGGGCCACTCTCCCAGAGATCTGGCGGAATAAGGCAACACGAGTTGTTTACTTTCATGGAAGAAGTGACATCTTCAAATAACTTTTAGGGAACAGGGGAATTTGTTAAGTTTTTCAGGTAACCGGGGAACATTGAATCTCTACCTTTAATTGAAAGAGGATCCAACAGCATACTTTTACTAATCGGGCCCTTAACGAGGCGAATTTCTCAGTTAGTTGCGACTTGCTTGTGAGTGTACCAAGGCCTCATGTCAATATGTCTGGTGAAGAGTTTGTTTCGCGTGTTAAGCTTTAATTTATAGTTCAAATACCATTGGCTTGACTCGAACACCATTACGATTTTACTGTTCTGGGAGCTTTGGAAACTTGGCAAAATTGACTTTTGAGGACCATGTGGAATGACTTTATGGCCGGAACAAGGGAGGAACTTCAAATTATTGAAGGGACATCAAGGGATGACATTGAATTTTAATGCCATAATTAAGACACATTAACAATAACAATACTTTTTAATGTTTGTTTTAGTTGTCTTAATTCAGGCATCCGTTTTCACTAAATAAGGATGAAGTTGAAATAGTGGATACGTAGCTAAAACTCAGTTTCAAGAGAAAAGTACGTCATGAGCTTTTCGCGCGCTTTGCTTCTTATAACAAACCCAAAAGTTATAAAACCGACCTTGTTGCGAACATATTTACATTTTTTCCAGACATTGAGGCTGACCTCAAGCTTGGTCAATTATGCTTATACATGTATAAACGGTGCAATGTGTAAACGAGCCCATATTGTTTTCTTTGACGTCAGCTTTAACGAACAACTGACAAAACTCGCAGATGGGCTTTAAGTTATTAGTGAAAGACTTGAAAGACCCACGAGTCATATCACTTTCCACCCAAATTAACTGAAAGCGAAATATAAACAAAGCAATCACTTGGATCTCTAAATGCATTGCTGACAAAAATGGTACCAGGGACAAACTTCACTGAAGATGAAAACCAGAAAACGTACGAAGAACTGGTCTGCTCGGCGGAATTTATCAGAGGTGTAGACGGCGAGCTTATTTTTCTTTCAGCTCTTAATATTTTTCTTTCCATTACTGCATTTCTGGGGAACACTCTGATCCTAGTTGCTCTGCACAAGGAAACTTCACTTCATCCGCCGTCCAAACTCCTGTATCGTAACCTAGCGATAACTGATCTATGTGTTGGTATTATTGGACAGCCTTTGGCTGTGACTTATTTCACTTCTGTTGTGAAAGAAAGATGGGATATTTGTTATTTTGCAGATTCGGCAGCAACTTACTCAGCTTATACTTTGTGTTCAGTGTCTTTATTTACAGCTGCTGCAATAAGTGTGGACAGACTTCTCGCCTTGTTGCTGGGGCTCAGATACAGACAACTTGTAACTTTGAGAAGAACATGTATAATTGTTTTTGGTTTTTGGATTTTGTCCATCGTTGGTTCATCTACTATATTTTGGAATCCTCATATAATTCTTTGGTATCAATACATAGGTACAGCTCTGTGTCTAGTCACCGCAATCTTCGCTTACACAAAAATTTCCTATACTCTGCGTCATAATCAAATACATGTTCAGAATCATGTTGCTCAAGGACAACCGAGCCAAGCAATTCCCGCTCTGAACATAGCTCGATACAGAAAGGCAGTGTACAGTGCATTGTGGGTGCAGGGAACATTGGTTCTTTGTTATCTGCCGCTTAGCATCGTGAACGCTTTGAGACCTCAAAGAGGCATTTCTTTATCCGTTTACCTTGCACGGCAATTTGCGGGTACAATACTGTTCTCAAACTCGTCATTAAACCCGTTACTGTACTGCTGGAAGATCAGAGAAGTGAGGCAAGCTGTAAAAGAAACATTAAGGCAAATGTTCCGTATTTCAAGTTAGTGTACTAT
The DNA here is from genome assembly GCA_964035705.1 of Porites rus. Lineage (NCBI taxonomy): Eukaryota > Metazoa > Cnidaria > Anthozoa > Scleractinia > Poritidae > Porites > Porites rus. The sequence continues at coordinate 7,118,258 of OZ037997.1, read as the reverse complement.
GCTTTTCCGCTGTATACTATTAAAATTCATGCAAAAGTTGCCGTTTAACTATTGTAACTAAATTTAATACTTTTGTGAAGTATTTTGAACGTTATTTTCAAAGTTTCGATTGGGTCAAGGTTAGTCTTGATTTTGTCCACATAATTATGTCTTTTTCTGTTTTAACCTTTTGTTTCTACTTGTACTTGAATTTTTTCTTAGCTCGCCAATTTGCTTCATGCCATGTCAGGAATATTCTTCGCTTGCCATTGTCAGCTGTTAGTTGTTCTTAGGTGGTAGTGTTTGTGATGTTAGTGCTGACCTTGGTTCTTAAGTCCCGTTAAAGTTTCTGTTTCGGTTTTTTCACCAGGGTTTTAGTTTTTCATTGGGTTGTGACGATCGCAACCATGTAGGTTCAGTAATACCAAAACCTTACCCATACCGAGTTTAACTTGTTTTTATTCCCACGGTCAGCTAACCCAAACATATCCAGCTTTGGCTATAAAAACCGTTGTTATTTGAATTGCTAGAGAAGAAGATTGAAGTAGGAGACGATATAAGAGTGTTAAGAGTATAGTTGCTGTAGAAGTCAAGAAGAATAAAGACCACGATGTAAGAAGCAGACTCTCGGTACTTCATCGATTAGCGAGTGACTTGCTCAAACACGCCCCGACAATACTTACTGGAGTTCTTTTTCATCAACTATTTCTTCGAACAAAAAGACGCCCAGCGTTTTCAAAGTTCGGTTTAAAAGCTATAGGAGGTATAATTACTCTCTTAGCCGTGGAAAATATAGTAAAGTCGCAAAAAGTGAGACCGGGTTGGGGAGGCATTATGGTACCTCGTAAAACATCAACATTAAAAGAGCTTCGATTAGCTATCCTATGCTCAATGCTAAATTCACGAGACATGTAGACCACATGAACAAAACCTACAGCAGTTCTTTAGAGGTGGAAGCTCAGAATAAGTAACAAAAACGAAAATAAATATATTGAAAACTCATTCACGTTGCATGCAAATATACTCTTGAATTCTTAACATTTAGCATACGTTTACATAAATAACAGTGCTTATATTGGCAGGAGCATCTACTTTGTCCTCCGGTCTCCTCATAATTAAGAGCTTCGCACGGTTCTGTATGATACACGTATTTGGGGTGCATAAAATAGCGAGGGTTACTGCAGGCAGTAGGCATTGAATATTTAATCTTAGTTTGCATTTTGCATTAAATAAGGTGTAAAGAAAATTCGAGCACTAATTAGAAGGTGTCTGTTTCAGTTTCACCAAAACGTTTACTCACATGAAAGCAAATTAATGCACACGGCCACATAATATTTGCAAAAAAGTTCAACAATCGCACTATAGATACTATATATTTTACAGCTGGTCTCTTTGCGGAAGGCAGTCAAAGCTGGCAGCGCACGATTAATAGCAATATGATGTTGAAATAGAGGATATTACATGGCAGCGCCGGGATACGAATTTTATCTACGAGTGCTGAAAGAGATACCTTCAGCACGAGAAGGTAAAATTCGAATCCCCAAGCGGCCATGTAACGTTCTGTTTATTTTATAGATGCTGATGAAATTTTTACATAAAACACAATTTTTTTTATTCATTTTCGAAACAGCAAAATAGTGCAATTATAGTGGTCACCTATCGCAGAATGCCTGTTACAAAAATTTTATGAAACTCGGATATAAAGTTATAAAGAAGAAATAAAGACAATAATACTTATGATTTTCTGTTGCAAAAAGTCGAAATTAATGTTAGTAACCATGGCGACACCAATATCCTCACACGTGAAAGATAAAAATAGTAACTTTACTGCGCGCGATAAAGAAATGATTTTTTAGTAAAAGGAAAAATTCTGGTATTTCATTAGTATCTATATAATAAATAGCGGATACTAAATAGTTTCACGACAATTTAAGAGGTATAGATCGCCCAAATGTACGTTAACTAAACGAGATGTCATTATGAGGTTTTCGTGCGTTTCGCCTCTCATAACAAACCCAAAAATTAAATTCCTTTCCAGCCATCTGACCTCAAGTAAGTTAATAACACAAATATATTACGTTCTGCTAGGAAGATAGCGATGGCTCAAGCTTGTTAACAGCTTGTGTTACTGGAAAGTTTATGCCAAATTACTGCAGAATGTTAATGAAGAAATACATCAAGGTTGAACTGCACCGACAACATTTTAATACATGAAAAATCATTAAATTCGGCCGTGTATGAACAAGTTTCACCTGGCTTATCATAGCAAGCTAGTATTTCTTAAAAGCTTAATTTGTCTGAATTTTCTCTTTTTCTCTCTCTCTCTCTTAAAAGTATCTCAATCTTTTAAACTTAAAACGGATATTAATTAGTTTAGTTTTCTGCCAAATTACTTCAGTACGTACGAAAACAAAGGTTATCAAGGAGCAACGAAAGACCTAAAAAGTTATTAAAATAGTCAGTGAGCTATATATAGTTCAAGTTCGTGACACTGTATTTGGTCTGCTTGGGCTTCAGTTAGAAAAACTTATAGTCTGTGCCAGGCTCTCAAATAGTAGAGATGTCGCAAAAACCATAACTATGCGAAAATAAAGCGAAAATAAGACGCTCTTGGTCTGAGATAGTATGCTCTCTTCTCAGTGCCCGCTTGTTTTGCCATTCACGACCTCTGCACAACACTATCTTGGAGCCTGGAAGAGGCTTAAAAAAAAACAAACAATTTGTGCTCGACCTTAAACTATTTTATGTCTTACTTCAACTTTTCAAAACAAATACATCTCGGCATTTTTGTTTTTGTTGAACTGAGGTTCATGATAATTATAAAAACAAGAAGACTAGTTTGTGTAATCAAATGGTGACGAATAATTCAATTCCAGGCCAAACTTTTAATGGTTTCCCTACCATCTAGACATGTTGTGCTCTTTAGTGTGTTAGGACTTGTAACATCATTTTTTATTCCCCTAATGTCTTCATTCATAACATCTCACCTAGACATCATTAAACTTGGACGCCATCTCGGGCATTCAGAGTACAAAAGCTGCCATAGCTGAATTTATGAATTAGTATAGGTAATAGCATGATTTGTAGTGATATTTGGCATAAATACCACGAGTGATATTTCAAAATTGTTATACGTAATTTCACGAGCCGTTAGTGATATTTATGCAAAATATCACGTACAAATCATGCTATTATTTGTTTGTAATACTACCCGCACGAAATTTCGCGCCAAATTAAGGAGTAACTTGTACCCGAGACATAACCATGCACCTAGCCTTAGTTAATTAGGTAATTTAAAAGATACAATGACACACTCCCACCCGTATAAAAGAAAGCGATATGTTGGCACCTGCATATCGTTGCATCGCAGCCAAATGGCGCTAAAAAATTTTACTGAAAATTACAGCAAAACAGTCGAAGAACTATCCTGTTCGGCGGAATTCTTCAGAGGTGTAGATTGCGAGCTATTTTCCTTTCAGCGCTAAATATTTTTCTTTCCGTTAGTGCATTTCTGGGGAAAACTCTGAGCCTATAGTTGCCCTACGCAAGGAAACTTCACTTCATGCGCCGTCCAAACACTTGTATCGTAACCTAGCGATAACTGATCTCTGTTGGTATCATTGCTGAACCTTTGGCTGTGACTTATTGGACTTCTGTTGTGAAAGAAAGATGGGATATTTGCTATTACGCTTATTTGGCAGAAAACCTTTCAGGTTATACTTTGTGTTCAGTGTCTTTATTAACATTGACTGCAATAAGCGTGGACAGACCTCTCGCCTTGTTGCTAGGGCTCAGATACAGACAAGTTACCATGCGCTTAGATAATTAGTTTACACAATATAGATGCTGTAGGGAAATACTGATGTTAGTAATTTTAAAGTGCGTACTTGCGGGTAGTTACAGGGCAGTGAAATGGCAGTCAGTAGACAAATTTGACACACTTCCACCCATATAAAAGGAAATGATACGTTAAACAGTACAGGCAGCTGCATATCGTTGCATCGCAGCCAAATGGCGCTAAGAAATTTTACTGAAGACGACAGCAAAACACTCGAAGAACTATCCTGTCCGGCGGAATTTCTCAGAGGTGTAGATCTAGATGGCGAGCTTATCTTTTTATCAGCGCTAAATATTTTTCTTTCCATCACTGCATTTCTGGGGAACACTCTGATCCTAGTTGCCCTACGCAAGAAAACTTCACTTCATCCGCCGTCCAAACTCCTGTATCGTAACCTAGCGATAACTGATCTCTGTGTTGGTATCATTGTAGAGCCTTTGGCTGTGACTTATTTTACTTCTGTTGTGAAAGAAAGATGGGATATTTGCTATCACGCAAATTTGGCACTACTTTTCTCACGTTATACTTTGTGTGGAGTGTCTTTAACAACTTCGACTGCAATAAGTGTGGACAGACTTCTCGCCTTGTTGCTGGGGCTCAGATACAGACAACTTGTAACTTTGAGAAGAACATGTATAATTGCTTTTGGTTTTTGGATTTTGTCTATCGTTGGTTCATCTACTATATTTTGGAATCCTTATATACTTCTTTGTCAATACATATTTACAGCTCTGTGTCTAGTCACCACAATCTTCTCTTACACAAAAATTTCCTATACTCTGCGTCATAATCAAATACATGTTCGCAACCATGTTGCTCAAGGACAACCGAGCCAAGTAATTCCCACACTGAACATAGCTCGATACAGAAAAACAGTGTACAGTGCAATGTGGGTGCAGGGAACATTGATTATTTGTTATCTACCGTATTTTATAGCAGTAGCTTTGCAACTTCAGAGAGGGATGACTTTATCCATTTACCGTGCTCAGCAATTTACGGCTACCTTAGTGTCTTTGAACTCGTCATTAAACCCGTTACTGTACTGCTGGAAGATCAGAGAAGTGAGGCAAGCTGTAAAAGAAACATTAAGGCAAATGTTCCGTTGTTCGAGTTAGTGTACTATGCTTTTCCGCTGTATTATTTATCAGTAATTATTAAAATTCATTCCAAAATTGCCGTAAACTGTTGTAACTACATTTAATACTTTTGTGAAGTATTTTGAACGTTATTTTCAAAGTTTCAAGGTTAGTCTTGATTTTGTCCACATAATTAGGTCTTTTTCTGTTTTGACCTTTTGTTTCTACTTGTACTTGAATTTTTTCTTAGCTCGCCAATTTGCTCAATACCAATTGTTAGGAATATTCTTCGCTTGCCATTTTCCAGTGTTAGTTGTTCTTAGGTGGTCATGTTTGAGATGTTAGTGCTGACCTTAGTTATTAAGTCCCGTTAAAGTTTCTGTTTGGGTTTCAGTTCCCCAGCGTTTTAGTTGTGACGATCGCAACCATGTAGATTCAGTCATACCAAAACCTTACCCATACCGAGTTTAACTTGTTTTTATTCCCACGGTCAGCTAACCCAAACATGTCCAGCTTTGGCTATAAAAACCGTTGTCATTTGAATTGCTAGAGAAGAAGATTGAAGTAGGAGACGATATAAGAGTGTTAAGAGTATAGTTGCTGTAGAAGTCAAGAAGAATAAAGACCACGATGTAAGAAGTAGACTCTCGGTACCTCATCGATTAGCGAGTGAGTTGCTCGAAGACACCCCCACAATACTTACTGGCGTTCTTTTTCATCGACTATAATTACTCTCTTAGCCGCGGAAATCATTGTTAAGTCGCAAAAAGTGAAACTGGGTTGGGGAGACATTATGGTACCTCGTAAAACAGCAACGGGAAAAGAGCTTCGATTAGCTATCCTATGCTCAATACTAAATTCACGTGACATGTAGACCACATGAACAAAACCTACATCAGTTCTTTATAAGTGAAAGCTCAGAATAAGTAACAAAGACGAAAATAAAGATATTCATCTTGAAAACGCATCCACGTTGCAAGCAAATATACACTTGAATTCTGAACATTTAGCATACGTTAACACAAAAAACAGTGCTTACATTGGCAAAAGCATCTAATTTGTCCTGTGGTCTTCTCATAATTAAGAGCTTCGCAAGGTTCTGGATGATACACGTGTTTGGATTACATAAAATGGCGAGGGTTACTGCAGGCAGTAGGCATTGAATATTTAATCTTAGTTTGCATTTTGCACAAAATAAGGGGTAGAGAAGATTCGACCACTAATTAGAAGGTGTCTGTTTCAGTTTCACCAAAAGGTTTACCCACGTGAAAGGAAATTGATCCACACGACCACATAATATTTTGCAAAAAAGTTCCACAATTGCACCATGTATATTATATATTTTACAGCTGGCCTCTTTGCGGAAGGCAGTCAAAGCTGGCAGCGCACTATTAATAGCAATATGATGTTGAAATAGAGGGTATTACATGGCCGCGTGGGGATACGAATTTTATCTTCAAGTGCTGAAAGAGATACTTTCAGCATGAGAAGATAAAATTCGTATGCCCAAGCGGCCATGTAATGTCCTGTTTATTTTATAGATGCTGATGAAATTCCTACATAAAACGCAACTTTTCGAAACAGCAAAATAGTGCAATTAAAGTGGTCACCTATCGCAAAATGCCTGTTACAAAAATTTTATGAAACTCGGATATAAAGTTATAAAGAAGAAATAAAGACAATAATACTTATGATTTTCTGTTCCAAAAAGTCGAAATTAATGTTAGTAACCATGGCGACACCAATATCCTCACACGTGAAAGATAAAAATAGTATCTTTACTGCGCGCGATAAAGAAATGATTTTTTAGTAAAAGGAAAAATTCTGGTATTTCATTAGTATCTATATAATAAATAGCGGATACTAAATAGTTTCACGACAATTTAAGAGGTATAGATCGCCCAAATGTACGTCAACAAAACGAGATGTCATTATGAGGTTTTCGTGCGTTTCGCCTCTCTTAAAAAACCCAAAAATTAAATTCCTTTCCAGCCAACTGACCTCAAGTAAGTTAATAAAACATATATATTACGTTCTGCTAAGAAGATAGCGATGGCTCAAGCTTGTTAACAGCTTGTGTTACTGGAAAGTTTATGCCACATTACTGCAGAATGTTTGAAGAAATACATCAAGGTTGAACTGCACCGACAACATTTTAATACATGAAAAATCATTAAATTCGGCCGGTGTGTGAGCAAGTTTCACCTGGCTCATCATAGCAAGCTAGTATTTCTTAAAAGCTTAATTTGTCTGAATTTTCTCTTTTTTTTTCTCTCCCTCTTAAAAGTATCTCAATCTTTTAAACTTAAAACGGATATTAATTAGTTTAGTTTTCTGCCAAATTACTTCAGTACGTACGAAAACAAAGGCTATCAAGGAGCAACGAAAGACCTAAAAAGTTATTAAAATAGTCAGTAAGCTATATATAGTTCAAGTTCGTGACACTGTATTTGGTCTACTTAGGCGTCAGTTAGGAAAACTTAGCCTGTGCCAGGCTCTCAAATAGTAGAGACGTCGCAAAAACCATAACCATGCGAAAATAAGACGCTCTTGATCTGAGATAGTATGCTCTCTCCTCAGTCCCCGCTTGTTTTGCCATTCACGACCTCTGCGCAACACTATCTTGGAGCCTGGAAGAGGCTTAAAAAAAAATAAACAATTTGTGCTCGACCTTAAACTATTTTATGTCTTACTTCAACTTTTCAAAACAAATACCTCTCGGCATTTTTGTTTTTGTTGAACTGAGGTTCATGATAATTATAAAAACAAGAAGACTAGTTTGTCAGTAAACAAATGGTGACGAATAATTCAATTCCAGCCCAACTTTTAATGGTTTCCCTACCATCTAGACATGTTGTGTTCTTTAGTGTGCTAGGACTTGTAACATCATTTTTTATTCCCCTTATGTCTTCATTCATAACATCTCACCTAGACATCATTAAACTTGGACGCCATCTCGGGCATTCAGAGTACAAAAGCTGCCATAGCTGAATTTATGAATTAGCATGAGCATGATTTGTAGTGATATTTGGCATAAATATACCACGAGTGATATTTCAAAATTGTTATACGTAATTTCACGAGCCGTTAGTGATATTTATGCAAAATATCACGTACAAATCATGCCATTATTTGTTTGTAATACTACCCGCAAAGGTTTTGTAATTTTTACATGTAGGTATTTCAAATTAAGCTGAAATACCACTGCTTTTAGCCAATCAAATTAAAGAACTTTCTCATGTAGTAGTATAAACGCCGAAATTTCGCACCAAATTAAGGAGTAACTTGTACCCGAGATATAACCATGCATCTAGTCTTAGTTAATTAGGTAATTTAAAAGATACAATGACACACTCCCACCCGTATAAAAGAAAGCGATATGTTGGCACCTGCATATCGTTGCATCGCAGCCAAATGGCGCTAAAAAATTTTACTGAAAATTACAGCAAAACAGTCGAAGAACTATCCTGTTCGGCGGAATTCTTCAGAGGTGTAGATTGCGAGCTATTTTCCTTTCAGCGCTAAATATTTTTATTTCCATTACTGCATTTTTGGTGAAAACTCTGATCCTAGGTTCCCTACACAAGGAAACTTCACTTCATGCGCCTCCAAACTCTTGTATCGTAACCTAGCGATAACTGAACTCTGTGTTGGTATCATTGCTGATCCTTTGGCTGTGACTTATTGGACTTCTGTTATCAAAGAAAGAAGGGATATTTGCTATTACGCTTATTTGGCAGAAAACCTTTCAGGTCATACCTTATGTTCAGTGTCTTTATTAACACTGACTGCAATAAGCGTGGACAGACCTCTCGCCTTGTTGCTAGGGCTCAGACACAGACAAGTTGTAACCTTGAAAAGAACGTGTATAAATGCATTTGGGTTTTGGATTTTGTCTATAGTGGGTTCATCTAGTTATTCGCTTATAATAAAGCCGAAAGTTCCGCTCAGGCAATTTAACATGTCTGAGCGGATTGATTAGACTCCCTCGGTCTTAAAAGTAGCGCGAGGAAACAACTGATACAAGATCAATACACGTGCATGTCATAATCCAACCTAGTTAAGGTTGATTTCTGTCTATTTGAAGCTTTAAGTTATAACAAAACAAAGACATCACCTGCTTTGCTTTTGCTTAACAGTGCAATATCTCAGAAAAACAGGAAGAACTAAGAATGAAGTTACCATGCGCTTAGATAATTAGTTTACACAATATAGATGCTGTGGGGAAATACTGATGTTAGTAATTTTTAAAGCGCGTACTTGCGACTAGTTACAGGGTTACAGGGCAGTGAAATGGCAGTCAGTAGACAAATTTGACACACTTCCACCCATATAAAAGGAAATGATACGTTAAACAGTACAGGCAGCTGCATATCGTTGCATCGCAGCCAAATGGCGCTAAGAAATTTTAATGAAGACGACAGCAAAACACTTGAAGAACTATCCTGTCCGGCGGAATTTCTCAGAGGTGTGGATCTAGATGGCGAGCTTATCTTTTTATCAGCGCTAAATATTTTTCTTTCCATCACTGCATTTCTGGGGAACACTCTGATCCTAGTTGCCCTACACAAGAAAACTTCACTTCATCCGCCGTCCAAACTCCTGTACCGTAACCTAGCGATAACTGATCTCTGTGTTGGTATCATTGTAGAGCCTTTGGCTGTGACTTATTTTACTTCTGTTGTGAAAGAAAGATGGGATATTTGCTATCACGCAAATTTGGCACTACTTTTCTCAGGTTATACTTTGTGTGGAGTGTCTTTAACAACCTCGACTGCAATAAGTGTGGACAGACTTCTCGCCTTGTTGCTGGGGCTCAGATACAGACAACTTGTAACTTTGAGAAGAACATGTATAATTGCTTTTGGTTTATGGATTTTGTCTATCGTTGGTTCATCTACTATATTTTGGAATTCTTATATACTTCTTTGTCAATACATATTTACAGCTCTGTGTCTAGTCACCACAATCTTCTCTTACACAAAAATTTCCTATACTCTGCGTCATAATCAAATACATGTTCGCAACCATGTTGCTCAAGGACAACCGAGCCAAGTAATTCCCACACTGAACATAGCTCGATACAGAAAAACAGTGTACAGTGCAATGTGGGTGCAGGGAACATTGATTATTTGTTATCTACCGTATTTTATAGCAGTAGCTTTGCAACTTCAGAGAGGGATGACTTTATCCATTTACCGTGCTCAGCAATTTACGGCTACCTTAGTGTCTTTGAACTCGTCATTAAACCCGTTACTGTACTGCTGGAAGATCAGAGAAGTGAGGCAAGCTGTAAAAGAAACATTAAGGCAAATGTTCCGTTGTTCGAGTTAGTGTACTATGCTTTTCCGCTGTATTATTTATCAGTAATTATTAAAATTCATCCAAAATTGCCGTAAACTGTTGTAACTACATTTAATACTTTTGTGAAGTATTTTGAACGTTATTTTCAAAGTTTCGAGGTTAGTCTTGATTTTGTCCACATAATTAGGTCTTTTTCTGTTTTGACCTTTTGTTTCTACTTGTACTTGAATTTTTTCTTAGCTCGCCAATTTGCTTAATACCAATTGTTAGGAATATTCTTCGCTTGCCATTTTCAAGTGTTAGTTGTTCTTAGGTGGTCATTTGAGATGTTAGTGCTGACCTTAGTTATTAAGTCCCGTTAAAGTTTCTGTTTGGGTTTCAGTTCCCCAGCGTTTTAGTTGTGACGATCGCAACCATGTAGATTCAGTCATACCAAAACCTTACCCATACCGAGTTTAACTTGTTTTTATTCCCACGGTCAGCTAACACAAACATGTCCAGCTTTGGCTATAAAAACCGTTGTCATTTGAATTGCTAGAGAAGAAGATTGAAGTAGGAGACGATATAAGAGTGTTAAGAGTATAGTTGCTGTAGAAGTCAAGAAGAATAAAGACCAAGATGTAAGAAGTAGACTCTCGGTACCTCATCGATTAGCGAGTGAGTTGCTCGAAGACACCCCCACAATACTTACTGGCGTTCTTTTTCATCAACTGTTTTTCTGAAAAAAAGACGTCCAGTCTTTTAAAAGTTCGGTTTAAAAGCTATAGGAGGTATAATTACTCTCTTAGCCGTAGAAATCATTGTTAAGTCGCAAAAAGTGAAACCGGGTTGGGGAGACATTATGGTACCTCGTAAAACAGCAACGAGAAAAGAGCTTCCATTAGCAATCCTATGCTCAATGCTAAATTCACGAGACATGTAGACCACATGAAGCTCAGAATAAGTAACAAAAACGAAAATGAGTTTATTTGCTCGCATATAAAAAAGTTTATGTCATCTACACAATAATATGTAGTTATTTACACAGTTTAATGTAGGGTCAAGGTGGTTGATTTTAGTGACCTGATAATGTTCGTCAACATGTACAGGTGATTCTCTTGACCTTTGCTTCTTACTATATAATAGGCAAAAGGTACAGTCATGTAAAGTATCGATCACAAGATAATCAGGAGACCTCAGGGACCACTTATATCCCTGGAACACGTTCAGTAAAATTACTTTAGTCCTCGTTCCGTACATTTACTCAACATGTGCAGTAATTTTACTCTCCACGTTTTCAGTAAAATTACACAATCGCATGATCGTCTTTCTCGAGGAGTTATAAGGTGTGAACAACTTCAATTCCACTCACAATTTGCAAGCTCAATCTTCGGACGTTCAAGAAATCAAGCCTACGGCAAAGTTAAGTACTTTCCTTTTACTTCTGTCCCCCTCCTCTTTTTCTATGCCACGGAACAAAATTGTAAAGTTTTGATAATGGACATTCCTTCGTGAAACGTTTTCATTATTTCCTAAAGCAGCGCCGTGACAAACGGACGCTAGCTAATTTGAATTTGTCATCTATAGAAATCTGTTTTTCTGGGATTGGGGGAAGAACTGTCGCTAAACTTCGTTCCTTCGATTTAGGGCGCGTCAGAGCCTTTCAGCCTCATGTAAATACATCAAGGTTGAACTGCACCGACAACATTTTAAGACATGAAAAATCATCAAATTCGGACGTGTATGAACAAGTTTCACCTGGCGCATTATAGCAAGCTAGTATTTCTTAAAAGTATTAGTATTGTCTGAATTTTCTCTCTCTTTTTCTTTTTTCACTCAAAAGTATCTCAATCTTTTAAAATTAAAACGGATATCAATTAGTTGAGTTTTCTGCCAAATTACTTCAGTGACATTATACGTACGAAAAGGCTATCAAGGTGCACCGAAAGAGCTAAAAAGTTATTAAAATAGTCAGTGAGCTATATATATAGTTCAAGTTCGTGACACTGTGTTTGGTCTACTTGGGCGTCAGTTAGAAAAACTTATAGTCTGTGCCTGTGTCGCAAAAACCATAACTATGCGAAAATAAAGCGAAAATAAGACGCTCTTGATCTGAGAAAGTGTGCTCTCTCCCCAGTCCCCGCGTGTTTTGCAATTCACGAGCGCTGTGCAACACTATTTTGGAGCCTGGAACAGGCAAAATTGCAAATTTTTCACGTCTCCATTTTCTCACAATTCCCAGAAGAGACTTGAGCACATAGAAAACCAAACCAGAAATAGAAAAATGATCAGAAAGCCTCAGAGTCTAACAGAGTACAAAGAGAGAGAGAGAATTTACGGTTTGCGCATATCAAATGTAAGTACCCCAGGTCCACCATATTCAATAATTTTAAATTGCTGAGTTTTCAATACAAATTGTCATTTGCATATTTCTTAGCAAAGAGTCTTGTAGAAAACACTAGCAAGCATTAGAAGGCTTTTGTCATAATTAAATTGAATCCTTGGATTCGTACCCCTCCCTGCCTGCCGAAGGCGTTCAGTTAGTGGAGAGTAAAATTGCTGGGCGTTAATTAATCCTGCATGAGAACATGAAGATATGAGAAAGAAATAGAAAAAAAAATGTGTTGAATAAATTGTAACAAAATAAGTGCCCAGTAAAATGAATTAGTTTGCTAATAATAAAATTCATTCTCAGTTAAAACAGTTATGTTTAATTTTAGAACTCTCTAACATTGTAGGGCAGGGAGGGTTGTGTCAAAAAGAAACAGAGCATGTAAGGTGTCAACATAAGGAGTGTACTATTGTTCACTGACGCAGCATAATAAAGTCTAATAGGGTCATTCCTGCCTTGCATTCAAGCCCTCTCTGCAAGTTATCTGCTTTCCTACAGAATAGCCAGTAGAAAGAGAAATACAAAAGTGTAAAAATGTGAGAATAAACTTATCCCCTGACTCATATTGTTCAAGCTGAATGAAAATGTCGGTCTGTTTCACTGTACCCAAAAGATCTTTCATTTACCATCGCTCTACCAACCTATCTTTTTGGAAATAGGAAAAAATCATGTGAAAATACCGGTCACTCAGGAGAATAAGAGTACATCCTATGGTTTTCAGTGTTTAAAGTGAACACTCTTTTCTTGCAATGCTTTTTAAAGCAGTTACGGTTTATGAATTATTTCTTTCTTAAAACGAGCTTTCCTAAAACTTTAAACAGATTCATCCCGCGAAAATTTATGCGGACATTTTATATCTTTCTTTCTTGTTTGCCCTACCGACGGACCCACTTTTTTGTTTGAGACGGATGGATGAATAACAAAACATTGTTTGGGCGTGGCCTAAAATACCAAAAAATCAATGAAACCATACGAACTATCGCTATTTTCGAAAAGTTACCTGAACTTTGGCAACGGTTTTCCTTTAAGAGTATTTACGGCAGACGCTATATCTGTGTCTTCAAACTGATCAACGGCACATTCTGGCAGCATTTCTTTACAAGATGTATACACGGCCTCCCTAGAAAAATCAATCGTGCACACTTCCACGCCATCGTCAGTTTGAGAGGTTGTTTCTGAGTGTCTGTTAAGAACTTCTTCTAGGAGAAGAATCGTCGTCTCGCGTGTTACTATCTCATCTTTCCAGTTCGTCGCAGCTTTGTCGAAAGCAAAGCATACTTTCTTCTGCATGTTTCGCACGGTGTTAGGATGGCTCGCGAGGTCTAGCTTGTTAAAACAGTCCATCTCCTCCTTCTTACAACCTCCAAGCACTAGAATGGTGTAAATTCTAAATGTAAAATAAGAGTTCGGAATCCATGGATTCAGAATGCTTGCAAAGATCAATGCCTCCTTGTTTTTCGCGTTCTTTACTCTTTTGTTCCTTGGAAATGACGAAGAAACAAGGCAGTGCAAGTTGGGTGCTTTTTGTTGGATTTCTCTAATCAAATGGTCATTTCGGAAATCAGCAAGCTTCTCTAACTCCTCTCGGTACTTGTACGTGTTCGTCGGATCTTTTGAGTAGTTCTTTAGTTCTCTCTTTATTTCTTTTCCAATCTCTTCTTACACTTTATCGTGCAGTGGAGAAAATTTAGTGACGCCAACTGCGGCGGCTTTGTAGTTTTTGATTCCTAAGTTTTTTACAAGACGCTCTTCGTCACCTGTACACTCGTGTTCTATCACCTGACCACTAGCCTGAGAGCAAGCTCTCCTATTTGGGCGAGTGAAGCGACCCGACAACTGGAATATGCAACAAATATCTGAAAGATGAAGATAAAGACAAAAATTGATAAACAAAAATAAGTAGAAAACGTGCGGGCAATTCTTAGTAAGAGCTTATGTATATATCGATATAGCCTGCGAGCAAGCTCTCCTATTTGGGTAAGCGAAGTGGGCCTCGCGAGAACACGCGAGCGAGGGGGCCGACCCCTCGCGGCTTCGCCGCTCGCTCGCCCGTTCTCGCGAGACTCGCTTCACTCGCTCAAATAGGAGAGCTTGCTCGCAGGCTAATATCGATAAACAGTTGTCAATATCAGTTCAAATTTGTAAAGCTTCTTTTCGTTGAATATTTCTTTACCTGTATCGGAAGGAAAAAAATTAAATTATTGCCTCCATTGAAAGAAACGCTAATTGCAAGTACCTGCAGTTATTAAGCTTAATTAAGAATTTATCTATCTGGAAAAAGAACTACTTACCTTCACGACTGGCCTGGACGCTGTTTCGTCGTTTGTTGTTGTTACCACTGAACACATCAAATTCGCTAAAGCGCCTCCAAGATTTTCACTCTCATTCCGATCGGCTTCGAGCTGAAATAAAAATATCCTTGACCGACCTTTAGGTTCTCTTGGCTCTTGTATTTGTTGTGGAATATCCTTTATTTTCTTGGAGTTCGGTGTCGATCCGCTGGGGGAATTTCCATGGAGCCTCCACCTTTCGTAGACTCCGAATTGCCCTCGTCGATCCAGGCTTTGACAGCACTTTCAAGTTCATGGAACATCGTGCAGCAACTGAAAATTTTTCTTGCACATTTTTTGCAAGCTGATCTGGATTCTTCGCTCGCTGCACTGCAAATACCTATCCCAACGTTTCTGAGTAAGTCCGACAACACGATACTGCCGGCAGTGGACGATTTTTTTTCCGTTAACTCTCGATTTCTTGTGGCCTTGCATAACGGCACAGCCCCAGCTAGAATTTCACCACAAAGATAACATTTTTTACTTTTTTAGCGAGCGCCATCTGAACATCGCCGTGTGATTTTCTTTTCTCTTCCCGTGAGAGACATAGGGGATAATAGGGAGAGGGTATGATCTCAGGCTACTTTTCCCTTGTGAGGGCAGACGTTTTTCGCGCCTCGTTGAAATGAGATTCCCGCCAATGTACGCATACCGGCTGACTTCCGGTAAATGCTGATTGGCCCATTAACTTGACAGGTAGAGCTGACGTTCAGGTTTATTTAAATTAGAGGGCGGCTGGCGGCATGTTAAATAAATGTATCAGGCGTTTTTTTTTTCCTCTTGCCTCGTCCGCCCTTGAAAAAGAAAAAAATCGTAACATGACGGCGTTTGGTTTTCCCTTTACATATTTCTAATTACACACTATCGTACGCGATATTTTTATGGATAAAATGGTTTGCTTTTCCTCCCATACAACAAAGTGAGACCACCCGGGTGCGAGGGTAATTAAACAGAAACCCTTGGCGAGAGCAAGTATATACAAACTGACTGATCTGAATTTATTAAAGAGGAACTTTATAGTTTCTAGAAAAGCTGAGGTGTTGCATCGATGGGAAAGTAAAACACAAACGTTTGGTTTTATCAACTAACTAGATCGCCACCGTATTAGGAAGTCAGTTGGCCTAGTCTATCTACGGCCGTGGCCATTTTCCTTTACCAACTGGCTCAGTTAATAAGCAAAATTTTTATACAAACACCTGCTTTGCTGGGCAATAAATGGCGGGATTAAAGTCTAGAGTTTAGAAATATATTTAAAACTAAACGCAAAATCTATGCTTGAACGCTTTCTGATACCGGTTGTATTTTTAAGTATTTAGTTACGTTGATGTACTGAGAATGATATGAGGGCCACTCTCCCAGAGATCTGGCGGAATAAGGCAACACGAGTTGTTTTCTTTCATGGAAGAAGTGACATCTTGAAACAACTTTTAGGGAACAGGGGAATTTGTTAAGTTTTTCAGGTAACCGGGGAACATTGAATCTCTACCTTTAATTGAAAGAGGATCCAACAGCATACTTTTACTAATCGGGCCCTTAACGAGGCGAATTTCTCAGTTAGTTGCGACTTGTTTGTGAGTGTACCAAGGCCTCATGTCAATATGTCTGGTGAAGAGTTTGTTTCGCGTGTTAAGCTTTAATTTATAGTTCAAATACCATTGGCTTGACTCGAACACCATTACGATTTTACTGTTCTGGGAGCTTTGGAAACTTGGCAAAATTGACTTTTGAGGACCATGTGGAATGACTTTATGGCCGGAACAAGGGAGGAACTTCAAATTATTGAAGGGACATCAAGGGATGACATTGAATTTTAATGCCATAATTAAGACACATTAACAATAACAATACTTTTTAATGTTTGTTTTAGTTGTCTTAATTCAGGCATCCGTTTTCACTAAATAAGGATGAAGTTGAAATAGTGGATACGTAGCTAAAACTCAGTTTCAAGAGAAAAGTACGTCATGAGCTTTTCGCGCGCTTTGCTTCTTATAACAAACCCAAAAGTTATAAAACCGACCTTGTTGCGAACATATTTACATTTTTTCCAGACATTGAGGCTGACCTCAAGCTTGGTCAATTATGCTTATACATGTATAAACGGTGCAATGTGTAAACGAGCCCATATTGTTTTCTTTGACGTCAGCTTTAACGAACAACTGACAAAACTCGCAGATGGGCTTTAAGTTATTAGTGAAAGACTTGAAAGACCCACGAGTCATATCACTTTCCACCCAAATTAACTGAAAGCGAAATATAAACAAAGCAATCACTTGGATCTCTAAATGCATTGCTGACAAAAATGGTACCAGGGACAAACTTCACTGAAGATGAAAACCAGAAAACGTACGAAGAAGTGGTCTGCTCGGCGGAATTTATCAGAGGTGTAGACGGCGAGCTTATTTTTCTTTCAGCTCTTAATATTTTTCTTTCCATTACTGCATTTCTGGAGAACACTCTGATCCTAGTTGCCCTGCACAAGGAAACTTCACTTCATCCGCCGTCCAAACTCCTGTATCGTAACCTAGCGATAACTGATCTATGTGTTGCTATCATTACAGAGCCTTTGGCTGTGTGTTATGGGATTTTTGTTGTGAAAGAAAGATGGGATATTTGTTATTTTGCACATTCGTCGTTATATTACTCAGGTTATACTTTGTGTTCAGTGTCTTTATTGACAGCTGCTGCAATAAGTGTGGACAGACTTCTCGCCTTGTTGCTGGGGCTCAGATACAGACAACTTGTAACTTTGAGAAGAACATGTATAATTGTTTTTGGTTTTTGGATTTTGTCCATCGTTGGTTCATCTACTATATTTTGGAATCCTCATATACTTCTCTGGTATCATTACATAGGTACAGCTCTGTGTCTAGTCACCGCAATCTTCGCTTACACAAAAATTTCCTATACTCTGCGTCATAATCAAATACATGTTCAGAACCATGTTGCTCAAGGACAACCGAGCCAAGCAATTCCCGCTCTGAACATAGCTCGATACAGAAAAACAGTGTACAGTGCACTGTGGGTGCAGGGAACATTGGTTCTTTGTTATCTGCCGCTTAGCATCGTGGAGGCTTTGAGACCTCAAAGAGGCATTTCTTTATCCGTTTACCTTGCACGGCAATTTGCGGGTACAATAATGATCTCAAACTCGTCATTAAACCCGTTACTGTACTGCTGGAAGATCAGAGAAGTGAGGCAAGCTGTAAAAGAAACTTTAAGGCAAATGTTCCGTTGTTCAAGTTAGTGTACTATGCTTCTCCGCTGTATACTATTAAAATTCATGCAAAAGTTGCCGTTTAACTATTGTAACTACATTTAATACTTTTGTGAAGTATTTTGAACGTTATTTTCAAAGTTTCGATTGGGTCAAGGTTAGTCTTATGTTGTCCACATAATTAGGTCTTTTTCTGTTTTGACCTTTTGTTTCTACTTGTACTTGAATTTTTTCTTAGCTCGCCAATTTGCTTCATGCCATGTCAGGAATATTCTTCGCTTGCCATTGTCAGCTGTTAGTTGTTCTTAGGTGGTAGTGTTTATGATGTTAGTGCTGACCTTGGTTCTTAAGTCCCGTTAAAGTTTCTGTTTCGGTTTTTTCACCAGCGTTTTAGTTTTTCATTGGATTGTGACGATCGCAACCATGTAGATTCAGTCATACCAAAACCTTACCCATACCGAGTTTAACTTGTTATTATTCCCACGGTCAGCTAACCCAAACATATCCAGCTTTGGCTATAAAAACCGTTGTTATTTGAATTGCTAGAGAAGAAGATTGAAGTAGGAGACGATATAAGAGTGTTAAGAGTATAGTTGCTGTAGAAGTCAAGAAGAATAAAGACCACGATGTAAGAAGCAGACTCTCGGTACTTCATCGATTAGCGAGTGACTTGCTCAAACACGCCCCGACAATACTTACTGGAGTTCTTTTTCATCAACTATTTCTTCGAACAAAAAGACGCCCAGCGTTTTCAAAGTTCGGTTTAAAAGCTATAGGAGGTATAATTACTCTCTTAGCCGTGGAAATTATAGTAAAGTCGCAAAAAGTGAGACCGGGTTAAGGTTGGGGAGGCATTATGGTACCTCGTAAAACATCAACATTAAAAGAGCTTCGATTAGCTATCCTATGCTCAATGCTAAATTCACGAGACATGTAGACCACATGAACAAAACCTACAGCAGTTCTTTAGTGGTGGAAGCTCAGAATAAGTAACAAAAACGAAAATAAATATATTGAAAACTCATTCACGTTGCATGCAAATATACTCTTGAATTCTGAACATTTAGCATACGTTTACATAAATAACAGTGCTTATATTGGCAGGAGCATCTACTTTGTCCTCCGGTCTCCTCATAATTAAGAGCTTCGCACGGTTCTGTATGATACACGTATTTGGGGTGCATAAAATAGCGAGGGTTACTGCAGGCAGTAGGCATTGAATATTTAATCTTAGTTTGCATTTTGCATTAAATAAGGTGTAAAGAAAATTCGAGCACTAATTAGAAGGTGTCTGTTTCAGTTTCACCAAAACGTTTACTCACATGAAAGCAAATTAATGCACACGACCACATAATATTTGCAAAAAAGTTCAACAATCGCACTATAGATATTATATATTTTACAGCTGGTCTCTTTGCGGAAGGCAGTCAAAGCTGGCAGCGCACGATTAATAGCAATATGATGTTGAAATAGAGGATATTACATGGCAGCGCCGGGATACGAATTTTATCTACGAGTGCTGAAAGAGATACTTTCAGCACGAGAAGGTCAAATTCGAATCCCCAAGCGGCCATGTAACGTTCTGTTTATTTTATAGATGCTGATGAAATTTTTACATAAAACACAATTTTTTTATTCATTTTCGAAACAGCAAAATAGTGCAATTATAGTGGTCACCTATCGCAGAATGCCTGTTACAAAAATTTTATGAAACTCGGATATAAAGTTATAAAGAAGAAATAAAGACAATAATACTTATGATTTTCTGTTGCAAAAAGTCGAAATTAATGTTAGTAACCATGGCGACACCAATATCCTCACACGTGAAAGATAAAAATAGTAACTTTACTGCGTGCGATAAAGAAATGATTTTTTAGTAAAAGGAAAAATTCTGGTATTTCATTAGTATCTATATAATAAATAGCGGATACTAAATAGTTTCACGACAATTTAAGAGGTATAGATCGCCCAAATGTACGTTAACTAAACGAGATGTCATTATGAGGTTTTCGTGCGTTTCGCCTCTCATAACAAACCCAAAAATTAAATTCCTTTCCAGCCATCTGACCTCAAGTAAGTTAATAACACAAATATATTACGTTCTGCTAGGAAGATAGCGATGGCTCAAGCTTGTTAACAGCTTGTGTTACTGGAAAGTTTATGCCAAATTACTGCAGAATGTTAATGAAGAAATACATCAAGGTTGAACTGCACCGACAACATTTTAATACATGAAAAATCATTAAATTCGGCCGTGTATGAACAAGTTTCACCTGGCTTATCATAGCAAGCTAGTATTTCTTAAAAGCTTAATTTGTCTGAATTTTCTCTTTTTCTCTCTCTCTCTCTTAAAAGTATCTCAATCTTTTAAACTTAAAACGGATATTAATTAGTTTAGTTTTCTGCCAAATTACTTCAGTACGTACGAAAACAAAGGCTATCAAGGAGCAACGAAAGACCTAAAAAGTTATTAAAATAGTCAGTGAGCTATATATAGTTCAAGTTCGTGACACTGTATTTGGTCTGCTTGGGCTTCAGTTAGAAAAACTTATAGTCTGTGCCAGGCTCTCAAATAGTAGAGATGTCGCAAAAACCATAACTATGCGAAAATAAAGCTAAAATAAGACGCTCTTGGTCTGAGATAGTATGCTCTCTTCTCAGTGCCCGCTTGTTTTGCCATTCACGACCTCTGCACAACACTATCTTGGAGCCTGGAAGAGGCTTAAAAAAAAACAAACAATTTGTGCTCGACCTTAAACTATTTTATGTCTTACTTCAACTTTTCAAAACAAATACATCTCGGCATTTTTGTTTTTGTTGAACTGAGGTTCATGATAATTATAAAAACAAGAAGACTAGTTTGTGTAATCAAATGGTGACGAATAATTCAATTCCAGGCCAAACTTTTAATGGTTTCCCTACCATCTAGACATGTTGTGCTCTTTAGTGTGTTAGGACTTGTAACATCATTTTTTATTCCCCTTATGTTTTCATTCATAACATCTCACCTAGACATCATTAAACTTGGACGCCATCTCGGGCATTCAGAGTACAAAAGCTGCCATAGCTGAATTTATGAATTAGTAATAATAATAACCTTTATTTATTACCTTTGGCGATAAGAATTACGGTAATATTACAATAAAAATTCAAAACACTACATATTATATATACATATCAAATTAAGTTAAGATTAGCACCTCTAGGAATAAATGATTGTTTGTGCCTAACAGTGCGTGATACAGGTATTCTGAGGTGCGCTGGGTTAGTCTTACAAGATCTTAGATTATGGCCATGATCCACTGGCTTTTCTAAAAAAACGTTTACAAGGATGTGCTTCAGATTCTAGGATACGTTTAAATTCTTTCCTCGTCAAATTCTGACGCCTAGTTACAAGTGACTCAACAGTATCCCTAGGGAGACCAATGACATTTAGACATCTATTCTGCACTCTCTGTAGATCTTCTTCGAGGTAAATGGGCAGCCCTCCCCAGACAGGCGAGGCATATTCTAAAACAGGTCTAATCTTAGTGATGTAAGTTGTAAGACCAATGTCCCTGGGGAGATGGGCTGTTCTACAGACTCTAAGATAGTGGATCCGTTTACACGCTTTGCTGACAATACTTGAGACATGTGTATTCCACTAGAGATCGTTCTGTACATATACACCCAGTAGTTTAAACACAGCATGAAAAGGCAAATTTAAGTTAGCATAATGTGAGCGTAAAGCTGGTGTAAAGTTTGGATTTACACACCTTTACACGACCTTTACATTACGTAAAGTTAAGCTTTACGCTACATTTACACTTTTGCGTAAAGCTGGAGTAAAGAAACACCTGTAAGTGGACTAAAAGCCAGCGTAAAGCTTGAATAAACTTCACATTTACGCCACCTTTACATAGATCTAAATAAAGTGTATAGGCATCTTTAGGCCAGATTTACATGTACTTTGATGTAAAGTTAACATGCTCTTGTCTTGCAGAAAAAGCGCGACAACAGACATAATACGTATAGCTGGTATAAACTCCACATTTACGCCACCTTTACATCTAAATAAAGCGTTTAGGCATCTTAGTAAGCCAGATTTAAATGTATAACTGGTGTAAAGTTGCAACATGCTCATGTATTGGCTGTAAGGCAAAGCTCAACAACAGACATGACTACATTTTCTGCTATTTTCTTCTTTGCATAATTATTTTAAACCCTAGAGGGAAAATAAAATGAGAAAATACAACGTTGGGAAGGAAAGGAGCCAGTTAAATCAATCAATCTGCTGTATTCAATCAAATTCTGTTTTATTTGTTCAAAAATCATTTTCTTATATGTCACCATTTGTAAAAAAATCTTGTTCTATCATCTCTTTAAGTCTAACTGTAACAGACAAATGCAAAATTGAAAACCTTGTTACAATAATAACATCAGTTACCACTTAAAATAAAGTAAAATTGAAAACTTCATTCCTACAGCAGAAGCTTTGAATAAATTGTCTTATAATTTAATTCTTGCTTGAAATATTTAAACCTTTTTTCTAGAAATGCACAACTATATGTAAAATTGAAAACTTCATTCTTATCTTAAAGACAAGTTGAACAGAAACATTTAAAATCTTGTTCTATCATCTCTTTAAGTCTAACTGTAACAGACAAATGCAAAATTGAAAACCTTGTTACAAAATAACATCAGTTACCACTAATATTGAAAACTTCATTCCTAAAGCAGAATCTTTGAATACCTTGTCTTATAATTTAATTCTTGCTTGAAATATTGAAGGCTTTTTTCTTGAAATGCACAACTATATGTAAAGTTGAAAACTTCGTTCTTTTTTTAAAAAACAAGTTGAACAGAAACTTTAACACATGTTCTTGTATCAATGTTTGTATCAAATGCCTTGAAACAAGTGTCAAAATAAAAAAAAATGCAATCCCAAGTGTAGTAAAAATAGAAACTGTTACCTATTTGGTAGTATCACTGCAAAAAAAGTTGTTGCAAAAATATAAATTAAAAAAAAGAATGTACTTGTAAAAATATCAATAAGCTGGCGAAGCAGAACGCCTATGGGCCACGTCCTTTTTTGACTTTAAAGTTTTTTTTTGTTTGGATGTCTTGGGAGTGGAGCTACAGTCAGGTAAGAGGGACGAAGTTCCAGATCTTGAAGAAAGGGTGCTGGGGGATGGCGTCACTGTTGCTGGCAGACGGGCAGAACTGGTACTGGGGGATGGAGTTGTAGTTCTTGCTGGACAAGATGAAGGAGAAGGGCGGGTGGGTGGACTTCCAGTTGTTGGAGGACGGGTACGGGAAGGTGGAGTTCCAGATGAAGGAGGATGGGTGCTGTTAGGTGGAGTTCCAGATGAAGGAGGACAGGTGCGGGTAGGTTGAGTTCCAGATGAAGGAGGATGGGTGCGTGTAGGTGGAGTTCCAGATGAAGGAGGACGGGTGCGGGTAGGTGGAGTTCCAGATGAAGGAGGACGGGTGCTGGTGGGTGGTATAACTGCTGGCGTAGGATGACTTGGAGTTCTAGTACATGTAGATGAAGATGGCCGGGTGCCAGGTGTAGGGGCTGGATTCTCAGCCCTGACTGCCCATTCTAGAGGCTCAGTGGGTCGGCGTCTTGTTGATGGCATTGGGTGCGGGCGTCTTGTCACCAGGTGTACCCTTTTGGATTCGAGGCTTCTGGAATAAGCCTCATCAAGCTTTCTCTTAGCTTTAGTTAGAGAAGTCCTCTCCCATGGAAGCCTTTAGTCATTACATTAAAAATTAAAAAAACGAAAATTTTTCCAACACCTTAGTAAGGTTTAAATAAGAAGATACAGTGTATATAAACTTTTCAAATGGGTCAAAACAGTCTTCTCAAAAAATAATAAAAAAAAAACATCTTAACTTAGTATTATACCAAATTAAGATGTTTTATAGTTTAAAATAATTATTAGTATTTTCATGTAAGGTACAAGAAAACTGATGAAGTTAAATTTTGATAAAAAAACAGCAATTCTAACACACAAATTAATGTAATGGTGGGTCAAAATGGTCTCTTCCAAAATGAAAATATTTAGTATAATCTAGCATAATTCAAATTAAAAGCTTAAACAATTTTAGATAAGAAATAAAAAGACTGAAAGCCTAATACATGTATATCATTGATGGTTTCTTGACTTAGTCCTTTCACTCCCAGAAGTGTTTACAGTCAAATTTAACAAAAAAATCCAAATAACAAATCATTTTCATAAACTGATGATGTAAAAGTTAGATGCACAAGGCTGTCACTGAAATTGCAAGTTGTTAGAGAGTAAATGAAATTAGTGAGCGGGACATTGAAAGGGTGGTAAGTTGTTTGTGTTTTAATAAATTATCCTTTCGTTTCCTCTCAAAATAGCAAAGTATTGGGCTCAAAGTAGCCAATTTAAAGTCTGGTTTATGGCCCTCAGTGACAGCCCTGGAACCACTTTACAAGACTAAAGCTTGTAATTAACATGTATTAATCCTGTTTGCATTGAGAGGACTTTCTGTCACCAACATCCCATACCATGCTGATCTGCTGAATAAATAGAAAGCAAGTATTATTTAAGTAAACTACACAGATTACTTGTAGGCTAGTGATAATACACTTAATCGGGCACTAAAGGCACAAGTACATGTACAGTAAGGGGGTGCTTACATGAGAAAACTTGCACTGGCACGAGTCTCATACCGGGATGACTTTTTGATTTTGCGTCGGGTTTACATTATGACTGAGTCATTTCATATCTCGTTATTTGAAGGTACACTTCATGTTGATAAAATACACGTGTGATTCAAAATCGCAAACATTATGCATGTGCTACCTATTCCAGTCCACCGGCTGTGAGATTTCGTACCAGAGTGAAATTCTTGCCCTGGTACAAGAACCGGGATGAAGTCACTCTGGGGTGACACGCGCCGGCATGACATTTTGTGGTGGTATCATGTAAACAAATATAGAGCCATGAGAGGGAACCGGAGTGAACTCGCTCCGGGGTGAAAGTCGAACCCGGTGTCATGTAAACACCCCCTAAGTTGCCAGAGGACACCCCCTGCTATTACTTAATAATATTTTTTTCTGCACTTATGGCCAAATTACTACAATCAGCACAATTTTACTTGACAAAGGGTTCCCCACATGGCTCTTTTCACAAACCAAGACTAAAAATTTGAAAAAATGATAAGGCATTTTCCACAAGGGAATTAATAACAGAGCAAAACCTGAGCAGCAAATGAGTTCAATGTCTACAAATTCACACAACTGAATAAGATTCATCTGACTGTTAAAGATTCAAAATGTTTGACTAGTATGAGTTAAAGGCTTTCCTTAAAAGCAATTATATTGACATTTAGAACCCTACTTGATGTTGAGTGATTAATGGGGAGACTGACTGAAGCATAATATATATATGTTAAATTTATTAATAATGGTTTACTGTATTATTAGAGTTCAATGTTTTAAAATGTATATCTTTTTTTTATTTTCATGTATGCATTTTTATAAAAGTATCATCCATAAATATTGTTGTAAAGTGCTGTGAAAAAGTAATGGATGTACACTATTATTATTATTAGAGAGTAAGCAGCATGCAAAGAAAGTAGTGTCTGATAGCCCGGGGCTAGTGAATTTTGCTATCGAGCTAGTGAATTTTGAACTTAACTTGCCCGATGGGCAACAACTTGTTTCTTTAAATTTTATTTTCCTTAAAACTTAGATTTACTGATGACACAACTATGGTGCAAATAGAACAACTTCTAGTTTCTAACATGATTGTGTGCTTTGCTTCCCAAAAAGTAAGGCATTCAATTTCCTGCAGTATGTACTGCACTGTATCCTCTCAAGAACCATAATATAATTTCATAAGAGCAGTGCACAGTAAAGATTGAAATGAATGGTAATATATGAAATGAATCATTCTTTGAAGTGCAGATAAAGGTATGAACCTCTGAAGATGTTAACAACCATGTTGGCACTTACATGAAAATACATTCTAATTCAATCATGGTCTGCATTAGCTATGCATTGAGACTCATGAAAATGTCTATTCATTCTCTGTTCATTTAAGTTAAAACCCACGTAATTTAAAATCATAAATAAACTTTTGTACCTGCTTCAAAAAATACATGCATGCTATTAAATTATTCACTACTTATGACCTGGATTGCAGAGAGGTTTTGTTCCCTATGACTGCCCGGGGAATTGGAAAGCTTGAAAATATAGAACCAGACTAGATTACCTTTGCCTACTTGTAAATTCAACACTTGTTAACACTTTTCTATTCTGTTTATTAGTTCTTCTATAGTCTGTGAAAATTTTCATAAGAATGTTTGTATCACATTACATGTAAGCTTACTTTATACAGATGTTCTTTCTTAATTCCATTTCTTTTAGTAATTCCCAGTACCAGTGACCAAACTCCTATTTTCCAGTACAAAACAAGGAAACTCTACACCTTCAGACCCCCAAAGTCTTTACATAATTTTACATTATCATCTTCATCGTCATGGTCTCGTTGCTTGCTTAGTATTGAAAGGTTATGCCAAATAAATACATCTGTTTAGTTATAATTTACTTTAAACGGTTAATGCTGGTTTCATTACTCACTTAAATGTTAGTTACTGAATAATTGACACAGTCATTGGAACTAATCATAAACAAGTTTGGAATTATGCTTAAAAAGTTAGAGAAAAGGCGAGCCAGAACAACTTACCTTGCCTTGCTATCTGCTCTTTTCAGTGAAATCTTGAGTGTCAAAGAACCTTAGTAATACAGTCTTGGTCTGTGTTGTGAACATTCCAGTGTTAATGCTTGCGCTTCTCACGATGTTTCTGTCTCCATCTCGTCCCGAAAGGGTTGCTTTACACTTGAGAAGTGATCGATTACTAAAGGCTGATAGTGCAATAATAATTTCTAACAACCTGGGGTCCTGTGATGCTATCAAGAAGCATAATTATGTATGAACGATCTCCAAACTTCCAAAGAAGCAAGTTTGAAACCGTTTGACACTTTCAAAATGGACGCCAAATCAACGAGCCCGATTGAGCATGTCCAAAGGAACAAGCCCGCTGACCAGCTGTCCCTTCACTGTATTGTTTCCAGGCCCCTTTCTTTCAATAAATTGCCCGTTCCCAAAACTGAAGTCCGCGGACTTAAAATAAGGAAGCGATAAAGGAGATTCAACAATGAAGCCAGTACTCCGTTGAATGTAAAATGGTCAGAGTAATTTGTAAATGCGTTCTTTCACTTTAAGTAATGCGTTCTTTCTTTAAGTAAAACTCGCCGTTTTTGCGCGGCGATATTTTTTCTTTATTTTTCCAATTATTTCAATTTGATCAAATTACAGTTGAAACTCTCTACAACGGCCACCTTAGGGACATCGAAGAAAGTGGTCATTGTAGAGAGGTTGAAAGAAGAGTGAATGTATGTATGTCATGTATGGACCGTCCACCAAAAAAAAAATGGCCCGTGTAGAGACAAGGAAGAGGTGGCCGTTAGTTCCGAGGTTCGAGTCAATATAACATGATACTACCTCAATTTTTTCTGAAATTTGGTGAGCTTAAAACTGCAACAAACTGTACTATCAAACCCAGTTATACTGTACTGACTGAAATCAATGAGGCAATACTACTGAGTATTGAAGGCTATTGTGTTTGCCGCGACAGATATGCCGTTTTTCGAAAATTGCCACACAGTCGCAAGTTATATCTTTGCATGAACCCTGCTGGCAGGATTTTCTTTTCAGCTTCATTTTTGAACGGGCTCGAAGTCGTTTGCACCGCCAAAAAAAAACAATTTGCGTGGTTGGCTTGTTTACATCGCACACCAACATCGAACACCAAATGTCTTGAGTGATCAAAAAAACTACGCGAACTAGTGTCAGGAATCAAACGACTTACTAAAAGCAGTGCCGGGAATAAATTCCTCATTAGGAAGGTAGCATTATATAACAACCTTACTAAACCTTTACATGTAGCGTAAATGAGCGTAAAGCTGTTACAACAACTTTATGCTAGCTTTACTAAAACTTTAAGAGGCGAGCGCGTAAATTTACCTTTACAAACCTTTACGCGCCGTGGAAAGTTTGCGTAAAGTTGGATGACCAACTTTACGCAGGTTTACGCAAACTTTAATTCTGCGTAAATCTCCATTTTCATGCTGTGAAACTCTGAAACCCTCTTCAGTTCAGTAGGCCCGATATTAATAGGAGCAGGAATTGGACAGGACTTCTTGAAGGTGATCCACATATCTTTGGTCTTTTTAGCATTCAGCTCCATTTTATTCTGCACAGCCCATCTTTCCAAGTGAGTCACAGCATCCTGCATTTGACTGACAGAGTCCTTAAAAACAAGCTCGTATAGGGTGCAGTCATCAGCGTATTTGCAAGTGGATACAGGTATTCCCCTGGGGATGCAGCCCTCAATATCGTTGACATGCACATTAAAAAGTGTAGGAGAAATGACACCGCCCTGGGGTACATCAGCAATCACCTCACCATGTCTGGAGAGGACTCCCGGGAGCTTAACCTGCTGTGTTCTGCCTGATAGGTAGCTCTGTGTCCATTTCCAAAAGCTCTTGGTGATGCCCATGCCAGCGAGTTTAGTCAACAGAACGCCATGATCCACCAGATCGAAGGCTTTTCGGAAGTCTACAAAGACCACATGCACGCCATTATATAGACTACCAGAATCTGTAGCGTTATACCAGTCTTGTGTGATGCTGGCAAGCGCAGTCATAGTAGATCTGTCCGCCGTAAAAGCGTGTTGGGAAGCATTAAGACTTAGGTCCTTTAGGTTTAGCTTAAGCTGGATCCTCTCCAGAACCTTGGCGACTTGTGGCAAAACT
>OZ037997.1:7061809-7086809 GCA_964035705.1 Porites rus | reverse complement strand
TGAAAATGAAGTTACCATGCGCTTAGATAATTAGTTTACACAATATAGATGCTGTGGGGAAATACTGATGTTAGCAATTGAATTGCAATGCACCGACAACACCTGAAAAATCATTGAATAGTCCACCGAGTTAGTTTTACCTGGTTCATCACATGCACAGTTCGACTATATGGTTTGAAAAACTACAAAACTCAGTGCTAAACCCCCATCCGATTTCTTACTCTGTCTGCTGGCCCGACGAAGACGAGCCCTTATTGTTTTTTTGACGTCAGCTTTAACGAACAATTGACAAAACTCGCAGATGGGCTTTAAGTTATTAGTGAAAGACTTGAAAGACCCACGAGTCATATCACTTTCCACCCAAATAAACTGAAAGCGAAATATAAATAAAGCAATCACTTGGATCTCTGAATGCATTGCTGACAAAAATGGTACTAGGGACAAACTTCACTGAAGATGAAAACCAGAAAACGTACGAAGAACTGGTCTGCTCGGCGGAATTTATCAGAGGTGTAGACGGCGAGCTTATTTTTCTTTCAGCTCTTAATATTTTTCTTTCCATTACTGTATTTCTGGGGAACACTCTGATCCTAGTTGCTCTGCACAAGGAAACTTCACTTCATCCGCCGTCCAAACTCCTGTATCGTAACCTAGCCATAACTGATCTATGTGTTGCTATCATTACAGAGCCTTTGGCTGTGACTTATTTTACTTCTGTTGTGAAAGAAAGATGGGATATTTGTTATTTTGCAGATTCGGCAGGCAATTACTCGGGTTATACTTTGTGTTCAGTGTCTTTATTGACAGCTGCTGCAATAAGTGTGGACAGACTTCTCGCCTTGTTGCTGGGGCTCAGATACAGACAACTTGTAACTTTGAGAAGAACATGTATAATTGTTTTTGGTTTTTGGATTTTGTCCATCGTTGGTTCATCTACTATATTTTGGAATCCTCATATACTTCTTTGGTATCAATACATAGGTATAGCTCTGTGTCTAGTCACCGCAATCTTCGCTTACACAAAAATTTCCTATACTCTGCGTCATAATCAAATACATGTTCAGAACCATGTTGCTCAAGGGCAACCGAGCCAAGCAATTCCCGCACTGAACATAGCTCGATACAGAAAGGCAGTGTACAGTGCACTGTGGGTGCAGGGAACATTGGTTCTTTGTTATCTGCCGTTTAGCATCGTGGACGCTTTGACACCTCAAAGAGGCATTTCTTTATCCGTTTACCTTGCACGGCTATTTGCGGGTACAATACTGTTCTCAAACTCGTCATTAAACCCGTTGCTGTACAGCTGGAAGATCAGAGAAGTGAGGCAAGCTGTAAAAGAAACATTAAGGCAAATGTTCCGTTGTTCAAGTTAGTGTACTATGCTTCTCCGCTGTATACTACTGAAATTCATGCAAAAGTTGCCGTTTAACTATTGTAACTACATTTAATACTTTTGTGAAGTATTTTGAGCGTTATTTTCAAAGTTTCGAGGTTAGTCTTGATGTTGTCCACATAATTAGCTCTTTTTCTGTTTTGACCTTTTGTTTCTACTTGTACTTGAATTTTTTCTTAGCTCGCCAATTTACTTAATGCCATGTCAGGAATATTCTTCGCTTGCCATTGTCAAATGTTAGTTGTTCTTAGGTGGTAGTGTTTGTGATGTTAGTGCTGACCTTGGTTCTTAACTTCCGTTAAAGTTTCTGTTTCGGTTTTTTCACCAGCGTTTTAGTTTTTCATTGGGTTGTGACGATAGCAACCACGTAGGTTCAGTAATACCAAAACCTTACCCATACCCAGTTTAACTTGTTTTTATTCCCACGGTCAGCTAACACAAACATGTCCAGCTTTGGCTATAAAAACCGTTGTCATTCGAATTGCTAGAGAAGAAGATTGAAGTAGGAGACGATATAAGAGTGTTAAGAGTATAGTTGCTGTAGAAGTCAAGAAGAATAAAGACCACGATGTAAGAAGTAGACTCTCGGTACCTCATCGATTAGCGAGTAACTTGCTCAAACATGCCCCCACAATACTTACCGGAGTTCTTTTTCATCAACTATTTTTCCGAACAAAAAGACGCCCAGCGTTTTCAAAGTTCGGTTTAAAAGCTATAGGAGGTATAATTACTCTCTTAGCCGTGGAAATTATAGTTAAGTCGCAAAAAGTGAGACCGGGTTGGGGAGGCATTATGGTACCTCGTAAAACATCAACGAGAAAAGAGCTTCGATTAGCTATCCTATGCTCAATGCTAAATTCACGAGACATGTAGACCACATGAACAAAACCTACATCAGTTCTTTATAGGTGGAAGCTCAGAATACGTAACAAAAACGAAAATAAATATATTGAAAACGCACCCACGTTGCAAGCAAATATACTCATGAATTCTGAACATTTAGCATACGTTTACATAAATAACAGTGATTATATTGGTAAGAGCATCTACTTTTTGTCCTGTGGTCTCCTCATAATTAAGAGCTTCGCACGGTTCTGCATGATACACGTATTTGGGGTGTATAAAATAGCGAGGGTTACTGCAGGCAGTAGGCATTGAATATTTAATCTTAGTTTGCATTTTGTACAAAATAAGGTGTAAAGAAAATTCGAGCACTAATTAGAAGGTGTCTGTTTCAGTTTCACCAAAACGTTTACTCACATGAAAGCAAATTAATGCACACGACCACATAATATTTTGCAAAAAAGTTCAACAATCGCGCTATGTATATTATATATTTCACAGCTGGTCTCTTTGCGGAAGGCGGTCAAAGCTGGCAGCGCACGATTAATAGCAATATGATGTTGAAATAAAGGATGTTACATGGCAGCGCCGGGATACGAATTTTATCTACGAGTGCTGAAAGAGATACTTTCAGCACGAGAAGGTCAAATTCGAATCCTCAAGCGGCCATGTAATGTTCTGTTTATTTTATAGATGTTGATGAAATTTTTACATAAAACACATTTTTTTTTATTCATTTTCGAAACAGCAAAATAGTGCAATTATAGTGGTCACCTATGGCAAAATGCCTGTTACAAAAATTTTATGAAACTCGGATATAAAGTTATAAAGAAGAAATAAAGACAAAAATACTTATGATTTTCCGTTCCAAAAAGTCGAAATTAATGTTAGTAACCATGGCGACACCAATATCCTTTCACGTGAAAGATAAAAGAGCATCTTTACTGCGCGCGATGAAGATAGGATTTTTTAGTAAAAGGAAAATTCCTGGTGTTTCATCAGTATCTATATAATGAATACAGACAAGTTGTAACCTTGAAAAGAACGTGTATAAATGCATTTGGGTTTGGGATTTTGTCTATGGTGGGTTCATCTAGTTATTCGCTGATAATAAAGCCGAAAATTGCGCTCAGACAATTTAACATGTCTGGGCGGATTGATTAGACTCCCTCGGTCTTAAAAGTAGTGCGAGGAAACAACTGATACAAGGTCAATACACGTGCATGTCATAATCCAACCTAATTAAGGTTGATTTCTGTCTATTTGAAGCTTTAAGTTATAACCAAACAAAGACATCACCTGCTTTGCTTTTGCTTAACAGTGCAATATCTCAGAAAAACAGGAAGAACTAAGAATGAAGTTACCATGCGCTTAGATAATTAGTTTACACAATATAGATGCTGTGGGGAAATACTGATGTTAGCAATTGAATTGCAATGCACCGACAACACCTGAAAAATCATTGAATAGTCCACCGAGTTAGTTTTACCTGGTTCATCACATGTACAGTTCGACTATATGGTTTGAAAAACTACAAAACTCAGTGCTAAACCCCCATCCGATTTCTTCTCTGTCTGCTGGCCCGACGAAGACGAGCCCTTATTGTTTTCTTTGACATCAGCTTTAACAAACAATTGACAAAACTCGCAGATGGGCTTTAAGTTATTAGTGAAAGACTTGAAAGACCCACGAGTCATATCACTTTCCACCCAAATAAACTGAAAGCGAAATATAAACAAAGCAATCACTTGGATCTCTAAATGCATTGCTGACAAAAATGGTACCAGGGACAAACTTCACTGAAGATGAAAACCAGAAAACGTACGAAGAACTGGTCTGCTCGGCGGAATTTATCAGAGGTGTAGACGGCGAGCTTATTTTTCTTTCAGCTCTAAATATTTTTATTTCCATTACTGCATTTCTGGGGAACACTCTGATCCTAGTTGCTCTGCACAAGGAAACTTCACTTCATCCGCCGTCCAAACTCCTGTACCGTAACCTAGCGATAACTGATCTATGTGTTGGTATTATTGGACAGCCTTTGGCTGTGACTTATTTTACTTCTGTTGTGAAAGAAAGATGGGATATTTGTTATTTTGCAGATTCGGCAGGCAATTACTCGGGTTATACTTTGTGTTCAGTGTCTTTATTTACAGCTGCTGCAATAAGTGTGGACAGACTTCTCGCCTTGTTGCTGGGGCTCAGATACAGACAACTTGTAACTTTCAGAAGAACATGTATAACTGCGACTGGTTTTTGGATTTTGTCCATCGTTGGTTCATCTACTATATTTTGGAATCCTCATATACTTCTTTGGTATCAATACATAGGTACAGCTCTGTGTCTAGTCACCGCAATCTTCGCTTACACAAAAATTTCCTATACTCTGCGTCATAATCAAATACATGTTCAGAACCACGTTGCTCAAGGACAACCGAGCCAAGCAATTC
Organism: Porites rus; assembly: GCA_964035705.1. NCBI lineage: Eukaryota > Metazoa > Cnidaria > Anthozoa > Scleractinia > Poritidae > Porites > Porites rus. The sequence goes on along the minus strand of OZ037997.1, from coordinate 7,082,123 downwards.
CCGCTCTGAACATAGCTCGATACAGAGAGGCAGCGTACAGTGCACTGTGGGTGCAGGGAACATTGGTTCTTTGTTATCTGCCGCTTAGCATCGTGGACGCTTTGAGACCTCAAAGAGGCATTTCTTTATCCGTTTACCTTGCACGGCAATTTGCGAGTACAATACTGTTCTCAAACTCGTCATTAAACCCGTTGCTGTACTGCTGGAAGATCAGAGAAGTGAGGCAAGCTGTAAAAGAAACATTAAGGCAAATGTTCCGTTGTTCGAGTTAGTGTACTATGCTTCTCCGCTGTATACTATTAAAATTCATGCAAAAGTTGCCGTTTAACTATTGTAACTACATTTAATACTTTTGTGAAGTATTTTGAACGTTATTTTCAAAGTTTCAAGGTTAGTCTTGATTTTGTCCACATAAGTAGGTGTTTTTTCTGTTTTGACCTTTTGTTTCTACTTGTACTTGAATTTTTTCTTAGCTCGCCAATTTGCTTAATACCGATTGTTAGGAATATTCTTCGCTTGCCATTTTCAAGTGTTAGTTGTTCTTAGGTGGTCATTTGAGATGTTAGTGCTGACCTTAGTTATTAAGAGCGAATGTCTGTAAAAATCGAGCAAAATCGAAATTTCGCGGCCACAGTCAAAAAATCATTTTCGCTCATATCTTGTCCATAGATAGGCATAAGTAAGTAACTAAACGTGGTGTAGTTTGTTTTTCAAAAGGCCGCTTGGATTTGGAGAAAATCGACAAAATCAATTTTCGTGGTCGGCGACTTGAAAACAACTAAAATTTGAGGCAAAATGAGGCGGTCTCAAAACTTCGCTCGCACGCAGACAGGAAGAAAGCGGGGTAAAATATTTCCCGATAAATCAATTTATAAAGGGTTCTACTTCTGGTTTGGTGATGAATTCTTATCTTAACGATAATCTGGAAGATAAATAATGTTATTTTAGTTTGGGTTCTTTTTCGACTAAACGAAATCTAAATTTAGGCTGAAAGTTGCGTTTTGTATTTTAGGCATGTGCTACACCTTAATCTTGCCTGAAACTCAAGTCATTTGTTATTTAAACACTGTGCTAAAACATATGTAAGAATTGGCCTGGGTAATTAAATTTGTACTTCACACGAACCTTCTGAAGTTGAATAAATTTTGCTTGAAATATGAGACTTTTCGAGAAAGTCGGTTGGTTGTTGCTCGACAAGTCACGATGGCTGGGCTCTCCAAACGAAACTTAACTCACAATCGCACTTGTATTAAAGACATTTGTACTGAAACGATAATTTTTGTTACCTCAAATGTGTTTTCCCGTTCTTGTCAACTGGCAATGCGCCTTGTCCCATGCTAATCAACCGAAGATCCAAAAACTCGAGGAAACGTGGTGCCTGAAACTAACCTCAAACAGAACATGGCCTATCTTTTCCGCAGTCACACTTTTACATCCATTCCCATTTAAAAATTCTAGGTCTCACAAAAACTGCGATTTTGATAGTGAAACTTTCGGGCTGCCGACACCTCTTTGGTCATAAAAGTCTGGTCAAAAGTGTTGCGTGACGGTATTCACAGGCTTCCCAATCTAACCATTTGAGCGACGCCTTTTTTTAATGTTGTTGCCAGAAGTAGCATATAGGCCTTTCCAGTTTCTGCTCCGAAAAAGCTAAAAAGTTGCTAAGAAATATGCCAAAAAGTTGCTCAAAAGTTGCTAAAAATTGATAAAGTTGCTCAAAAATTTTGTAAAGTTGCTCGAATATTTTTAAGACAGCATGCCTAATTTTATTTTTATCTTTTTTTTTTATTTTTAATTTTTAATGATGTACTAGTGAGCAGCACACTTTCACTTCCAGTGAACATTTTCACTTGGAAGAAGGGGAAACCATGCTCGTCCGGGGCAACGAAATTTTTTTTTTTAATTAAAAAAAATTAAAAAAAAAAAAAATTAAAAATAGTTTTACTAGAAAGATGTTTAGAATTTTAACCAAGAGAATTTTAACTTTTTATTTAAAAAAAGGGGGCTTATCCAGCATTTTGGTTCAAAATAGCCAAAAAGTTACCAAAAAGTGCTAGTTTTCCGAAAAGCTGCTAGAAGTTGCTCTCTGAAAAAAAAGTTGCTCAAAATCCTACAAGTTGCTAAAAAGTTGCCGAGCAGAATCTGGAAAGGCCTAGTAGCATATTATGCTACTAACAGTCCAAATCATGTTTTTTTCTTCTTTTTTTCCTAAGTTTTCTTAAAGTGTGCTTCCATACAATACTAAATAAGTCCAAAAACATCGTTTTTCAGGTCAACTTCCCCCGTTGCCTTATACGTGCCTTTGATTGACTTCAGGCTTCAATCTCTAGCTATTTCACCGCGTTATTACCTATCAGGCGGCTGTCTTTCCTCTCATATATGCAAGTTCCATTTTTTGGATAACAGTTTTCGTAAACATTCTGCAATTATCTTTCATTATATATATTTTTTCTAATCTGAACATGGTTATTCGATCGTCAAACTCTTGTTTCAGTCTGTTTATACACAGAGGAACCCCGCCTTGCGACCACCCCCTTTATGCGACCACCTCTTGCCTCAGCTCACCTCCCATAGTCTTTCCACCCAGACGTGAAAATCTCCGAGTCATTTTATTATTTTGAAGACCTCTTTAATGCGACCACCTCCGTATCACGACCAGGATTTTATGGCCCAAGGCTGGTCGCAAAAACGGGGTTCCACTGTATTGAAATTAATAATAATAATAATAATAATAATAATTAATAATTGAAATTAATGTAAAGAATTAAAATTTAGGCCCCGCTTATATGAAGAAAATTTGTCTCGAGCAGAAAGGTCACCCGCCTATCCGAGCTTCCCTTAATAGGGAGAGGGCATGATCTCGGGCTAAGCTTCCCTGGAAGAGGCAACGTTTCACACATTTCCTTACTGAAAACATGGCGAGCCGTTTAAATTACAAAAAGTTTGCTCGGCTGGAAGGGTGACCCACTTTGTCCAGTCACCCTTTTGTAATGGTATGGTCAGCCTCCTAGCCGGGCCAACATTTCTCCGTAGGCACTTTACGCGCTTTCCATTGAACAAAATTTCCTGTTTGAAATTTCGGAAAAACCACTTGCCCAGTGGAAGGTACATTCCAGTTGCAGAGACCAAACCAAAGCCACCGCGAGTTTGGTTATCGTGCTTGTAAGCAGGATACAGATCATTCGTCCTAGGGAAAATAATTTTGTCAAATGGAAGGAGACATTTCGGTCCGACCGTCTAGATCAAATCCGATCCGTATCGGTAAAGGGCTCGCATAGCCAAGGCGAGACAATTAGAGCATGCGCGAAGGCCGGTTGGGTCAATCGTTTTTTTTTCTCTCGGCTAGGGGGGTGACTCACCTACACGAGACAGGTTTCGATCGAAGAGACTACTCAAGTTGCCCTGTGGATGACTGAACAGTTGTTATAATTATATGGCGCCGCAAAGAACTTAGGGATTTAGATAGCCTAAAAGGGTTTTCAATGTATTTAGGAGGCAAATGTCGTTTGGTGCCCCTGTCAACTATCGCCTAACGTTACCACTACTTTCTTTACCCACATAGTTTTTTTTCGGTTTTACTCTCGGTCATTTGCCATTTTCTGAGTGTGCGCTTTGGTACCGGCCTTGAGACTGAAACTTGGTGGCTCGTCAGAAATTCGTGATCAGAACTCTTGAAAAGAAAGTCTCCGACCATAACTTTCTCCGGGAGTCATCAATGAAACGGATATTGAAGCTGCATCCGCTTCTGGGTCCGTTCAATTCTCGAAAGTCCCGATAATTAACGGGCCCCTAAAGCTGTTGTTGTTTACATGCAAGATAGAAATTTCAGTAGTTTTGCATCTAACATGATAAAACTAGCAGTTAATGAAAAAATTAAGTATTTTGCTAGCCAGGACCCGCGCTCCTCTTATTCCTTTTATTTCAATTTGAATATTTGATTTCGGGCCGGAAAGTTATAGGGACTTTGGACAAACGGGCCCCAGGGACCCGTTTCTCGAAAGTCCCAATAATTAACGGGCCCGGTAAGCTGTCTCCGTTTACATTAAAGATCGAGGTTTTAATAGTTTTGCATCTAACATGATAAAACCATCAGTTAATGAAACAAAATGGAGTAGTTTAATTTGCTAGCCAGGAGCAGCGCTCTTATTCTTTATATTTCGATTTGAATATATGATTTCGGGCACGACAAGTTACCGGGACTTTCGAGAAACGGGAAACCTGGTCCGCTGTCAAAGGCCGCAAGACGGACTTTGCTGGAAAAGCAAACTTAATGCTTTTGCCTAAACAGTGTCCTTTTGACGTGAATTTGAAGACGTCAGGGCCTAACCCATTGGTAAACACGTTTGATTCCAGCTTTCTAACTTGCTGTATCTGCGGTATATCTTCTTAGTGGCAGATTTTAAAGCTTGTGTGAGTAGCCGAGCATGCTGTAAGGAGGAAATTGTCTGATATACCTTGACATATCTTTTGGTAAAGGAATGAGAGACGAACAGGTCAGGTTTCTTTCATTGTACATATTCGATACTAGAAACTGAAACTCATGCCTTAAGTCTTCACACTCAAGGAGAGGTTTGTAGACTTGATTTTTTTCTTGTGATTCTTCACTCAAAACAAAAAACGCTTCCGAGATCATTTATCCAGGTTGTCCAAAGTTTAAAACGTACTCAGTGGTCGTGTGTACTGGCAGGGTGTATGATTTTGATGTTTTCCAAATTCCTTAATAGTCATTGCTTTTATCACACGCCCAGGTGTCCGAAAAACTGACCACCACTTTACACTTTTAAATCAAGTACTGTTGGCAGCCAGACTATACAACCTTTCAGTTGTTGTATAATTGAACAAATAACTTTGGAAACATCAAAGAAATGTATAAACAATTTTGTTTTGTGTTCAAAGGATGGTGTTCGCAACACCACTCCTTGTCTTCTCACACTTTCTCCCTGTATGTTGTAACTGATTCCTTTAAATGGTAGGAACACAGATCGCCGAAAATGTCTTAAAAACATATTTTTCTCGTGAAATATTTTGTTCAACCACCTTAAAAATTTAGATCATAACGCTCATTCGGTTTGAGTGACATTTTAATAATCCGGCCCGTCTCCAATGACCTCTCGTTAGAGGCGTTAGAGGTCAAATTACAACTTGATGCCTTAGCGCCAGCAGAATTTTGGAGCTCGATCTTTCTCGAGTAGAAAAATAAAACAAGTGCCCCAAACTATAAAGGTAAGTTAATTTCTATTGCATGTTAGCAAATTAACTATCGTACTATAGAGGTAAATCAGGTTTCTCCTCAAGAAATGGCCAATGATCCCTTTCGGCAACAGCAAGCCATTGGTGAATTATGCAAATGTGTCATATTTCACTCAAAATTTGTTCAAGTTCAGAAGGTTCGTCTGAAGCGCAAATTAAATTACCCAAGCCAGTTCTTACATATGTCTTAGTACAATGTTTAGCTAACTTATAGCTTGAGTTTCAGAAAAAACCAAGGTGTAGCACATGCCTAAAAATTAAATCGCGACTTTAGGTCTAAATTTAAATTTCGTTGAGTTGAAAAAGAACCAAGACTAAAATAAAATTGTTCACCTTCCACATTATCGTTAAGATAAGAATTAACCGCCATACTAGGGCTAAAACCCTTTATAAATTGATTTATCGGGGAATATTTTACTAGGCCTTCTTCCCTTTTGCGTGCGAGTGAAGTTTCGAGACCGCCTCATTTTGCCTCAAATTTTGGTGGTTTTCAAGTCGCCGACCACGAAAATTGATTTTGTCGATTTTCTCCAAATCCAAGCGGCCTTTTGAAAAACAAACTACACCACGTTTAGTTATTTACTAATAAGTATGTATGGACAAGATATGAGCGAAATTTAATTTTTGACCGTGGCCGCCGGTTGCTCGATTTTTACAGACATTCGCTCTTAAGTCCCGTTAAAGTTTCTGTTTCGGTTTCAGTTCACCAGCGTTTTAGTTGTGACGATCGCAACCATGTAGATTCAGTAATACCAAAACCTTACCCATACCCAGTTTAACTTGTTTTTATTCCCACGGTCAGCTAACCCAAACATGTCCAGCTTTGGCTATAAAAACCGTTGTTATTTGAATTGCTAGAGAAGAAGATTGAAGTAGGAGACGATATAAGAGTGTTAAGAGTATAGTTGCTGTAGAAGTCAAGAAGAATAAAGACCACGATGTAAGAAGTAGACTCTCGGTACCTCATCGATTAGCGAGTGAGTTGCTCGAAGACACCCCCACAATACTTACTGGCGTTCTTTTTCATCAACTGTTTTTCTGAAAAAAAGACGTCCAGTCTTTTAAAAGTTCGGTTTAAAAGCTATAGGAGGTATAATTACTCTCTTAGCCGTAGAAATCATTGTTAAGTCGCAAAAAGTGAAACCGGGTTGGGGAGACATTATGGTACCTCGTAAAACAGCAACGAGAAAAGAGCTTCCATTAGCAATCCTATGCTCAATGCTAAATTCACGAGACATGTAGACCACATGAAGCTCAGAATAAGTAACAAAAACGAAAATGAGTTTATTTGCTCGCATATAAAAAAGTTTATGTCATCTACACAATAATATGTAGTTATTTACACAGTTTAATGTAGGGTCAAGGTGGTTGATTTTAGTGACCTGATAATGTTCGTCAACATGTACAGGTGATTCTCTTGACCTTTGCTTCTTACTATATAATAGGCAAAAGGTACAGTCATGTAAAGTATCGATCACAAGATAATCAGGAGATCTCAGGGACCACTTATATCCCTGGAACACGTTCAGTAAAATTACTTTAGTCCTCGTTCCGTACATTTACTCAACATGTGCAGTAATTTTACTCTCCACGTTTTCAGTAAAATTACACAATCGCATGATCGTCTTTCTCGAGGAGTTATAAGGTGTGAACAACTTCAATTCCACTCACAATTTGCAAGCTCAATCTTCGGACGTTCAAGAAATCAAGCCTACGGCAAAGTTCAGTACTTTCCTTTTACTTCTGTCCCCCTCCTCTTTTTCTATGCCACGGAACAAAATTGTAAAGTTTTGATAATGGACATTCCTTCGTGAAACGTTTTCATTATTTCCTAAAGCAGCGCCGTGACAAACGGACGCTAGCTAATTTGAATTTGTCATCTATAGAAATCTGTTTTTCTGGGATTGGGGGAAGAACTGTCGCTAAACTTCGTTCCTTCGATTTAGGGCGCGTCAGAGCCTTTCAGCCTCATGTAAATACATCAAGGTTGAGCTGCACCGACAACATTTTAAGACATGAAAAATCATCAAATTCGGACGTGTATGAACAAGTTTCACCTGGCGCATTATAGCAAGCTAGTATTTCTTAAAAGTATTAGTATTGTCTGAATTTTCTCTCTCTTTTTCTTTTTTCACTCAAAAGTATCTCAATCTTTTAAAATTAAAACGGATATCAATTAGTTGAGTTTTCTGCCAAATTACTTCAGTGACATTATACGTACGAAAAGGCTATCAAGGAGCAACGAAAGAGCTAAAAAGTTATTAAAATAGTCAGTGAGCTATATATATAGTTCAAGTTCGTGACACTGTATTTGGTCTACTTAGGCGTCAGTTAGGAAAACTTAGCCTGTGCCAGGCTCTCAAATAGTAGAGACGTCGCAAAAACCATAACTATGCGAAAAAAAGCGAAAATAAGACGCCCTTGATCTGAGAAAGTGTGCTCTCTCCCCAGTCCCCGCGTGTTTTGCTATTCACGACCGCTGCGCAACACCATCTTGGAGCCTGGAACAGGCTAAGGAAAAGTACACAGTAGCCCACGTTCGAAATATTAAAATTCTAACATGACTCCGAGACTTTAGGGTCAAAATTGCAAATTTTTCACGTCTCAGTTTTCTCACAATTCCCAGAAGAGACTTGAGCACATAGAAAACCAAACCATAAATAGAAAAATGATGAGAAAGCCTCTGAGTCTAACAGAGTACAAAGAGAGAGAGAGAATTTTCGGTTTGCGCATATCAAATGTAAGTACCCCAGGTCCACCATATTCAATAATTTTAAATTGCTGAGTGTTCAATACAAATTGTCATTTGCATATTTCTTAAAAAAGAGTCTTGTAGAAAACACTAGCAAGCATTAGAAGGCTTTTGTCATAATTAAATTGAATCCTTCGAATCGTACCCCTCCCTGCCTGCCGAAGGCGTTCAGTTAGTGGAGAGTTGAATTGCTGGGCGTTAATTAATCCTGCATGAGAACATGAAGATATGAGAAAGAAATATCAGAAAAAAAAATGTGTTGAATAAATTGTAACAAAATAAGTGCCCAGTAAAATGAATTAGTTTGCTAATAATAAAATTCATTCTCAGTTAAAACAGTTATGTTTAATTTTAGAACTCTCTAACATTGTAGGGCAGGGAGGGTTGTGTCAAAAAGAAACAGAGCATGTAAGGTGTCAACATAAGGAGTGTACTATTGTTCACTGACGCAGCATAATAAAGTCTAATAGGGTCATTTCTGCCTTGCATTCAAGCCCTCTCTGCAAGTTATCTGCTTTCCTACAGAATAGCCAGTAGAAAGAGAAATACAAAAGTGTAAAAATGTGAGAATAAACTTATCCCCTGACTCATATTGTTCAAGCTGAATGAAAATGTCGGTCTGTTTCACTGTACCCACAAGATGTTTCATTTGCCATCGCCCTACCAACCTATCGTTTTGGAAATAGGAAAAAATCATGTGAAAATACCGGTCACTCAGGAGAATAAGAGTACATCCTATGGTTTTCAGTATTTAAAGTGAACACTGTTTTCTTGCAATGCTTTTTAAAGCAGTTACGGTTTATGAATTATTTCTTTCTTAAAACGAGCTTTCCTAAAACTTTAAACAGATTCATCCCGCGAAAATTTATGCGGACATTTTATATCTTTCTTTCTTGTTTGCCCTACCGACGGACCCACTTTTTTGTTTGAGACGGATGGATGAATAACAAAACATTGTTTGGGCGTGGTCTAAAATACCAAAAAGTCAATGAAACCATACGAACTATCGCTATTTTCGAAAAGTTACCTGAACTTTGGCAACGGTTTTCCTTTAAGAGTATTTACGGCAGACGCTATATCTGTGTCTTCAAACTGATCAACGGCACATTCTGGCAGCATTTCTTTACAAGATGTATACACGGCCTCCCTAGAAAAATCAATCGTGCACACTTCCATGCCATCGTCAGTTTGAGAGGTTGTTTCTGAGTGTTTGTTGAGAACTTCTTCTAGGAGAAGAATCTTCGTCTCGCGTGTTACTATCTCATCTTTCCAGTTCGTCGCAGCTTTGTCGAAAGCAAAGCATACTTTCTTCTGCATGTTTCGCACGGTGTTAGGATGGCTCGCGAGGCCTAGCTTGTTAAAACAGTCCATCTCCTCCTTCTTACAACCTCCAAGCACTAGAATGGTGTAAATTCTAAATGTAAAATAAGAGTTCGGAATCCATGGATTCAGAATGCTTGCAAAGATCAATGCCTCCTTGTTTTTCGCGTTCTTTACTCTTTTGTTCCTTGGAAATGACGAAGAAACAAGGCAGTGCAAGTTGGGTGCTTTTTGTTGGATTTCTCTAATCAAATGGTCATTTCGGAAATCAGCAAGCTTCTCTAACTCCCCTTGGTACTTGTACGTGTTCGTCGGATCTTTTGAGTAGTTCTTTAGTTCTCTCTTTATTTCTTTTCCAATCTCTTCTAACACTTTATCGTGCAGTGGAGAAAATTTAGTGACGCCAACTGCGGCGGCATTGTAGTTTTTAATTCCTAAGTTTTTTACAAGACGCTCTTCGTCACCTGTACACTCGTGTTCTATCACCAGACCACTAGCCTGAGAGCAAGCTCTCCTATTTGGGCGAGTGAAGCGACCCGACAACTGGAATATGCAACAAATATCTGAAAGATGAAGATAAAGACAAAAATTGATAAACAAAAATAAGTAGAACACGTGCGGGCAATTCTTAGTAAGAGCTTATGTATATATCGATATAGCCTGCGAGCAAGCTCTCCTATTTGGGTAAGCGAAGTGGGCCTCGCGAGAACGCGCGAGCGAGGGGGCCGACCCCTCTTGGCTTCGCCGCTCGCTCGCCCGTTCTCGCGAGACTCGCTTCACTCGCTCAAATAGGAGAGCTTGCTCGCAGGCTAATATCGATAAACAGTTGTCAATATCAGTTCAAATTTGTAAAGCTTCTTTTCGTTGAATATTTCTTTACCTGTATCAGAAGGAAAAAAATTAAATTATTGCCTCCATTGAAAGAAACGCTAATTGCAAGTACCTGCAGTTATTAAGCTTAATTAAGAATTTATCTATCTGGAAAAAGAACCACTTACCTTCACGACTGGCCTGGACGCTGTTTCGTCCTTTGTTGTTGTTACCACTGAACACATCAAATTCGCTAAAGCGCCTCCAAGATTTTCACTCTCATTCCGATCGGCTTCGAGCTGAAATAAAAATATCCTTGACCGACCTTTAGGTTCTCTTGGCTCTTGTATTTGTTGTGGAATATCCTTTATTTTCTTGGAGTTCGGTGTCGATCCGCTGGGGGAATTTCCATGGAGCCTCCACCTTTCGTAGACTCCGAATTGCCCTCGTCGATCCAGGCTTTGACAGCACTTTCAAGTTCATGGAACATCGTGCAGCAATTGAAAATTTTTCTTGCACATTTTTTGCAAGCTGATCTGGATTCTTCGCTCGCTGCACTGCAAATACCTATCCCAACGTTTCTGAGTAAGTCCGACAACACGATACTGCCGGCAGTGGACGATTTTTTTTCCGTTAACTCTCGATTTCTTGTGGCCTTGCATAACGGCACAGCCCCAGCTAGTAGAATTTCATCACAAAGATAACATTTTTTACTTTTTTAGCGAGCGCCATCTGAACATCGCCGTGTAATTTTCTTTTCTCTTCCCGTGAGAGACATAGAGGGATAATAGGGAGAGGGCATGATCTCAGGCTACTTTTCCCTTGTGAGGGCAGACGTTTTTCGCGCCTCGTTGAAATGAGATTCCCGCCAATGTACGCATACCGGCTGACTTCCGGTAAATGCTGATTGGCCCACTAACTTGACAGGTAGAGCTGACGTTCAGGTTTATTTAAATTAGAGGGCGGCTGGCGGCATGTTAAATAAATGTATCAGGCGTTTTTTTTTTCCTCTTGCCTCGTCCGCCCTTGAAAAAAAAAAAAAAAACATAACATGACGGCGTTTGGTTTTCCCTTTACATATTTCTAATTACACACTATCGTACGCGATATTTGTATGTATAAAATGGTTTGCTTTTCCTCCCATACAACAAAGTGAGACCACCCGGGTGCGAGGGTAATTAAACAGAAACCCTTGGCGAGAGCAAGTATATACAAACTGACTGATCTGAATTTATTAAAGAGGAACTTTATAGTTTCTAGAGAAGCTGAGGTGTTGCATCGATGGGAAAGTAAAACACAAACGTTTGGTTTTATCAACTAACTAGATCGCCATCGTATTAGGAAGTCAGTTGGCCTAGTCTATCTACGGCCGTGGCCATTTTCCTTTACCAACTGGCTCAGTTAATAAGCAAAATTTTTATACAAACACCTGCTTTGCTGGGCAATAAATGGCGGGATTAAAGTCTAGAGTTTAGAAATATATTTAAAACTAAACGCAAAATCTATGCTTGAACGCTTTCTGATACCGATTGTATTTTTAAGTATTTAGTTACGTTGATGTACTGAGTATGATATGAGGGCCACTCTCCCAGAGATCTGGCGGAATAAGGCAACACGAGTTGTTTACTTTCATGGAAGAAGTGACATCTTGAAATAACTTTTAGGGAACAGGGGAATTTGTTGAGTTTTTCAGGTAACCGGGGAACATTGAATCTCTACCTTTAATTGAAAGAGGATCCAACAGCATACTCAGCGCCGTAGCTAGTATGAGGCCAACCGAGGCACTCGCCTCGGTAAAATTTTGACGAATTTCGCCGATCATTTTTATTTTACATAATCGATCATCGGATTTTTTCAACGCATCATGATATTACAAAGAATTCAGCAATTCAGTCAATATACTATGAAAAAATTACCATATCATCGATCTCAAGGGGCTACGTACGTTAACTCAAATTTTTTTTGAACAAATACTGATCAAAACCATTGGCGAGGTTAACGGTCACCCAGATTATGTAGCTTGTTTCTGATTATTGCTTTTTAAATTCCACTTAAATTAACTCGAAAAAAAGTTACCGAAAGGCCCAGAAAACGCTGCAAATCGCATTTCCGAGAGACGAAAGTTCAAAATTTCTCGGGGGGGGGGGGGGGGCATGCCCCCGAACTCCCCTAGCAACTCCCGCCTGCCTCAGTTGGCCGTTTGGTCTGGCTACGGCACTGATACTTTTACTAATCGGGCCCTCAACGAGGCGAATTTCTCAGTTAGTTGCGACTTGTTTGTGAGTGTACCAAGGCCTCATTTCAATATGTCTGGTGAAGAGTTTGTTTCGCGTGTTAAGCTTTAATTTATAGTTCAAATACCATTGGCTTGACTCGAACGCCATTACGATTTTACTGTTCTGGAAGCTTTGGAAACTTGGCAAAATTGACTTTTGAGGACCATGTGGAATGACTTTATGGCCGGAACAAGGGAGGAACTTCAAATTATTGAAGGGACAGCAAGGGATGACATTGAATTTTAATGCCATAATTAAGACACATTAACAATAACTACTTTTTAATGTTTGTTTTAGTTGTCTTAATTCAGGCATCCGTTTTCACTAAATAAGGATGAAGTTGAAATAGTGGATACGTAGCTAAAACTCAGTTTCTAGAGAAAAGTACGTCATGAGCTTTTCGCGCGCTTTGCTTCTTATAACAAACCCAAAAGTTATAAAACCGACCTTGTTGCGAACATATTTACATTTTTTCCAGACATTGAGGCTGACCTCAAGCTTGGTCAATTATGCTTATACATGTATAAACGGTGATGGCTCAAGCTTGTAAACTTAACAGCATGTGTTATTGAAATTTTCTGTCAAATTGAATTACAGTATAATATAAGCTCTCATAGGTAAAGCTTGCAATGCACCGACAACACCTGAAAAATCATTGAATCGCCCGTCGAGTTAGTTTTACCTGGCTCATCATCATATGTTGAAAAACTACAAAACTCAGTGCTAAACCCCCATCCGATTTCTTCTCTGTCTGCTGGCCCGACGAAGACGAGCCCATATTGTTTTCTTTGACGTCAGCTTTAACGAACAACTGACAAAACTCGCAGATGGGCTTTAAGTTGTTAGTGAAAGACTTGAAAGACCCACGAGTCATATCACTTTCCACCCAAATTAACTGAAAGCGAAATATAAACAAAGCAATCACTTGGATCTCTAAATGCATTGCTGACAAAAATGGTACCAGGGACAAACTTCACTGAAGATGAAAACCAGAAAACGTACGAAGAACTGGTCTGCTCGGCGGAATTTATCAGAGGTGTAGACGGCGAGCTTATTTTTCTTTCAGCTCTTAATATTTTTCTTTCCATTACTGCATTTCTGGGGAACACTCTGATCCTAGTTGCTCTGCACAAGGAAACTTCACTTCATCCGCCGTCCAAACTCCTGTATCGTAACCTAGCCATAACTGATCTATGTGTTGCTATCATTACAGATCCTTTGGCTGTGACTTATTTTACTTCTGTTGTGAAAGAAAGATGGGATATTTGTTATTTTGCACATTCGGCAACAACTTACTCAGGTTATACTTTGTGTGGAGTGTCTTTATTAACTTCGACAGCAATAAGTGTGGACAGACTTCTCGCCTTGTTGCTGGGGCTCAGATACAGACAACTTGTAACTTTGAGAAGAACATGTATAATTGTTTTTGGTTTTTGGATTTTGTCCATCGTTGGTTCATCTACTTTATTTTGGAATCCTCATATACTTCTCTGGTATCATTACATAGGTACAGCTCTGTGTCTAGTCACCGCAATCTTCGCTTACACAAAAATTTCCTATACTCTGCGTCATAATCAAATACGTGTTCAGAACCATGTTGCTCAAGGACAACCGAGACAAGCAATTCCCGCACTGAACATAGCTCGATACAGAAAGGCAGTGTACAGTGCAATGTGGGTGCAGGGAACATTGGTTCTTTGTTATCTGCCGCTTAGCATCGTGAAGGTTTTGAGACCTCAAAGAGGCATTTCTTTATCCGTTTACCTTGCACGGCGATTTGCGGGTACAATACTGTTCTCAAACTCGTCATTAAACCCGTTACTGTACTGCTGGAAGATCAGAGAAGTGAGGCAAGCTGTAAAAGAAACTTTAAGGCAAATGTTCCGTTGTTCAAGTTAGTGTACTATGCTTCTCCGCTGTATACTATTAAAATTCATGCAAAAGTTGCCGTTTAACTATTGTAACTACATTTAATACTTTTGTGAAGTATTTTGAGCGTTATTTTCAAAGTTTCAAGGTTAGTCTTGATGTTGTCCACATAATTAGGTCTTTTTCTGTTTTAACCTTTTGTTTCTACTTGTACTTGAATTTTTTCTTAGCTCGCCAATTTGCTTCATGCCATGTCAGGAATATTCTTCGCTTGCCATTGTCAGCTGTTAGTTGTTCTTAGGTGGTAGTGTTTGTGATGTTAGTGCTGACCTTGGTTCTTAACTTCCGTTAAAGTTTCTGTTTCGGTTTTTTCACCAGGGTTTTAGTTTTTCATTGGGTTGTGACGATAGCAACCATGTAGATTCAGTAATACCAAAACCTTACCCATACCGAGTTTAACTTGTTTTTATTCCCACGGTCAGCTAACCCAAACATGTCCAGCTTTGGCTATAAAAACCGTTGTCATTCGAATTGCTAGAGAAGAAGATTGAAGTAGGAGACGATATAAGAGTGTTAAGAGTATAGTTGCTGTAGAAGTCAAGAAGAATAAAGATCAAGATGTAAGAAGTAGACTCTCGGTACCTCATCGATTAGCGAGTGACTTGCTCAAACACGCCCCGACAATACTTACTGGAGTTCTTTTTCATCAACTATTTCTTCGAACAAAAAGACGCCCAGCGTTTTCAAAGTTCGGTTTAAAAGCTATAGGAGGTATAATTACTCTCTTAGCCGTGGAAATTATAGTAAAGTCGCAAAAAGTGAGACCGGGTTGGGGAGGCATTATGGTACCTCGTAAAACATCAACATTAAAAGAGCTTCGATTAGCTATCCTATGCTCAATGCTAAATTCATGAGACATGTAGACCACATGAACAAAACCTACAGCAGTTCTTTAGAGGTGGAAGCTCAGAATAAGTAACAAAAACGAAAATAAATATATTGAAAACGCATTCACGTTGCATGCAAATATACTCTTGAATTCTTAACATTTAGCATACGTTTACATAAATAACAGTGCTTATATTGGCAGGAGCATCTACTTTGTCCTCCGGTCTCCTCATAATTAAGAGCTTCGCACGGTTCTGCATGATACACGTATTTGGGGTGCATAAAATAGCGAGGGTTACTGCAGGCAGTAGGCATTGAATATTTAATCTTAGTTTGCATTTTGCATTAAATAAGGTGTAAAGAAAATTCGAGCACTAATTAGAAGGTGTCTGTTTTAGTTTCACCAAAACGTTTACTCACATGAAAGCAAATTAATGCACACGACCACATAATATTTGCAAAAAAGTTCAACAATCGCACTATAGATATTATATATTTTACAGCTGGTCTCTTTGCGGAAGGCAGTCAAAGCTGGCAGCGCACGATTAATAGCAATATGATGTTGAAATAGAGGATATTACATGGCAGCGCGGGGATACGAATTTTATCTACGAGTGCTGAAAGAGATACTTTCAGCACGAGAAGGTCAAATTCGAATCCCCAAGCGGCCATGTAACGTTCTGTTTATTTTATAGATGCTGATGAAATTTTTACATAAAACACAATTTTTTTTATTCATTTTCGAAACAGCAAAATAGTGCAATTATAGTGGTCACCTATCGTAAAATGCCTGTTACAAAAATTTTATGAAACTCGGATATAAAGTTATAAAGAAGAAATAAAGACAATAATACTTATGATTTTCTGTTGCAAAAAGTCGAAATTAATGTTAGTAACCATGGCGACACCAATATCCTCACAGGTGAAAGATAAAAATAGTAACTTTACTGCGCGCGATAAAGAAATGATTTTTTAGTAAAAGGAAAAATTCTGGTATTTCATTAGTATCTATATAATAAATAGCGGATACTACATAGTTTCACGACAATTTAAGAGATATAGATCGCCCAAATGTACGTTAACTAAACGAGATGTCATCATGAGGTTTTCGTGCGTTTCGCCTCTCATAACAAACCCAAAAATTAAATTCCTTTCCAGCCATCTGACCTCAAGTAAGTTAATAACACAAATATATTACGTTCTGCTAGGAAGATAGCGATGGCTCAAGCTTGTTAACAGCTTGTGTTACTGGAAAGTTTATGCCAAATTACTGCAGAATGTTAATGAAGAAATACATCAAGGTTGAACTGCACCGACAACATTTTAATACATGAAAAATCATTAAATTCGGCCGTGTATGAACAAGTTTCACCTGGCTTATCATAGCAAGCTAGTATTTCTTAAAAGCTTAATTTGTCTGAATTTTCTCTTTTTCTCTCTCTCTCTCTTAAAAGTATCTCAATCTTTTAAACTTAAAACGGATATTAATTAGTTTAGTTTTCTGCCAAATTACTTCAGTACGTACGAAAACAAAGGCTATCAAGGAGCAACGAAAGACCTAAAAAGTTATTAAAATAGTCAGTGAGCTATATATAGTTCAAGTTCGTGACACTGTATTTGGTCTGCTTGGGCTTCAGTTAGAAAAACTTATAGTCTGTGCCAGGCTCTCAAATAGTAGAGATGTCGCAAAAACCATAACTATGCGCAAATAAAGCGAAAATAAGACGCTCTTGGTCTGAGATAATATGCTCTCTTCTCAGTCCCCGCTTGTTTTGCCATTCACGACCTCTGCGCAACACTATCTTGGAGCCTGGAAGAGGCTTAAAAAAAAATAAACAATTTGTGCTCGACCTTAAACTATTTTATGTCTTACTTCAACTTTTCAAAACAAATACATCTCGGCATTTTTGTTTTTGTTGAACTGAGGTTCATAATAATTATAAAAACAAGAAGACTAGTTTGTGTAATCAAATGGTGACGAATAATTCAATTCCAGGCCAAACTTTTAATGGTTTCCCTACCATCTAGACATGTTGTGCTCTTTAGTGTGTTAGGACTTGTAACATCATTTTTTATTCCCCTTATGTCTTCATTCATAACATCTCACCTAGACATCATTAAACTTGGACGCCATCTCGGGCATTCAGAGTACAAAAGCTGCCATAGCTGAATTTATGAATTGGTATAGGTAATAGCATGATTTGTAGTGATATTTGGCATAAATACCACGAGTGATATTTCAAAATTGTTATACGTAATTTTACGAGCCGTTAGTGATATTTATGCAAAATATCACGTACAAATCATGCTATTATTTGTTTGTAATACTACCCGCAAAGGTTTTGTAATTTTTACATGTAGGTATCAAATTAAGCTGAAATACCACTGCTCTTAGCCAATCAAATTAAAGAAATTTCTCATGTAGTAGTAGAAACGCCGAAATTTCGCGCCAAATTAAGCAGTAACTTGTACCCGAGAAATAACCACGCACCTAGCCTTAGTTAAATGGGTAATTTAAAAAATGACACACTTCCCCCCTTTTAAATGAAAGCGATATGTTAAACAGTGTAAGAACCTGCATATCGTTGCATCGCAGCCAAATGGCGCTAGAAAATTTTACTGAAAATGACAGCAAAACGGTCGAAGAACTATCCTGTTCGGCGGAATTCTTCAGAGGTGTAGATTGTGAGCTATTTTCCTTTCAGCGCTAAATATTTTTCTTTCCATTACTGTATTTCTCGTGAAAACTCTGATCCTAGTTGCCCTACTCAAGGAAACTTCACTTCATCCGCCGTCCAAACTCTTGTATCGTATCATTGCTGAGCCTTAGGCTGTGACTTATTGGACTTCTGTTGTGAAAAAAAAGATGGGATATTTCCTATTATCCTTATTTGGCAGAAAGGCTTTCAGGTCATACCTTATGTTCAGTGTCTTTATTAACATTGACGGCAATAAGCGTGGACAGACCTCTCGCCTTGTTGCTAGGGCTCAGATACAGACAAGTTGTAACCTTGAAAAGAACGTGTATAAATGCATTTGGGTTTTGGATTTTGTCTATAGTGGGTTCATCTAGTTATTCGCTTATAATGAAGCCGAAAATTGCGCTCAGGCAATTTAACATGTCTGAGCGGATTGATTAGACTCCCTCGGTCTTAAAAGTAGCGCGAGGAAACAACTGATACAAGATCAATACACGTGCATGTCATAATCCAACCTAATTAAGGTTGATTTCTGTCTATTTGAAGCTTTAAGTTATAACCAAACAAAGACATCACCTGCTTTGCTTTTGCTTAACAGTGCAATATCTCAGAAAAACAGGAAGAACTAAGAATGAAGTTACCATGCGCTTAGATAATTAGTTTACACAATATAGATGCTGTGGGGAAATACTGATGTTAGCAATTGAATTGCAATGCACCGACAACACCTGAAAAATCATTGAATAGTCCACCGAGTTAGTTTTACCTGGTTCATCACATGCACAGTTCGACTATATGGTTTGAAAATCTACAAAACTCAGTGCTAAACCCCCATCCGATTTCTTCTCTGTCTGCTGGCCCGACGAAGACGAGCCCTTATTGTTTTCTTTGACGTCACCTTTAACAAACAATTGACAAAACTCGCAGATGGGCTTTAAGTTATTAGTGAAAGACTTGAAAGACCCACGAGTCATATCACTTTCCACCCAAATTAACTGAAAGCGAAATATAAACAAAGCAATCACTTGGATCTCTGAATGCATTGCTGACAAAAATGGTACCAGGGACAAACTTCACTGAAGATGAAAACCAGAAAACGTACGAAGAACTGGTCTGCTCGGCGGAATTTATCAGAGGTGTAGACGGCGAGCTTATTTTTCTTTCAGCTCTTAATATTTTTCTTTCCATTACTGCATTTCTGGGGAACACTCTGATCCTAGTTGCTCTGCACAAGGAAACTTCACTTCATCCGCCGTCCAAACTCCTGTACCGTAACCTAGCTATAACTGATCTATGTGTTGGTATTATTGGACAGCCTTTGGATGTGACCAATTGGATTTCTGTGGTGACGGAAAGATGGGATATTTGCTATTACGCACTTCGGGGAGCACGTTTCTCAGGTTATACTTTGTGTTCAGTGTCTTTATTTACAGCTGCTGCAATAAGTGTGGACAGACTTCTCGCCTTGTTGCTGGGGCTCAGATACAGACAACTTGTAACTTTGAGAAGAACACGTATAATTGTTTTTGGTTTTTGGATTTTGTGCATCGTTGGTTCATCTACTATATTTTGGAATCCTCATATACTTCTTTGGTATCAATACATAGGTACAGCTCTGTGTCTAGTCACCGCAATCTTCGCTTACACAAAAATTTCCTATACTCTGCGTCATAATCAAATACATGTTCAGAACCATGTTGCTCAAGGACAACCGAGCCAAGCAATTCCCGCTCTGAACATAGCTCGATACAGAAAAACAGTGTACAGTGCACTGTGGGTGCAGGGAACATTGGTTCTTTGTTATCTGCCGCTTAGCATCGTGGACGCTTTGAGACCTCAAAGAGGCATTTCTTTATCCGTTTACCTTGCACGGCAATTTGCGAGTACAATACTGTTCTCAAACTCGTCATTAAACGTTGCTGTACTGCTGGAAGATCAGAGAAGTGAGGCAAGCTGTAAAAGAAACATTAAGGCAAATGCTCCGTTGTTCGAGTTAGTGTACTATGCTTCTCCGCTGTATACTATTAAAATTCATGCAAAAGTTGCCGTTTAACTATTGTAACTACATTTAATACTTTTGTGAAGTATTTTCAACGTTATTTTCAAAGTTTCAAGGTTAGTCTTGATTTTGTCCACATAAGTAGGTGTTTTTTCTGTTTTGACCTTTTGTTTCTACTTGTACTTGAATTTTTTCTTAGCTCGCCAATTTGCTTAATACCAATTGTTAGGAATATTCTTCGCTTGCCATTTTCAAGTGTTAGTTGTTCTTAGGTGGTCATTTGAGATGTTAGTGCTGACCTTAGTTATTAAGTCCCGTTAAAGTTTCTGTTTGGGTTTCAGCTCATCAGCGTTTTAGTTGTGACGATCGCAACCATGTAGATTCAGTAATACCAAAACCTTACCCATACCGAGTTTAACTTGTTTTTATTCCCACGGTCAGCTAACACAAA
>OZ037997.1:6976809-7054309 GCA_964035705.1 Porites rus | reverse complement strand
AGATATCCTATCTGCTTAGGGTACCTTGGTGTAAAATATAGGAATTGGAGGCGTTTTTTTTGCAACCCGGCCCCCTTGGGGGGTTCAGGTCTGAGCTGTAATTGCGACCAGTCCAAAGTTCACCAAAAAGAATCATCATGATACAACATGGACTGGACTGGATTGTTAAAGCATGGACTGGACTAAAACATTGAACTAATAAAATATGGAGTAGTAATGGCAAGGATTAATGAAACATGAATTAATTAACTTCATGTTTTACCTAGTCTCCCTCGCAGCCGTTTTTTGGATGTCACGCAACGCTCCCTCTTTTGGCGGGATATGTATCCGACCTTCATCAAGCGCTAGATTTTCCCATTCGTTTAACCACAGGTAGCCCAAGCTCGAAATATGAGCATCGGCGAGCATCGGCATTGTTGCGTAACATTCAAAATATAAGGATTTGTATGGGAAAAAAACCTATCGTTTCTGTAACCTACGAAAATGAAAGGATTTTAACAAAAAACACCTTACCTCACTTAAAATGTGTGTTACGTCTCTCCTGTTTGGTTCACGGGCCGATTTATGGCCGTTTTATGGGTTTTTATGTAAACGGTTTTCTCTCTATATAAAGGTTTACCAAGGTTGGGCACTCCAGCAAAGCGGCTCGACTAATCCACCAAAGGAAAACGGCCGTAAATTCGCTCCAACTGCTCCAATCGCCTCGAAATTCCGCCTAGGTAACACATGATAGTTCTCCTTTCCATTCGTTGTCTTCCTTCAAGATGCCTTTGCACCGAGAGCGAATCAAAGGTCGCAAATCTCTGCAACCTTTCCCGTCTGAAGCCATCGACTGAACCTCGGCTTGAACTCCGCGTTACCGTTGAAAGATATAGCGACACGGCCTGAGACTCAAATTACTCACACTCGGGGTGGGAGACAGTCTCTTGCTCCCGTTGATGCTCGCCGATGCTCATATTTCGAGCTTGGGCTACCTGTGGTTTAACGACTAAAAATATTTCTTTTTTTTCCAAATAATTAGCAACAAGGCCTTTTTTAAACACGAACCGTCTTTTGATAAAGCGATTTTGACAAGAACGATGGCTAAGTCAAAATATCTCGCTCCGGTGGTATAAATTTGGCGCGAAAGGGACAAGCTCTGATATTTGATGCAAATTGTGCCCTGTCCTGAAAATGAGTATATCGACCTGAGGTGCGCAAGGAAATGCGTGAAAGGGAGGGGAGAACTAATTGCAAGAACAACGCCTCGTAGTTAATTGAGTCCAATTTATGGGTATCTCCATGAAAATTCTGGATTCCTTCTTGAGTGCGTTAAAATAGACCTTGCGGCGCATAGTGTCGGTTTACATGTATTGTAATTGCGGCAGTTTTGACGATCAGGAAGTGTTTTTAGTGATGATACTTCGAGTGAGAATCGAGATTATAAGCTGGAACATTTGAATGCCAATTCACTTCGCAAACAAGTTTGTTTCTGTCGATTTGACTATCAAAAGTGTGTTTCAGTTCGGCTTTTTACCGTGCTACATGTAATTTCCAAAAAAACTACCTTTGGTTTACCGTATTTAGTTTGTTTAATTTTTCTTTCATCGGCTGTCGATGCTGTTAAAATATGCTATAATAGGGTTAGGGAAAAAAAATGAAAAAGAAGGAAAGAAATAAGCTACCCAGTCAGTAACGTCTTAACTTGAATGGCAACACTGTAAGGGCGCGAGACACTTATTTCTAGATAAGTATTGCATCTTCGCATTACCATTACTCTCGAATTTACGCTCATGGAGCGTCTTGTTCCCGAAGAGGCTTTCCCCCAAGCCCCCTCAGCAAAACTCTGTCTGAGTGAAGTCTGGGACTAAGAAGAAAACAAGATGGCGGCCTTTGCTTGTTGAAGCAAGCTTGGCTGTAGTGGTATAGTCAAAGCTTTCGGGCTGTGAGAACACGATTATTGATTATCGTCCGCATCCATTTAGTTGTTTCACCTTTGGACGCTTTTTAAATTGACCCTGGCATTGATGAGATCGTAACTCAGTGGAACCGAGAATACTATTAAAACCACGTGGATCCAAGTATTGGTAAGTTAACTTTAACGCGACCTTATGTTTTTGTAACTAGGAATTTATATAAAAGTATCCCTCAATATTTATGTTGATCTAAACCTTCCGCGTTGTTTGCTGCGAGGTTGTTACGTACCGTTTTTGTGCGGGAAGAAGGGGTAAAGAGGGGAGGCTGGTTAAAGAGTGAAGGCAAAATAATGTTTATTGTCACTTTAGCTTACATTTTGACATGATTATTTTGCCAGTTGATTGGAAAATTATTAAGTATGAAACTTGATAATTTCTTGTTAGCTTAAATTAAGGTAAAAGCCATGTACCGTCTACATATTATCTTACAATGGTGATAGTTCATGTTTGTAAACACTGCTTTTGTTATTCAAATGTACCAATCAATGGCACTTTTCCTTTCAAGCGCCAATAAGATTACTCGTACTTTCGACTTCCTTTTTATCTTTTGAAGTAATGTTCTGTTTAGACCACAAGGGGTCACCCTTCTTTCTTCAGAGCCATGCGCAGCAGTGAAAAAGTAAAATTATGCAAATTAATGGTAAAAAGGAGGAGAGATTGGGGTGGAGAGAGGGGACCAAGCGCCCATGGAGGTTCTGTTGTTTTCTGAATTACCATTTTGTTTGTGAAATGGAAATTCCCGATCGGTCAGCTACTTGTCAATCTCTCAACAACAAAAAATCCCAATCACAAAGGAGTCGAATTTTCACTGCGGCTTTAACTTTTGCAGCGCATGACAAACAGACACTGTTCATTAAACACTGCTCTCCAGTTTCTAAAATAATGGAAGCCAAGGTTGTCAAGGAAGCCTGTTTATGGTTTAGTTAGCTCTAGCTTTTGTGGAACCTGAAATAATATTCTTGTCTCAAAATTTTTATACTTGAGAGCAAAAGACCAATTCTATACCCAGTCTGTAATAATAAAGCAAGGCTTCTTTGCCTTTTCGCTGTTTTCCTTGCTCACTTTGAGGAACCATCTCTATTTGAAAGTTTTGGGATACATTGTGATACCATCATTGCAATACCTGACACATAATAGGAGCACTTATGTCCCTGAACCAAACAGCAAAGAAAAGACAAGCTGTGAACTTGCTTACAGGAAAAAGCATGCAAAATAGTGTCAATTGTCAGAAAGGAACAGGAGGCATTGAAAAAATAACAAAGCACGTGGAGACTATCCTAAACTCTGAAACATTATTTTTTAATGCAGTGATACAAAAGAAAAAACTGCCTTTATAAGTAGAGCTACTAAATTTATATATAGATGAAACCTCCCTAATTACTTGCTGTTAACAATGGAGGTTATGTACAATGTAACTGGTCACACAATATTGCATAACACTAGTAACAAATTGAATGCTCTGACACAAAGTAATCAAAAGCTATTGAATGAAAAAATGTGACATACATTTTTTTATAAACATATCTCCCCCCCTAAAAAAAGTTCTTATAAAATCAAATTGTCTCTATGAGTCTCTCAGTTTTCTTTATCATGCATGCCTATTGCTCTTTACACGCTATTTCCAGTTTGCAGTCTAAGGGGTACCAGGGGCTACTTCGAGCTTGAGTGGCAACAGGTGTTGGAACCTGACTTAACAGGTGCAGCTGGGCGTATAAAGTGGTGGTTTCTTTGCAGCAGGGCTCCATCTGAGGTTTCCACGGTGTATGATCTCAGCTGAGAGGTAACTGGCACTCTAATGATGACTACTGGAGTCCATCAATTAAACTGAGGATTTACTTGCACAATTTGCTGCTAGTCTGAGATAGGGTGTATAATCTTTAATAGTCTTGCTGTACAGTTCACTCCTCTTCTCCTTGCCTGTAATCATATATATAATCATATACCGACTGGTATTTTTAATCTTTTGGTCTTCTTATCTATTTTTAATGTACATGTATTTGTACATTTTTTTCTTTCTTTGTATGTCTTTCTCGTTTAGACAGTTTCAATAGAAGAAGAGCCACCTCATGGAGTTTGCTGAATCAGGCCATTGTTATTGTTTTTATTATTGTTATTATCATTGTTATTATTATTATTATTATTATTATTATTATTATTATTATTATTATTATTATCATTGTCATCATTCAGTTCTTGCACAATCTACTCATGGCTGCTCTGCATCAGGGTTTGTGTGGGAACAGGCGCTCTATACTTTCTTCCATTTAGAAGTTCTGCTGGTAATGGTATACTGTTCGAGAGTGGTGTACATGTAGCTCTGTAAATTAACATTGCCAAGTACGGATCAAGTCATGCCTCAGCACACTTCTTCATGCACTGTGTCTACTGTTTGGACCATTCGCTCTATCTTTCCTTTTCTCTGTGGATAACATGGACTCAACATGATCTGGTTGAAGCAGTACTGGCTTGCAAAAGCTTCAAACTCCTTAGAGGCTTGCAAACTGTGGACCGTTGTGTGACATCACAGTTTTTGGAACTGCATGCTTGCTAAACACTTGTTTCAGGCTATCGATTGTTGCCCTGGCAGTACTGCTACGCACTCTCCCGATGACTAGGAATCTACTGTAGTAATCCGACTAAAAGGAAAGCTGTCAGACAGAAATCTGAAGAAGTCAATGGCTAACTTCTCTGAAGGTCCTTGGGGAACTTCATGTGGCATCAACATTTCTCTAATAATTGCCAAAGGTTTGGCACACATGGCACCTTTGGGCTGAAATTCTCGGCCAGAAAACTGACTCTAAGGCTCTCAGTTGCATTTTGTCAGCACCATAGACTGTCCTTTATGAATGGTCTAGGTATGCTAGTACTGGTGCCCTTGTGATTTCTTTCTTGATTGCTTCAAATTCTTCTTGTTGTGAGATCTCCCAGGCGAAAACAACACCTTTCTTGCACAGTGCGCTTAATGGTTCTCTCAAATCTGCTAAGTTTGGGCTAAAACAATTAAGACAGTTCACTAAACCACGATAGCTTTGAAGATCTTGAAGGTTTTGGGGTGCTTTCATTTCTGTGATAGCTTCTTAGGAGCTACCTTATACCCACGTGGAGTGAGGTTACCACCAAAGTATGGACAGTCTTGAGACTTTTATTATTATTATAATTTTATTATTATTATTATTATTATTATTATTATTATTATTATTATTATTATTATTATTACTGATATTGAATAAACAAGTTACCATACAACAAGTACGTACTATGGTAAAACAAGTTAGCCATGTAACTCAAAAAAGAAAGAAAAACACTAATGAAACCGTATGATTAATACAAGGTGCATACAATATTGATACAAGCAAAACAGTAAAACAAAACAAACAATCAAAAAATTACATATTTGAAGTCATTAACCCTAGAGGTCACACGCATCATCAGAAATGCACAATGAGGTACACTTATTTCAATCTGTATTTGGCGTTGTTTCCGGTTTTAATAGAGATTGCGACTTGAAAACAAACTTCTCTGCATTGAAAGTGAGATTATTAGCTCTTGCTGTCTCTAACATCACAGCTGCATCGTGAGGGATTTCTGCATTGCCATGGCACAGGAATACCAGTAGTACTGAGAGCACCCTTCAGGACTCCGTCAAGTCTTTCTTGAAGCATGTCACTTGCCAGGGTTAACACAAAAGGGAGGCGTAGCAAATGGTACTTGCCCCATAGTGTGTTGAAGTTTGTCAGCCAATAGCCTGACTTGGCGTCAAGTTGGCTGAAGTACTTCGAGTTTATCAGCTCCGGGAGGACATCATCAATCGTTCTGTTGTACCACTGGTTGTGTTTTATGGCTTTATTTAAATCTTTAGGATCAAGGCATAACCTCAAGGAACCATCAGGTTTCTTCACAAGAACAATTGAATTGATCCATTCAGTGTACTCTTGGACTTCTTTTATTATGTTAAGTTCTACCAGTCTCTTCAACTCTGCCTTGCAGGCTGATTTAAGGCTCAATGCTACCTGACGAGGGGGATGCTTGACAGGTTTGTAATCTTCCTTCACCTGAATGTAATAAGATCCCCCTGGCAAAGTTCCTATTCCTTTAAACACGTCAGAGTATTCCTTCAGCAAGAACTCTTTGGTTGTAGGTAACGGATGTGTTTTTCCTCCGATGGTTATGTTCTCATCTGTACGTTGTTGTACTACTGGAATAACTGGCTCTCCTCTTAATCTCAGTTTGTCCCAACAAGAAAACAAACAAACCTTGGGTGGGGCTCGCTTCAAGCCAAGCACTCGGTTTATTCACGAAAACACTAAAAGATGCATGCAATATCATAGAAACGTAATACACAATCCAAGTAGCATACAGTTCCAAAAAACTAGATCACAAGCTAAATTAAATTGAAATGGGGTCGTGGAACAACAGCTGGGCGAAAAACCTCCCCGTACATCCACTTGCACCTAGGAGGAAAACCCCAGGTCAGCTGTACCCCATAAAAAAACGGTCCCCCGGGCAAGACCAACTAAAGAGAAACTAGAATCAATTAAAAGCGGTACAAACAAGAAAACTAAATATCTAAAGCCTTAGAAAGCAACAAACGAGAAGGTAAAGAATCTTGGACATATCCGTCCTTAGCCGATTCACTAGCCCAGTGGCCATGATGCTTAAATAGTTGATCTGGTACGCTAGCATTTGCGGCAGCAGTGGCCCCGCCACTCCCAAGGCTATGCGTACCAATGTCACAAATATCAGGAACAATAATTTATCTTTAAAGGCCTCTAGCACTAACTCTCTTAACCTTGAATCGCTTAAACCTTTAGATCTAGGCTTATAACCACGTTAGTGTTGGAAAGCTGACAAAACAAAGGGCTATCGCAGGAAAGCCCAGCTCTATCTAAGTAACGGTTCATCATAGCAACCACGCAAGTTGCTTTCGTAGAAGAAGCTACAACATTGCATCTCGGAGTAGTCTGCCGTGGGCTTCAGGAGGATATTCACACTAGTCACAAAAGAACAGTTGCTTTGTAAATATCCTTTGCAAGACTTAAATCAATTAAATTCTGCTCTCCTGAACAATTGAGCAACTTTATGTGTGTTCTTATGATTTTTCCAGCTCAAATTAAGACATAACTTGCTTTGATCTCCTTTGATTTTGACGCTAAAAAACAATTTTGCAAGGGTTCGCATTTCTTAACCCAGTCTTGGCACTTCTGATAACAGTTGGGTGAAAAATCTGCTTGCGGCGCTTGAAAACACAATAACTCTGTCATCCTATAAAAACTACAATGTTTAATTCCAAACCACAGAATTTGATGAAAGCAGTGAAGCAGTAATGTCTCGATCCTCCTCTTGGCTGGGTTTTTATATTTCCTGACACCATGAAAAAATAATGAAGGAAGAGGAGACTAACCTGAACTCTGAAACAGTTTTAATGCACTGATGCAAAAGAAAAAAAACTGCCTTTATAAGTAGAGCTAATGAATTTATATAGATGAAACTGTTCTTAAACAAAAGAGATGAAAAGACCTAATTACTTGCTGTTAACAATTGGGGTTATGTAACTGGTTGCATAATATTGCATAACACTACATGTGGTAACAAATTGAATGCTCTGACACAAAATAATGAAAAGTGATAATGTAACAGGCATTAAAAGCAGCAAATAGCCAGATTAAAGATCCCATTACAGTCTCTTATATTTTCTTTGCTTGGGCTTCCGCTGTTGTTCCTCACAGCTTTACTGCTCTTCCCTCACACCTTCTCTCAATCTACTGTGACTCAAAAGAAAAATAAGAGACTGTTTGCAGTCCACATTCTTCCACAGAGAAATTGTATGCCTTTCATCCAAACAAACTCTACTTTGTCTTGGTTTATCAAAGTATGGTTTATTACAGATGAATGATTGGTTTTCTATTTGTATAATACACTGTCAACTGCCATGAAAAATTTCTTTCAGATTTCCAGCAATTATATTGCTACCTAAAAGAATGAAATGTTATTTTTTTAAATATTGATGTAAAAATCATAAGCATGTTCTAAACTGATCTTCAACTCATCTTGACGGGGAGATGAGTATGGGTGGAGGTGCCTGTGTGGCTGGTGGAGTTGGGAAGTATTGCCGAGTACAATGTGTAACCTTGACAAACCTGAGTATAGCATAGGGCACTGTCACACCATTCAACTCATCACATCGTAGAAACTGATGTGCATGGTTGCTGGTGCCTACAAGGTTGTTGGAGCCAAGCAATGCTCTAGCATGAGGAAGAAGGTATCCATGGCAACCTTGCTAGTGGTCCCCTCCTAAACATCTACCTCCTATGGTGCTTCAAAACCAACAATCAGAGAGAAATGGGACCTCTGATTCCAACAACCCCAAGCACCAGAGGCTGCAGGAACCGTGCAGAACAACCAAAGACATATTACTTACCCAAGAAATGCAGCTAGCAGTAAAAGTGACACCATTAGTTGCCTCCCACAGCAGCATGCTCCCGTGAAAGGCAGCACTCAGTATTGATGAAATGTCCATGCACTCCAGAGAAAAAACGGGACCTACCAATTCAAACAAAACGTGACGTCAAGCTAGTTGACTAGAGATGCCAGCAAGAACTTCAGAAGGAGTCTGGATTATAAAGACGGCAGTCCAATGCCCAAGCGCCTGAATAAGGTGGTCAGGGAAACCATTGTATACTGCTACTAGCTGCCCCTGCTTAGGTGTTCAAGGTTAATGTTACAGCGCGCAGACGCAGAGAAAAACACAATATTCTTTGGTGGGCAAAGTTGGGCAGGGAATATACCCGCAAGGCTCGGATAAAACCCACCGACCGGATGATGACCGAATGAGGAGCCTCGGTACATGGCGCCATACCGAGGGGGTGCCTCATGCCTGTACTGCAAGGGAGGGCATAGTTCACGCGTGAAAACGCATGGCCGGCATAATGTCCTTGGGCCAAGTTAACCAAGTCCAGCAAATCCTATAGCCCCCCCTCCCTGACGGGGCTTCAGCACAGGGCTGAAGGGGTGCCGCAGGCAGCAATTCCCCGCCCTTAATGATTTTATTAAACGTCTCTGAATCTACAGACAAGAGAGAGTGCAAATGCAGTGAACAAATGTAAGAAGGTTAAGGAAGGCAAGAAACAAAGAAAAGGGGAGGGTGGGAGGGGAAAAAACTTTGGTGCTGCTCAACTTGCAGCCTTCAAAGAAAGTGGCGATTGAACGGACTGGCGCAGAATAAGACAAAGAGGCAGGCTGCCAAATAAGGAGATCGCGTGTTTGGGATAAACCGCAGTAGCGATGCAGGCTCAATAGTTGTTGCTTGCCAACATTAACCTTTATTTTATGCTAAAATATCAATTAATGTTACAGCGCGCAGACGCAGAGAAAAACACAATATTCTTTGGTGGGCAAAGTTGGGCAGGGAATATACCCGCAAGGCTCGGATAAAACCCACCGACCGGATGATGACCGAATGAGGGGCCTCGGTACATGGCGCCATACCGAGGGGGTGCCTCATGCCTGTACTGCAAGGGAGGGCATAGTTCACGCGTGAAAACGCATGGCCGGCATAATGTCCTTGGGCCAAGTTAACCAAGTCCAGCAAATCCTATAGCCCCCCCTCCCTGACGGGGCTTCAGCACAGGGCTGAAGGGGTGCCGCAGGCAGCAATTCCCCGCCCAAAACGCCGAGTAATACGAGAAGTTCCCTGTGTAAAGCCCCAGTCTCTAAGACCCTTTCTCCACCTGGTCGCGAGGGCTGGATACAGCTCTTATCCGCTCCACGGGGGAATGAAATGAACCAGAGACCATCGGTGGAGAAAGGGGATTGAGGAGTGGACAAGCGGGTATGATCACGCTCTAACTTAAGAACCCAACCGAAACTAAACTTGGGTAGCATGACTTAATGAATGTTCTAGTAGGACACAGTGTTCTCAATTGTGTTACAATGAGACATCATAGTGTTCTCAATAAACCATACAAAGAGACACCGTAGTGTTCCCATGTTGTTTGGTTTTTTTTTTGTTGTTGTTGTTGTTGTTGTTGTTGTTGTTTTTTTTTTTTTAAGCAACATAAGAATGTTCGTGATAAACAGTATAGAGCAGCATAACAGTGTTCCCAAAGCCAAGGAAGCGTGGACAATAGTCATTGCGATGTGACATCTAATTGTTTTCGAGTCATTAACTGGATAGACAGGAGGCCAAATTTTGAGGGACTTGGAGAATGGTTTCTTTGGGTGTCCTGATGTACGACTGATATGCATCAGATTTCCAACGGCCAAGAACTTTAATGAGCCAGTCTGGAAGGCCAGCAGCCCCCGCAGTAGTGGCTGCTCCAATGCGGAAACTGTGTGATGCATAGCAGGTACTATCCAATCCACAAACCTTGAGAAGAGCCCGTAAGTTGTTGGTGAGGGAGGACCGAGTAAGATGTCGTCCATCCGAGAATTGGAAGAGGGGCTGGGTAGCTCCACTGGGATTAGTTTGAAGCAGATAGTCTCTTAACGCGGTGACTGCACATACAGTAGAGTTTGATTTGGCGATAGTGAGCTTGGCTGTCTCACGGAAAGGGTCTGTTTTGGACTTCTTGATGACAACCTCGAAAGACACAGGTTGGACAATGTTGGGGTAAAAGTGGACGTCCGATCTTGTCAGGTGGGATTGAATATTGAACTTGCCGTTGTAAGTGAATTCGCTACTACGTAGAAAGCCAAAGAACGCAAGGGTAAAAGCAGCCCACAACATTGAAGAATCCGTGTCCAACGATTGGAAGGGTTTTAGTTTGGCATAAATTTGGCGGAGGATCGAAATAGTAATAGGGAACCGGGCCCGTTTGGCAATCCCGAGGGAGGATTTGATCCCTCGAAGGGTCTTGTATAGGAAGGGCATGGAGGAGAAGTCCAGGGGACAGCCAAACTCAACATGGAGATTCTTAACTGCTGCCAGATAAACTTTAATAGTGCCATACGAAACGGTATTGGATAAGTGGGTGACGAAATGAATTAAGGTTGATTCACTGGTAGGGAGAAAAGGGGTTTGGGGTGAAATGAGTTTATGAAAAAGGCAAAATCTAATAAAGTGTCGCTCCCCAGAGGAATAGGTTCGACGAGTAGAGCTGGCGATGGACTGGAAAATGTAGTGAGCAGCCTGCATAGTTAGACTTTCGTCAGGAAAGGAGGGATTGGACAGGGAACGGGCGATGCATCCGGTGCGAGTTGGTGGAACCGGGGCATCTGAAAGCGAGATAAACTATCAGCTATGCCGTTGTCAACCCCTGGGACGTGCTTTGCGGTAAAGGTAAAATTAAACTTCAAAGTTTGAAAGGTGATCAAACGGACAAGGTTCATGATGCGGGGAATTTTTGAGCTTTTAGCAGACAAAACTGCGACGACTGCCTGGTTGTCACAATGAAAACAAATTCTCCTGTTAGCCCAATGGGGCCCCCAAATCATGCAGGCAAGGTAAATTGGGTAAAGCCCTTGCCAGGTAATACTTATCCCTGTGGAGGGGTTGAGCTGGTGGGAGGGGAGCCATTTTCCCTGGAACCACTGATTGTCAAAGAAGGCCCCGTATCCGACTGCACCCGCTGCGTCTGTATATAAATGGATTTGTGGGGATGATTCTGTGTAAGGGGGGAGAAAAAGGCTAACACCATTCCAGTGGTCGAGGAAAAATTGCCACATGAGGATGTCCTTTCTGAACTCCTGGGTGAGAAAAATAATCCGCTTGGGGCGGGCACAACCCCGGGTAAGGTTAATGATGCGCTGCATGAAAGGGTGACCAGGGGAAATAACCCGGCAGGCGAACTGCAGAGTCCCAATGAGGGACTGCAGGTCCTGTAGACGACAGACCCGTTTGGAAGACCAGTCCGCTAGCAGGGACCGGGCATTACTTAACTTATCCTCGGGGAGACGAGCCTGCATGTTTACGGAATCGAGTGTTATTCCCATGAATTCAAGAACTTGGGTGGGGCGAAAGGTTTTCTGTGGGGCAAGGGGAATGTTTAATTCCTCAAAGAGGGTAAGAACCCGGCAGAGGGCTGTGGCACAAAGGGACGAGGGGGCAGGTTGAACAATGAAAAAATCGTCGAGAATGTGTATGATGGAGGGGATGTTCAGGTGTTGTCTGACCAACCATTCCAGGGCATCAGCGAGTTGATTAAAGAGAAAAGGGGCACTCCTTAGCCCGAAGGAGAGGGCTTTGTCGAAGTAATAACGACCCTTCCAGGACATCCCCAAGAGTTCCCAATCCCCGGGGTGAACGGGGATAATTCGAAAAGCGGACTGTATGTCAGTTTTTGTCATAAAGCACCCGGGGCCGTGGTTGAGGACCAGGGCAATGGCATCGTCAATCCGAATATACTGAAGGGTGTAATCCTCAATGGGTATGTTAGCATTTAAGCTATCCGGGGACCCCTTGGGGTAGGATAGGTGGCAAATAGTGCGCCACTTTTGGCTTCCCTTTTTGGGGACTAGGCCGAGGGGATGAATTTGAAAATTTTGAAAAGGGGGGGATTCAAAGGGGCCAGCCAGGCGACCAAGCTGGACTTCCTCTAGCAGGTTTTTCTCAATAACTTGGGGTTGTTGGATGGCAGATGGGAGATTCTTGGCAGCTCTGGGGAAGCGGTTACCTTTGTAACCCAAGTGGAAACCATGGCTTAACCCATCGCAAAGTCTAGTTACAAAAGCTTGATTAGGGTGAGTCTTAAGAAGTTTGTGTAGCAGGGGAACATTCACCGGGGTTTGGGGTTTGTATGATATGGCGGCTTTAGCGGTTTGAGAGTTTCTTATCACCCTGGCCTCTAGTTTTTGAAGGGGTGTCATCGTGTCGGTAGGCAGGGTGTTCTCCATTGCAGACCCTGCAGCGGTGGCTGAAGGAGCAGGGGTCCTGGCTGCATTTGGCACCTCTGTTGTAATTGTTACACGTTCCTCGTTGGGTAGGATTGGGCCTAAGGGCAGAGAGGGAACACCCATGAGAAAAATGATCCCCACTACCACATATGGTGCAAGAGGATTTTGCCTGCCCTGTAAATTTCAGGAGGTACAATTGTATATCCCTTTCCCCCCAATTAAGGGAATGGTGGGCGGCTGCTTTCCTACGAAAGTCTATATCGTAGGAGAGCCATGCAAATCCCGCGAACTTACGGTAGGCCGAGCGGATGATCTCTTGGTAAGCAAACATCTCGACAGCCCTGTGGGGGAAGGAAGTCAGAAAGATTGTACAAAAAACAGCAAAGGCCGAAAGCCACCTATCGATTGAGTCAATGTGGGTTTTCTTGCGGGCAGGGGTGGGAATATTCACTTGTTTCCCCTCGAACGAAATGGACACCCCGGGGAGTTCGCTTTCGTTTAGGCAGGAGTTTTCTGGCAGCAAAGAATCGAATTCAACAAACTCACCGCGTAGGATTAGTTGCCGAGTCTTCTGGGGGACGTGGGCTGCGATGGATGAGGAAGCTGGCTGCATTCGGGACTGAGATGGGCCGTAGTTCGAGGAACCCGATTGTGAAAGAAGGCTCGCGACGAAAGCAGGGTCAGATAGTTGTTGTCGCGCTGGAGGTTGGGGAACTGAATGTGCTGGCTGTTGTGGTACGGGTGATGGGTTCGTTGATGCGAAATTTTTTAGCTTTTCATCGACTATGGTGGCGATGAGGGTGGCTAGAGCCGCTGGATTTGAGACGGGGTTAGGCGGAACGCCCCTGTCGCGGACGCCATCTTGTGCTTCGCACGTGGTTAGTTCGGTATCGCGTCTTTGAAGTCTCTCAGCCTGCGGCGGATCTTGTTCATCATTCCGAGCGCTCGGTAAATCGCCTTCCTCGTTGGGCTGCTCAACGTCACTGGGTAGGTTAGGGGCGACAGGAGAAGAATCGGTGTTCGTGCGAGGCCTTTTGGCTGCTGGGTCGGCGGAATCGGAGCTTCGTGTACGTGATGTTGGCGCATCAACATTGATCGTGCCCAGGCGTTCGATCATCTGTTCGCGTGTTCCCGAGATAGCAAGCTGGTTTTGGGCCAGTAAAAGGCGAAGGACCTCGTTCGTAACGCCTGAAAGATCCATGAAAAACTTTGGTGCTGAAAAAACTTTGGTGCTGCTCAACTTGCAGCCTTCAAAGAAAGTGGCGATTGAACGGACTGGCGCAGAAAAAGACAAAGAGGCAGGCTGCCAAATAAGGAGATCGCGTGTTTGGGATAAACCGCAGTAGCGATGCAGGCTCAATAGTTGTTGCTTGCCAACATTAACCTTTATTTTATGCTAAAATATCAATTAACTTTTCCTAAATTACATTTAGCCACATCTAACTATATAGTGGCATCTAACATACTTACCATAATAATTATACTCATCAAAGGGGAGGGTGGGGTAGGGTGAAAAAGAACACTTTAAAAGCAGTAGCCATTACAGGCAACAACATGCACACATAACGAGGCCCTGTTTGGGGAAGGGGGTACCTTTGTCCTGGGTCTAAATTTCAAAACCAGTAATGTAGCAATTAGAGAAAGTTCTGGTGTTGCCCGTTGGAAATTCGTAACTTGACCAACTTTTTTTACCATTGACACTTGCCACTGACTTTTAAATTTGACATCCCACCCGCAGCAATGCCAAATTAACAATGAGGACGAGAAATTTTGCCCATATTCCTGGTCTCTAGCGTATTACAAGAAGAACAATGTAGTACAGAAATTTTAACTCTCAGTCAATTCGTTGTCTTGTAAAGCCATCTTTAGGGGAAATTTTAAAAAAAGAAAAAAAAACTTGGAAATTATATGCTAAAGGTCCAAGCGATTTGGATGGATAACTGGTCTCCCAGATGCGGTGCATAGAAGCATTCCAGCAAATACCGCGTCTACACGGCTGTCATCTTCAGACTCGTGCTCACTGTCCTCCTCAACTCTCTACTTCTCTATCGGGCAGAAGGTCTTCAATGTCATTTTGATATCTGAATAACGTCTCGTACGATGCCTTGCTCAGTTTGAGAATATTTCCAGTCTCAATCTGGAAATTCTCTTCCTATACTTTGCCCACTATGCCATCTCGATGGACGCTTACTTTTCAATGTAATCTAAACAGAAGACAGTCTTCAAATGAAGGCATGAATAAGTGAATTTCAGAAAGAGAATTAAGTTCTTTGTTGCTGATGTCAGTTAGAGCCAATATACCTCTTCTACCAAAAGTCACTGAGAAGGTTGTCGTGGTGCAGATACATTCATACTTGGAGGAAAATCTATGAATGCCCTCTATGCAATCTGCCTATTGTAAACATCACTCCACCGAGACTGCCCTTCTGCAAGTAAAGAATGCCGCTCTTAGGACTGTTGATTGTCGGCAAGATGCTGTTTTAGTCATGCTTGATTTGTCAGCTGCATTTGACACCCTAGACCATACTATACTTTTGGATAGGCTGAGTAGATACTTTTGTTTTTCCCACACAGTGCTAAGATGGTTTTCATCTTATCTTACTGGTTGGATACAATCTGTTACTATTGGTAACACAATATCTAGCAGTTCGGAAATCAGAATTTGGAGTTCCACAAGGTTTGATACTCGGTCCTCTGTTTACTCTTTGCACAGCACCTATTCAAGACATAATCTCTGCTCATAACCTATATTGTATGTTCTGCGCAGATGACTCTCAACTCTACATAACTGTCAACCCTCATGCTCAACGTCCTGCCCTCAACACCTTTCAGAAGTGTATTTATTTAGTGAAGTCATAGAATTGAACACCATCAATAAGTTAGTGTGCAATCCTAGTAAAACAGAGGTCATTCAGTTTAGTTGTCATTTCGTAAAGAACCCTTGGAATTCTGAGTGATTTTTTGATTGATAACACTAGAATACAACCATCAGACTGAATTTGTAATCTTCGTGTCAACCTAGATAGAGAGCTCAATCATACTATTATATTATTTTAATGAAACATGCAAAAAGGCTATGATAGTGAAGGCTGATTGTTTATTATTCATATAACAAATTGTTCCTCTTGAAGATATTTTAATAGCGACTTTGCTATACATTTTTGAGGATTTTAGATAGGATTGACAGCACTGATATGGGGCGATAGTATTTGCTAAGATGATAGTGATAACTTGGATGACTAAGATAACAAGCATGACTAGAATAATAAAAAAGCAGTCAGTATA
Source organism: Porites rus (assembly GCA_964035705.1). Lineage (NCBI taxonomy): Eukaryota > Metazoa > Cnidaria > Anthozoa > Scleractinia > Poritidae > Porites > Porites rus. Next base: position 7,038,239 of record OZ037997.1, on the reverse strand, counting down.
AAACACGGACTGTGGACCATGGACTGTGGACTGGGTATAAAACATACCCTAGGTATAAAATGGGGACTAGAAATTACAGGCTGAGTATAAAACATGGACTAGCTATAAAACACGGACAACTGACTGTGTATATATTACATACAGCTTTAGAAAGGTAAAACTGAGAGAAACGAATAGTGGACTAGCATAAAACAGTAGTCCCGCTTCTTGTCTCACACACAAACATTCCTTTGGCTGGTCACACAGTCTTTTCTCCTCAACATAAGTGCAGAGAAGGGAAGCATACTGCATGGGCAAGGAAGGTTATGCCATTACTCAAGGCAGCTGAGAATGAAACTCTGAATTTTATAAAGAGGAGGAGTTAGAAGAGAATTCAATTTATAGTTTTAAACCAATAGAAGATGTGAAACTGTGAAGCACTGAATAAAAAAGTAGCATTGGACTTAGTGAGAGTAAAATTCTTGTAGATGCCACAATTCCATTTCAAAACCTTGGGGATCACTGTGATGACTGTGATGGCTCGGGTGATTGAGATGACTAGGGTGACTGATAACAAGAATGACTAGGATAAAATGACTGGGACAACTGGGGTAACAATAAGGATAACTTAGATTACTAGGATGACTTGGATGACCAGGGATGACTGGTGTGAATTGGTTGGTTAGGATGACTGGGATGACTGTGATAAACGAGATGTAGTAGCTGAAGTAGGGCACAATTAGGCAAAAATTAACGTAGGGTGCTTTTGTCAGTGTAAAACTATTTTTTATACGAGATAGTAGCTTGCTGGTGTAATAAATGACAACCAATTTATGATTTTTACAACTTCCTGTCATGTCTTAGTTTTAGTTTTTAGTTTTTAACAGCTTTTCTGGACACAGACTTATCCAGAGGGAATGGGCACGAACGGGACACATAGGTCCCATGCAAGGTGTACATCCCTACCCAATCCCCCAACCCATGCAGGTTGGCCACACCACCTGGGTCTACGTCCCCTACTCTTTTCAAACAGTGGTGGGGATTCTTTTACGTCCCACATGAACAGATCAGTGAAAGTGTTGTGATACAGGACGTACAGTTTTTCCTCCTTATCCGAGAAGACTAGAAAGTCTAACCATTTGCAGATGTCATTACAAAGGCAGCACTTTTTTCTCAGTTATTTAAAGACCCTGAGTGTTGGTCTGGCTGGGGTTTGAACCCGTGACCTCCTGCTTGGCAGACGGGCGCTCTCCCAACTGAGCTAATCAGGGGGCGGTGGCAGAAGTGGCGGCGGCAGTGGCGGCAGTGGCGGCAGTGGCGGCATTTCATAAACAGTTTTTATGTTTAAGCTTACAACGTAAGAAACCTGAAAAAGATTTGGGCTTTAACAATGTGGGGAGGGGGATTTGGAAAATTCTGCATAGCTGTTTCTTTAAAAATCCTTGCTATACCCCTGTGTTTTATTGCTGAAGGGTAGTAATGTTTGTTATCATACTTGAGATGAGAGTTAATTCTCTACCATAGAGTTAATGGTTTAAGAACAAGCTTTGTTTTGATCTGAGCATTAGACATAAAGCAGATATTATATGTGACATCCAAACATCTATAAGTGGATTAAATAAATGAGTGACAGTCATTAGTTTTTAAGCTATTGTGCCATTGAATGTAACGTTATCAGTCCTGATATTATTTCAAATCACCATTTTTCAAGCTTATTTATTGTTCCCACTTCTTAAATCTAAGTGGTTGATGAATTTCTCCATTTAGGATATGTTACTTTACTTTATTCATGTTCATAAGTGTTTATATGGATTGCAAGGAGTGTTGAGATTTATAGCCAGAAGTAGCTATCATATCATCACCAGTTTATGTTGTTGATAAAAATGGTTTGTTTAATTTTTTCAGGCAGAAAAAAGACAACAAATGAGGCAAGCTGGTCAGAGATAAATAGAAATGGACTGCATTTTTTGGAGGAGAGTCTGGATTTAGAGGAAAACAGCATCACAGTCTAGGAATTACAACTGGTTTGGTACGTAGGAATAATTTATTATTTATTCATAGCTACCCTACTTCATTACAGAGACTTGGTTTTATGTCAATCTGTCTATGACCAGCCTGGGAGATCACTAAGGGTGCTTTTCATTAATTTTGTCAGAACTGACTGGCAAGACCATTCCCATTGTGATAAGAATTTCACTTTTAATCAAACTATTCAGTCAGATAAGCCAAAAGCTAAGTCAATTCTCTTTCTAGCAGACACTGCAGGGACCTTAAGTTAGTGTCCTCCTTACCGAGAGTCCATAATAGCAAAAGTTTATTTCAGGCAAAATGTCTGTACTTCATTTTTGCCTGGAAGTTTGCTGCTATCCATATTATCATGGTGTGTGTTATAGCAGGGTGTCTGCAAGGCAAGAAGGAGATGATTTTTCAGCAAAAATCCTTTGTAGAAGTTCTATTTCATTATCAAAATGACCAGTCCGGCCAAGGTCCAGCCAGCCAGTTGTGACTTTTGGAAAGTGCTCTTGAGTGTGGGGTTAAGCTGACTCAGGGTTTTTCTCTGATAAGGAAGTGGACATTTGCGGTGGTTATAATCACCCAGCTGTTGTTGTACAGCCATTTTTTATTAGTAATTGGAGGCAGCATGGCCGAACAGGAGTGGATAATTATTAAGTATTTATTATTATTATTATTATTATTATTATCTTATTAACTTAAAAAAATAATGTTTCTTGAGATAGATCATAGTCATCACAAGCCAATGTAAGCTGTTGTCAGATCAAAACATTTAAAAATTATTAAAGTATAAAAAGTTAAGTTAGCAGGCAGTTATTTTTGTTAAAAATTTTTAATGAATTTTGAAAAGAAGCGAGACTTCATTTATTTATTCTAGAAAACGTTTTTGCAGAAATATAGAGTGACTTGCATATATAGGTACTGTAGGGAGACTACTTCTTCCTTTCTACCTGACAGTCAAATTTACCTGTATTATTTCTTGCATCTCTGGCCATTTAACAGAACCCCTCCCACTTGGTGATGTTCCAGGAGATTCGTTGCCCATCACAAGCTGGATATCAAAAACATTTCTTCAATTAAAGGGATGACATCTCAAGAAGCAGAGGGATCATGGTCCTCCACTGGTGATTTCTGCATTTCAGGTATCAGTTTTTTTGTAACTTTCGTAACTGTTAGGAGACTACTACATTTTGTTTAGGATTTTTCCAGAGGTACACACAATTCCAAATCCTACTGTTTCCCCCTTTAAAGTATCAAATGGTTTTTCCGGCTCCTTCATTAAATCATCCTACTCATCCTACCCATCCAACTTATTCCAGTCATCCTATTTATCCTAGTTATCCAAGCCAACCCAAGCGTCCTAGTCAACCCAGTAGTCCCAGTCATCCCAGACTGTCATTTTAGTCATCCAAGTCACCCTATTTGTCCCAGTCATCCCGGTCAGTCTAGTCTCACCTGTCATCCCTGCCATCCTACAAGGCTGTGCTCCAAGGAAAATTGAAGGGAGCCCAGTGCCCTGAAACTGTAAAATCTAGGGTGCCTAGCATATGATTTGTATGAAAAATCTGAGATTTTCTAGTCGCCCAAGGGCAAAAGTTAGGTGCCAGGGGCCACCAGGCTCTGCTAGAGTGCAGCCCTGATCCTAGCTATGCCACTCAACCCAGTCATCCCTGTCATTGCAGTCATTCTAATTATCCCACCCACCCTAGTAAATAACTGTTGTTCTAGTCAATGCGGTCACCATCGTGTCTGTTACACCTTAGTCATCCCAGTCAACCCATTCATCCTTGTCATCCCAGTCTCTGTAGTCATCATAGTTATCCCAGCCATCTCAGTCATTCCATTCATCACAGCCACCCCATTCATCCCAGTCATCCTAATCAACTCAGTCATCCCTGTTATTTGACGTATCGCTGTCATCACAGTTATCCCAGGCACCCTAGTCATCCCAGTTATGTCATCAACCCATTCATCCTAGTCACCCCAGTAATTCTACTTTTCCTTTTCATCACAATCATCCCTTTCACCCCTGTTATCACAGTAAACCAAGTCATCCTATTCATCATAGTCTTGCCAGTTGTCCTAGTTGTTGTAGTCATGCAGTCATCCTAGGCATTCCAGTCATCCCAGTCACCTTAGTCATCCCAGTCATTGAAGTCATCTCATTAATGTTCATCCTAATCATGCAAGTCATTCCAGTCATCCAAAGCATCCCAGTCATCCTAGTTATCCCAGTCATCTCAGCCATCCAACTCATCTCATTATGATCATCCTATTCATCCTAATCATGCAAATTATCCCAGTCATCCTGGTTATCTCAGTTATCCCAGTAACCCTAGTCATCCAAGTCATCTTATTGTTCCACTCATTCCACACGTCCTAGTCATCTTAGTCACCCCAGTGATTCCAGTCATCCTAGTCATTCCCTTCATCCTTGTAATCCTAGTCATTCCAGTCATTCCTGGCATCCAAAACATTTCAGTCATTCTAGCCCTTCTAGTCATACCAGGCACCCTTGTCATCTCAGTTATCTCATCATCCTAGTTATCCCAGTTTTCCTAGTTATCCCTGTTATCACTGTCATCCCAGTCACCTAGTAAGTCCTCCTAATCATCCAAGTCACTCCCGTCATTCCTTTCACCCCAGTTATCCCAGTCAACCTATTCCTCCTAGCTATCCCAGTGATCCTAGTCTTCCCAGTCATCCCAGTTTTCCAAACCATCCCAGTCACTCCAGTTAATTACAAGAATTGAAAGGAGACAGAGGCGTGCCACTAAATATAATATTCTCAAATTGCCTTTTTCATGCAAAGTTCATGAATTTCAGTGCTAACTTTATCCAACCCAGATTGTCAAGTGCTTAAAGGAGCAAATTCAAAAATACCTTCACAATAAAAATTAAAATTGCAGTCATGTTCTGGAAGAACTAAAAAAGGCAGACTCAAGACTTCCATTGGTATTCTTGAAAAATGCTTGAATTTTTTGTTCAAAAAAGGGTGTGAACCCTGCAACCTAGTCATCCTGGTCATTCTAGCTATCCTTGTTATCCCAGTTATCCCTCATCTCAATCATCCTCTCGTCCTAGTTATGCTAGTCATAATCATCCCATCTCAGTTATGCCAGTAACTGTAGGACAGCAGACATCGGAGATAAGACATCAGACATCAGATATCAGACGTCGAAAGTCAGACATCGGACATCGGACATCGGACGTGGGACCTGGAACTTGAAAAATCAGACATCAGACATAAGACATCCAACAGTCAGACAAAAAATCGGACAAAAAATTTGACAAGAAATCAGGGAAAAAATCGGACAAGAGGTTGGGCAACAAATCGGACAAGAAATCAGACAAAAAAATAGGACCAAAAATCTAACGAAATTGGACAAAAAAATTGGAGAAGAGAAATCGGACAAAAAATTTATACAGTAAAAATTGGACAAGAAATTAAACCAAAAATTGGAAGAATAATCGTGCATGGGACATGGGTTATCGGACAATGGATATCAGACATCAAAAATCGGACATTGGACATTGGAGATGGGATATAGAACATGGAACATCAGACAGCGGACTTAAGACATCAGAAATCAGACGTAAGATATCAGACATCCAACAGTCATACAAGGAATCGGACAAAAAAATCAGACAAAAAAAATCGGACGACAAATAGACAAAAAAATTGGAAAAACATCGGACAAAAATTTGATAAGAAATCGGGGAAAAAATATTGGACCAAAAAGGAACAAAGAAATCGGGCAAAAAAATCGGACAAGAAATTGGACAAAAACTTGGACAAAAAAATCGGGCAAAAAATGTTTCAAGAAATCAGACAGAAAAATTGGACAAGAAATTGAACAAAAAATCAGACAAAAAACTGGACCAAAAAAATCGGACAAAAAAATCAGACAAAAAAAATCGCACAAGAAATCCAACAAAAAAATGTGACAAAAAATGGGAAAACAGATCAGGCAATAAATCTTACCAGAAATCATACAAAAAATTGGACAAGAAAAATCAGACAAATAATTGGACAAGAAATCAAACAAGAAATCGGACAAAAAATATTGGACAAAATAGCGAACAAAACATCAGACCAAAAAATTGGACATAAAATCAAACAAAAAATTGGACCCCAAAATTGGACAAAAAAATCGGGTTAAAAATCTAACAAGAAATTGGACAAAAAATGAACAAGAAGTTGTACGAAAAAATCAGACAAGAAATTGAACAAACAATCAGACAAACAATCGGACAAACAATCGGACAAAAAGTCGGACATGCAATCGGACAAAAAATCAGAGGAACTATTGGCCAAAAAATTGGAGAGGAATATGGACAAAAAATCGGACAAAAAAAATCCAACAAAAAATCAGGCAAGAAATCAGGCCAAAAATCGGGCAAAAAATCAGACAAAAATTGGACAAAAAATTGGCCGAAAATATTAGTCAAAAAATCGACAAAAAATTGGTTCGAAAATCGAACAAAACATCCGAGAAGAAATGAGACAAAAAAATGGAGAAGAAAAATCAAACAAGAAGGGCTGAGGAGAATAAAACTAACCGTTATCCTTTATAAGGTTTCTCAGGATAAACGGAATAAAAACAGTCAAATTGGTAAGGTCAGCAAAATCAGTTAATATACTCCATTGTCTGCCAACGTGTTGAGTGTGGGGCTAAAGGCTCAAACTTCCTACGAAGAGTACGTGAGAATGCATTCAAGAGTGCATGCATAAGCAACATAAACATCACTCTAGTCAATAAATCTACTTCTCCCCTACATGACTTTCAAAACTGGTGCAAAAGGTGGTGCTGCCAATCTTCTGCAAGTTGCAGAAAGTTTCAACAGGTTCTTTGAAGATCCAGGGTTAGTTGTCATGGCAACCAATGTTCTGTTCACAGTAGACCCAATGTTTTACTTTTTAACAACAGCCATGATGGGGTTCTAGTTTCCAAAATGTGATTCTGCCATTCTGGTGTATAAGTCATCCTATATCATCATGTGAAATGCTGGAAATTCAATGGTCACAGCATGACCATTGTGCACTGACAAATCTGCCTCCATTTGTTCCTGGAGTCAATTAAATAAAAATTTTACAAGTGTAATTTAGAAGTGTAGCCATTGTTTTAGAGTCAGAAAACAAAAGCTATACAATTGCAAATTAATGTTAAATGTTTGTGGTGGCACAGGGCCAGCAATGAATAGTTAAGAAACTTAGAAAAAAACAGAGCACTTGCAAAACTCTTGCATGTGCATGAATTTTGACTTGTAATCAACTTTTCATTGCACATGCAGAAAATTGTTGGTAGTTGTTTAGGCTAATTTTCTGATATCCTCAATGTTGCTGCCTCTTCGTGTAGTGTTTTGGCTACTTTTATAAAAAGGTAAATACAACAAAGCATCTTTCTAATAGTACATTAAACGTCATAGACTCAAGTCTCTGATTGGAATCCTTGAAAAATGGGAAATGTGTCCTTGAAAAAAATATCCTTGAATTTTTTTGTTCAAAAAAGGTACAATGCCCCTCCCCCCCGCCCTGCAACCTATCTACTTATCCCTGTCATCCTCTCATCCTAGTTATTCTAGTTATGGTCATCCTCAGTCATACCAATCACCCTAGTCACCCAAGTCATCCTAGTATCCCACTCATTGCAGTCACTCTAGTCATCTCAGTCACCCCAGTTATCCCAGTCATCCCAGTCATCCTACTCATCCTATTCATCCCAGTCATACAAGACACCCTAGTTGTGTTAGTTATCTCATCACCCTAGTCATCCTAGTCACGCCAGTTCTGCTACTTATTCTTTCCATCACAGTCACTTATCCCAATCATCCCAGTCACCCTAGTCATCTCAGTAATTCTACCTATCCTTTTCATCTCAGACACTCCAGTCATCCCAATCACACTAGTTATTCTAGTCATTCCAGCAGCATAAATCATCCCAGTCATCCTGGTCATCTCTCAGTTATGTCAGTCATCCAAGTCATCCTAGTCATCACAGTTTTTCTAGTTATCCCTGTCATCCTAGTTATCCCAGTCATCCCAGTCACCTAAGTCATCCTAATCATCTTAGTCATCCCAGTCATCTGTTTCACCTCAGTCATCCCAGTCAACCCAGTCCTCCTAGTCATCTCAGTAATCTTAGTCCTCCTAGTCATTCCAGTCATCCATATCATTCCCAGTCATCCCAGTCACCCCAGCTATCCTATATCCTAGTCTTCACAATTATCGTATTCACCCTTGCCACCCTAATCACCCCAGTCATCCTAGTCACCCCAGTCACCTCAGTCATCTTAGTCATCTCATTTATCCCAGTTACTCCTGTCATCTTAGTCATCCCAGTTATCCCAGTCATTCAAGTCACCCTAGTTACCTCGTTAGTCATCTTAATCATTGCAGTCAGTCTTGCAGTCTTTGTTAGGGATGCACATGTGCACCATGTGTTCAGGTAGCTACACCCCTCCTATGAAGTCATTTACATTTGTGACTCAATCTTAGACATTGAACTCAAAAAATACCTACATGCCAAAAGTCAGCAAGGAGTCATAAATAAGTTAACAATTGAGTGAAAATGAATTCTTATTTTTTCTCAGGCTGAAAAGAAGAGCAGATTTGGCCAACTTATCAGCAATTCATCAATAGCAGGAGTTCAAAAGCCAACAGTGCAGAGGCTGGTATCATCAAAGTCAACTCATTATTAATACCTAGTTTAGTATAATTTATTACTTACAGTTACAACCAGTACCCTGCCTCAACACAGGTACTGGGTTTTAGAAGATTTCTGACCCAGCCCGGGAGGTCATTGAATGCGGGGTACAGCTGGCCCGGGGTTTTCCTCCTAGGAGCAAGTGGACGTACGGGGAGGTTTTTCACCCAGCTGTTGTTCCACAACCCCAATTCAACAGTAATAGGCAAATTCATTTAGTTTGGCCGTGAAACAAAAACACCAAAAACAAAAACCAAAAACCAAAGAATATTGACTATTTCATCAAATAGGACTTCATTCATTGTTCATGGCAGGTCCATAGTATTCCCAACAGGAGTGAATTGATTCACTTGCAATATTTTTTTCTTTGAGTTCTACCCATAGTTTACAGCTAAATCCAAATTCAAAGAAAACCTACTTCATTTATCCAATCAAAATTCATTCACTGTAGGATCTTTAGCACATTTCAGCTATAAGAGTAGATTGCTGAATATGTAGTGAGATCAAATTTGAATTAGGAATTCTGCGATTCACTTTTGGAGGGAATACTTAAGGTATCTGTATTACAAGAATAATGATATATTATACAGTGTGTGTGCCACCATATGTGTACAAAAATAAGTGTCACTAAGAAAACTTTATCAAAAGTTTCTTTAGTTTTTAAAGTAAATGAGTCACCATCCAGTTCAATTTAGCAACTGGACAGAGACTTATCAATTAGGTAAAGTTTTCCAATTGGATTATTTTGTTCCAAAAAAATTCATATTTTGAAAAACATCCAGAGGCTTATTGTACCACTTACAAATTAAGTTCAAACACAAGATTCCTTTGAGTAGTACATACATCATTCAATTTTACGAAGGAGATTCACCTCTGGGAAGAAAAGGGAAAAGGGTTCATTCTAGCAAGACAATGGTGAATGAAACTCTGTAGCCAAGAATGATTATATTAATTAATGATTATAAATGACATTTCCTCAGGATTTAGCAATTTTATCAAAGATGAAAGACAGTATTTCTTCTGCTAACTAGATATGGAGAAATTGTTTAAAAAAGTCATTTAACACCAGTTTGGTCTGGTAAAGAACAGCAAAATTGAGCTGAACTAGTTTTGGTATGGGCTAAGGGTTCAGGGTCCCAGGGACACATCCCCACCCAAAAATTCATCAAGTACCACCCTCAGGCCTAGTGCTTCACTGCTCAAAGGAAATCTTGCTAAAATAATAGTGATAATGATATTATTATAGTATTTAATATAAAGTTATAGTTGTTGGGTAGGTAAGGTTACATATATCATAGATTATTACATACCTAAAACCGTAAAAGCTCATTTAAGCCCCTATCTGCCTTTTAAGGAGGGTTGGAGGAGTTAGAGGTGGGGGAGGGGGTAAATGATTGTGGGGGGGGGGAAGAAAGGATATTTTTTATCTCGATAAGGAAGGGGAAATTAGGGAAAGGGTGGTCTTTTTTATCAATAATCTTGCACAAACTAGCAAAATCCTCTTGCACTGGTTTGATGGGAATCAGTTCCTGACATTTTCTTCAAAAGGAATGGCTTTCAAGGTAAGTTGTGGAGGATGTAATGGATACTAAGGGGATCAGGTTAAAAAATCTAGTCTTAAAGAAATAGAGGCTGTGATCAGTGATAGGTAGGGGGGTAGGCTGGTGCTTATAGAGCTTTTGACGCCTAACAGTTGATGACATTGTGCTGCCAGTGTAGGTGGGAGTGGCCTTGTTTTCTGGGTACTTGTCTGGGACTACCAGTCAAAAGACATTAGCCATTCACTGGCTTTCATTTTCTTAGAACAGCGGAAAGCACAATGTTACCTGTATCTTTAGAGGCATGGGAAGCATTACAACCTTATCACAGCAAACATTAATCACACAGGAAGAATTTTTTAACTTTGCTTTAATTTTATTCCTTTTGTTAAAGTTCACCACACACTCAATTCTTTTTATAGGTCCACCTTCTATTGGAACTCGTCTTCGTTGTAAGAGTTGTTGTGCTTCCTGTGTTATCTTAACACAGTGGAACTGTGATTTTTTGAACCTCCTGTGAAAATGAAATTGGTTTTAGAAAACTAGGAATTCGAAGAATTAGAGAGATATTAAGCTTTGTTTTGGGCTTTGGGCTTTCTTCCCATTTTCTGTTTGAGAAGACCCAAGGCGAAATAAAAAAAATACAGTGACTTCAAGGGAAGGAAAACAAGTTTTAATTTGAATAATCAAGAGGTTCAAAGGACCAGGATTCCACTTATACAGTATTAATTTTAATTTAATGCTACAGTTAAACAGTCTACAGCAAGCTCATTAGCACAATGTTGCTCTTAAACTCCTAAGTAGTATATTACCTCAGTCAGGGACTATAGAGGCTGCAAGAAATAGTAGGGACTGTACAGGTATACATCTTTAAATTTTCAGGACAACATCATGGCAATACAGATAACCTATGGGCTATAATATAATTATATGGGACTGGGTAGAATGTAGACACCTTGACTATAAAACTTATGATGATCTTCCATTAAGGGAAAAGATAAGCTTGAGCTTTGTCAGCCAAGGCATCTCTCTGGCTATTAGTGGCCAGGAAGCTTCAGCTGGAATTGCATCTTCATTTACACAGCACAGTATGGATAGGAATAGCAAAGCAATTAACCACAGTGACCTTAATCCTTGAAGTCCCAATTTCACTTGACAAATTCTCCTTACTGTTCCTTCTTACCTCTCTTATGGTACTAGTAAGGAGAATGTATGAAAGTATCAAGTTTCATAGAGTTTCATTTTTTTTTTACTGTTAATAAGTTGATGATTGATTTTGGCCTCTGTTGGCACTTCAACGTAAGGTCGGTGAACTAAGGATTTTGCCATCTTGAGATTAATTTTAGAAAAAGAACTCCAAGCAACTGGAAATTCTTAAGAAACAGCGAGCCTGGGAAAAATCTTAGGAAAATTAGGATCTTAAGTATCATAACGCAAAGTAGATTATTCATTAGTTTACATGAACATTATGTCTAAGGCAATCTCCAGTCTGCCTCTGCTTAATTTTTTTCTAGGAAACTTGAAGTAGTAAGAATGTTTTCGAAGTTGCTGATTATTTCAAAGCTAAAACAATTTTTTATTAACTTTTGAGAACTTATTCTTTTGCACAGGTGTCGCAGACTGCAGACTGTTGATTGCATTTATATTCTATTTAAATATATTAATTTTCTTGTGTTGCATTTGCTCTCTGGAATTTTTTTTTTTAATTTCCATAGGTTCTCGAAAGGTCTGGCATGTTAGTTTTAGGAATTGACTCCTTGGTATTCTTTTTTTTTCCATTTTTCTGCACATAATCAGAGCATTAGTTGAATACATGTATACATTATGAGGGCACTTGTAGCACTAAGAAATATCTAGTTTTGTTTAAAATATGCTAATGAGCTTGCATTAGTTAACTTAGTATTATTAATTTTTTGTTAGGCTTGCTTTAGCTAAGCCTTTGAAAACAGCTGACTTTTCGAGATGCTATTGCTGGTTTTCCGCAAAATGATGACTCATGACATGTCACTAGCCATATCTGGATATAGCCTCTGATTGGTTGAGACACATTATCCTTGTGGCACGAACGATCAGAAGCACTACCCAGATCTGGGTAGTGACACATCATTAGTACAGAATTTCTTCACTTATTCTTCATTTTTGAGTCATTTCATGGGGAAACCAGTGGTGTCATCAAGAATTGTTGGTTGTTTTCTTAGGCAATTAGCATTTCATTATTTTGTTTTAAGTTCTTATTTAATTTCAGACCTCAGGTGGCACACGCACAAGATTAGGAGCCCATCACTTGGGCAGGTCATGTTTAAATCTAGCCACCTCGTCCCTGCTTGGCTGTGGAAGCTCTGCCTCTGAGAAGGTGTGAATTTTGATGTCCTCTGAGATATTCCAACTGAGAAATCCTGGGAAACTTTATCTGATCCTGTAATTCCTGCTGGGGGTAGTTGGACACTTGGAAGATTTGGCCGTTTGTTCCCAAGTGGGGAGGACAGCGTGAAGGAAGGTGAGAGTTTGCTTCTCGTGTTCTTAGAGTTTCATTCATTTTGTTATAATACCACACCTTTTTCCAGAAAAATAAATAGATAACCATTTCGATCAAGAAGGTTGCTTGTCTGCAAACAATATGTCTGGGAATGTTTCACTGTTGGGGACGAAAAACGGGGGTGCAAGAACGTGCTCCCCGGCTCACGTAGTAGGTGTGTCGACGGATGATTCGAGGGCAGAGAACTGAGCACTGAATGGCATTGGTCTGGCTTGGGTGGATTTTCACAAATGACATCAAATTGAGCTGATAGTCACTAAGAATCACTCTAATGGGGGCGACTGGTTGAGGATTTCTCTTCTAAACCTAAAGCTTTTGATTTCCTAACAATAAATAGCCCTCCAAAGAATTGCACAAAAACAAAAATAGCATATAAATAATTTCCATAATTGCCAAATTTTGTGCTGATATTTTTGACTACCTGAAAATTTAACTAAAACCGTGAAAACGAAACAACGCTCATAAATAGGTCCAAATTTATTTCATTTCAATCTTTTTCCTACCTGATTAGCTGAAAATTTAACTAAAACCATAAAAACAAAACAAAGCTCATAAATAGGTCCAAATTTATTTCATTTTCATCTTTCTCCTACTTCAGATCATAGCAAATTTAACAAAACTAAGTTTAGGTTACATCAACATCTGTTTTTGTTTACCTGTTGTTTTTTGGTCAACTGAAAACAATAGGTAAACAAACGTGGCTGTTGATGTTAGACTAATAATATCAGCTTTAGACACTAAACCATTTTCGAAGTAAGGAAATACTTGATTAATCAGACAGCTGTGGTAATCTGCTCTATATCCTTATTTTTAAGAAGGACATAGAATAGATTTCCTTGGCCTGTGTGAAAAATCAGGTTAGCTTGACCTAAATTTCGGAAAGCCTTATGTAAACAGCTAGAATAAACATTTTTGCTAAGTCTTAACTTTTCACGATGTAAGGCAATTTCTCGGTGGTGACTTCAATTGATGCTTCAAATGAGGGTCTCGGATATAGGTCTGGAACCATATACGTAAGATAATTTTTTTATATATTAAAAGTTACATATTTGGCTAGTTCCAGTCATTTATCGGAATCCTGAGTTGAAGTATCCATTCCAGTCACGACCGTATTTCCACGCTATTTGGGTTATTGTCACGATCGTCACGCAATGCTAGTACAGTCGGCTAGCGTGACCGTCGTGACTAAAGCTTCAAATCTCGTGGGAACTTAAAAATAGGACAATTTAAATAATTATTATTCAAAAAAACCTTAAGATTTAAAGGTTTAAAGACTTGCTGTCGAATCCAAAATTTCTTAGGAACTAAAACATTAAATTTTACTAGCTTCAAATTTCTTTCGCACTAATTTCTTAAGGTAGAAATAAACCTCTATTTCAATGAGAGAATTAATCGAATTATTGCTACGGGAAGAAAAACAAGCAAAAATTTAAATCTGCAAGATCGCTTTAATCCCTTTAGTTTCCCTTTACGCGGCACCGATTTAAACGAATTCAACATTAGATTTTCAAGGGCAATCAATTTTGAGACATAAAACGAAATATTTTAAGCACAATTTACGCGGTACTGTAGCAGTATTGCGTAAATTTTTGCTTCGTAATGTTTCGCTTTATTACTTTCAGATAATTTCGACTCTTTAGAATAACAGAAATAATAAACGACGCGTAAACAATCCGCGTAATTTTCACTTCCAAATTTCCTTTAATGTAGGTCTTAACACTAAATACTAAACAATAACTAGGACGAGAGAAATCCAATATCAGTAGCTTCGCAGAGGAGAGATTATTATTGACTTGTGCTCTTTGGTGAGGTTTGCGGAATGAAGGTCGGTCAGACCAGCGCGATTCTTTGTCCAGTTTTCTGGGCATCGATGACGGAGACCCACTGAAGACTGAGTTTCACTGTCTTGCGCCCTCTTTTTTCTTGTCCACGACTCTGGATATTTTTCACGATATATTGACTTTGTAGACACGCACTTTCAAACCAAAATTATAATTTTCACTTCAAATTGTTTTGGCTAATTTTAATTCCAAATTAATTTGGTGTGGTATTGTGACAGAGTTGAATGGGACCCTCAGAGCATGAGGAGCGAACTCTCACTTTTCTTCACGCTGACCTCCCCACTTAGGAACAAACGGCTGAATTTTCTAAGTGTCCAACTGCCCCCAGCTTGAATGAAGGGATCAGATAAAACAGACCAGGGTTTTAAAGTTGGAATATTAAATGAGGACAGAAGAATGAACACCGACTCGGAGCAGAGTGGAAGCAGCCAGGCAGGGATGGGGGAGGCTAGATTACTTTTTTTTTGTATTTTTTTATTGTGAATAAATGGACAACAGAGACAAGCTTTATTCGTTCAATAAAATACTGCTATCTTCAGTACCTGTGCTGTTTACTTTGTAATCCAACTACTCGAGTGAACCAGATAAATACCCTAAAGGCTCAGACATAGTGAAACATTACACGCAGTTAAGGCTGGTGTTTTCTAACAACATGAACACAAGCGTCAGTTTAGTGAAGACATCAACACCAAAAAGTTAAACACAACTTTAGGAAACCCACACACTTATTATAATTCTTCTTCCGCGCTAAGAATTAACACAACATAAGCAAAAGCAAGATAAACCAAAACAAAGTTTGTTTTGTTGTGCTCAGCTCGTGTTGTGTTAATCCTTTACGACGAGAAAACAAGAATAATCTTTGTGCTTACACCTTCAGTTTTGCATTTTAATAAACCTCAGTTGTTGATGACCTCGCTAAACGTAAGTTTGTGGTACGCTGCTCGTAAAAACCAGCCTTAAAATTACACTGTGTTTCCACCCCTAAAAACCTTGTCCGAAATGCTCCAAAGCAAAAAAAAATACTGCGTTGTAATGTTGCTTGATAACTCTTTATAGGAGTAGAAACACAGTGCAAAGTTACTGCGCGAAATGTTTCACTGTTTGTCCGAGCCTTATAATAAGCCAAGTTCTGCTTCACATACTATAAAGCGTTAAGCAGTCAACAAAGCGACGGCAGCAAGATCGGCACTTGAGAAAAAAATTAGCAGTTATGCGAACATCATTTATTGTTCAAATTTTCTCAGCATTTTAACTGATTTACATTGTACGAGCACGTTTTGAATTTGACATTTGATGGCTAAATGTTTGTGTTCCGTCTCAAATCCATGATTTGTTTTATTATTACTTTTCTTGTTGCTTTGCGTACAAAAAACAAAAAATGTGTAAAACATTAAAGCGAGCGAGCTGGGAAAGCCTTCTGTTGTTTTAATTTTCTCAGCATTTTAAATTTACCTATTAATTTGAACTTTGTACGCGCGCGTTTTGAATTTGATATTACATGGCTGAATGTTTGTGCTCTCAGAACCTTGAACTTGTTTTTTTGCATACAAAAGCGAATAAATTTGCAAAAAAATGAAAGCGAGCGTGCAATTTGAAGCCTTTTGTTAGGTGCCATTGTTGTTGCCGTCTTCATTTGTGATTACTTGAGCTCCAAACGTTGGAAAAACATAAGGAAATAAATTTCAGACTTTTTCAGTAAGCGGTTTGTTTTTCATTAAACGGCATCCCACAAAATACATGCAAACAGAAAAAAAACCTAACAAAAATAACTTTACTGTGCTCTAAATCCGATGTCAAACTTGCGTGTGATCTTCTTCAAGGCCGTTTTTGAGCTTCACGACTTTGCGTGACGAGCCTAAATAACGACCGAAAAAAAGACTCCAAGTTTGATACGAGTTGCTGTTAATCAGAATTTCAATTTGCACATGTATTTCTTGATTGCTTTGTTATTGCAAAACAAATCGCTTATCTGAAGGCCTTTAGGTTACTGTGAACTTTCAGTCCCAAGTTACAACATGTTATTTTCTTTACTAACTGCTGCGGATTTTCTTTACCAACAGTTCTGAGAATTTGACAGTTGATCAAAACAAAGCCTCCCCTTTCATGATAATTATGTTTATGTTCAACACCCTTCTTCCCGGTAATTTACTCAAAGAAGTAAAGAGAAATAACATGTTGATCGCTCTAGAATTGACAAAGATGAGTGCAAATTTTCTAAATCTCCCCACTTTACCTCCTCAGAAGAACACTAAATTTTCCACGCCCAGTCTTATTCAGAGTTTGTCAAACCTACTTTAAGACACTGCAGCAAAATTTTGGCGACTCTATTTTAATCAAATCATCGTTGCTGTTGTTGTTGCTCTTGCTGTGTAATTCTTATTCCATTTTGCAAGCAGTAGACTGATTATATTGGTAAAATTAATTCAACGAATGTCAGAATGAGACTCTGAAGATTCATAATCAAAGCACTTGCTGTTGTTTTCCAAAAAGAAGTTTGAAGGTTAGGCACGCAATCCAAATTTACAATCAATTAAAACAAATTGAAGGAATAGTCTAGTTCACCCATGCCAAATCTTCTTTTCTTATGAAAAAAACTGTGGAATAAATTTTCCCCGAACGTGGAAATGAAATGGAATTGAATTTGAGAATTTAGACATTTTATTTACTTGAACTGAAAAATCACCTTCAAGAATAGGAAGGTAAGTTGTTGCAGTGTTGAATGTCAGTCAGAAATTCAAGATCTCAAACAAGACAACAGATTAATTTGCCAATTTGCCACGCCTGCAGTTTTACTACTTACGAACAAACTCTCCTCTCCTCCCCCACCTCCCCCCCCCCCCCCATCGCCTCCCCAATCAAAATAATGATGGCTTAGGTTGGCTGACGAATTGATTGGTTGTATTACTATTGTAATCGTTGAAATAATTTGCAGCCAGCAAGAAGCACTACACTGCACATCATCAATACGAAGTATCAATGTGAAGTCCATTTAGTCATTCTCAAGAAGTAAGCAAAAAGAGTTTTAGAAATGCACTCATCAAGTTCACAGAAAACGAATATACAAGTCAGCACAGATATGCAATTTACCAACTATACCAGTTATCCTAGTCATTCCCGTCATCCCAGTCATCCTAGTCATCCCAGTCATTATAGTCACCTGCGTCATCCTAGTCATCCCAGTTATAGTAGTCAACTAAGTCATCCCAGTCATTCTAGTCATCCCAGTCATTCCATTCATCCTAGTGATCCCAGTCACCCTAGTCATCCTAAGTCCCCGTCATCCCAGTCATCCTAGTGATCCCAGTCATCCCAGTAATCCTAGTCACCCTGGTCATCCCAGTCATCCTAGTATTCCTAGGCATCCCAGTCACCCCAGTCATCCTAGTAATCCCAGTCATTCCAGTCATCCTATTCATTCCAAGTAGTCAACTGCGTCATCCCAGTCATCCTAGTCATCCCAGTCATTCCATTCGTCCTAGTGATCCCAGGCACCCTAGTCATCCTAGTGATGATCCCAGTCATCCTAGTTATCTCAGTCATCCCAGTCATCCTTATCATCCTAGTTGTCCCAGTCATCCTAGTCATCCTAGTCATGGTAATCATTCCAGTTATGAAAGGTTTGAACCCAGGAGTCATTTCAAAAGGTTGAGTTTGATCGTCCAGTTATCTTACTCATCCCAGTCATCTCAGTCCACAGTGTCATCCCAGCCATTCAAGCCGTCCTAGTGATCCCAGTCATCCTAGTAACCCAAGTCATCCTAGTCATCCCAGTCACCCTAGTCATCCCAGTCATCCCAGTCATCCCAGTCATCCTAATCACCCCAGTCATTCCAGTAGTACAAGTGATCCTAGTCATTCTAGTCATCCCAGTCATCCTTATCACCCTAGTCATCTCAGTCATCTTACGCATTCCAGTCATCCTAGTCATGGTAGTCATCCAAGCCATGGTAGTCATCCCAGTTATCTTAGTCATCCCAGTCATGTTAGTAATCCCAAAAATCCCAGTCAGTAGTGTCATCCAAGTCATTCCAGTCATCCTAATTATCTTAGCAAACTTATTCATCCCAGTCATCTTATTCATCCCAGTAACAGCAGTCGACTAAGTCATTTTAATCATCCTAGTCATTCCAGTCACCTCAATCATCCCAGTGATCCAGGTCATCCCAGTCATCCTAGTGATCCCAGTCATTCTAGTCATTTCAGTCATCCCAGTCATCCTAGTGATCCCAGTCATCCAAGTCATCCTAGTTGTCCCAGTCATCCTAGTGATCCTAGTCATCCCATTCATCCTAGTCACCCTAGTTTTCCTAGTCATCTTAGTCATTCCAGTCAGCCTAGTTATCCCATGCCAGTCATGTTAGTAATCCCGAAAATCCCAGTCATCTCAGTCATCCCAGTCAGCAGTGTCATCCCAGCCATTCAAGTTGTCCTAGTGATCCCAGTCATCCTTGTCACCCAGGTCATCCTAGTGATCCCAGTAATCCCAGTCAACGTAGTCATCCTAGTCATCCTAGTCGTCCCAGTCATCCTAGTCATCCCAGTCATCGCAGTCATCCTAGTTACCCTAGTCATCCCAGTCAACTTAGTCATTCCAGTCATCCTAGTCACTCTAGTCGTCCCAGTCATTTTAGTCATCCTAGCCATTCCAGTCATGTTAGTAATCCCAAAAAATCCCAGTCATCTTTGTCATCTCATTCATCTAGGTCAGCAGCGTCATCCCAGTCATTTCAGTTATCCCAGTCATCTCAGTAATCTTATTCATCCCAGTCACCCTAGTCATCCCAGTCATCCTAGCCATTTTAGTAATCCTTAAAATCCCAGTCATCTTTGTCATCCCAGTCATCAGTATCATTCCAGTCATCCCAGTCATAGTAGTCATCCTAGTAATATGCTCTTTGCATGACTGTGATCACGTGATCAACTTTCGGTAAACAAGAAAACAGTTAACTTTTGAAAAATTTTGTTAGCACAAGCTGAAAGAGCATATTAAAAGTAGTTGTAGCTTTCGCTAAGTGCCAACAAATGAAAAAGAATTTGCCTACATCACCGGGTTTAGTTTAAATGTTTATAAAACCATTTTAACTGCTGAGGCAAGAATTTCCACTACAAGCACTCCTTGTTCCTACATCTCTGCCATGCCCTTGGCCTTAAAATCGCTCCTACTCGTCTGCTTAGACATTTTTTAACCTCAAACTTCTCGAGTTTCAAACAGTGAAAGGGTAATAACATTTATAGGTTAGCGCGACTTGAAATAGGGAGTTGTAGTTTGTACAAGTACAGTAGTGTGGCAGAGAACAATGTCTGAACTTTGAAGGTCTGTTGTTTACAACAAAGGTCATCAAAAGTCACATGAAACTACATGTGAAATCTAAAGCCACTAAAATTCCCAGGGAATCTACACCTTACATTGCACTTTTCACAGCATGATCGAGAATTTTCCTGCCTGCTGCAATACTTCACTTGGCATTAAGCTACAATCCCGGACAAAACTACTTGATTCAAAAACAACTGATTTGCGGTACCAAATTCCCCTTCCCCCAGGTCAATGTTGTTTCCTACAAATGTTTAAGGATCAGGGTTGCTTTAGAACACACAACAACATTGCTTCCAGGGGGAGGGGGGAAGGGAGGACGCGGTACAGCGAGAATGTTAGGAAAAATGGTCTGAGAATGTGACATTTTCTCAACAGTTTTGTCCAAGATTGTAGCTGTCTCGCAAGCTGACGGTCTTCGCTCGGCTTGCTTGTTGGCAATTAGGTAACCTGAGAATTTTCAGTCGTATAGCTCAAAAGTAGCAATTGCAATGGCCGACGAAAGTTAGAAGCATTTGTATCAGAAAAACAACTTTTGCCACCCAGTCACACTTGGACGGTTTTCCATACAAATCCTTTTAAATACTAATTGCCGTTAAATCTTTCCCTTACACATTTAAGGGCCCAAATTGCCTGTTATGAATTAAAAGGAGATTTGAGCCCTGTAATGCTTAACGAAATATTATTTCATGACAGTTTCTAAACTTTCAAAATTAGGAGGATTTGTATGGAAAACCATGCAGGTGCATGATTGGATGGTAAAAGTTGTTTAGCCCATACAAATGCTTCAAACTTTCTGCGGCCGTTGCAATCGCTACTTTTGAGATACATGGCTTTAAATTCTCAGGTTACCTAATTTTAATATGCTCTTTCAGCTTGTGCTAACAAAATTTTTTTAAAAGTGAACTGTTTTCGTGTTTACCAAAAGTTGATCATGTGATCAAGTCATGCAAAAAGCCTATCCCAGTCATGTTATTTATTCCAGCAATTCCAGTCACCCCAGTTATAGTAGTCATGCTAGCTTGTCATCACAGTCATCCCATTCAATTATTAAGTCAGACAGTCATTTGAATAGATCAACGTGGTAAGAAATTTCATGGGTACAATATGGAATTGCATATCTGCACTAACAGGTGCTATAATAACAACCTTATAATAATACTAATAATAATATGGATTGCATATAATTATTATTATTATTATCATCATATCAGCAGAACTTGGCTATTGATTTAAACATTGTGACACAGTTGAACAAAGTCGATAAATGCTAATCCAGGAGAAAACTTATAATGACCACGGTTTTTGCATTTAAGTTTTCTGATCATGAGTACTTCACCAACAAGTGCATGTCTCTTAGAATTTTAGTAATCAATCAAATTATTTTTGTTCTTGAAACCAAAAAGATTTCAAAGCATTTTAGCTGTCTTGGTATTGTGATTCCCTGCAGACATAAAACTGGTGATTGCAAGCATTTTATTTAATATAAAATGTACAATTCATACAAAGTTCAACAGAAATGCTAAATGCATCACTTAAAAATAATGATTTTATTTGCCTGGTCTTGAAGTACCAATATTATTCATTCAGAAGTCAATAATAAAATATTTGTTTGATTCTGTTGATTTCTTTTATATACTTTGGAAATGCCAGTCACTGAATCCCCAACAGCTGTAGCTGTTCAGGACTACACTCAATTGGATGATTCTGGGTTTTAATTATTATATTTTCATCATAGCAATGTTGACCAAGCTGTACAACTGTCCTTGATTTAATTTTATTTTGGAATTTTGCACTTTTATGTTGCATTTTATTTTGCACATTTTTTTTAGTTTATATTGTTGTTGTTGTTGTTGTTGTTGTTGTTGTTGTTGTTTTATTGGAAAAAGTAAGATTGATAAACTTCTACTCCGGGACCCAAAAGTGGTACACTTGATGGTGAAATAACTGTGAAATGAAAGAATTAGGTACATAGAACTATGCTACAACAGCTTTCCCTGGATTAGCTTAATCAAACTTTGAAATCACCTGGCCAACAATCCTGTTTATCTGGTTCACTCAAGAGCTGGATTACAAAGCAAAACATAGGGCACATACAGTACTGAAGATAACAGAGGCTCTTTGCTCATGAAAGTCCTTGTCCAGTCCTTCTGTGTCATCTGATCTGGAAACAAAAATTTAAAATATTCAATGAAGCTCATCAGTTCTTTTCAGAACAGACCAATTCTCCATTAACATTCAAACCTCAGCTTGCTTTATGGACACCCACTTAATACAGAAACCTAATAATTACGGACACTTTGCCTTGTCCCTGCTTAATCTAGACATCCTGTTAATATGGACACTTTCTATGGCCCCCTTAGTGCCCATATTAAAAAGGTTTTGACTGCATCACATTTTCATGAATACCAATGAGCAAACATGTTGGAATAATTTACCACACATGAATTATAATAAATTAACACCCACCCCTTGACTGTACTAGCAAATAACAATTCTGGTATCAATTTTATAGAACTTTTACAATTATAATTTTATAAGTGTACAGCTGTAGCAATATACTGTCAGACTGTTGCCACTGATTTAGGACCAGTGGTTTTTTGGGCTTAATTTAAGTTCCAGGTCACTTATCCTGCCGTTTAGTGTAACATTTGTGACCATTATTCGAGGATCGCTTGTATACCATAGCCATACTTTATGTATTGTCCTTCACTGTTTGGGTAATACCTTCGCCGTCAGGTGTGTGTGTGTGTTTTTAATTCCTTTAGTTTATTTCTTTAGGTTCTTTCTCTGTGTACATTTCTTTGTTTTGTATTTATTGTTTGGTTTGATTATATATAGCTTTCTTTTGGTTTAATTGCTGTTATCAGAAACCTCTGTACGAGAAAACAGAAAATTGAAGTTCACTGTAATGGAGTAAAGAAATTCATTTGTTCAGGGTGTGATTAACACAGACTCTAAACAATGGATACACTTGTAAATTACACTTGTAAAAGTTTTATCAAATTGACCCCTGAATTGCAGACCCAGTCAGTCCCTAAGTCAGTTGCTCAGTCAGTCAGTCAGTTGCTTGCAGTTAGTCAGTCACTTGGTAAATTCAGTTACATGTAGTCAGTCAGTCAGTCAGTTGCTCAATCAGTCATTCTGTCAGCCAGTCAAGTACCCAACTGCACAGTCAGTCAGTCAGTCAGTTGCTAAATCAGTCATTCTGTCAGCCAGTCAAGTACCCAACTGGACAGTCAGTAAGTCAATCAGTCGATCAATCAGTCATTCTGTCAGCCAGTCAAGTACTCAACTGCACAGTCAGTCAGTCAGTCAGTTTATCAATCAGTCATTCTGTCAGCCAGTCAAGTACTCAACTGCACATTCAAACATTCAGTCAGTTGCCAATTAGTCATTCTGTCAGCCCGTTAAGTACCCTACTGGACAGTCAGTAAGTCAATCAGTTGCTCAATCAGTCATTCTGTCAGCCAGTCAAGTACCCAACTACACAGTCAGTCAGTCAGTTCCTCAATCAGTCATTCTGACAGCCAGTCAAGTACCCAACTCCACAGTCAGTCAGTTGTCAGTCAGTCAGTTGCTCAATCAGTCATTCTGTCAGCCAGTCAAGTACCCAACTGCACAGTCAGTCAGTCAGTCATTCTGACAGCCAGTCAAGTACCCAACTGCACATTCAGTCAGTCAGTCAGTTGCTCAATCAGTCATTCTGTCAGCCAGTCAAGTAGCAACTGCACATTCAGTTAGTCAGTCAGTTGCTCAATCAGTCATTCTGTCAGCCAGTTAAGTACTCAACTGCACATTCAAACATTCAGTCAGTTGCTCAATCAGTCATTCTGTCAGCCAGTTAAGTACCCTACTGGACAGTCAGTAAGTCAATCAGTTGCTCAATCAGTCATTCTGTCAGCCAGTCAAGTACCCAACTACACAGTCAGTCAGTCAGTTCCTCAATCAGTCATTCTGACAGCCAGTCAAGTACCCAACTGCACAGTCAGTCAGTCATTCAGTAAGTTGCTCAATCAGTCATTCTGTCAGCCAGTCAAGTACCCAACTGCACAGTCAGTCAGTCAGTCAGTAAAATGCTCAATCAGTCATTCTGTCAGCCAGTCAAGTACCCAACTGCACGGTCAGTCAGTCATTCAGTCAGTTGCTCAATCAGTCATTCTGTCAGCCAGTCAAGTACCCAACTGGACAGTCAGTAAGTCAATCAGTCACTCAATCAGTCATTCTGTCAGCCAGTCAAGTACCCAACTGCACAGTCAGTCAGCCAGTCAGTTGCTCAATCAGTCATTCTGTCAGTAGGTCAAGAATCCAATTGCACAGTCAGTCAGTCAGTCAGTCAGTCAGTCAGTCAGTCAGTTGCTCAATCAGTCATTCTGTTAGCCGTCAGGTACCCAACTGCATGGTCAGTCAGTCAGTCAGTTGCTCAATCAGTCATTCTGTCAGTAGGTCAAGAATCCAATTGCACAACCAGTCAGTCAGTCAGTCAGTTGCTCAATTAGTCATTCTGTTAGCCGTCAGGTATCCAACTGCACAATTAGTTCTTGGTACTGTAAGTTGCTCATTCAGTCAGTCATTCAGTCAGTTATATAACCTGTCATTCCATCAGCCAGTCAGTCAGTCAGCCAGTAGCTAGTCGCTCAGTCAGTCAGTCAAAATGGTTTGTTGATTAGTTAGAAATATACTAAGCAATTTTTTAAAAAAAATCAGTGATCATTCAGTCACTTTATGAAACTTTAAACAAACAGTTCTGTTGATCTGGTGTACTTAAGAGCTGGATTAAAACACAAAACATACAGCACTTACATTACTGAAGATGACAGAGGCTCTTGGCTCATGAAGGGCGTTGTGCAGTCTTTCTGTGGCATCTGATCTGGAAACAAAAGTTTAAAATATTCAATGAAGCTCATCAGTTATTTTCAGAACAGACTAATTTCCCATTGAAGTCAAACCTTGCTTTATAGACCCCACTTAGTTCGGAAAGCTTATTATTACAGACAGTTTGCTTTGTCCCTAGGGAAAGAAAGCCTTAATCTTTCCCTAAATTCAACCTGCTCAATACAGACAACTTGTTATTATGGTCCACTTAGTGCCCATATTAAAAAGGTTTGGTTGCATCACATTTTGATGAATACCAGTGTGCAAGTCAGTCACTTGATTGGTCAGTCAACCGTAAGTCAGCCATTTAGTCAGTCAGTAAGTCAATAATACTATTAAGTCAGTCAGTCAGTCAATCAGCCAGCCAGTACATCAGCAAATCAGTCAGCCAGTCAACAAGTCAACCATTAAGACTGCATGTCAATGAGTCAGTGAGTTAATCAGACTGTCAAACCGTCACTCAGTCAGTGGGTGGGTTATTAAGCGA
The DNA here is from genome assembly GCA_964035705.1 of Porites rus. Taxonomy (NCBI): domain Eukaryota; kingdom Metazoa; phylum Cnidaria; class Anthozoa; order Scleractinia; family Poritidae; genus Porites; species Porites rus. The sequence continues at coordinate 7,012,952 of OZ037997.1, read as the reverse complement.
GTCAGTAAATCAGTCAGCCAGTCAGTTAACTGTAATCAGACAGTTAGGCAGTCAGTCAATCAGTCAGTCAGTTAGCCAGAAAATCAGCCAGACAGTCAACCAATTAGTCAGTGTGCCAGTTGGTCAAACAGTTAAATTTAAATGAATTGAATGGACTGATCAGTCAGTCAATTCATGTAGGTCAGTCATTCAGTCAGCCGCTCAGCCAGTACGCCAGTTTGTCAGTCCATCAGTGATTCACTTGGTTAGTCAATCAGTCACCCAATCAGGATGTCAGCCAGTTAGTTGGACGACTGTTAGCGGCTTAAACATGCAAATTTTAGACCCTGTTATACAGGTTTTTTAACGATGGTTTAAAAGTGCTTTGGGTCATCAAATCCTAGACTATTTGCACTCATTTGGAAGCATATTACTTGTTCTTACTGTTCCAATACCATTTAGGCATTATCTTTCTGTAATCATCAAAAACTGGTCGTCTTTATGTTTCACTAATCCAATTAAAAAAAGCAAAATGCACAAATAAATGCCTCAAAAACATCAGAAAATTATCCAATGTGGCACCTAAGCCAGACCTAAGAGCATGTTTTAGTTAACAATTAATAGCTATTTTGTCAAGTTATGCAATAAAACTTGCAGCACAATGCAATTCAGAATTGAAGGATTCAACTCAAACTTAGTCCAATGTTCAATTTGTGTTGTGTTACAGTACCAGCTGCTGTCACAGCAAAATCCTCAGTTATTCAAATACTTGCCACTTCTAAGTAAGACATGTTTCATTTTCCCACCAAAACTATATTAAAAGTCCCTTTTTCCCTTTGCCAATTATATATTGTTCAAAAATTAGTTCAGCAATTAGTAAAAGATACCTTTCCAAGCCTCATTTAATTTCCCACTGCCCCGAACATTCGTGTTAAGTCTGTTAATTATTCTATAAATTAATAGTAAAGACGGAAAAAATATCTTTTCAGAACCAAACTTCTGCAAGTTTAAAATGTGGTCCAGTCTGAAAAAGCTGCAATGACCTGAAGTTACTCCTATCCATCACATTATAAAATCGAACATTACTAGAAAAGTAAATTTCCCACTGCTTAATCAAATATGTGTGAACAGGTCAGAAAATGTTTGACCAATACTTTGGGATAGTACTGGACTGTGTACAGCGAATTACTATATTTCTTTCCTTTATTTACCGTCCACTCATCAGGTGCCCACATTTTCGAACAAATTTGAATACCTTTGTAAATGAAATTTCACTTAGAGAGTTTCTTCCTTTTACTGACTGTTTCGGAAGTGGTCAGCTTTAGTTTTCACCAGAGTTTTCACCCTCTAAAGGGACAGTCTGGAGTCCAAGGCTACATTTGTATCACAGCCAGTTAATAAAGAAGTTAGCACAGGCAAATAATAAAGTTTCAGGATTAATTTCGAATCGTGCAACTTCAGGGAAAGTAAGAAAATAAAGTGTGGAAGTTCACACGGTTTCTTCCAATTGATAAAAGTACACGGATGTCAGGACACCATTATGGCTCAACATGAAACCTGTCATCCATAAAAGTCTGAACTGAGGGAAGCAGAGCCAATACTCTCAAGGGACGGTAATCATTGACCTTATGAAAAATCAAGTGGAACAGATGGTGATTGCTTATCCAGGAGGAACCCCATACAAAAGTGATGCAGGTGCTCGTCGTTTGCAGATTTTGGTCTCACTTACGGTGTTTGGGACGGAAAGTGACTAAATATGCTCATTCAGGTATCGCTTAAGGCTGTGCATAAAAAATTTGCCAAAAAAGCAGTGACGCTGACCTCACAAAAATCTCCTTTACGGGTCAGTTTAAGCTTGGACCACACCCACATTGGCCTCCTTTAGGGGTTTAATTTTGATTTTCTGACGAGCATCCCCTTTACTTTTTATGTGGGAGTCCTCCCAGGGATTGCCCACAACATCAGCATAAACGCTTGGATGATTTTGGCAGCCACCTCGTTCTTCACATAGAGGCCAAGAAAGGAATATTTAGGACAGGAATGTAACTGGTTTGCGAAGGTCATATACCCTCTATTTTAAAGGATGGGATATGTTTAAAATCGTAAAATCATTTCTAATATCTTTATTGCTAGTTCCTTTATTTGTGATAAGATAATGACAAAAGGGCCAATGGGTATTGTCATAATCCTAGTTTCAAGTTAAGACAATGATAGACTGTCTTCGTTTAGCCTTTGGATCATTCTTTTACCCCCATCCCTCCCCCCTTTATTCTTCCACTGTTAATCAGTGTGACAGGTGCCTGGTTCCATTGGTGTGGGGGCTCATGGCTGGAAGGCGCGGGTTTACCAGCCATGGGGGCGTAACTCTGTCTAGGGGCTGGCTGTGCCAAAGGTGGAAGCCCCTGGACATCCCGGGCACCCACCTCCACTAAGCGATGCAGTTGTTAACGGTTATTACCTTGTTCTTACAGATGCTTACATTCTACCATGTTAATGATGTAAAAATATATACATCTGAACAATAACTACCTAGGGTTAAAAATAAACTAGTTTAAACAAACTTTTAAAAATAAGCTAGGTTTAAAAAAATAAACTAGGTAAAAAAAAATAACTAAAAAATAAATTTGACCTGTTACATCTACATATCAAGATGCCATGACAAAGAATATAGAGATTCAAATACTTAGTATTTATGCTTAAATGATTGATATACCATGCATGTGTTACAGAAATCCACAAACCTTATGAAAAAAAAAAACACAAAAAAGAGTACAGCGGAACAGTTTTATTTAGTGGTGGTATAAAAAGATTACCAGCGAACACTGTCAGGCTACTCACTTCACTCATTGTCCATCATGGAATTGATAGCATACAGCATAGCACTAGTACTGTGCACAGACAATCAGATTTAAGGCCAGTAGATATATTCATCTAATAATTTATACTTACATCAAATTCCTAAAGGTATGCAGACACTAACCTAACACAATGTACATTTCACAACTGATTTCACTGCTTTAAGGGCAAATAAAAATTTACTTGAAAGGAATTTATAAGTACGATACTTATTGTGGCGTAGACATGAATAGCGGGTAACCCTATTCTATTTGTTGATTTTACTTCTTTGAACTCTAGTCCATATTTTCTTAATTTTTCTTCAAGGACTACTGTGTACCCTCATCCCACATAAACAGTGTAAAGGTGAATGTGTGAAGGACCTTCCCGCTGCAAAATGTAAAAATACTTCCACCTGTCACTAGACAGGAGAAGCATGGTCTAATAATTTATACTTACATCAAATTCCTAAAGGTATGCAGACACTAACCTAACACAATGTACATTTCACAACTGATTTCACTGCTTTAAGGGCAAATAAAAATTTACTTGAAAGGAATTTATAAGTATGATACTTATTGTGGCGTAGACATGAATAGCGGGTAACCCTATTCTATTTGTTGATTTTACTTCTTTGAACTCTAGTCCATATTTTCTTAATTTTTCTTCAAGGACTACTGTGTACCCTCATCCCACATAAACAATGTAAAGGTGAATGTGTGAAGGACCTTCCCGCTGCAAAATGTAAAAATACTTCCACCTGTCACTAGACAGGAGAAGCATGGTTCTTGTTAAAGTTTATATCTATAAAACAAAAATGTTCATTTAGAAGGCAACTGTAGTATATTGAATAGCCTTTTCCAGGCATTCAGATTGTGGGGGCAGCCCCCAGAGAGATGTGAGCAGGAAAAAGGGGAAAAGGATGAGGGGGTGGGGGTAGGGAGTCATACATATTTTTTTCCGTCGACCCAATCTACTACCAAGAAGGCAAACAACTGGGAGTCAAAGAAGGGATGGCTGGCCGAGACTATTAATACAAAGGTTAGTGGAAAAGTGAAATTAAAATCTTCTATATGCTTAACCTATTTCTGATCCGTTTTCTTGTTGACAAAGTCAAAAACACAGAAAAATTGTCGTATGTAGGATCATGAAGACTTTTTTACTATCACAGCAGCCGGTGTCACACAATGTGAATTCAGCATCAACATGCAAATTTGAGTGGAATCCTTCAATTCTGAATTGCATTGTGCCGCAAGTTTTAATCAATGAATCACCACAAGCTGGTCAAACAATCTTTAGATCAGTCAGGAAACCCATAAATCAGTAGGTGGTACAGGACCCAGGTTAGCATAGCTCGATAGTCATTCACAGTCATTTAGTTTTTAGTAATGTCTCATACAGTCATTTTGTTAGAAAATCAGTCATTCCAGTCTGTAATAGTTAAGTCAACTTGTCTCTTGGTTATAGTTACATGAGGGTAGATTGCATGTTTGAGCTTATCCTTAAATTCATAGCTTTGAAGAACTTGGCTTGTATAATGACACAGTTGAACGAGACATACTAAGCTAATCCAGATAGAAATTATGCCTGATCCTATACTGAAAGTATCAAACTAATGTCATCCATATTATATTAATACTTTTGACATGACAGGCTTAAAAACTAATACCTGGCACTTGCCTTAAATTTAGCCTATTGTTTGTGCAATACCCCTATTGTGGATTAACATGAATAAGCCTTCAACAAGCAGGCCCAGTTTAGTTCATCTGGTTCACTCAAGAGCTAGATTCAGGGCTCGAATTTAACTTTTTAGTGCACTTGCAAAGTTTTGCTAGTAAGAATTTTTTTCCACTAGCAAACTGGTGAGATCACTAGCAAATTCTTTCCCTTTGTTGGGGAGACATGCATGATTCTAACTCACAAACGTTGGCTGATGGATATTTTTCTCACTCGCAGATTCTCAAAATCACTCACATTTTGCAAGGGCTGCCAGTGTCAATTTCCAGCCCTGAGATTACAAAGTAATAGATACAGTACTTACAGTACAGAAGATAGGCTCTAAATCCAAGGGTTGCTGAAGTCTTGATTCACTCCGGAGGCATCTAATCTAAAATTTTATTATTACAATCAACAGGCTGTATTTAATTAGGGGAAAGGAGGATCATTTACTCTTGCCCCTCTACCAAGATATAAATAATATTATTTGGGAGTCTAGTATAATGTAGATACAGAGCAAATCTCCTTGTCCTCTATATATGCCTTGAGCATTAAAATAATTCATTGACTGAACCTGTTTTTAAGCTTTTCAATATTTTTTTATTTCACAAGACATCATATATTTTTATTTCCAGACTCTTAAATTTATCCCCATCAGTAGGACAATACTGTGTTAGTCAATCAGTCAATCAGTTGACCCTTCAATCAGTAGGCCATCACTTGTGTTAGTCACTCAATCAGTCAGTCAGTTAACCCTTGCATCAGTAGGACAATAATGTGTTAGTCAACCAGTCAATCAATTATTGACCCTTGAATCAGTAGGCCATTACTTGTGTTAGTCAATCAATCAGTCATTCAGTTAACCCTTGCAATAGTAGGACAATAATGTGTTAGTCAACCAGTCAATCAATTGACCCTTGAATCAGTAGGCCATTACTTGTGTTAGTCAATCAATCAGTCAGTCAGTTGACCCTTGCATCAGTAGGACAATAATGTGTTAGTCAATCAGTCAATCAATTGACCCTTGAATCAGTAGGCCAGTACTTGCGTTAGTCAATCAATCAATCAGTCAGTCAACCCTACTATCAGTAGGTCAGTACTTGTGATAGTCAATCAATCAGTCAGTCAGTTGATCCTTGAATCAGTAGGCCAATACTTGTGTCAGTCATTCAATCAGTCAGTCAGTTGACCCTTGTATCAGTTGCCCAGTACTCACGCTAGTCAATCAGTCAGTCAGGTAACCCTCGTATCAGTAGGCCAATACTTGTGATAGTCAGTCAATCAGTCTGTCAGTTTACCCATGTATTAGTAAACCAATACCTGTGTTTGTCGTTCAATCAGTCACTCGATCAGTTGATCCTTATCAGTCAGTCAGTCAGTTGATTCTTGAATCAGCAGGCAAACACTTCCTTTAGTCATTCAATCAGTCAGTCAGTTGGCCCTTTTATCAGTAGGTCATTACTTGTTTTAGTCAATAAATCAGTCAGACAGTCATAGTCAATCATTCAGTCAGTCAGTTAGCCCTTGTATAAGTAGGCCAATACTTCTGTTAGTCAGTCAATCAGTCTGTCAGTTTACCCATGTATTAGTAAACCAATACTTGTGTTTGTCGTTCAATCAGTCACTCGATCAGTTGACCCTTAAATCAGTAGATCATTACTTGTGGTAGTCAATCATTAAGTTAGTCAGTTAGTTAACCCTTGTATAAGCAGGCCAACACTTGTGTTAGTCAATCAGTCAGTCAGCCAGTTAACCCATGCATCAGTAGACCAACACTTCTGTTAGCCAATCAATTAGTCAGTCATTCTACACTTGTATCAGTAGGCCAATACTTGTGTTAGCCATTCAATCAGTCAGTCAGTTAACCCTTTAATCTGTAGGCCAGTAACTGTGTTAGTCAATCAATCAGTCAGTCAGTTACCCCTTGTATCAGTAAGTCAGTACTTGTGAAAGTCAATAAAATCAGTCAGTCAGTGAACCCTTGTATCAGTATGCCAGTAATATTATTGTGTTAGTAAATCAATCAGTCAGTCAGTCAGTTGACCCTTGAATCAGTAGGCCAATACTTGTGTGAGTCATTCAATCAGTCAGTCAGTTGACCGTTTAATCAGTAGGCCAATATTTGTGTTTGTCAATCAATCAATCAGTCAGTTGACCCTTGAATGAGTAGGCCAATGCTTGTGTTAGTCAAATAATCAGTCAGTTTAATTGCCCCTTCAATCAGTAGGCCAATACTTGTGATAGTCTTTGAATCATTGAATCATTAAGTACTTCAATACTGTACATGCTAGTCAATAAATCAGTCAGTCAACTCTCAGTGAGTCCATTCTACATATGATATTGTAAGTTAATCAATGAGTCAGTCAGTCTGTTAATCCTTGCCCCAGTTGGCCACCAGTGAACCCTCATTTGTACATGTAACATCCATAAATAATCAGTCTGCCAGTCACTCAACCCATGATCAGTGATGAGTCATTTTCTGCGACCACAACTGAGTCAATCAAAGTCATTAATTAATATTGTTAAAAAATCAGTCAGTCAGTCAGCATGTTAACCCTTAAATAAGTAGGCTACTCACTGAGTCAACACAAGCTAGACAATCAATCTGTTGATCAGTCAGTTAACCCTAGAATTGATGGTGGTACAAGACCCTTGAAATACATGTAGCTACGTTGTAGTTAGTCATTTTCATTTTTGTTTTCAGTTAGACTTCTGCAGTCACTCTGTCAGAAAATCAGTCATTAAAGATTCCAGTAAATCAGTAAATAGATAAATCCACTTGTCTCTTGGTTAGTTGCATGTGGGTAGATTATATGTCTGAGCTAAAGGATTACCCTTATAATTCATAGCTTTGCACAACTTGGCTTGTATAAGTGGCACAGTTGAACAAGGAATACTAATGCTAATCCAGTATAAAAGTTATACCTGGCTCTACGCTGGAGGCATCAAACTAGTGATCTCCCATACTAATTGGATAATAAGATATGACAGGCTTAAAATAATACCTGGAGCATGCCTTAAACTAAGCCATATGTTTGCTTTATAAGTTATCCTGGACTAACATGAATAAACCTTGATCAAGCAAGCCCAGTTTAGTTTATCTGGTTCACTTAAGAGCTAGATTGCAAAGTAATATGTACAGCACTTACAGTACTGAAGACAATCTCTAAATCCAGTGGCTGCTGGAGTCTCAGTTCACTCCTGGGCATCTGATCAACAGAGAAAAGAGAACTTTCTATTACTACCATCAACTGTACGGAACAGGTTAATATAGACACTAAGGAGACACGCCATACTGTTCATATTATCCGGGCGTCTGTATTAAGCAGGTTCTCACAAAAAAGCACCCCAGACACACATTTCATTGATCTAGAGACTAACACAGGCATTTTAGCAAGAAAACATTGCCTAATTTATTAGCAGTGACTGTACCAATTCACATTAAAGAAACCTTAAAATTAGTTATTATAGTCTCAGACTAAGACGATATTTTAAGAATTGTTTTGGAATTCAGTGTACAACAATGGAATCATGACTTAACTTTGTACTGACACTTTTGGCTTGATCTTGACTTTGTCTCAGTCAAAAAAAGCGTAACATTGGCCAATATTCAGCCATTTTGACCTCACGCTTGGTCAGTGGGTCAGCATGAGATCCCATCAGCTGGAAATATTTATGAAAGTGCAAGTCTCTTAAACTTAAAAGAAGAAAAAATTGATATGGAAGATAGTAGGATTTGATCCCACGACCCAGATGGTCCAGTATACTACACTAACCACTAGACCACTGAGGATTTGCTTGATCATGTTTAACCCTAATCTGTAGAAGGCAGTGCTTTACCCCAGTTAGTAAAGAGGAAAACTACTTTGTGCAAATTTCATGAGGTGTCCAAAGGGCTACGGTCGATGGGATCTAATGATAAACTGGTCAGTGAAGCATAATCAAGTACCATATATATGTTACCATGGCAATAATAGAATGACAATTAAATCATTTTATCTTACAAACTCAATGTCCGATAGATATATTTTTCTGTGTCAAATTATAGATTTACACAAGTAACCAATCAATGATAAACACTTGCAGGGAATGATAAACACTCACAATCCATCAAAACTGTGTTCAGCCACCTTAACTTTATTTTAAAATGTCCTCTTTCCCATTCGACCAGAGACCTTAAACCCCTCTCCCTTGCCTGATTACTGGTATATTCAATAGAAATAACAGAGTTTTAAACTTTAGAATAGTTGTACAGAGATAGCGAGTAAAAAACACAGAAATGTACCTTTGCAATGACAACATCCTTGAAAGGCCAGGAGACTTCGAAGTTTGCAGACGGCGCGCTTTTATATTGTTGACTCAGTTGAATAAACGATGAAGCACTCTCCTTCCCTTCGAAATATAAAATGAAATAATTCTTGCAAAAGAAGCAATATTCACTTGGAATCATTTGCTCTCAGAAACGACTACAACAAACCTTTGGAACTGAAGCTAAGAAGGCGCCGCCATCTTTGAATTCTGTGTTAGTTCCCAGTACCCTCACAATGTGCGCGGTCGTTATGTGACGCGGACTCCTTGTTCTTTTACGTTAGCTTGGCGTTGCCGCTTGTGTACCGTCCACCTTTATTAGTGCTTCTTCAAACTAGCGCCCCCCTTAGGTCATTAGCCTGTTCACAGACCCTCTACTTTCTCTTCAAATTCTGTCAAGCGCGCGTGATAAAAAGTAAATACCGCGGGGGATTTATTGACCGCCAGCGCAAAGAACCACCGCAGAGAACGCGGTACGGGCTCCTGTATTAGGTCATCGGGTATACGCACAGCCTCCCACCCAGGCGTTTCTTTTTTGGGATGGGATGAAAAACAAGCTCCCCGAAAAACGCCTGCGTGGGAGGCTAGTATACGCAAGAACCTACCGTAAACCTTCTGTTATGCCCCGGGGGGGACTTATGTATTTCAAATGCATTTGAAGGGAGGCTTATTTGAGAGGGAGGGCTAACTTACTCAATTTAGCAAAGAATGACTGTATGCAGCACGTATGTCTTCAATGAATGGAACGTGACATGTGCAATTATCACAGGGGCGGATCGAGAAATTTTTGTTCAGGGGCACCAAGCTAATGAAGCCAATAATTTCCAGGTTCTGTCTCTTCAAACCTTGGGAACGAAGTTGATTACAAATTTGTTCTGTTACGTACACCCACAACGTCATGATACAAACGATACACATATCACATTCTACTCGTAACAACCTTGTCCCCAGTGCGCTTTTCCCTGGCTTTGGCGGTGGGGCGGGAAAAGGCCCGCACCACCTCCAAAGCTAGGGAAAAGCGCCCTGGGGACGAGGTTGTACTCGTAAAGGACCGAGCTTGAAACAATCGTGCCTAGTGTTAACCGACAAAATAGCTATGTCCAGATTTATTCAAATGCAGATCAAATCCCATAGTTAGAAGGCAACGAGAAACGTACGTTTTGGGGAGGAGCGTTGTGACGACACTAAAAACGGCTGTGTAAACTTGTCTTGCGCTTCGCGCAAAATGCCACGTTCGCCTTGCTTGGCTAATAAAGCTCCTGTTATGCAGGCTATTAGATTCCAGAATTCCGCTCGAGGAACACAGAATCTCGCTATTGGAATCTGGAATCCAGTTCCTGCAATCCGGAATCCACAGCGTGGAATCTACAATCCAAGGATGATACCATGTGAAAGTTCGAGGCGACCCTCCAGGGGTTATATTATTTCAATTTTATGGCAGTTGGCTTGGGACTGTAAAAATCTTCGAGACTGACAAATATATTTAGGGGGTTCCTAGCTATTCCCCTGGATCTGCCTTACTCTCGGTTGCAGAAAACACGGCTCCTCTGACAAAAATGAGACAAGGAAGCTTAAGCAACGCCGACGGCGAAGTCAACAAGAACGGCAAAAAAGTAATAAGTTTAGATTGGCAAAACAACAGCTGTGCATGTGCATCATGCTTTTTTGTACATTTCTTTGCCGTCACTGTCCGACTACGACGTGAAAATGCCTAATTTCACGTTTTATAGCGGACGTGAACACAAGGCAACGACTTTCTTTTCTTTTCCTGAACTTCGATACAGTTTTTTACAATTCAGCTCCAGAGAAAATTGCCAACATTTGATAAAAAATTAACGAGGTGGAGAAAGCGCGATAAAGTTTGAAGCAGCGCGAATGCACTTTTCTAGTAACGTTTTCGTAGCCGTCGTTGCTGAGTGCTTAAGCTCCGTTATAAATTATGCATCAGTCAAAGTGAACCCCCTTACCCTCACCCCCCCTCTCCCCCCCCCCCCTCCCCTTACGGCCGAGGCATTGGCGGGTAATTTTCCGTTATTTGACGAGCGAAAGGGCCGCAGGTATCGGGGACTTTGAAGACTTTTGCTCACCAAGAAGAGCGGGGGAGTGGATCGGGGTGATTTCCACCGAGGTGGACTGAGGGGAACAGGACAGTTCACCTTTTCTTTAAAGGTGATCAGCTATGAAACAGTTTTTTTTTGTTTGTTTTTCAAATTTTGATCTACATTTTCAAACTGATTTTACTAACAATTAACCCTCTTCTACTACATTTAGAATTTTATATCTCTCTGAGATCTGTAGTATATAGTACTCCTAAGAGAGTGGAACACCAATAGCGCTAACTCTTCGAAAACGCTTCAAAACGGCCTGAGACGAGGGCAAACAACAAAGGATACAACAAGGCAATAAGGTAAGTCGATTTTATTTAAAAAACATAACATCTTTTCTCTCTTTTAAGAAAAACATTTTATATCTCATACAAGCCTTTGTAAATAACCGCTTGTAACACAACACAGCTCGCAAGCAAGAGTCACGTCCGCGTTCTTGTAGTGAGCTTAGGTCGCCGGTGTATCAAGCTGCTATGGCAACCTTTGCATCAATAACGGAGGTTTGCTTTCCGTTGCATCCCCCTCTTCCCCATCCTCTTGCCTCGTCTCATGCAAACTGTTGCTTGTGTCGTGTAAATTAAGGCAGGATAAATGAAGCCTTAGTTAGAATGACTGCCCTCTCCAGGCAGTTCAGTTTGACCTCGTAAAACAATACTTAATTAAACAGCAGAGAGACGGTCGTAAAAGTCATTCGATATCATTCGGTATATCCGGGCTATGACTTCATGAAACATGATAAGTCGCTTGCTCATCATCATTTCCACTGGGGTTTCACTTTGCAAAACGGGCGGTGACGCGACGCACGGTGAGTACAAACTTTCAGCTTGTTTGCATGTAAAAGGGATAGAATTTGCTTGTCCTCGCCAGTTTAAGGGTAGAACTTGTAATTTTAACAAGCCAGAAGCACCTTAGTACAAGCTATCTAGATTTATTTCCGTGGTCGATAGGCATTCGGGGAGATCTGTCACTTGTGTGTTGAGTGCAACAGGACATATACACCAGGGTCGTTTCATGTTCGTTTCGAGTCGTTCATCCCCGTATTTGACGGATGAAGTTCACTCGCGGCATGGACAAACTGTTTTCTCTTTTGATAGAAACTAAGTTTAAAGCCTTTATTATTCTACTTTTGTAATACCACAATTAATGATAGTTCAAGTTATCTTGTGCGATAAGACGAAATATGTCAGTACGGTAAACTTGATTAAATAGTCCCAAAAGTCCCGAGGCTTGGATTCAAATAGAGAACATTTCGCAAAGTAGAGATCCCAAAATATGTCAGGAAGAAAACTTCACTTAAATTTCATCTGCTTTGCAAACTAAAAATATTTTTTGAAAGCACCCAAGCAGAAACTTTCATCTCAAATTGCTTGTGCCTTCCGCGGGTTGCTTCTCGCTTATGTTGTCTATGTTGAGGGTTTAGAGTATATTTAATGATCTAGGAGCGAATTATTTCGTAAACGTTCAGAGAGATTTATGTCGGTGGCGTTAAGTTATATGAAGGTAACCACCTACGCCATCAGATGTTGAAAAAAAACCATAAGGATCAAGCAGCAGCATATTGACCTTTCGTGGCTTTTTAACTCGTGGGTACGCGCGAGCGTACCACGAGTTATTGCAGAGACAGGGATATGCAAATGAGTCACTCGCTCACTCGTAGTAGACGCACTTCGTGATTAATCGGGTCCGAACTCTAGAGCACGAAGATCTATCGTTTCTAAAGAAGCACGCGCTCGCCGTAGTTCGGTGGCATCAAATTCCTCGTTGAGAGCGTGCATCGTGCGCTACAGCACGGTTAGAGGATAGAGGTCTTACCAAACTGCAGTCACGCAGGAATCTTTCAGATTAATACGATTCAAGAGCCTTTGACTCTTCCAGGCGTTAAACTTGACGAAAAGATGAGCATTTGCTCTTCGACTCCTTCAACTTCGACGCTGGCTTGATCTCCTTCCTTGTAGTAATGTAGTAGGTTATGTGTATGAATGAATGTATGGTAAATAAAGGCACTTCTTCTTTTTCTTCTTAAGGACTCCCAAAGATCACGGGGGGAAATGGATGTGATTTTGAGCATTAGCTTTAACATGACAGCAGAAATCGAGATAAGAAAACATAAGGTTATGTTTTGCGTCCTATTTCGCGGAGGGGTTGTGTCGGCTTTGTATCGCATATGTTCTTTCATTGCCATGAAATGCGTTTACATTGTTTCTTACTGTCAGCAGCTTGGTTTCAATTAGCCTTAATTTCATCCGATTGCTTCGAGTCGTTTGTATGGCTCGATCGTTTGCCGGCGGAAGTTCCATGGAAAAGGCATTAAATTTGAGACTTTTCACGAACCTCAATGGCGTAGTGGCTATTTGAAGTCGGATCAACCCGAAGGTACGGGGTTCAAATTCTGCTAAGGACCTTCTTTTTTCCATCTTCCTTTTTTTTTTCTTTTTTGTTTTGTTTTGTTTGCTTATTTGTTTTGTTTTTTTTTGTGTGTTTTTAAATATATACCTAAATAACTGTTAATAAAGTGCAATAAACAGCAAGAAAAGTATTCTGTTTCCAGAACAAGGATAGTATATTTATAATTTGAATTTCTATCATTTCCTAAAATTTACTGCGGGAAAACCAGAGGTAATAACTAATTGATTATTTTCTAAACAACGTACCCACGAGTTGACGATAGTCTTTCTTTGATTTATCAGTCAAGCTGTAATGCTATCCGTACAAGCAATCCGTACGACTGGCTAAGGGAAAAGACACGCAAAGCAAATATCACGCGAATATTTAACAATTATTGAGCAAAATATCGTGATTTGTCTGTGGCGAGCAGATCAATTATTCGGCCTCGGCAAATAATTGATCTGCGAGACACTGACAAATCACGATATTTTGCGATAACCGAGTTCAATAATTGTTTTATCATTCGATCACCGAGTTTGTTTTTTTAATGAATATCCTCGGGAAGCGAAGCGATCTACAATTTTCACGCAAGAGCGATCGCAAGAAGGAGAAAAGCACGGTTTCCTTTAGGCATGTGCAAAATGTTATTTGCAGCCAAACACAGTTGGACGGCATTGCGCATGAGCAGACCATTATTGCCCCCGCAGGGATTTCGCCCAGAGGCGAAATCCCGAGGAGGCACCCTAGTAACTCGCGTATATTAAGGACAGTACTTACAGTTCAAATATACAGTCAGTATACTAGAAAAAATCTCGATATGCTCGAACTGGGGCCGCGAGGAATCGGTAGGTAATGATGACGTTTCTATTGTTTGCGCCCGCAAGTACGAAATGGTTAGAATGACGTAAAGACAGAAAATCCAGAAGGGACCGCTCAGGTAGCCTTGTGACATTTATTGTGCAGTCATACTTCGATACTCTTTTGCGTTACGCAGTGACATTCTGTGGAGCAGTTGATTTGAAAGTTATGGACCAAAAGACACTCGTTAAGCGCAGAGGAGGTTATAGGGTGCGTTTAACTGTGTAGATATATAAACACTTGGAGAGTTTCCCAGACACTCTTTCTCTCTCTTTGACCGGAATAAGACTCAGCCCCAAACAAGCAAGACGAGTGAACAACGGCTAGCTTATCACTAGCAGATTGATGGACATTTACAGAAATTCGCCGACAATCAAATTCTGTGCTGACTTAAACCCTGCTCACAGATGTCCTTCCTTTATAACCTGTTATAAAGTTTCAAATAAAGACTAGCATGCGCTAGCGTGAATCGATCAAACGTCCTTTTAATTTCTAAGGTTTACTTTCCGGCAAATAAAATGAACTGAATGTCAAAAGGGAAAGAGAAATAGCGAAAAATTCAATTTCTAATTAAATCTTTTCTTATGGTTTAGAATAAACTATTCTCGAAACTGAGAATGTTTTGATCAACGCTGTGTAAATCGAGCTGAAACTGTCTATGGAACCTTGCGTTTCCTGTATTTATCTCACCTATTGTATGGAATATGAGTGAAAATCTTCATTATGAATTGGTATATTTCAAAGAGCTACACAACCAGCAAGAATAATATTGACAAACAATATACAAAACGGGGGCAGCTGTGGTGTCAACTATTACTAGTTTGTAGGCAGTTATTTGCAGGTCACGTGGTGGGCCCTCGGACAATGAAAAGAAAGAAAAATTTGCTTCGAATGATAAGTCGTTTTCACTGTCAATAAACACGGCACAAAAAAATAAATTTGAAACCGTCCGGTGGAAGAAGCCAAGAAAATGAAATGTTGCAAAAGACTGATTTATAAACAATTTCTCCAAGTCTCAGGTCTATATGGCCCACAGTTTCAGAGTTATTTGCCAAAACATCTCACGCACCATTATGGAGCTTTGTATGGAGACGCCATATTTGTGCTTAGTTTTGGTACACAAATTTGGCCGCCGGAAATCAAAAAAAGCTCACTTTTTCTATATAAGCTCTTTCTTTTCACTCGAGAGCTAGCATACGTGCGCATAAACACATCTTCTAATGAGCTTAAAATGCTTAAACTGCTGAAAATCAAGAGGAGAGGCTTTTTTTCAACGAGATAGCAGTCCCATTTTGTGTCACGCACTGTGAAAACTCAGCTTCCACCGTATGAAGTGAAGACGAATTTGATCAGGGAGATGGGTTTGACAGAGTCTCGTTCTTTTCAGTATCATGACCGAAGTATTAACAGTATCTTAAATTCAATGTTTATAAAAATAAAGTAAAACAGCTCTTACCAGTACAAGAAAATGCAACACTTGTTCTTTTTCCCCTAATGAACTGATCTCAACATAGCATTTTAAAAATCAAAACGGGCCGGCTGCAATCAAGCCTGCTACTTTGTATTATGGATTTTTTATTCTAGCAGAGCAGGTTACGATGCCAGAGTGAAGTCGCAATGTCCGATCACCTGCCGATTATTCATTATTACTTACCTTAGCTTTGCAAATCGACAGTATGTCCAGCTAATTTTTGCTGCCTTTCCACTGTAAATTTAGACTGCAAAACAGTCCGTATTTTTGCGTATTCAAGTAAGCGCGAGCAGTCAAACAAAAGGTCTGGAACGAGGCTGAAAACGGAGAGTGAGACTGGGGAGAGACGCTAAAAATTCTCGCCTCACACGTGTGAGGCTCGCGCGCTTCCCGCGCGTAAGACTTGTACGCCAAGCTTTACCGATTTCTTTACTGATTTTGAGAAAAAAACCGACTGTTTTGCAGTCTACTGTAAATTATCCCATTTGAGCATCAATCCTATTCAATGTCTGTACCATTTTTAAAAATGTTTTCTTTCGAAGCACGTGTTCCAAAGATTTAGTGATTTAAGGTGATTCCTTAGTAAAAGAACCTAACATAGATTGTAGATGAAACTTGGTACACTGATGTAACAAGTCAAGAAGATGATAAAAAAGTAATAACAAGTGAGGGTCACCGTGCTCGTTTTCACGTCACAATACTGACAAATACGGCTATTTAGGACCCTTTGGCAAAAACCGCGCGCAGCCCAAAACTAGACAAAAAGGAGAGATTTTTTCGATGATGCTTGTCGTATCGCACAGAATTTGACTTATATGAATTGTTTATCCACTTACGTACCAGAAAAATGCCTTTTAATTACCTTGTTTTTATTTTTCTCTCTAAAGTAGACTTATTTTGGACACGCGCTATTCGACCCGTTATAGCTCAATCCACACAATTTAGTAAAATTGCCAAAAACGGAACATAGATTTCTCCCAATTTTTTTCGCATTGGAAAGAATAACTGTTCTTATTAAAATGATGAAATAAAAAATGGGAGTCACCGTACTTGTTTTTGCGGCAGAGCTGCAGAAAGTGCGCACCAAGCACATTTCCTTCGTTTTTTGAAAGAGGACTGGTTCGAGTTTCAAAATGGCATGTATGGAGGGTGGAAGTGGGGAAGAAAGCATTAAAAAATCCGTTTTTACAGAATTTACATTGAGATATCACAGTTAGGACGCAATGTGATAAAAGATGGCGCTTAAACGAAAATCAAAGTGAGTTAGCACTGACAAGTTTAATATCCACTATCGAGGTTCGCCGGGACAAAATCGAACTCAGCAAACCGCGAACTGCATACAATATGCACATTCCCAACAAATTGAGCCTCATCTTGGCAAGAAACAATCGCAAGCGAAAATTCAAGAAGCGTGTCCCTTCAGTCAACTTCATTTTCATAACGTTACTTCAGATGCTCTTTTTCACGGCGGCCATCTTGTTATGTGCTGTAAGAGATGCGCAGCGCAAAACCAGCGAATCACCTTAAAGGAACGACGGACCGTGGTAACGAGAAGTTTATGTTTTGTTATTTCCTGTAAACCGATTGGTCAACTTTTGAGAAAACATCCGCCATTTCACGACTCCACCGCCAGTTTCTTCGCGAAATGACGTCAGAGAATTACGATTGCAGAAATTCCATACTGCTGACTTGTCACTACTCAGATCTGGGTAGTGCGTCTGATTGGTCGTGCCAAGAGGGAAATTTGTTTCTCGGACTTCAATTTGCGGGGAAACCAGAGTGGTGGCGTCGAGAAATGTCAGCTGTTTTCTCACAAGCTTTATATTTTACAGTACGACTACTGCAGCCTCCTCCTCAGGCGATTTATGATTTATTCTCACCATGAACGCGTGGCAGTACTCTTCATTATGGAGTAGGAAGGTTACAGACTACGAATAGCCAAATATCTCTATTGTTTTCCCTTCTGTGAGGCCAGATCACACCTTTACACTTTTTAAATACTCCATACCTAACTGTAGCTGTTAGAAGTTTTTGAGCGCTACGAAATCTACAAATATCACTTTTTATACGGGTCCGGCCAGGTCAGCGAACAGATAACTGACTTTAAGATGACTCTAAAACTGCAAATTTCGATTCCTACGCATTAGAGTTTTACGCTGATGTTATCCTTTCATCATTCTTAGAAAGATAAATTCTTCTACAATGGAGGACAAAAGAACTTGGACCTGCGTGAAAAAGCCCTTCCAGGCAATTGTTACGCAAGATCCTGCTCCTAACAACAATTTTTTGTTTGGCTTTGGGTTCATCCCCGTCGTCCCCCCACTTCCCCCAGTAAAGTTGTGGGCAAAAAAACCCACTCATTTCCACCCATTCTGCTCCAAATTCAAGTTTGTTTGGGGTGGAAGGGGAAGGGGTCGCTAGTTTTAGTAATCTCACTGGAAAGGTCCCAACCGTTTTTGACCTCCATTGTAGTTATAAATGCAAAATTGTTAGCAGCAGCAGCAAAAAAGGTTCAGAGTGTGTGCCGGTGCACAACCGTCTGGTAGGGTCAGTGCAACAGGCTCCTTAACATAGAGTCTAACCCTGATTATGAAGCGGGGACTAAGGCGTATTTCCTCGGGCTTATGAGGCATATTTCTACAGCGATGTCTGCTTATAGGAATGAATATAGAAGCGATGGTTAATTAATTGAAATTCCGAGACTAAAAAATAACGATTAATGTCATTATTACATGCGCATCATCGGAAATACATTTGCAGCTTAATTATCTATTAAGGTTTTTGTTACGTATCGCGGAAAAAATATGCGCAGGTACTCTGTGCATTGAGACGCTACTTTAGATAATCCTTTGTTTATTTTATTTTTTTCCCTTCCTTTGGCCAGATTCTACTATGGACAAACCATTCCCCGAAGCTGTGCAAGACGAGGTCGTATTGGAAGCCCTACATATTGGATTGCTCGTTGGACTTTTTCTTATCGCCACTAATCGTATTCAAAAAGGCATCGAATTTTATAAGGAATGCTTGGTTCTCCTGAGCTCTAGAGTCTCTGAAAAATTAACGAATGGACTCCCTGATTTCGAGAGAGTGTTGTCTCTTAAATTGTTGGAAGCGTACCGTCTCATTGGTGATCACAAAAGTGCTATAGAATTCGGAAGAAATCGACTGGATGTACTCCGCAGCAGTGGCAAAATAAACCCCAAAGAAGATGTATTTCTGTTTTCAATGGCAGAGCTTTATGAACAGCAAGGTAATAACAGGGAAGTTAAAGGGCTTTTCGAAGAAACACTCGCCATCATGAAATTAACTGATGACAGGAAAGGACAAGTCGCATGTTATCTAAAACTAGGAATAGTGTGTCAGTCACTCGGTGATTATAACACGGCTAAAGATTGTTTTGAAAAAGGATCTGTTACTGTAAGAGAATTTGGCGATAAAAGCACTGAAGCCTGGTTCAACGAAAAAATGGGAACTCTGTACTGGTCGTTGAATGAAAAAGACAACTCTAAAAAGTCTTTCGAAAAAGCCCTTGTGTTGAGAAACGTAGCGGGCCACAGGAGCAAAGAGGCAGAAAATTGCGTCATCTTAGCACACTTGTTTCAATCTCTCTATGATTACGACAAGGCTAAAGTATATTTTGAGAAAGCACGTACTATTTTTGAAGAAGTCTGTGACAAGAAGAACGAAGCTTCATGCAACGAAAACCTAGCAAACGTTTGGTTCCAATTAAAGGAGTATAACTATGCTATAAAGTATTTCCAGATTGCTTTGAAGATACATAAAGAAATTGGGGACAGGGAAAACGAAGCTATTTGCTACGGTAACATGGGAGCAGTCTGGGAGGCTCTGGGTGAATATCCCAAAAGTGAGAAGTACCATAAAAAGGCACTTGCAATCAATCAAGAAATTGGTCACAGAAGAGGAGAAGCGGCAGATTACATACACCTTGGAACTTTATTTGTTTCAATCGGCGACTTTTGCAAGGCTAAGGAATATTTTTTCAAAGCACTTCCAATCACAGAGAAAATTGAGAACAAGGAAATGGAAGCCAAGTGTTACGGGCTCATAGGAAATGTTTTTAATTCTCTCGGTGAATTTGCAAAGGCAAGAGAATATCTTCAGAAAGGGCTTGTGATTACAGAGGAAATTGGCGATAAGAAAGGAGAAGCAGAGGATTACAGAAACCTTGGAGACACGTTTCAGGCCCTTGGTGATTTCGCCACGGCGAAACGATATTATGAAAAAGCAATTGAAATACATAAAGAAATCGGCTGTAGTCGAGAAGAGATTAAATGCTACTCTCGCCTGGGAGGTTTACTGACTTCCCTCGGAGAGAAAACTAAGGCAATACAGTATTATGAAAAAGCTCTTGAAACAAGCAAAAAAGTAGGTGTCAGAAGAAGTGAGGCATCATGTCACGAAATCTTAGGAAACATCCAGTTTCATTCCGCGGTTGAATTTTTCACGGCGAAAGAACATTTCGAGGTCGCAATTGCGATCAATAAAGAAATTGGCAGTAGACAAGGAGCGGCTTCATCTTACGAAAGCCTAGGAGTCGCATCTCTTTCTCTCGGAGCCTATACTGAGGCCAAGGAATATCACGAGGAAGCTCTGGCAATAAGAAAAAACTATGGTGACAAAGGAGGTGAAGCTTTATCTCATGAACACCTAGGAGATGTCTTTCTCGCCCAGGGTGAATATGCCTCGGCTAAAGAACATTATGAAAACGCAATTGCGATCAACAAAGAAATTGGTCGGAGACAAGGAGAAGCCATGTGTTATGGAAAGCTAGGAAAAGTACTTCATTTCATCGGAGATAAAATAAAAACCAGAGAATGTCATGAGAAAGCTCTCAAGATCAGAAGGGAAGTCGGTGACAAAGTAGGTGAGGCAGAATGTTACGAAAACCTGGGCCTTGTCTTTTATTCCTTGGGTGAATATGCCACGGCTAAAGAATATTTTGAAAAAGCAGTCACAATTCATGAACAAATTGGTGCCAGAGAACAAGAGGCCATATGTTACATATACCTCGCGAGTATGTTAGATTTCTTAGGAGAAAAAGCAAAGGCCAAAGAGTGTCATGAGAAAGCTCTTGTAATCGGTAAGGGAATCGGTGACAAAGCTGTTGAAGCATTTTGTTACGGGAACTTAGGATTTTTATTTGAGTCTCTGGGTGACTATACCACGACCAAAGACTATAATGAAAAAGCCCTTGCGATATATAAGGAGCTTGGCTTCAAAAACGGAGAGGGCAGATTTTGTGAAAGGTTAGGAAAAGTGTTTCATTCTTTAGGAGACAATGCTAAAGCCAAACAATATAATGAGAAGGCTCTTGTGATCGCAAAAGAAATCGGTGACAAAAATCTGGAAGCATTGTGTTACGGAGGACTGGCCAATGTCTTTCAGTCCCTGGGTGAATATGCCATGACAAAAGATTACCATGAAAAAGCACTTGTGATGTATAAAGAGGGTGGCTGCAAATGGGAAGAAGGCCAATCCTATAATAGCTTAGGATCTTATTTTTTCTCCCTTGGAGAGTATACTAAGGCCATGGAATATTACTGGAAAGCTCTTGAAATCATGAAAGAAATCGGTGACAGACATGGTGAGGCATCGTGTTACGATTGCCTAGGAAGTCTTTTCCTATACCTGAAAGACTATTCTATGACTAAAGAGTTTTATGGAAAGGCAGTCACACTGTATAGAGACATTGGAAGAATTGAGGGTGAATTAAAGGCCAACGGCAAACTCTCTTTGGCGCTGCTATTTGAAGGCAGAATTCATGATGCTCAATCGCATCTCTTTACCACAGTTCATAACTGCGAGAAAATGCAACGTTTCATGAAAAACAATGAACGTTTTAAGATATTGTTTTTTGACCGGTACAAATTTTTCTACCAGTCCCTCAGTCTTTTGCTTTGTATCACTGGGGATCTTTATAAAGGTCTAGACGTTGCAGAGCTTGGACGAGCCAGAGCCCTGGCAGACTTGATGTCAGCTCAGTACTCTGTGGAAGAACAAGTTGTATTCAGTCATCTGCTCGAGGCAAATGGTGCTGCAGCCATCACGAAGAAGGAAAGTAGTTGTGTTTGTCTATACATTTCCAGTTTTAAACAAATGCTGTTGTTTTGGATTCTTAAAGAAGGATGGATAATAGGTTTCTGACAAGTAGACATAAATGAATGTTTAAACAACAAAGCAACAGTAAGAGATGTAGAAGACATGTTTGCAGACAAAGTCTACAGAAAGTTTTACGTCGTAGCTCCAGCGCTGTACGAGAATCAATCGTGTTGGCCATCAAATGCTAACCATTCCGAGCGTATATCATACCACACAGCATCACGCCTGATAGAAGTAGACGAGAAGGACCAGCAGGTGTACCCGGACCCTACACTGGCCGACGGTTACAAAATGATCATCGCCCCTGTTTTTGACCTCCTTGACGGTGAAACCGAAGTCATGATTGTTCCTGACCCATTCTTGTTCAAAGTTCCGTTTGAAGCATTACAGGATAAAGATGGAAGCTATTTGTCAGAGACTTTCAGAATCCGAATTGTTCCTTCTTTGACAACTCTAAACCTCATTCATAACAGTCCAGCAGATTATCACAGTCAGACTGGAGCACTGATAGTAGGTGATCCTGACGTTGGTTGGGTGCTCTACAAAGGCAGTAAGGTGTATAGATTTTCATTGCCATCTGCAAGAGAAGAAGCAAGGATGCTAGGACGAATTCTTGGAGCTCAAACTTTATTGGGAAAGGAAGCAACAAAGCAGGCGGTTCTTGACAGCATACATTCTATGAGTCTTGTACATTTCGCAGCCCACGGTAACCCCAAAACCGGAGAAATTTATCTTGCTAGGCCACTTTCCATAGACGGAACTCCACAAGAAGAGGACTACTTATTGACAATGGCTGATATTTCAAAGGTTCGACTGCGAGCCAAGCTGGTAGTCCTTAGTTGCTGTCACACTGCAGATGGAGAGATCAGAGCTGAGGGAGTGGTTGGAATGGCTCGCGCGTTCTTAGGATCTGGTGCACGCTCTGTGCTGGCGGCACGGTGGGCGATAGACGACAAAGCGACAATGCATTTCATGTTTCGTTTCTACTATCACCTTGTTCGTGGGGAAAGTGCTAGTGAATCTCTTCACAAGACTATGAAGTGGATGAGAGCTGGCCCCTTTTCGAAAGTGCAACAGTGGGCACCATTTATCCTTATTGGGGATAACGTGACCTTTAATTTCGACAAGAAGAGGTATTATATGAATTTATTTAAAAAAAAAAAAACAATCGGCCAGTTTCTAAATTATTAAAACTATAATTCATATCTGACACCGAGTCTAAGGGGGGATACAACAAAAGAAATGGCATTGATATTCATGAATAGATAACTCACCTGTTCCGTCTTATTCACCTCAGCCTCGGAGTTAAGTATGAATTTTGATAATTCGAAACTGACCTATTTGACTTCTATTGCACGCTAAGGAGTTTAATTCAAAGTTATTTAATTTTGTTCTTGGATCTAAGTTTATTTTGCTTCGTTTTGTACCTTTTTCCATGTACAAGGACAAGGTGGAATAAAAATATGAACCAAGAATAGACTGAAACTGCAACACGTACACACCCACTGAGAACTCAGTCTACGTTTGTCTTTGCCTCATACTGCCTAAGACCTCTGTTTTCAAACGTACGCACAGAAAACGGGCCTGTAATCCACCTGAGGATTAGAGAAGACTTTCCATGAATATTGCTTTTGCTTCTTGACTGAGACCGTCCACACAATTGTTCATAACTTGAAATTATGACCCCGTTTTCAACAACAGAAAAGTGTGCATTTAGTATCGTAGTTGCATTAAATTTATGGTAAGCCAAGTTTCTTTCTTGCTTACATGAACTGCGCGGGCAACACTCTTCAGGAACCATACTTCAATTGGGATCTAGCGAACATTACTGTGCAAATAACCAGGGAAGATTGAAACTGCCAACTTAAAACTAGCATCGCTGAGAATCATTGGCATTTAGCATTTTAAACCAACTTAAACCTGCTAAGTGTTCTGCAGTCTGCTACAGACCCGTTTCTAGTGTCTTCACACAACGCTAACGTGGGGAGGAGCGTTGCGTGACGATCCTAAAAACGGCTGTGTAGCAAACTAAGTGTTCTGACGCACGTCGGTTACGCCATACGTCACTTGCACATCTCCCATAATGCATCTCATTTGCCCCCCAAAATTTGTATAAGCATTGTTTTCAATTTCTCTTGGGATGGCTGTAATATCCAGAAGAAATGAAAAACAGAGGTTATGCCGAATTTTGGCGAGAGCAAATAAGGTGCATTATAGTAGATGTGCAAGTGGCGTATATAACTTAAGTTTAAAACGTTCACTGTCAGTAACTGTTGCTTTATTTTATGTCTCAACAGAATGGGATCGTTTCACGTGACTCCCGAGAGTAAGTGAAGACGAAACCCTGCCACAGAATGAACAGTCAAAGAAACGACTCCCGTAGCTGGATTTGATTTCGCATTGTGGTATAAAATTGTGCGACTTTTTTGAACGGTAACCGCGTTTGTGATCGCTTGTTGTACCGTGATTGCCGCAGTGACCTTGCACAGTAATTTTCAAGGAGTTATAATAACTCCTTTAATGGGGCTAATTTAACTCGTTACAGCGGAGTTATTTTTGGGGAGTTATTTTAACTCCAAAAAGGAGTTTAAAGAACTCTTTTTCAGGAGTAAAAGTGACCCCAGATATCGAGAAGTTAAAATAACCCCCAAAAAGGAGTTATCCTGTACCTAAAATTTTTTCTCCTCTTTCAGAGTTAAAGTAACTCCAAAAAGAGTAAAAACAACCCATGTAAGGAGTAAAAGTAACCCCATTTTGGAGTTATTTTAACTCTAGACCGGGAGTAAAAAGAACTCTTTTTCAGGAGTAAAAATGACCCCAAATTCGGAGTTAAATTAGGAGTTAAAATAACCCCCAAAAAGGGGTTATCCTGTACCTAAAATTTTTACTCCATTTTTGGAGTTATAATAACTCCCTAAAAATTATGGTGTGCAAATTCATCAGGGGCACCCAACGACAGTTACCTCCTAAATATATTAAAAACACTTTTTAGGCTATCCAAAGTACTTTTAGATATGTAGAAAAAATTGTAAGTGGCGCTATAAAATTTTTATCTG
The DNA here is from genome assembly GCA_964035705.1 of Porites rus. Taxonomy (NCBI): domain Eukaryota; kingdom Metazoa; phylum Cnidaria; class Anthozoa; order Scleractinia; family Poritidae; genus Porites; species Porites rus. Next base: position 6,988,119 of record OZ037997.1, on the reverse strand, counting down.
TTAGGTCATCCTAGCGAAACTTGAGTCTTTTCGAAATTATAAGGTCTTACCTATTATTTTCCGGGAAATTTTAGATGCAATTTGACGTTTTATGAAAGTGAAACATTTTCTGCTACCCCTCTCCATCACCTTTTTGAATCCGAAAATGTTAGGTTTCCTTTGTTTCTACGAAAAATAGCCTAACTTGGGAGGGAAATGTGAAATTTAAACTTTAGAAAATCGTAGGGGATTCATTAGATAAGCTTCGAAAATTGCTAATTTTTGGACGAAAATGAATCTGCAAAAAAAAACAAGAAGAAGAACACGCATGAGATCCGACAGGGTAGCCCCAATAAGGGAGAAACAGCTGTCCATGGCTGCCACTGCCAGGGTGATTTGGTTGTGCACATGCATAAGGTACTTGCCATACGGCGGAGTTATTAGTTTTGCTCTCAAAACTTTCAATCTTGGACAAAATAATTTTTTTTTTTAAAAGATTGCAATCTTGGACATAATAAAATGGAACAGCAAAAACCCACCCCCCTCCCAAGTCAAGGATGAAGCCGCACAAAAGCCAAAGCGCGCCATTTCCGATCCTTGATTTAGTGGGGAGGGGAGGGGGATAAATCTCCCATCCATTTTGTCCAAGATTGTAGGTCAAAACGTCTTCTGCGACGTATGCTACGTCTGAATAACTGATTTTGTTTGTTTGTTTGTTTGTTTGTTTTCTTTTTTAAGCGGACACTTAAAATGAGAAGACTGAAGTGATGCTGTCATCAGCATGTCGCGTCTAAGAACGGGGAGCCCGTGTCTCGAAGACCCTTTACTGCCGAGTCGAGTGCAAACGTGAGCTCCACCGTAGGTTTTGAGATATTAGTCTCACCTGCGTAGGAAGAGTTTCCAATCGAGTTATATATTAGGCGAAAATTAAAGAGAGAGCAGCAAACGAAATCACGCACGAAAAGTGTGCTACGCAGGCTAAGACAAGTCCAGCCGCACCGGAGGCTATTCAGAGTAAGATTAACCGACCTATTCGCTTGTAGAGTTTCGGTATTGAATAGTGTAATTAACCATTACCTAAACGAACAGGGAACTGAATACAAATAGCCGAACTTATCCATTGAATCCTGTTAGCGGGAAAGCGGCAAACATTCTTTTACAATTACTCAGTGATTTCTCGCGCCTTGTTGGGCGAGAGTCATTGTCTACGAAAGTATCTAGACCACTGCAATGACGTTATAATGGCATAATTTGTTTTATCCTGTCTCTTTGGCGCGATTTGCCTCAAAACAATTTCACCGGAACTACAACTGCCAATGAAATGCTATATCATTATTGTGATAAAAGATAGAACAATTTTACATGAGAGTTTTTTGTTTCAACGCAGACATACTACCTTCTAAATAGAATCTTTTATCTGTAGTAGGACAGGCCTGATCCGCCTCTTTCCTTTACCAAAGCAGCCCCTGTTTGAGTGATTATCAAAAGCTGACTTAACTGATCTGACTTCCCTCTTTTTTTTTTTTTTTAAAAAAGAAATTAATTTTGGACGCTTTTTCATGTGGCAGGGCAGGAGCGTAGCGTCCATATACACACATACGCCTTGCGTACATGTACAGCTAAAATATAGAAAAAGAATATATATATTTTTTATTTCCGGAAAATGCATTTGTTTGTCATTAAATCGGGGTGACTGATACATTTTTTGCCCAATATTTGTGAGTTTGTGTTAGTATTTCTTTTATCCATTATTCCATAATTCTGACAGCGTCACTTGCCTTTTTTTCTCTCGTAAGTGACCGTACCGGCAACACTAAAATACCCAACTAACTACTGCATTTTCCTGCTTATTAATTTACCGGAAATGTCCTGCGAGAAACGCTAGAAATGGCGTTTCCAAGACCCTAAAATTAAAACTTTCCTGGGGGAGCATGCCTCCCGGGGGGGGGGGGGGGGGGTACTGCCATATATGGGCTATATAGGTATGTGCCGCTGTGGAGGGTATGGTTTTCAAGCAGTTTACTCTAGGATAGGGTATATAAATCAGAGCGTTTGGCTCTAGAATAGGGTATCATTTTTCAGGAAACTGATCAGTTGGTTGAAGATTTTATCTAGACTAGGTACACAGCTACTCTAGGATAGGGGGATTTGGGGAGTTTACTCTAGTATAGGGTGGAAAAATTCAGCTGAACTATCTCTGGTAAAGGTTAAGGGTTCCAGGCTCCCAGCGGCACATCCCCACCCAGAAATTCCTAAAGTACCCCCCCCCCCGGGGCATGCCTCCAGAACCCCCTAACTTGGGCCACCCTCGGCGCTTCAACTTCCCCCTCCGCAAGCGTACACTTTCAAAATCTCACGCTAGACCCCTGCAGGACGTTCATTTTTCATCTTTCTTAGGCATTTATAACCAGGGGCCCGTTTCTCGAAAGTCCCGATAATTAACAGCTGTTGCCGTTTAAATTAAAGATCGAGGTTTAAATAGTTTTGCATCTAACATGATAAAACTATCATTTAATGAAACGAAATGGAGTAGTTTGCTAGCTTGGACCCGCGGTCTTATTCTTTATATTTCGATTTGAATATTTGATTTCGGGCCCGAAAAGTTACCGGGACTTTCGAGAAACGGGCCACAGGCTAATGCAGCTGTAGCAGGGTTTTAGTTCTGTGGACGAAAACTAGTATGGTGTAATCACAGGCGGCCCAAGCTCGGTGCAAAATTACGACTAGTTTCGATACTGTTTTGCATTTTACGAACGATTTAAATACTTTGTATGAGAAATTCAATATAGTTGTTAAACCGTAGAAACTGATAGGCATAAATAAAGAAATAAATTGTACTTACCTAAACTTGTTCCTTTTGTTGCTTTTTCTATGCAACTTGGGCTCAATTCATGGCCCTTTTATACGGTTTTGCTCGTTGTTTGTTTGGTGTTGTTTTCCTACAAAGCGAAGCAAGGAAAGTGACTGTGTGCAGACCCAACTCACAAATCTCTCCCGCATCAACGAACCGCGCACCGATTCACCATGAAAGCGCCAAATCCTTTAATCGGCTCCTGGGCCAGGTTAATCTCTTATCTCTTACCCTCGTCATGGGTAAAGCAATGTGTTTTTTGTGGGAAATTTTTTTCAAAGTTTTTGGTTCTGGGCAATCTGACGTGTGCTCAGGAACCTCGATGACGACGTGTTGCGTGGCGAACGCGAACATTGTATACAGCTATTTCCAGAAAGGTTGTCGGAAAAAGTGCAGGTGACAATCCAGAAAGGTATTGTGGGTGATTGTCGCGTGCGCGTCTCACTCCCCGTTTTCACCCTCGTTCCAGACCTCTCCTTTTGACCGCTCGCGCGCGGGTTCACAACCCAGGCAAACATATGGGCTGTTTTGCAGTCTATTCCAGCACACAATGGTTCTCCTTTCATCCCAAGGATCACATTAAGCCCTGAGCAATTGCCCTTATGCATGTTTACGTCACACAAACAAATTTCACCACTAAGCCTCGTTTTGAAATAAATTCGCAAGGCTGTGGAGTTAAAAAGAATACTCACGCACAAAAAGTGCAGATGCAAATAATTTGGTGCGCAAAACAGGCTTGAAGGGGAAATTTACTCGTCTAGCGAAATTATGCATACGGGCCATTTGGCAGTTGGACTCTACTGGCCCCAATTAAGGGAAACCAAAAATGACTGGAAAATAGTTTACACTTTTCCGTTCTCTATAGCCTGCGAACGCAGACGATTTTTCGTCCGTAGCGCTTCTCTCCACCTGAAAAGTAACAATGAATGTCCTACATCCACAAGCCGTTCTGCAGCTCGGGATCGCAGACGTCACTTTGCGGGTGAGAGAAGCGACATAACAGGCGGAAATACGTCCGCGTTCGTAGGCTACGTTGAAAGCGGTAAGAGTTCTTGACATAGACATTAAACTACTTATAACGAATCAGTATCATCAAGAGAGAATGAGATAGTTCATTCGATCTTAGTATCATTATGTATATGTTGATGACAGAAGATCAGATAAAGAAAGCGTTGTGAGTGGTGTGCCACAAGGCTCTATATTGGGTCGTTAATTATTTAATCTGCACCCAGTCCTGAACCTAAAGGATCATCCAACACCCTTGTCGATGTTTTTGGTATGCGGACCACACTACACTATGGCCTCGTCCACACCAATGCGTTATCGTTAGTTCCGTTTACACTATACGCTGATCGTTTTCATCGAAAACGCATCGATTTGAATACGCTCTTGAAAGTGGATCAAAACGAAAACGCATACATCTCGTTTTAGTGTGGACAGTGGAAGACGGTCGAAAACGCATTAAAATGAAAACTATGGGCGAAAATATAGCAGGCGCGTGTGTCTGTAGCTTGCGCATAGAGTTCAACTTACGTCACAACGTGCAATTCCATTAATAGTTTTTGAACGTTCTAGTGTGGACAATCGAAAATACATAAAAACGGTAATGTGGACGCGAATCGATCGACTTTTCTCCATGACAAGGAAAACGCATTCTTTTGAAAACGTATTAGTGTGGACAGGGCCTATATCTTCATTCTTAAGCCTGTAATAATGTCATGCAACGGCTCTCACTCACTGATCACACGACGTATCTCAAAACTCATGCACAATTTAGATTTTTCTGTAAACTTTAAAGGAGGAAGAAGATTCGTCTTTATCTCCCGCTCCTTCCCAGTTTCTGTTGGCTCGTTCAGCTTAGCATGCGTAGAAAGCGTTTCCGCTCGAGTTATTGAGCGAAAACTTGGAGCGAGCGCATTAAATTAACTCAAGCGGAAACGCTTTCTACGCAGGCTACGTTCAACTTAACTCGTTAGAAATCAGCGTGTACAACAGCAGAATGCCCTAGGAGCCTGAAATAGAGAGCAAGTGTACCGTTCGTAAAGAGGGCCTCGTTGGTTTTATACGAAGCAATAAATAAAGGAACTAAACAACGCTCATGCCCAGACGCAGATGCACGGTGCGATAAATGACTTAATAGACGCCCTCTCTCAAATTAACTCGTCTCGTCTAATAAACGCCCCCTATCTCTACCCTGTTTTAGTTTGTATTAGACGCTCCTCTCTTTTATAATGTCCCTGTCTGATAGACGCCCTGTATAGGACAATAGGCCACTTTCGATGTATCAAGATTCAGCATGATAGCGAGTCTTAAAATACCTTAATTAAAGGACACAAACAGAGAAAATAAAAATAAACCATGTTTATTCATTTCCTTTGTTTGAGTCCTCTAAGACTTGCCATCACGCTGAATTTTAAATCAGAGTGCGCGGATATTTTTCACCAGAGCTTTTTCTGATTGTTACGCCATACTGACGAGCCCCAAAGAGGGCGAAACAGCTGTCTATGGCTACAATCCCGCTCTGTTTTGGGTTCTTTCGGTGTCGTGTTGATGTTTTGCAGAGTTAATTTTCACGTAGTACGATCAGCATTGCAGTATTCTGCTTGCAGAATTTAATATGTCGACTTTTCATTTTTGCTGATCAGGTCTTTATAGATCCTACGTTCTCCGGCATATTCGTTTGCGGTCCTTTGCAGTTCTTTGTGGTTAATGTTTGAATTTTAATACATCGAAAGTGGCCGATTGCCGATTGCTATGGGACAAGATACTGGCAAATGGTGAAATAGCAAAATCATTCAATTTACTCAGTTTCTTGCTTAACTAACAAAAGTTTGCTCTTTGCATCTTGTTCATTGCCAAGTTCAAAAGTGAGGATTCTGGCGTCAAAGTTGAGCTTTTATAGAAATGACATGGATCTCTAAATGGCCTAGACGTAGACTACGAGTAGTCCCCATTTTTCCTCAGGGATAGTAGAGCGACCAAAACGCGAGCGTGCGTGAAAATCACCGCACGCGAGAAAAGGCGACACGCGGCGAGGTGAGTTTTCACGCGCACTCGCGTTTTCTCGCGTGGGGTTATTTTCACGCGCGCTCGCTCTACAAACTGGGGCTACTCGTAGTCTAGCCTAGACGTATCAATGAATGGTCTGGATAATCTGCTGTTAATAAACTGTGGTGACATATTCGCCGAAAGCATATATGAGAATAAGCGCCTTTCTCTTTTAAACGCCTCCGCTTTAGCCTGCGTAGGATGGCGGTTCTGTCGGGCACACTAGTGAGCGGCGAAGCGCGCTCCTCGCAGTTTCACTGCCCTCACCCACCTTGGCTTGTATGCGCAACCGGCCAAAACCACCATCCCACGCAGGCTACCCCCACTTGGGCTCCTAAATTTAAATAGACGCCTATTAGATCGTTTATGGTAACGAGACCACTGAAACTAAAGGTTGACGAAAAGGAATAGCCTCCCATAGGGGCGTCACCCGGGGAGTTTAATACCCTTCGCTCTACAGAACGGCATACAACTTCCCTAAACACGCTAATATGGTAAAGTGAATTGCACTCAGAGAAACGTTAAAGGGAAGAGCCTGTCAGGAAAGTGTCCAGAGCCACCTCAACATAATTACAGAAATAGCTACACAGTAAATTAAATATATGTAGTACTAATTCATGTCAACAGTAGCGGTAAAATAAACTGTTAGCTGGAAATGGTTTCAAGCCTTTGAGAAATACATTGTCCCTGATTATCAATAAGACTCATGTTAAACTATGACTTACTACATGTTAAACTATGACTTACTGTGAATAGAGAGAAGTCGTCACGTCAAGTTGCCATGGTAGCAAAATTTATGGATCCCAACAAACTGTGGTCCTGCAAATATGGCAGAAAAAAATTGACTTGTATGACTCTCCTGTACATGATTGCACTCAGGAACAAAACGGTAGCCCATACGTTTCTTCCATCGTTGGACAATGCTGAAAGGCCGTCTCTGTCAAGAAGGGTTGTTGAGATCCAGAAATGTTGCCGCCATGGTAACTTGACGTCACACTTCTCCTCTCGATTATGTATCACGCTTTTATTAAATAACAAAATTGTTTATTCAAAATATTTCTTTGATAGGTGAATCGCGAAAACAAAGTTAAGGGAAAGAGGAAGCGCGTTGACCTGCACCGCCTATTCTCTCCCCAGCCCCCTCGCGTTCTTGCATCAGTTTTTACATTACTATCTTAGAGGCTGGGACTGGTTAATTCTGATTGGCTCAAATCCCCTGGCTAAGTTCTTTGCAACCGGCTAGCGTTGACCAAATAATAGGAAAAGTCTGTCGAAATCAATAAAATATTCGCAATTTATAATTTTATTGTAATGATATTGACAGAAACAGGGACAGCAGGAGACATATTAGCTCAGCTACTTTGGCAGAGCTGGTGAGATAGGCAATAGAGTGCGAACGTTGAACAAAGCAGAAATAGTCAAATTACTGCCTTTATGTAGCAAATATAGCGATAATACTATTTGATAGATGACAAAGACTATTTTAAGAATTTTAGCTGAAATAAATATTCCTTCATTCCTCACACTGTCGATGATGATCAGGCAAGTTTTATGAAGATGGGAACTTTACAAAGCTATTGAAAGCATGTGTTTCAGTTTAAGACGTTTTGAATGAATGGGTGAATAAGTGGGTGCTATCTGCCCTTGGAAGATAACATACTCCTCAATGTGCATAATTCTTCATATCATACTTAGCCACATCCAATAATTTTTGCTAGGCGTTTTGGACTCTTCCTTTTTTTGTATTGACCTCTCCGAGACATCTTTTGGAATTGCAAGTTAACTCAGACTTTTTGCAATAACGTTTTGCAGTGGATCTCTGAAAGTGTCAACCTGACAAGTGTTGTGTCCTTTTCACCTGTAACAGATTGTATATGTATTTGTGATACCTGCCATCTTAGCCAAGCTTTAATACCCTTTAAGCCCCAAGATCCACATTCAAATTCTCCACACTGATCTCCATACCTTTCTTCTAAGATTAGTTTAGAGAATTTGGTTAAAGATCAAAGCATTTTCCCTTTGGTGATCATTTAATTAATTCTCATAACATTTCTTCTTGATGATATCTTGATGTTGTTAGGAGAAAATTGATGTTGGACTCTCTTTGGATTTGAGGGGTTAAGGATTGACAGGATGAGAATAACATGACGTGGTTTCTCAGGAGGTAGTCTGCTACATAGCTGTTTTAATTTTAGTGTTGTGACGCAATGCTCCTCCTTGCGCGACGACACTAAAAACGGCTGTGTAGCAGACTACTCAGAGGGCAAACAACTGATAAAAATCCAGCACTACAAGAAATCAAGGCCTAGTTTGTTCATTCTACACAACGGAAAATAAAGAACTTGTAACCTTTTATATGACAATGGCAAATTGTGGGAGGAGGTGACCATAGTGATCTCCTGGGATGCAGTGATGACTATAGATATCCTCAAAGCAAACAATAGTTATTGTTAAACTTAACAACACATGATCTTTACATTTTGCATGACTAAAACCATGGTCTCATTTTAAGGGAATAAACAAACTTCACTTCAATTACTTAATGCTTTGACAACTCAAATTTAACATTTATTTGCCCTCTGAGAAACCATACGACATTGTTTTTATCCAGGGTTTTCAATAAGGTTTTAAAGGAGCTGAGAAACAGCAGTCCAGTTAATTTGGTTAATTTTGCCAATTACCCACCCTCAATTGCTATAGAACTTAAAGTAAGCAAAGAAATTACATATAAATGACAAAATCAGAGATGAAAGACAAACAAATATGTCTCCTGAGCATTATTTTTGAAGTTGCAAGCAGCACGGATCAACTTTGAAAAACTGTTAGGCTGAACAGTTTACAAAAACACTAATTTCAATCTTCTTCAGTTTTGCCCGTCCGTGCCATCTGTTGTTTCTGTTACGTTATTTTAACCTTCCCTTAAAGTTTTAAGCAGTTAGTTTTATGTTTCTCTTAATTTAACGGGCATTTTAAATTTTCCTAATTTGGCTGAATTTCATCACACAGCTCCTCTAAGTAGGTGGAGTGGGTGGAGAAGAAAAAAACTTGCGCCACAGGTGCAAGTGCTTCTGAGTGTCAAAAGTGCGAGTTACTAGGGGGGTCCAGGGGCATGCCTCCTGGAAAAAGTTTGAAATCTGGGCCTCTTAGATTGCATTTCCAGCAACCTGGAGTAAAAATGAGAGTGTTTGAACAGTGGCACAAACATCTTTAAATTTTGGCTTTTTGGGGGTAATTTCCAAAGAAAAGTAGGTGGCGAGTTTAGGTGAAATAGCAAGCAAATTTCGCTGGCCGCCAGCTGTTATTGAGAACCCTGTTTTATTTCATCAATCCTTAAGCGCTTGGCAAGATGGTAAGCATATCATGGAAAAGCAGTCACTTCGTTATGAACTCAAGCAGTGAAATTGCACTAAAACTTCATCACTTCAATTATAGTTTGAGTGTGAACTAGAAAAACATTTTGGATGAATATTTTTCAGTCTTTAAGCAAAGTACATGAAACTATTTACACCTCAACTGAAAAAACTTGTACCAACATGACATCAGAATTGAAATGATTTTGTACCAAAATGATAAGTCACCATATTGTGAGTAGGGTATATTAACATCTAATAAACATAGATAGGTGCAAACTAAAAAATATCCTCGCTATGCTGTTATTTAACACACAGTTAATAATATGCTCCATGGAAATCAAAAACCGATAGCTTTTGATGATAATAACTTAGCCTCTTTTAGGGACAAATGTGCTCCATTCAAACACTGCAACTAAGAGAAAAAACCTAAACCTAACTCTTACATGAAGTTCAGTTTACAGACAGGCAGATGGGGAAAGGAAGACCAAAGGGCACCCAAGTGTCGTCGTCAGTGATTTTCTTTATCAGGTTTATCAGATTCAATGTACAGGCCTGTTGGAGTAAAATTCCAACGAGCCACATGGCCTTGAAAATGCGACATAGGACGGCAGAACAAACGACACAAAGAAATTAGCACGTGGTCTTAATGACCCCTCAGATGGTCTACAGGATCCCCTGCTTGAACAAATTAACTGGAACACTGGAATATGACATAAATTTGTAACCCTCCTAATTAGAGGGCCTCAATGTAATAAGTCAATATTGTGATCAGAAATAAGATTTGATCAGTGCAGTCTGTATCTTTGTACCAATGTATTATGTAAGTTACAATTAAATGCAAGGAAGTGTGAAATGTCTGTATGTGACACAAAAAGAGAGGCAAAATTGGTGTGTTTCTCTTGCGCCCAAAAGGTGTCTGAAATAGACCCAAAAGGATGCATCTGTTGACTTAAACAAATTCTTCTGATGTATCAGGGGAAAAATCAATAAAAACCTCAATGAGGTAACATTCAAGCCACTACAGGAGGAAAACTTTCAAAGTTTATCTCCTGCAAAACACTATTGAAGACTGCTACCATGATGAAATAGCTGAAAACCCAAGAGAAATTCCCATAAGAAAAGGTTTTGAAGAATGAGGGCTTATCACCTTTGATAACCATTGGATAGAAATGTTAGCTATAAAATGCCTCTAGGTGCCTACATGGTAGACGTAATCTAACCCCAAAGACGCTTCCTATATCCTTTGTTGCAAATGGAAAAGGTGGATGGGGGGAACAGCCTTGCAAGATAAAGCCTGCTGTTGTTAAAATGTTAGCGACCCATTCCAGCTCAATCTTGTTCAGAAAAATTTTGCCTAAGACCCTCTTGAAGAAATAATGGCGATATTGATCTGATGTTATTAATTACTCGACAGAAAGTCTGACCTTGGCCTCTTGTATTTCACTTGTAGAAAATATATATTTTAAAAAATGTCCCAGCTGGATATTTATACCCGTTGAAACCTAACAAATTGTCCTGGTAATCTTGCTTTAATGATATCAGTGGCAGGAACAAACGACAACATCCAGTTTTTCAAATGACCCATGTGGTTTTGCATATGACAACAACCGCATTCCAAAGTCCGGAAATCAAAATCCTCGAGATTGTCTCATCCGGAGAACGACAAAAATTTAATAATTGCCGCTAAGCTCATATGCAATATTCGAACCAGTTAGATTAGCGTCTAGGCGTTAAGACTTAACGCCATCAAATTATTTAAATCGAATGAAAAATGATTGAAGTAAACAATGCTGAGAAGTGCGAGAAACAAAGAAAAAGTTTACAGATACGACACAAATTTTAAAGCTCGTGTTCATGAAGTAAACCGTGCAGACATCAATATTCTACGCAGACACTGCTCTCTAAATTTTACTGTAATCGTTTAAATTAGATTGTTATCTCAACAGTTTTGCAAAACAAAATTTCAAAACCGTTAGCAGGACTGACTGGGTTTTTTTCGATTTCAACTCCTCATAAATTATACATAAAGCCAAAGGAATGCTCGTGGTCAGTTTCACAAGGCGTTCAGCTTGTATGTTT